>OY744475.1:68372728-69572728 GCA_963556175.1 Tipula confusa | reverse complement strand
AAAATTGTATTGCGTCGTAGTTTTATTAATAAATTTGCAAATGTTTTTTATATGCATTGTGCATCCTTTGAAAAAAATTTGGGTTTATCCCCGAATAATAAAATAAAATATTATATTTAATGTATATACATTTTTTTTATTATATTTTTAGAATGTCAATTTGGAAAGACGATCAAAGAACTAGGATCAACATGGTTTGCTGACCTGGGACCACCATTTGGTGTCATGTACTGTATTAAATGTGAATGTGTACCGGTAAGAATTTTTATTTTGTTTTTAAAGCTTTGAAGTTTTGTTTATCTTTAAATTATATTCTTGGCGCAATCTACACCTGGAAGATCTTCGACAGTTTACCAAAAAATTATAAATGAAACACGATTTCATTTATACCTTTCAAAAGGGGTCCAAAATGTCGTTAGATAACCGTTTTTTAATATATATATATATATATATATATATATATATATATATATATATATATATATATATATATATATATATATATCAGTGACGAAGCGTGAAAATTTGTATTGGGGAAGCACTTGCAAACCGTATAGACCGCATAGAAGTATAAAACTTTAGACTTTAGATCAATTAGACCGTTTTGATATGATTACCGCGATTATTTGAGTCGTCAGATTCATCATTACCTCTGAAAGCGAGCCATTGCATTTTGAAGAAAACGGTGCCAATAAGAACTGTAAAAATTTAACAAATTTTTGAAATTATTATTTTATTGTTCGAGTTGATCACCTTACTATGAGATTTTAAATAGATGACATTTTGCAGATGAGCAAATTTAAAACACGGCCAACAAAAAACGGCGATTAGTTTGGCGCATTCTGTAAGCCTCGTTTATTTATCATAATACGGTACTAAACATTTGAAATTCGACTTGTAAAGCTGTGGTCAAAACTACTTTTCAATGAGGTCAACATTCATCCTAATTTTATTATTTTAATTCCACTATAATCTAATTAAAACGACGTTTTGATGACACAGAGCATCATTCCACAGATTGTATCCTGCAACCTTTTGTTTTAAAATATTTAAAAGAGCAAGCTACTTAAAAAATTACTAGTTGGCTAGTAAAAAATGTTCTTTTAAAGGGGAAACAATTGAAATAAAACCAACGCAACCAAAAATTAGGGGAAAAAATTGAAATATTTTGTATGAGAGTTTTGGAAGAACTTTTGTATGCACAAAATAAACATATTAGATTTCTGCTATTTCCAATTAGAATGTCATGTTGGATTTACTTTTATATGGTAATTTTAATGGTAGAATGCAACTAGAAATTTATTTAATTGAATGATTTTAAAATTATAAGCCAATTTTAGGTTAGCCAAGTTTAGGTAATAAAGAATTTTTTTGAACAGATTTATTTGTTAAGTAAAGCAGTGCTTCCCTTGTTTCCATGGTTCCATGGACGCTTCGTCCCTGATATAAATATATAAATATATATATATATATATATATATATATATATATATATATATATATATATATATATATATATATATATATATTTATTTATATATATATATATATATATATATATATATATATATATATATATATATATATATATATATATATATATATATATATATATTTATATATATTTATATATATATATATATATATATATATATATATATATATATATATATATATATATAATATCAAAATCTTCTGTAGTAAAAGCCGAATTCGTCCAATACATATAGACTGTACAAATCCTATATTTGCTAAAATGTTAGTGAAATATGAAAACTATGAAGAAAAATTAGATTTATATTAGTCTAAGTTATTTAATGAAATTGCCATAGTAAGGAAATAATTAAAAAAAATTATGGTTTTAAATGTTTCCAACACCACATCAAATCGAGAATTTTATTTTTTTTTTTTTTCATATATCTGCCTGTGTGTGCTACGCGATGAGTTTCGCTTTTATTGTAGAAGGTTTTGTTAATATATATAATAAATACAGAACCAACGGGTATATAAAATATACTTGTTTCTGATTTTTACCAACTAGTCACTATTTAATGTCAACTACGAGTGACATAGCAGATTATAGTTTAAGTGATCCAGGTACGTGGCCTAGACTTGTTAATAGTAAATTATCAAATGGTGATATCATTCTAAGAGAATGGTTTGTCTGTTTTAAATCTAGACATCGTGTATTTTGTTTTTGCTGTAAACTATTCGGGGCCTGACGTGAGTCACTCTGAGCAGATGACAATCGTCATTAGGCTAGTTTATAAGGATGAGAAAAGGAAGTGAAAACTGTTATTAAAAGGTCAATAGTTAGGTGATGGCCGACCATCAGATGTACTTACAGTTCTAAAATTTTAGAACTGTACTAGTCTTAAAATTTTTCCATTTGTGGGCAAGAATAGTTAAGTTTTAGAGTTATTTTATTACAAACATATCCGATCGATATCAGGCGATCCTTGACTTACGTCGTAGATGCGTTCCTAAACAGTGATATCGTTTTTTCGAATCTATATATCATTCCATTCTCTTTTATCAAATTTTTTAATTCATCAGTGGACCTTATAGTGGTTGCCAATTTTTTTAGAGAAAGTCTTGGCTGTGGATTACAATGGTCCTCTCTTTAAGCTTCACTGTCTTCTGATTAACTCATTGTCTGATAGTGGATTATCCTGCTTCGTTAATAAATTTTCTACGTCAAACAAATCTACTTCTATAAAACCAATTAATTTGGCCAAATTGATAATTGCACTTTGTACATCAGCTACATTTTTAGTAGAACTAGTGGAAACATTAGTAGAACTAGTGTAAATGCCAATAACTCTACTACAAATTAAAATAACTCAATTATTTTTTCTATAATTTTAAAGGCGCAGAGTGCTTCTTACCTTTCTGGAAGTAAGAATATCATGCATTGCGTTTTCCATAAAGAAAACGTTAGTGGAATCAAAAAATTAATTTAACTCACTTAATATATTTTTATATTTCAAATTTAGATTTAATAGACGATTTACTAAAAAAATTGTCTAAATTATTTTTATCTAATCACGCATAGTTTTCGAGATATTAACATTTCAATTTAGTACTTGTTCAAGTAAAAAATTTTGTATATGAATCTCTAAGTTTTCAACTTCACAAACAATTTTCAAAATGATTTCCATTTTGTAAGAAGCATAGTTGGAGTCATCTTTTAATGGCAGCAACCATGTTGAAATTTTCTAAATTTTCTTTTAGTTTGTTGCCGGCATTATTGATTCGAGTAACCACTCCCTAGTCTGAATGTTTATTTTGTAGACTTCTCCTTTCAAATATCCCCATACATAAAAGTCTAATGGTGTTAAATCTGGAGATCTAGCCAGCCAAGGTATAGGTCCACCGCAACCAATCCATCGTCCTGGATAATTTGTATCAAACCAATTTAGAACTTGTCTTCCATGGTGTGCAGGAGCTCCATGTTGTAGATACAAGAAAGTATTTCTCATCATGAGTGAAATTGAATCTAGCACAGTAGAAGCTGTATCATTCAAAAATTGAAGATAGTTTTCTGAGTTTAATCTTTCAGGTAGTAAAATTGGCCCGATAAAATTATTTCCAATTATACCACACCATACATTAACTCTTTGGAATGATGATTCTCGTTTAACGTGTGGGTTTTCTGGTTGCCACTTATGAAGATTGTGGAAATTTATTATTCCATCCCTCGTAAATGTTGATTCATCTGTCCATAAAATGGATGATAAATATGAAGGATTATGTTCCTCGTTGTTTAATAATAAACGACAGAAATTTGCTCTTTTTGCTAAATCGACCGATAATAATTCTTGCACTGGAGTGTAGTGGAATGGGTTTAAATGGTTTCTTTGAAGTACCCTCCAGACTTTAGTTTTGGTAATACCAAGTTGTATCGAAAGTCGTCTCGTGCTAATGGTGGGATCTCTTTGTTCAGAATTCAAAAATTGTTCGTCGGTATTGACTTCGTATTGAATTTGACTAACATTTTCGTATTCATAAGAGAACAATGTTCCTCGTTCTCGTAATCTTCTGTGAACTCATTCAAACATTCTATGGTCTGTCACCGACCTACCTGAGTAACGGTTTGCATATTTACGCAGCTTGCTCTGCAGCTCGTCAATTTCCGTTACATAAACCATAAATAAAATGGATATCAGCGAGTTCTTCGAATGTATAGCGTGGCATTTTTTTATTTCCGATTAGAAACGCGCAAACAAATTATTTTAAAAACATTTACAACGATTTTAGTAATACGTTTACTAACGATTAAAAAGATTTAACAAATGCAACATTCAATTACTAATGTCGATTTCGATTGAAGAATAAAACTTGCACTGAGTGCAAAAAGGGTACTCGATTTACCCTGATTATGTTCGATTGATGAAAAAAACTGCTCTGACAGCTAATTTGACAGCTCTAGTGCAAGTTTTGCTACTCGAGGTTTTTTGGTCGAGTAACCCCTACTTTACACACACCAACAAATATTCTGTTTATTTGTCAACAATTAATTTGTCAATGACGGTTAATTTGTTTAGCGGAAAATTTGAAATATAATTTAATTTGAAATAAAAAAATCATAAATTTGAAATGTAATTTTGCATTATAGTTTGTGTGTAATTTTTATTCAATTGTGTTTAAAGTTTCTGTTAATTTTTCTTTTAATTTTCTATTAATTATTGTTAATTTTTTATTAGAATTTTTGGTAGTCAATAGATTTTGCAAAATACATATTTTGACAAAACACATAAACACATACATAAAGCTGTCAGAGTAATGTTCATGTTCGTTTGATTGAAAAATTAGTGACTCGACCAGAGTGGGGTAAAAAATCAATCGAAATCGACATAAATGTTTGTTCTTGTTTAAAACGATTGCTGCTTTATTTAAAATGAATTGTACAATACAATAAATTTTTTACTTGAACAAGTACTAAATTGAAATGTTAATATCTCGAAAACTATGCTTGATTAGATAAAAATCATTTGGACAATTTTTTTAGTAAATCATCTATTAAATCTAAATTTGAAATAAAAAAATATATTAAGTGATTTTTTCGAGAAAAAATGAGTTAAATTAAGTTTTTGTTATTTATCGCACAATTTTTTTGATTCCACCAACGTTTTCTTTATGAAAAACACAATGCATGATTTCCTTACTTCCAGAAAAGTAAGAAGCACTCTGTGCCTTTAAAATTATAGAAAAAATAATTGAGTTATTTTAATTTGTAGTAGAGTTATTGGCATTTAGATGATTCAAGGTATTGTGACGTGCTAAACATTTTGGAATGCAATTCAAGTAGGTAACGGTTAATTTCCGGGCATATGCGTAGTGGAATTTTTTTCATGATATTGATCCAGCTACACGCCCTATTCGTTTGGACTCCCAACGGGACACTCTGTATATATATATATATATATATATATATATATATATATATATATATATATATATATATATATATATATATATATATATATATATATATATATATATATGTATATATATATATATATATATATATATATATATATATATATATATATATATATATATATATATGTATATATATATATATATTTTTTTTTTTTTGAGTTGTTTTTTTAAAATATTTTTTAACGAAGTCGCATCTCCTGCTCGATTTGGTTTACTTTTTCATTTTCTTTATAATAATCCTTCAGAAAATTAATTCCAAAGGAACTAGACTTGGATACCATAGTGACCATGCAATCGTTCCTCCCCTTCCAATTCAGCGGCTTGAAAATTTTACGTTAAGGTGCACTACCAGTGCATAATGAGGGGAAGCTCCATCATGCTGTAGCGAAATATTTCTACGTGTTTCTACAGACACGTCCTCAAGTAATTCATCCAAATCGTTTTGTAGAAAGTTTAGATAAACTATATGTTGATCCAACGTGGTAACTCAAATGGGCTAGTCAATTTTCCGTCGACTATTGATGTCGAAAATGACTGCGCCATACTACTTTTACATTTACACGGGCCTAATAGTTTATTATCCAATTATTCCCACCTTTTAAAACATGTTACGCCGCTCCATAAAACGTTGTTAAAAAATTGCGAATTTTGTTGGTTTCGATGCAGCTTTTCTGGACAAATATGTTGATTCTTTTTTAAAATATTATGATGGATGGGTCGTCTGTCATCATTCCAATTCTTCATTAACAATGACAGTTTTCAATCGTTCTTAAATTCACATTGTTACAACAGACAATGTTTTAACGTCCATAAACTAGTTTTCAAATTGTTTGAAATGCCATTTCTAACTCTACTCGATAGTCGACTTGTAGCTGACAAAATAAATAGAGTTTTTTTTAGTGGGTTTCAAATTTAAAATGAAATAAAACACGAAAAAATAATTGCCGTATTATATTATGGAATTGCAATTGGATTTGAAATAAAATAGGTTTGGATTTTTTTTTTTGGAATTTAATTTAATAATTATAGTAATATTTTTTTTTTTTTTTTTTTTTTTTTTTTAAATATTTAAATTTTGAATTAAAAGTAATAAAAACATGGGAAGTAGCGCACCTGTTATTTGACACTCTAACTAAAACGCAATATTGGAATCCAACTACAATTAGTTTAGGAATTTACCATATAATAAAAATTTGAACTTTTTCGTTGCTATGACAATTATAAAAAACCATAATAAATATCGCACACTGCTATAAATCTAATTTTTTATAGTTTTATATATTTTTAGTTAACAATCGGGCGAAAAAGGTAAAAAATATCGCGATATATTTTATCACTTTTGTCATAAAACGCACGCATTTATTATACAAAAAAATCAAGAATTTTCTTGGTTTTTTTTTTTTTTGTCAATGTTATATTTAAATTGTCAAAATATTTCGTTACCGTTGTGATTTTATTGTAATTTTAATAGTTTCAATTTTATTTTGTGTTTAACAATTACATATATGTATAATGTATATAGATATATACATATGCGAGTACAGATAATAATTTTGTGTTTAAATAAATTAAATAATTTGAAAATGTGGACAAGACACGCAGTTATTCCATCAATAATTCGAAATAACTTTATGTCTATTTTTGACCTTCCCTATCACTCGTTTTTTTTATCCACCACTTCTGGGTATATATATATATATATATATATATATATATATATATATATATATATATATATATATATATATATATATAAGGTAATATATAGCTTTTGTTACCATCAGCGATGCCATATACTCGAAGTAAAAACTGAATTTTCCAGTTTTTAGATGATTGCTCAATTTTCCAGTTTTTCATTGAAAAATCCAAATTTTTGCGCAAATTTAATTTACTTAGTATAAGAGTGATGACGCACTGTTCGTGGCCTTTTGCTTTTCTATGTGTTTAAATATTGACGATCTTGCTTTGCCAGCAGTGCATTTATGGCTCCTATACTACACCTCTTTATCCTTTATAGAGTTGTTTTTACATTGGGTACACTTTATATAAACTTTAGAGAATAACTTTGATGTTGACGATATATTGACCTTTCTCCATTCCTTCCTTGGAAAGAAGGATATTTGCTACATTTTCTATTTTCAGATATTTTGCCTTTAGATCTTCCAGTATGTCCTCTTTTTTATAGAGCAAAATTCGTTAAAAGTGCCATATCAAACAAAAATACATAAATTTTTTTTTTGTGTAAAAAATTGTTTAAATTATGACTCACATTACGATCATAAATCATAATGTATCATAATATTATTAAATGTTTACGAATAGAATCTGTTTCGTAATTAGGGCGCCTCGTGTATATATTTTTTTTTTTTTTATTTTTAATATCGAAAATAAATAATACAGCCACATAGTATTTTTATTTAAAAAAAAAAAAAAAAAAAAATCATTTTAAATAAGTCAGACAGACGCAAAATTTTTGGAGGAAAATGTATATAGTTTATAATAAGCGCGTATATACTTATACTATTTGTGACTCGGAAAAATTGAGATCGTAAGCATAACGTCGCGAAAAATTCAAATTGTGTGATGTTTTTGTTTCGTTCTATATTAAAAAAAAAAAAAAACATTTAAAAAAAAAAATATATATATATATATATATATATATATATATATATATATGTGTGTTTTTTAAGATCAAAGAAAATGTCATGAAAATTAAGTAAAACGGAAAATTTATGTTTATTATATTTTTATTAACTTATTTTTTTTTATCGAAAATTTTGTGTATTGCGTACCAAACAAAAAATGTCGACGACGACGAGACAGTATATATATATATATATATATATATATATATATATATATATATATATATATATATATATATATATATATATATATAAATATATATATATATAATATAGACGTAGAGAGAGGAGGGGGCAATAAACGACACACGAGAAAAATACCTTGGAATTTATGACCATTTCGGGAGTTATGATAACTTTATATACTCGTATATAAAATGTTAAAAACTTGTTAAGAAAAAAAAACATTAAATTCGTTTTTATCAGTTTTCAATTGATTACAATTTCTTTATATACATATAATTGTCTTCTCTTAAATATGTTGCAATTGTAATAATAATATATTTTCTCACTCTAAATTTATATATTTTATTTGTGGTCTTACGTGGTTTTACTATAAACGGACATTTAGGTATAGAGCACTCGTTGATATACGTTATACATACTCAAGTATGTATATTTTGTTTATGGGCAGTCGAAGGCGCAAGTTTCCATATATTATTATTATCTATATGGCTAGGCCTTATATATATATATATATATATATATATATATATATATATATATATATATATATATATATATATATATATATATATATATATATATATATATATATATATATATATATATATATATATATATATATATATAATTAAATAAATAAATTATTTTCTAAAGTGAAATTCGCGAAGTCTGATCTATTAAATAAAATTTAAAAAAATATATATTGTGTACATAATATATACTCGCGTACATATATACATATATAAATATATACTACTCGTATATATAAAAATGAAAAGGCGCCATACTTTTATTTTGTCGCAGATATTATATTCACTTATCATTGTTTTTCAATGTACATACTCGCGATCGCGAACATATATACGTATTTAAAAAAAAAAAAAAAAAAAAAAAAAAAACTAAAATTTTATTTTCTATATTTATAAAATTTCAGGTGCAAAAGAAACGAAGAATTGTAGCTCGGGCTCAATGTAGAAATATTAAAAATGAATGTCCTGTGCCAACGTGCGAGGAGCCAGTTTTATTACCAGGAAGATGTTGTAAAACGTGTCCAGGCGATAGTTACAGTAAGTACTTATATTTATATATACACACATCATCATATCTTCGGTATATATGCCGAGTAATTTTTTTTACATGAAACTTTTAAATATCTCGAAAAAATCAGGGTTTCGAACCGAACTTGAACCCGTTCCGGTTTAAATATTTTTTCATGATTTAATGAGTATTATTTTCACAAAGATCAATCGATCTGATCGTACAAAACGAAACATTTGGCTAAAATCAATCTGTTGGTTTGGTTTGTTTCTTCGGTTGCATACGACAATTTTGCAAGATGATGATAATGCCTTCTCATTTTATTTGTGATGATATTTTTATTTTGCATCTCAACTATTTAGTGTATTTCAAATGTTCAAATGTTAGTGTATTTCAAATGTTATTTCAAATGTTATGTTTCACATAATGCGTTCGTTATCGAATTTAGCCAGACAAATCATGATCTCCTTCACACAGTCGGCTTTTTTCGGTTGCGTATGCTATACTTCCAGTTAATTCAATCGCTTCCTGTTCGATTTGATATGTAATAATTTGGATAAAGATCTACAAAGATTTTATAAACCTGTACTTTTTTGATAAATTATCCTCTTTATTTTGTTCAAAACTACTTTGTGCTTTTTTAGATTTTATTCATTTTTGTGATGGACTTTTCAGATGAACCATTATTAATTATAGTAGTAACGTTAGCACACCCCGGTTTTCTTAAGCTGATCTCACATCTTTGTTGACGAGAAAAAACAGCATTTTTACTGTGATCATTAATTTTTGAATTAAGTACATTATAAATATTAGAAATATTTGCGGCATTATCTTATGTTTGTCCTCTACAAATAGTAAGAGTTGTGGCTGTCAATTGGAAATTCATTTGAAAACTCGTTTTCATGTGACACGACGTATTCTGAAAATAATTTTGATAATCAGAAGTAATGCTAAATCTTTTTTTGTGCAAAGAACCCGAACTCTTTTCATTTTTTACTAATTTTAACATTTTAAAATAAAACCACAGGTAAATATACCAGATAAACATCTTGCATGGCTCAAATTTACACAAGTAAATTCATACTACGCAAATTAATGCAACCGAAATCTAAACAAACGAAAATAAGATGTACATATAAAAACACATATTTCCATCCTTTTCTTTTTTTGCGCACGACTATTTGATTATATAAAAAATAACCAGACTAAAAATACGAAAAACATGAAAATTTTTACTTATAAAAATTTTTATTAATAATTTTTTTAAGTTTTATTTTTTATAAAATAAAATAATCGTGTGCAAAAAAAGGATAAAAATATACGTCCTATTTTTCGTTTGGTTAGATTTCGGTTGCACTAATTTTCGTAGTTTGAATTTATTTGTTTAAATTTTACCCATACGAGATGTGTATCTGGTATATTTATCTGTGATAAATCAATCGACAGCATTACAGGCCAAAGTTGACCCTTTACTGAGATCTTTTGCAAGATTTTTCAGACCATTTTTTACAATTGGTGATCGTTGTAGGTCAGCCGAACGGTAGCTGGGATCGAACTCGTGACCACGATGTGTTAAAGCCAAAACCTTGATCATTACTATATGACCGGTGACAAAACTATAAGAAAAAAAATTCGATCAATTAAATATTTCGATTCACTAATCCGAAGCGCTATAGGCTACAGCTTAATATAAAAACGGTATAATCGACCTGTTTTCTCATGGTGTGTGAACGTCTTGCTGAAAATCAAACTCTTCAATATAATTCAATTGTGGCGATAAAAATTCACTTCAAAAAGATTTATGGCTCTTTGCCCAATTTCACCGAATTGTTTACTAATCTTTGGATTAAAGATTATTTTGTCCGATTATTTACACAGAAAAATAACAAATTTTGTGAAAGTCATTTTTCCAAGATGCCAATTTTCATAATAAGTTTGACCTCGTTGTTGCAATATATACGTGCCCATCGTTAACATTGTACTATATAATCTTCAGCTACAACAAAATGGCTTATTATACATTAATGACATCTATGTGTCACAGTTGTAAGCCTTTTTATTTTAATCTTCAGTTTTACATATGATTGATGCTCAGAATTTTTGAAATAAGCTTGCGTGAAATTGGTTACCACCAATAGACAACCATTCTCAATTATATAGACCTCAAAAGACCTCAAAAGTGTCTGTTTGTGCAGAAAATATTAAGTACTAAGGTGTGTGTCTTTGCTAAATTAAGATTGAATCAGATCTTTACTGCCAATTTGGACACAAACAAAATTTACTAATCATGAAACAAAAATATTATGCTAATAACACATAGTTTTAGCTGTAGAATCCGAATCATCGATTAATATCTTAGATTATTTATTTTTCGAGATATATTCGAAAGTTTCGGGTTAAAAAAATCACCCGGTATATCTTATCAAAAAATCCAAAAATAGCAATAAATTAAAAGTAGTTCGCATAAAAAAAATTTGTAAGCGATAAAAACACTGTGATTATAGGAACCAAAAAAACATACAAACAACCACATACACAAACCAAATTAAATGGGTTGCCGGGGTAAAGTGACCCGTACAAGATGACTGTCTTATTACTATTCTTAAGTCTATACCATATATTTATGTACCCTCCTTCGAAATTATTTTTATACGCATATTTTTCTAAATTTAATTATGTTACATATTTTTTATACTTAATCGTAAAAAAAAAAAAAAAAAAATTGTTGTTTAAATTAAAATTAATTTTTATTTTCAATTGAAGATATAAAATTGGCGCCACGGAAATTGATTAAGCTTTGTAATTTTTATTTTATTTTATTTTTTATTTTATTTTTTGATGAAATAATAATAATATAAAGAAGAATTAAATGAAATTAATTCAAATATAATTAAGGCTACATAGCGAAAAATGTTGCTTCCTTTCAATTTTTTTTTTTTTTTTTTTAAGAAAAGAAGCAAAAAAATAACATCAATATCTCTTTAATTTTATTATGAACGAAAAACGGTTATGGGTACCAGCTGGTAGAACAAATTGATAATAATGACAGAATTCTGTTTGTGGAGTGTATATATATATATATATATATATATATATATATATATATATATATATATATATATATATATAAATTTGAATGAATCAGTAAACATATTCAGCGTTCCATTTTGAGTAGGTTTTCGTTTAGTTTATATAGGCAGTCTCTTATACTCACTTTTTTGATATTTTGCCAATAATTATTATTACTATTATTATTTATTTTTTTGTAATGCGCGAACTGTTTGTGCACCATAACTAAAAAATCATACATATATACACATGATGCATATACTACATATATTAGAAAATAATCTGTTTTAAGCGAAATGAAATAAAATAATTTGTTGTATCGTTAGTTATTTTGAAAATGCATCTTTATTGTAACACGTCGTTATTAGTTTTTCTTTATTATTATTGCTATTTTTTTTTTTTCATTTTTGCTTCTAATTTGCATATATGCATGCCAATTTTATTTTTATAAAAGTCATGTTGATATATATATATATATATATATATATATATATATATATAGGCCCGGCATAATAGGGTGTGTACAGTTGCGATCGAATAAAGAAATAAGAATTTCTTAACAAATACACTTAACATATTTAAAAGTTTAACCATCATATTCACAGATGGCATACTATTACTTTTTTCATTTACTTTTATTGTCCATCAAAATATGTTTCAATAACATCAGTCTTTGTAACAGCGTGGCTTTCGTCTTTGCAAACTCAGGCTTTCCCGGCGCCACTATATAGACTATAAATATGGTAGAATAAAAATGGAAGATAAATAGAAAATAAAATGTAGAAGCATAAATAACAAACAACTTTAGTTTAGTCGAGACGCATTTGTTTTATTTATTAAGCTTGTAGTGACAACTAGCGGAAAATTTAAGAACTAAATTACTTTATTCTTGATGCCTTTTACGGGAAAACTGATTTCCACTAAAGGATACTAATGTTTTTGCAATTTCCTGATTTAAATCTGTTCAATTACATTCATGCTAATTTATGACAAAGGAAGATTGTATTGAGATAAAGTTATTCACCAATAAGTTGCTCGGAATTTAGATATTACAAAACGTGGTGGTGTTGGTATTTGTGCGTATTTAAAATTGGTATTTCATAGCTGCGTATTTGTTTTATTCATAGCTTCCGAATTTGGAAATTATCTTAATTGAGATCAAATTTGAGCTAAATAAATCAGTTTTTCTAATTCAAATCCCTAAGGTCCATTTTGGGCCCATTCCTCTTTATAATATTCATAAATAATTTATCGGAAGCTATTATAAATTGTAAGTATCATTTCTTTGCAGATAACTTACAAATTTATAGAAGTTGCAAACGACAAGATATGGCTGACAATATCGAAAAAATCAATGAAGATATATCTTTTATTGTTGATTGGTCTCTGAAAAATAATTTACGTCTAAATAGTGATAAGACGCAATGTATTGCAATTTTAAATAGTCCATATTGCACGGATGGTTTACCTAAAGTCAAAGCTACGTATTTTTACAAAATGCAACGTTCGATCTTTCCATTAGCTCATTACTCTTTTTCATAAGTCACCTTGTCCATTGCAAAGTATTTTAACTTATTCGTTCGTTTTTAGGCCGGTGGCTCGGAATTATTATTAGTATCCAGTAAATAAATCGATTCCTTTACACCAATTACCAATTACCACTGGCGGTGTAGTTCTAGATTTTGGGGCCATGAAAATGCCCAATTTCGCAAAATATTCCCAATTTGCTACAGTTATATCATCTATTTCAACTCCTTTACCACTTGGTGGCTTCTTTAAATTTGTATATTTCGTTATCAAGTTTTACCATTTTTCTTTGGCTTGTTGTACAGATATTGGTAATTTTAACTCGTCTATTATTTTAGCTCTGGTCGCCGAATTTTGAATTCTCAAAAATTGGTGATCCCGGGATATGCGAGCTTCGTCACTTCAATAAATTTGTGGATTATACTATTACTCCAAAAGAACAATTTTTTAAATTTTATTTTTTAGGTTATAGATTTATTTTATTTTTACTTACATTTGAAACTCATTTTCATAAATTTAAAATTTAATTTTCTTCTATAAATTTAATTTAATTGTTACTATTTGAATGAAAAAATTTAATGGCATGCACATTTTCTAAAATGAAATTCGGACATGATTTTTGTTTGCACCTAACTTCAATCTATTTCAAAAATGCTTACTTTGTATTAAATACACAGTTCGGATGCACCCTTAGCGTTAGTATAAAAAACTCCAGTTCAGCAGTAGTTTTTCGAATGAGGTACTTAGAGTCAATAATTCAGTCAATAATTGTATTGGTGACTAAACCAATTTTAGTAGTATTCAGGGGGTAATTGTCAAAAGAAAAGATTTTGAAGACGTTTAAGTGAACGGACTCAACTACTTTTTTTAAATAAACAAAACTTTAGTGATTTAAGCTTTAAAAATAACTTTGAAATATTTTAAATGTGCGTAATATTTCTAATTATATATATTATATATATATATATATATATATATATATATATATATATATATATATATATATATATATATATATATATATATATATATATATATATATATATATATATATATATATATATATATATATATATATATATATATATATATATATATATATATATATGTATATATATTTAAAATCATATTTTTAATTAACCATAAATTATTAAAAATTATTTGGCACGATTGAACCAAAATAAGCTTTTAATTTATGATTATTTACTAAATTATAAAAGATACATTGCACTTCTATTTAAACACGACAATTAAGCTATTTACCTTATTATTTAGACTAAACAAATAATTTTTAATTTTTTTAAATAGCGCGTTCCGTCTACATGATGCAATTACTCTATAAAAAGAATGAAGTGTGAATAACTTCGGTCGATTTAAATATTAAAACGAAAAAATAATAATGAACATTTTTCCACACTCCTGATAAATTTCAATATTTTACGTGATATATATATATATATATATATATATATATATATATATATATATATATATATATATATATATATATATATATATATATATATATATTCTCGTTTCTTTAGAAAAAGATAAATTAAAAATTTTTATTACATTATTTTTATTCTGATTGTTGACACGAGTCCTCCAGAAAAAAACATCTGTACCGCAATGCTAAAATTATAACATATTGGCCGACCGATGCCGCCGTAAGATATTTTATAAACGACAGAAAAAAAATTTAAAAAAAAAAAATATGTGTGTAAATAAACTCGTGCATACATTTTATTCTCGTATATATACGAGTGCAAAATACGCATAACTTTATATAATAATATAAATTTACTAAAGCTAGACAAATAAACGGATTTAAACGATTTATTCCAGAATCTGTAATGCATAATGCATTTTTTAATTTATTTTCGCTATTGTCGTTAACACTTACATACCGCACATTTTTCTATTCTAATATAACTATGTCTATTGGGTTGAAACTTAATTTCTTTGTTTTCATTAAGCAAAATGTATTCAGCAATTAGTATTCAGCACTGAAATATTGATATTCGATTTTGTTTTTCTCGATAAAATAACCTCAAACGTTTCACTGACATATGAATCTTAAAATCTAACAAAAACTTTACAAAAACAAAAAATTACAAATAGAAAATTAAAACGACTATATAGCGGCGCGATTTGAATTCGAAACCCCATCGTGATAAATCCAACATTTTTGCAACACTACAATATCAACGAAATGGCATAGGTATATAAATATATGTACTCATATTATATGTAATATCTTGACTACAACTTATATATATATATATATATATATATATATATATATATATATATATATATATATATATATATATATATATATATATATATATATATATATAATATGGTTTATTCCTTTAAACTTTCATTCTTTGAATCAGAGTTTTATGTATAGAAAACGAACAATAAGAATATTCATGACCAAAGTGCAAAAAGATTGTTTATCACGTCTTCCATTTAACACCATCCACACCAATCAATACCAGAAACATATATAAGAAAATAAAACATAAATTTAGAATTGTCTGAGAATTTTTTTACTTTTTTTTTTTTTAAAAGAGAATGTTAAGGTTTTGAACTGTTGTTATTTTGTGGTTTTAACATAAAAATAAAAAAATATACGTGATATTCGAATAATATAAAGACATCCCATATTTATTGAAACCAAAAAAGGAATTTAAATTCATCGTGATATCGATCGAGTTTTCGAGCGGACATGCTTTATATTCTAGATAATAAATTGCACGCATTGCTGCGTTCTTCATTGACTAACTGCATTAATAAATAACAATTATATTCAAATTTCAAATGAAAAGAATGTTTTAAACAATAAATTTGCGCCATCTCTGATTTAATGAGTTTAACTTAAAAAAACGAAATTTCCTCTTATATTTGAAAATACTAGGCGCATTCGATTAAACTGAAGAAATTCAACAACCTAAAACAGTCGTACATCGTCCGATGCACAACAATAAACAAAATTCTAAATATTAAAGAAAAAAGAAAAACAATGACTCATCTGAAGTATTGACACGAGTAAAATATATCTTCACATAATTCAGTTGCTCAATTTTTAAATGAAGTGAAGAGTTGTCAAACGAACGGTCTCTTCACTTGTTACTTCAGATATAGCTACTACTTCAGTTAAATCAGTCGAATCGAATGCGCCTCTTACTTGACTTAACTAACTAAACAAAAGTATAACGAATTAGTTAATGTAATATGTGCATAGATGGCACTTTCACAACCACTAAAATAATAAATTTATTATATC
This sequence comes from Tipula confusa, assembly GCA_963556175.1. Taxonomy (NCBI): domain Eukaryota; kingdom Metazoa; phylum Arthropoda; class Insecta; order Diptera; family Tipulidae; genus Tipula; species Tipula confusa. The sequence continues at coordinate 69,555,526 of OY744475.1, read as the reverse complement.
AAAATTTCCGAACTTTCAGGCTTTGGTTTTGGTAGCTTGCTTTTCTGTTAATTTATGTATTTTGTGCTTGTTACGCATTCTTAAACCTGCACGCTGTTTACTTGTATTAGTTTTGCATGATTTGATGACAACTCGGCCGGACATGGTGTATAAGTTTCCAACAATGGTGAATACTATTTTGATCGAATTTTATTTTATCAGCTCATTGTTGTCTTCCAGATTTACGTTTTCGGAAAGCGAATTAGCTTTTCAAGTATTGATTTAATACATGATCTTCCTCCCGCTCCTTTGCGATGAAATGATGAGGTCGTTGTGTCTTTTCAATTAATTTGTCAATAATTTTTTTTCGTTGCTCTTTATTCATTTTTTTCGAATTTTAAACAGCTTATTTTGAGTTTATTTATCATAGGGGGGATAGGGTTATTTATAGTATAACACTTCGGGCAAATGGCCTCCACGGCTTTGCTTGGCACATATGCACTCTTTTTTTCCATGGCCATTCTGCATAAATGTGGCTGAATTTCGTTGATGCAGCATTTAATTTCATCCTGTAATGCACGGGTAGATGTGGGTTTGTTGACATAGACCTTTGACTTCAAATAACCCCATAAAAAGAAATCTAATAGTTTCAAATCACACAATCTAGTGTAACGCTCCATTTTTACTAACCCTAAACTCTCAGCTGTCAAATTGTTTTTTTCTGAGTTTCCAACAATTTACTGCACAAAGGGCGCCAAATTCAACACCCTTTATTAGGCTTGACTTAACAGGTTTCAACTGTCAAATATTAGAAACAATAATGTAAAATATCTATATTAAAAAAAAAGCTGCTACGATTAAAATTTTCATATTTCTTGTATTATTGGTGTTAGTGCGCTTGCAGTAGTCTTTGAATATTTCGACATGTTCCAGCAACTTTATTGTTGTTTAACTTGGCAATTTTAACTTCCCCTTCCGTTGGTAGATGAATGTTGCTAATTTCGTTATTGGTGCGTCAATCGATGAATCGGAAATATAACATGAATATTTTCCTCGAAATAAATTTGTTGATTACAACGAATATATTGGACCTCCATTTATTTTTGTACTACAGTTGTTCATGTCAAACAGTATAAATAAAATTTCTGTTTGAAATTTAACATATAGTTGTCACATTTTGGTTCGCTTAGACGATTGAGGTACACAGCACAAGCTGATTGTTTTTAAATATTTTGCAATGTATATAACCAAAAAATCGTATGTTCATTGAAATATTTTTACCGCACTGACCACTAACAATTTTTTCAAAAGACTGCTTCGATTCAAAATAAAAGTATGTATGTAGATTATAACTGTTAAATATTTGTACGTGAGTCGACTTTTTTATCGATATACGCGGCAAAGTAACGGAAAATAAGTTTATCCCTAATTAACGTGACAATTTTTACCATTCGCACTTTAACCGTTTTCACAGTACTACATAGCTTGATCGACATGATCGATTTGTTTAGCAGAAAAAAAATAAATTTTGGCAAACCCCGTTTTCGCATTCGACACATAAACAAATGAATTTATATATATTTTATTCATACGAGCGAATTTTTTTTTTTTTATAATTTAATTAGTTTTTACTCGGTCTGATTTATATGTTATCAAAATATGCGTTAGCACATCGTTAAACTACACAACGGTTTATTTTCATTTTTTTTATATATATATTTTCATGTTTAAAGATTTATTTGTATTTTTGTCTGGACTCATAAAAAATTTTTTTTTTTTAAATTCATCCAAAAGGTTTTACCACTCAAAATTAAAAAATAAAATTTGCATTTAAAACGATGACATTCAAATGACCTCACCACAAAAAAAAAACAATCGGAAAAATGTTTACTTATATTTTGTTTTCATCGCTTTTGCGATCTACTATTTGGATTTAAAAATGTATTATAATATTATTATGACATTCCAATTCGATGATCGATCTTTGATCATCATGTAAAAACATACATCTTAAATTACTCCTTAATTGTATTTAATTTTGGTTTACGTATTCCTATCACAAACTGTATTTTGTTTTAAATTGATAAAAAAAAAAAAAACGTTGAAAGTGCCGTATGGAATTTTAAATCGAGTTTATATACTATATACTATATGATGGGTAATAGGGGGCAAGGTGGTCGCTACATCATCATTATTATAAATAAGCAAATTTTTTTTTGTTTAATGGGGGAGGTGAGGGGTGTTCACAGGGCAAAATAAAATAAATACATACATAAATATTTCGTTTTGCCTTGAATTTTAAATCGATAAACGGTTTTTGAATTAATTCATTTAAAATCCGTTTCACATACCTGCGTGTGTGTATGTGCTGTTTATATATATTTTTTTAATAAATTTTATTTTATTACAATCTAGTTTGCTGGACTAATGAGGAATTTTGTGTTGACTTAATTTACTAAGTTAAATGTATCTATGGCTCCGTCTCATTGGCGTTTAACATTTTCTGGTAATTTGAGGTTTATACCACAACGTTAATGTCAACATCATTGCCGAATGGTCCGAACTCCGAGTTTAAGTCACGACATATTAAGTAACTCAAAAGTTCGATTTATATCCTTTTGTAGATAGTTTTTCCATTTCCCGCTGAGCAGTTTCCGCTACTTTTCGTTGTATTACTTCAGGTATGTTCTTCCGAATTGTTTTGCTTTGCAATTCAACATTATTATAAGAACTATACAAAATTCTCTACCGATATTATATTATGTGTACTAAAATAAAAAAAAATTCTTGGTAAATGTTTTTAACTTCCGTCACTTTAAAAACCAGTTATGCACCCTAGTTATAACACCGGCAATCACTTTCTAATATATTCTAAATTCCAATCTATTGAATTTATAATAAAAAGAAGGTATGGGAACTAATTAGGAAACCACAAATATATATTATAAGCGCATGTCTGTGTATAAATTCATTGAATTCTTGTTACAAAATAAAATAAAATAAAAAAACAACAACGAAGAAATATCCTTAAATTTTATGAATGAAATCTAAACAATACATTACACAGAGAGTAGCGGCTTAGGAAATCTCTTCGAATTCTATTCTATATATATACACATACGAGTATGTATGATCGTGAATGATTTAGACACTAACAATGGATTAAAGATATTGAATACGATTTCCTATAACAAAATGTATACATAAACTCTACATTCTTAGAATTTTTTATTGTTAATTTAAATTGTGTTTTATGAGACATGAAATAAAACTAATACATAATAAACATAATGAAAAAAAAAATAAATAAAAAGATCTAAGCTCCATTGTTCCTTTCCGTCTATTATTGAGGTGAAATAGATGAAACTAAATTTAGTTTAGTTCCCAATATTTACTTTAAAAAAAATAATCAAAAATTCATGAACCCAGCCAATTTTTTCTATGATGGTAGAACTCGTGTTGGTATGTATACCAACAGGCTCGATGTTTCGTGTTTAGCCAAATTTTATCTTTACCAGTTTCCTGCAAAAATATCTCCTTCTTTCGGTCATGTATGTTCGTACCGGTTTTATACAGAACATTTATTACATAATTATAGACGAGAGGATTTGACAATGTGTAGTCCGTTTTTTATAATGCTAACGCAGTATGATTTAAAAAGTCTTCGATAAAATCATCACTCAAATTCCGCCATTTTGATTCCGCAAATTTCTTTACATTTCGGAAAACATCGTCGAAAGACTTTTAGATTCCGATTATTCGTGATTTGTTAATCGATTAATTCGTCACTAAGACTGTGTCCGAAACCCATGATAAATATTTGTGAATAAAATTGTTGACATTTATTTGAAAAATGTTTCACTACATCTCCAATTTTGCTGTCCGAAAAGTATAATAATCCATTATGATTGTGTCCATTGTTTTTTAATGGTACTATTACAAAACTAAGTAGTGAATTTTATATATTTTATTGTTTATATGCGAGTGTGCTACGCGATGAGTTTAGCTTTTTTTATAGAAAGTTTCTGTATTTGCCAACAATTATCATAGCAACTGATCGTGATAATTTACTTGTCTTCGTTTTTATCAAATAAATGTGAAAATTTGTATTCACAAATATTTATCATGGGTTTCGGACACAGTCTTAATAAAAATTATTAAGTAAATTTTGAATTATGGTACCCTTTATTTTTCATTGAAAAATAATCTCACGAGTTAACTTTTCTACTAGCATCTATGAGACAGTAGACGAAGCTTGAAAAAATAAAAAATATTTGTTTAAAATGTCGATCGAGGTATAAAATAAAAACGATATGGAACTAATGGAATAGGTTTTTGACAGTTTTAAATTCTTTTGAATAATGTTTTTTTTTACTTGTTGTCCTAATTTCTATTAGTCCTAATTTCTCGTTATTTATGAATAATTCATGATACTGAAATTCATGATACTGTGAATTCTGATACTTTCAAAAAATAGTCCGATGACTTTTTCCTTAATCTGTATGCTTCGACCAGTTGATATTATGTAGAATTGGTTGTTACTCGACATATTGCCAGGTATCTTTTGTTGATATACTGGATACTAATTGAATTAATTATCAGGGCTACTATAGAATTATTGAAGCCCTTGTTTTGGATTACTATATTTCGATAATTCAGGTTCCGATATTCCAAGCATGATCTATAGGCTTTCGGAAGAGAATTTGGATATGAGAGCATCAGCATTCTGCTTTTTTCGGTACTTAATCCTTTTATAAACACACCCAATGCCAGATATCGGTGTTTCTACCAGTACCTCTACTGTGTCTGTTAAATATATTCCGCCGTTCTGCCGCTCAGTTGATGTTCAGTTCTAAAGTCCTGAGTTGAGTTCTATTTTAACAGAATAGTGAAGTGATAGGCATTTTTGTATGAATGCTCAATGGACACAGAATGTCATATGATATTAAAGCTGCGTCGGCTCTCTCTCTAATTTTTTTGCCTTATGTCTCTGTAATATTGAAAGCCTGTTTTTTTATAATTTAGCTTATCATTTGTGTTATGGGTAGATTCGATTTCGATTATGTGGGTCTTAAAAAGTACTGGCAAGTGCGATTTTAACTTTTAAGGGCGTTTCGTGTCTCTAAATTTAAAATCAATTATGGATTATTAGTATGGATTTTTCTCAATAATGAATGAGGTTTTAGCATCATGATCGCAACCAATGAACAATGGGCATGATATGACGGCTAATCTCTGAATATCCATTTTGAAAAGAGCATGTTTTGAACAAACACGCACGACAAGCTTTAATTAAAATTTCTACATCAGCATCCATGCCTATGGCTCCCACAAATGTGATCAATTTTAAAATAATTATGAAATATCACCTGTGAGAACTGCAGTATAAACTTCTGACAAAACATCGTCCTTTGTTGTGTTTTGTGGCTAAAATGTATATCAATATTTCTTTGTTCAATGAAATTTACGTAATTCACTCTGTTACTCCCGATTTTAGACTCAGTGACATCATTCACAGGTGGTCCTGACCTCGTTGTTACAATCCTTAACATATTCTAGCCTATAATTGAAAACTGATAAGGTAACAGATCATCTTTGAGCATTCTAGTAAATCCACATGGCTCGCCAAATAATTCTAGTGATCTGTCCTAATCACAACATCATATTCCAAAAGATAGTGGTAGAAGTTTTAAAGTTCACACTTTGATAAGGTACAACTACAGAAAACCATCGGTCTTTCTACTCTGTCCTTACACGAATGAGACATCACCCAAACTATACTGTAACTCGAGGCGTCAGTCGTAAAAGCATGTACTTCCGAAATATTTGCAGGCTCCGGTGAATTTATTACTGCTTTAATTCGCTCGGTTGATTGAAATGAAATGGCATTTCTCTTTTCGTAATCTTAATCCGGCATCCTGTAATCAGCTCAAACTTTTATTATAATTTTTCAAACGATCGTTTTTTCGCTATCCACAATTTGTCTACTCTGTTGCTTTTCGACGTCCTCCACCACATTTTTTTTTGTTTTCCGTACAGGTGATAAATGTCCTACTTTACCACTGTTTCTGCATTTTATTTTCTGCACGATTGCCCGCCTGATTTTTGGTAACTTTTGTATCATTGCAGTCTTTTTCTTGTCACGTTTTTGATTACATTAACCCTACTTTCTTGCGATACCTCGTATTTATTGCCTTTTTTAAGGTCAAGTCATCCACACTTTTCTCGACCAATCTCTTACCTATTTTTCGCGACATTCAAGTGGCAAATTTTTCTAAAATATAATTTTCCAATTGATTTTTTAAACTCATAGTTGCAAACTAATCTTTTTAATTTTGCACATTTATTACACATTTTTGTGTAATAATTGTTTAGCATTTTACACAAATTCTCGTATGTCTTATTTTTCGGTTCTATCGGCTGAGCCAAATCTCGCACGAACTTAACAAAATATTTATTATATCTCTAGTCGATACTGATATAATGACCATTCGCCCTTTTCACAATTGAATTCAGGAAAATGCATTGATTTCGCTATTTTGAAAATTTTATAACCTCACAAAAAAAAATTTTTTTGTTTTTGTTTAAATTTTTAAGTCAAATTAATTTAATTTCGTAAGATCCTCGTGGCCACTGTAATATACTGTAATATTTATTAGTTATTACTTATAACATTATTTTCACTTATTATTTGATTGAATAAAACACGTGTCTCCATTTCAACGAAATTTCCAGAAGTGAGTTTTATTATTTTACAAGCTTTTATATCTATTGTAGGTTGTATTATTCAAATCAGCCCAACATACACCACACTTAACTTTCGAAATGATTAGTATAGATAATAATGTCGTGCATTAGGGAAAACTGTTGGCCTCCTATTTGGAGGCTGTCATTAGATTTAGATTTTAGTAAAAATATAACCCAACAAGCAAAGAATTAATGTCAACTAATTTGATGAATGCATTATTTTATATGAATTAATTTGTGTAAATTGCATACGGGATGCGGGACCAATGAACGACAATTTATATTATGATTTTTTGTTTTGTTTTGTTATTTTTGGAATTCTATACGTCTGGCGGAATGCATTTGATACTTTGATGAGTATAAAGTGTGAACAATATAAAAAAAAATTGGCTCCAAAAACACTCAATTCCTTTTCGTTTTATTCGTTGATGCGGGGTCAAATTTTCAATTCTTCGAATTATATATTATGAATCTGATGCTTTTATTCTTTTATACAATAAGACACATACCTCGATATATATGTACATATATACATAATGTATAATATATATATATATTTCTTTTTACATTGTTCAATAAATTGTAATCGAAATCTTCAAAAAAAAAAAAAACTTCTTCCATTTCAATCAGTTTTGTTGAAGGTTTTCTTATAAATGTTTTTTTTTTTTTTGTGGGAATCAAATTTACTAAAAAGAGATTAATGATTCATATTACATAGACCTTTAAAATCGCGATTTCATAAAAATCAAAAACTACGCCTTCGCACATTTTCTATTTTATTAATACATATATTTTTATTTTTTGTTCAAAATTATAAATAATTAAGTTTAATTATTTTTATTAATATTCTTAATTAATTTTAACAACAACAACGCGCACATTCATTTATTTTAATCGCGTCCACATCATGAAAACATATTTTTAATAGATCATCATCTTCATTTATTTTCCAGGTCCTGACATGCCGCACGACGTTGCACAACCAGTCACCATTGAAGAAGAAGAACGCAGCATGAAACGTATGTTTTTTTGTTTTATTTTATTCAATTATAACGTTATGTTGATTGTTTTTTGTTTTTGTTTTTTTTTTACAACAGATTTTGCTGCCTTACTCACTGGCCGCACATCGCATTTTATAAAACGTGACGATATGATATCGGTCTATTCGTCAAATAATCCACAAAATATAATTGCAACGGGTCGATTTATATTCCATAAAAAAAATTTGTACTACTCGTTTATCGTGTCGGAGAAGGCTAAACGTCCCCAATCGTTACAATTTGTCGATCATACTGGTAATATTTTAGAAGAGCATGTCCTAACCATATCACCAAATGGACCGTTTAGCGTCTATCAAAATGCAACAGGTAAAATATGTGGAGTATGGCGTCGTGTACCGCGCGATTATCGTCGTTTGTTGCGCGACGATCAAATGAGCGTTATACTACAATGGGGTGGTAAATTTCAAGCTGAGCTCGCCTTAGTCGGCCAAATTGGTAAATATCCGGCACTTGCAACCGAATTATTTAGTTCATTGCTTGAACCGGCACCGGGTACAAATGCCGCCCAAATGGCCGGTGCTGGTGGTACCGCAATCGTATCGACCAACAGTGGAGTCTCATCGATTCATATAACTCTAGTCTTTAATGGTGTATTTAGTACTGATGAAATTTTTGATGTACCATTAAATATTCGACTCGAATCGTTAGACAAAAAAATTATTATATCCGATATTCAACGGATTAAAAAACCAGCACACGATATTAATGTAGTCGAAATTTCGTCGCCGGTAACACCAAACGATTTGCGACTATTGTCGCGCGGCCGTTTAACAATTACGGTCGAATCGAAAAATAAACCACAAGCGCTTAGAATACAGGGTAGTATTTATACTCGGGTAGCTTGTGATCTATTTCAAACATTGCTATCGTCCCATAATCCGGACCATAATATACAAAGTAGTGGACTTGTATGGCTCTATATAAATAAAGATGGTTCACTTGTGTATAATTTACAAACCGAAAATCTGAGTACAGCCCAAAATCCGATAATCACTTTGGTCGACGATAATGGCAAACGGCGTACGGAGCTCGAAGATTTAACACCAACGTTTACAAATAATTTTGCAACCGGTGTTATCGAAAAGCTAGGACCAAAAGTTTTAGAACCGCTTTATAATAGCGCTTTGGCAATAAATATTGCGACGGTACTAGAACCAAATTCATTGATTAAAGGACGTTTAGTATGGCGTCCGGTGGCCGATGCCCGCGATACACCTACACCAAATTTAATAACCCGGCCCGAACATTCAGTCGCCCCAACGAATATGGTTGGAATGGCGTGGCTTGGCGTTGACTCCGATTGTACACTACATTATGAATTGGCATTGGCCGGCGCCCATAACCAAGATCTACAATTATATTTAGAAGAACAACCAATTATTGCGCCCGGAGCACCAGTAACCCAGCGACTTTTAGAAGATTTCACCGGTAATCTACTAGAAGGATTTAGTTTAATGTTTCCACCGGCCGAACTAGGCAAACTCGAAACAAGTGTGATTTCACTTGAAATATTTTCAAAGGATAAAAATGAAACATTATTGAAATCACGTATCAAATCGATTAAAGTTCCAGTGCAGTGTCTTCCGTCGTACACCGATAATAATGTGCCGAATTATACCGGGCCCGGTATAGAAATGAACGATAATAGTGTAACATTTAATGAAAATAAATGTTATCATTCCGATCGGTTTTATGACGAAGGACAACAGTGGAGTAGTACGCTTGAGCGGTGTACAAAATGTGCTTGTGTCGACGGTCGGGTTAAATGTGATCAAATTAAATGTCCACCGTTAAATTGTAAATTTGGTGAAAGTCAATTATTTAAAGGAGAATGCTGTCCTTCATGTATACGTAAGTGTTAAAATTTTATTTTTATTTATTCGATTCTAATCTTTTTATTAATTCTATTTTGACAGATCCTAAATTTAATCCTGAATCGTTAAACGCATCTAGAATCGTAGGATGTATACTAGGTGATCAAATCCATTTACCTGGTTCATCGTGGCATCCATATCTTCCACCGAACGGTTTCGATGAATGTGCCATATGCGCATGTGATCCGACCACACTTACGGTGTCATGCCCCCGACAACAATGTCCACCATTAAATTGTAGTGAAAAAGATGCGTATCGTCCCGATAAAAAGGCATGCTGTAAAAAATGTCCCGAATACAAGACAAGTGTAAATAAATCAATTGAACCGGGAACCCAGGCCGACAAATCGGTCAAAACAAAACCAAAAACGGAACAAGAAATTATTTCGAATGGCGGTTGTAAAATTGCAAAGCAAATATATGAAAATGGCCAGGAATGGCATCCCGTGGTCGAATCGCATGGCGAACAAAAATGTGTGCAATGTCGTTGCAAGGTAAGTTTTTTTTTTAATTTAGGAAAATAATTTTTTTTTTCTTATCAATAAATTTTTTATATTTTTCAGCTTGGAAAAGTTTTATGTGATCGAAAACGGTGTACACGATCGGTGTGCAACAATAAAATAATAAAAAAAAATCGTCACTCTCAAGAAAATGACGAATGTTGTAATCATCAATGTCGGCGTCAACGGAGACATCATCAAAATACGAAACGATTACGTAAAGAAAATGCAGAAAACTTAAATAAAACAAAAAGCTGAATTTATATATCTTTTATAAATTTAATTCATCAACTGAAATTCGATTTTAATAAAAAGATTTTAATAAATTTGATAAGAACTAAAGAATTAAAAACAATGCCATAAAGTTTCTAAATACATGAGATTTTAAAACTAATATTTAAAAAAAAAAAAAATTTTAAAAAATAAAAATGTATATTATTTTTGTGCAGTTCATAATTGCTTTTTGTTACCACGTACCAAAGAAGACTGAATTAAGTGAGAGGATTGCGATTAATATTATAATTAAACTACATTTATAGATCAAAGTGTCTTAAGTATTTGGTAAATTTAAAAAAAAAAAAAAAAAATCACAACGAAAACGTCCCTCAACTTATTTATTTAATATTATTATTATTATTATTATAATTATAATTATGTATATGTTTTTTTAAATTATTATTACAAAACAAAAAATTATATAAAAAAAACTATTAATAATATATTTAAGGCAGCTTATTAATGAAAAGAAAATGAGTCATTTTATAGGAATTAGTAATTTATATATATATATATATATATATATATATATATATATATATATATATATATATATATATATATATATATATACATTTTGTTTATTATAATTAATTTGTATTTATAAAAATATCATTGAATGGAATAAATTATGAAATAACCATCATTATTATTTTATTCTACATAAAAATATTATTTATAACTATAATTACTGATATATACAGAAAGATTTATAGTTTAAGAATTATATATCCATTTAATCCATTGATTATTATAATAAATTGTGTAAATCAATCGAGAGATTGGAGAGTGTGCGTATTCACACGGAACAAACATTTTTTTTTTCGATTTTATTGTGAAAAAGTGAAAAATTATCAAAACAAATTCATAATATAATATTGTATATTACATATTAAAAAAAAAAAAACAATAATAAATCAAATTGATAAAAAACTAAAAATATTAAACGTTTATTTGTATATTAAATAAATATTATAGAGGTCTCGGGACTATGACACCAGATTACATGGTAAATAAAGTTCGCTCAAAATATTTACTTTCCGTGACACAGGGCGAAGCTCGATCGCGCTACCTCGCAACATTAACTACGAAATAAGTTAAACGTGGTTAAAATTAACACTAAAAAATCCTTATCACGTGTCCCGCTCAGAAAAATTCTGTTATTTTAATATCACCCAGATGTCTTATTGGGAAGCCACTTTCCGCATTAGTTTATTTTTTGAAACATCAATCGAGAGGCTGATCTGAATCTTGGGTAAAGGTTTAAATATTGAATTAAATAGTATAATGCCACCTATGAAAAGTAAGCGAAACAAAATAACAACGAAATGTAACGTAATTTTATATTTCGTTCTATACTTCTACCATTGAATAACTATATCATTGAATAACCATAAATAGAAGGTGACACCGCTAACTTTGCAGCGACATATGAGCCAAGTGTTAATAAATTGTACTACGAAATAAATATTTCTGTGTCTTTGCTAAATTATGTCCACGAAAATTTTTTATTTTATATAATTGGTACGTTTATATTTCCAATTTAAAAATGTGTTTGTTGGAACGCATGTGTTTATGGTGAATGTGTTTGTTAGTAGGTAGTTAAATGTGTGAAGATTTAAAAAAAAAAAAAAAAACTAACAGCATCATTTTCTTTTATTCTTTTCTTTTGAAAAGAAGAAGTAAGGAGAAAATAAAATTTTTTGGTATCAATCGATTTTATTTTTCAGCGATTTGATCGTTTTTTTTTTTTTTTGATCACACGATATTTTTCGTTAATTAACAGGATTTATATCGTTCCCTTGTGTTTACAACCGAATTTTTAACTTTATTTATGTAAGGTTTCTATTCATTTTGAATGAAATTTTGTTTTAAATTTTAATTTTACGTTAATATTATAAAAAAAATTTGATAATTTTTATTAACAACAAGTTTGCTTTTACATAGGGTTTCGCTGCCATATTGTGCCATCCTTCCCTTTTCGCTCATTCGCGTTGTCTGTTCATCATCACTAGAATTATTTTCCTTGCACACCTTAATCCAAACTGAAATGTCTTCACGCAAAATTTAGTACATGGTATTTGGTTTCCACTCGCAAAACTAGGTATATAAACACCGACAATAAAACACCGTAGCGGTTTCGAATACAAATAGAGGAGTGATGCTAAAGGTTTTTTCCAGCATCCAAATACGATCGCTGATTGAATAATCATAAACATGACCATTTTTGAAAAAGTTTGCGGTCACTTTTAAATCGGTCAGTTTTTGCAGATGGTCAGTTTACAGATACGGTCACTTTTACATATTTTACTGTAATAAATATCGGGTTCGCCTCCAATTGCATTTTATTTTTGTACCTAGATTATCTGTAAAAGACAAGTAAGGCACCACAAAATTAACGTATTTTTTTTTCAATTGCTTCCATTTTAAACAAAAAAATGTGTGGCACTCGGGAAGCTATCTTTTGTTTTTGACTTTTTGACAAGAATGCTTTGTAGCGACTTCGCTACACAAACACAAAAATCAATTATTCACATATTTTGTGCACTTCATATAATTCGCTAACGCTACATGTACACTGTACATAAATATATATAGAGCGTAAAATAGCATTTACACATAGCACTCGGTCGCCATGGCCTGATGAGATGACAAATAATTTTTACAAAATTATTATGATTCCTCATCAGATCAAAACTGAGCTTTGCACAACATCCAATTCTGAATAATTAAAATAACGACACGTCACCGCCGTCGTTATAGCTTTCTCATCCTCTTTACCGCACTACAATGGGTGTACAGCGCTTTTATACGATAAACCGATATATCGAATTTGATAATGGGATTACTTGTGCGCAACAATTACTAATATATGTCTTGTATTGAATCGGAATCTTCTACGAGAGTGTTTTGTAGCTGGGGAAAACATAACAGTTGATAAACAGCTGTTCGCATATCGAGGTGGTACACATTTCACGCATTACATTCCATGAAAACCTGCGAGATATGGAATTAAAGTATGGTTGGTGTGTGACTTTACTTCCTCGTTTATATATTGAAAGGTAAAATGTACACTGGAATGACTCCAAACTCATAAAGAGAAAGTAATCAAAGAGAATGTGTTGTGAAGTAGATACTTCACAACACATTCTCTTTGATTACTTTCTCTTTATGAGTATAGATATGCTGCACTCTTTTTAGTAGTAGTGGTCGATGTTATATACATGTGATAATTTTTTCACCAGCAACAATTTAGCTTTAAGTTTGATGCGCGACCACAATTTATCAATTTTAGGAACAGTAAACAAAAGACGGCGATTCGTACCAGTGGAATCCTTAGTCGTGCAAGACAAAACACAACCTGCCGAATAACGGATTTTTGAACATCACAATGTGTTCTTATATTTCCAAAAAAATAATGATGTGATGCTTTTATCTACCCTGCATTATGATACGGAAACACAAGGATTAGCAATTAAACCAACAATGATTCTAGATTACAACAGAACCAAGGGCGGCGTGGACAATATGGACAAAATGCTTGGGGAATACTCATGCAAAAGGAAGATTCGTCTTACTGGCCACCGGGATTTTTTTATAACATTTTAGATGTGGCGGCTTTAGCAGCACATAAAATATATATGGAGAATAATTCAGTCCTAAAAACCAACTCCAGTCACCGGTGTAAATTTTTACAACGGTTTTGCGAGCAGTTGCTGCTTATGTCTGAAATTAGTAAGCGTTTCCAGAATTACCTACCAAAAATGGTATCGAAAGTATGTTGGGCCATACATTCGTTGCTTTGTGGAAATGCTTTTAGGATCCGAATATGATTGAATGAATAGTCAATTTACTGATTCTTGATTTAAAACCAACGTTTGAAATGGCAACGTTTAAAAGAATGATTTTCGATGGCTGGTTATAGCTTGGAGAAATAAACTTAAACAATCCCCACTCCAGTTCATTTAAAACAAAAAAATATGATCGAGTTGTATATCAGAACATTCAATACATAAAAAGTACAATAAATTTAACAAAATCTAAATAATCCTTTTTGGAAAATGTTTATAACCATAAAACGCTCTGTTGTTTTATTTTATTACCCTTTTTCCTATTTTAACTTGTTTTGAAAAGCCCAAAACTTCATAATTTTGCTCTGATACGGATGAAGAAGCCAATGAAACTGACCAACTATTCAAGCAATGTCAATTACATATTTTTCTGGGTACCTAGCACATGCTGTTCAAAAAAGACAAATTGTACGATATGTAAAAATTTTATTTACAATGATCAACCAACTCAACATCAAAGCTATACACATACAGAGCTACTTATTAAAAATCGCTAGTATGAAAAAACTACAAATGGTGGAAAAAACTACAAAAACTACAAATGGTATTACCAACAGAATTTTTTGTAAAATTAATAAAATAAAATAATTAAGATTTTTGAGGATAATTTTGATAAAATCTGTTTCAAACCCAAAGTAGTTGACAAACTTTATAAATTGTGCGAAAACCAATACAAAACTTCTTGTCGCATTGAAGAACATAAAAAAAAATTAATTATGCATACATTAATAGTACTTTTACGTGCAAAAATCCATAGAATTAATTCTAAAGCAAAAAGTACCAAAAACAAATCAAGGAAATTTGAAATACTTAATCATTTGTAAAATATGAATTAAATGTATGTGTTTATATTCGCACTGAATGTAAAAGAAAATCATAAAGTTTTTTTTTCGTTTATATAGTTGATACTTAAACCCTTAATTTAAATTTATCTAAGATACAAATGCATACAGCGCTATAACAACTAAGTAGCGGCGAAAACGTTTGGTGTCACTTCTATATATGGTTATTCAATGACTATAAGATTTAATGAATCTTAGATAAATTTAAATTAAAGGTTTAAGTATGAACTATATACAAAAAAAAAATTTTTTGGGATTTTTTTTTACATTGTTTATTCAGTGCGACACATACAGACAAAGCCAATGTCGAAAAAAACAATAGGATTCAATAGGAAAATCTAAATAAAAAACGAAACAAAATGTATATGAAGTTTATCCAAGGTCACTTAATTCATATTTTACAAATGATGAAGTTTATCAAATTTTCTTAATTTTTCTTTTGAACTTTTTGCTTTAGAATTAATTCTCTGGATTTTTACACGTAAAAGTACTCAAGTACTTAAATTTTTTTATATTCTTCAAAGCGACAAGGATATTGGTTTTCGCACAAATTATAAAGTTTGTCAACTATACTTTGTGTTTAAAACAGATTCGCTAGTAGCACCAAATAACTTTATAGTTTGATCACTAATTGCCGACATCGGCTCATACGTCACAAATTTCTAAAAATTATTATTTAGACAAAACATAAAAAAAAATTCGCCAAGTCCTTAACCAGTTCTCAATTTTATTCAGATGATTTTACAATTGCTTTGAGGCAGTTTGAGATTTTTTACAAAACACCAAGATAGCTGAATCATCAGCAAAATATGTTGATATTATAGCTTCATTAGAAATAGGCAAATCGGCTATAAAAGTATAAAATTGGTCCCAAGACACTTCCATGTGGAACACCTGCGCTAATATAATTTAAACCAGTGGTTGCTGCATTTTGTTTAACCAAGTATTGTCTTTGAAGATGATAGTTTTCAAAAACTACATGGAACTGCTTCGGCAAAAGTTCTTTAATTTGGTATATTAATCCTCTATGCCAAACTTTATCGAAGACAGCAGAACAATATTTTTTTTCTTTGAAGATGAGTTTGACTCTGGTGTAATATGCCGTTTTTCTAGTATTGGTTTCAGTTTCCGTAGTAACAATTTTTCAAAAAGCTTTGATACTGTGGAAAGCATGCTTATTGAATGATATGAAGAGAATCTTGTCTCATGTTTCCCAGGCTTATGCATCATTGTAATTGGCAATATCTTCAACTTTTGAGGAATGTGTTCAGTTTGCATGATTGCGGTAAGGATGTACGTTATTAGTTTAATGCATTTGTCTGGTAGTTCTTTAATCATTTTACCGGTAAAAACATCAATTCCTGGTGCTTTTTTCGGACTTATACTGTTTTTTATTGTGCTTTTAACTTCCCTCCACTTAAATTTTATAGGCTTAAAATTTAAATCATTGACCATTTGGTTTAGTTCATGTAGTTGTTAACTTGTTCATGTGGTAAGAATACGCTTTTTAGATGAACAGCAAAATCATTGGCTTTTTCTTCATCACTTCTCGCCTAGTTCCCATTTGGCAGCCAAATGAATTTATTTCCATTTTAATATCGGCGATCTTTGCTGCTGCCACTGCCGTCGAATTTTCCGCTTTTCTTGTATTAATTCTTGGATGTTTTTAGAAAGTCTATTAACTTTTTCAAAAATACTGATATTAGGTGTTGCTTTTTCTGCTGCTACTTCTAGAAGATCTCTGAAGTATGATTCTGCTGCATCAATATTTGTCAAAATGTTATAAAAAAATGCCGGTCGCCAGTAAGGCGAATCTTCCTTTTGCATGAGTATTCCTCAGCATTTTGTCCATATTGTCCACGCCACCCTTGCTTCTGTTGTAATTTAGCATCATAGTTGGTTTATCCATTGACCCTTGATTTCCTTTTAGGGATTGAACATTTTTTATTCATTTATTTCCAATATAGTGCCCATCTGTATATTATGACTATTTTTCAATATTTTATAACCATTTTCCAAAAATGGTCATATTTGTGATCATTCATCAGCGATCTATTTGGATGATGAAAAACCCGTTAGAATTCCGCCTCTATTTTTATTTGAAACCGCTAAGGTGTTTTATTATCGGTGTTTATATCTCTAGTATTTTGAGTGGAAACCAAATATCATGTACTAAATTTTGCGTGAAGACATTTCAGTTAGAATTAATGTATGCGGGAAAAATAATTCTAGTGATGATGAACAGACAGAAGCGTATGAGCGAAAAGGAAGGGATGCCACAATATGGCAGCAAAACCCTATGTAAAAACAAATCTTGTTAATAAAAATTATCAAATTTTATTTATAATATTAACGTAAAATTAAAATTTAAAACCAAATTTCAAAAAACGATCAATCGCTGCAAAATAAAATCAATTATGCAAAAAAATTCTATTTTCTCTTTACGAGTTAAAATTGTGTTTACTTTTTGATCAAAAGAAAAGAATAAAAATGCTGTTAGTTCGTTTATTTTTTTTTTAAACTTCACACGTTTTACTATCTACTAACAAACACACACGTTCCTACAACCACATTTTTAAATGGGAAATATAAACGTACCAATCACATAAAATAAGAAATATTCGTGGACACAATTTAGCAAAGACACAGAAATATTTATTTCGTAGTACAATTTATTAACACTTGGCTCATATGTCGCTGCAAAGTTAGCGGTGTCACCTTCTATTTATAGTTATTCAATGCTTCTACATCTCTTATGCCTGTAGTTTTTGAAATATTGAACTTTACTTATGCCGATGCGTTGTTTATCAGTGTATGTAACATAAAATCACATATACATTTTTAAAAATAAAAATTCGTGTTAAGGGCCAAATACACGAAATGACGTCATCACACTTCCATCCAAGACACATGCTTGTATTTAATTATCTAATAACAGATGGAGTTGTAATTTTGTAAACTCAAGTAGTGATAAAAATATAATGAACAACAGTTTTGTTTTATTTATTAGAACATTTACACATACTAACGTATACTTCTGCGTATAGTTTTGTTGTTTTATTTGTTCGAATTATTGAAGAAAATATTAAAATGTGCTCAACATTTCTTTATTATCATGTTGATTATATGCTGGAATGCCAATGGACTAATGCAACATCAACAAGAATTGCAGGTGGTCTTGGAAACCAAAAAAATCGACATATGTCTTATCACGGAAACTCACTTTACTAGACAATCAAATATTAAATATAAAAATTATCAAGTATATAAAACCAATCACCCAGAAAACACTGCTAAAGGAGGTAGCGTTGTTATAATTAGCAATAATCTTCACCATTACGAAGAGCTGAAATATGAAACAGTTGAAATACAAGCAACTGCTGTTAACGTCTAAACGAAAAATAATTATGTTAGTGTTGTTAGTGTTTACTGCCCTCCGAAACACGCGCTAAAAAAAAAGATTATCTAGAATTCTTCAGTAAACTAGGAAAAAGATACATAATTGGGGGAGATTTTAACCCCAATGTCCATTGGGGTTCTAGGCTAACAACGACTAAAGGTAAAGAACTGCTTAAAGCTGTCAGAAAGCGGTGGTGAAACCTTGTCAACTGGAAAACCAACCTACTGGCCTACAGATCAAAACAAAATACCAGACTTAATTGATTTCTTTATAATCAAAAATATATCAATGATCTAAGTATATACAAGTAGACGAAAGTCGAGATCTAAACTCGGACCATTCTTCTATACTTTTGACATTGAGCTATAAAATTATTCAAAAAGAAAGAAATCTAAGCCTAATAAATAAACACACTTGTTGGGAATACTTTAGGCAATCCTTAGAAGAAAAAATTAACCTTAAGGTTCCAATAAAAAGCGAGGAGCAAATAGAAAACAAAGTTCAACAATTTGCAAATGATATACAACAATCAGCTTCGAAAAGTACTCCAAAAACTAAATATAAAGTAAAAGGAAACAACTACCCTAAAGAAATTAGAGAACTCTTGGCAGAAAAAGAAGAGCGAGAAGAATATGGCAGCAAACAAGAGCTCCTCAATATAAAACTAAGTTAAACAATTTAACTCAACAGTTAAGAAGGTAAATCCAAAAAGTAAATGATGCGTCAATCAGTAACTGTCTAAAAAACTAAATAATGATAGCAGGACTAATTATTCACATTGGAAAGCAACTAAACAAATTAATAGACCAACAATGCAGGACTCTCAAATAAGAATAGAATGGGGGAAATTTGCTCGAAATAACGAAGATAAAGTTCGATGTTTCGTGGAGCACTTTAGAATCTCAAATAATAACGGTGGAATCTGAAAAATAAAGTAAAGAAATTCTATTGACTTCACCAAAAGAGGTCATGCATGAGATAAAATACAATATGAATTCGAAAAAAGCTCCTGGTTATGATCTTATTACTACAGAAATTTTAAAAGAACTACCAGGGAGGGCTCTTGTTAAGCTTACTTATCTTATCAATGCAGCATTTAGAACCAAATGTGTGCCCAGTTTGTGGAAAATTGGAGAAGTAATAAGGTCTAAACTCTTTTTTTTTTTTAGATTAACACATTGTCTAGGGATAATTCCTTTAATGGCTTACACCACGGCAACATGGTGGGTTAAAACCCTTTATTACAATTAATTTAAAAACTGAAAGAATGTAATTGACAATAAACATTACATTCATCACATATGTAGCCGGTTTCAATTTATTTTCTCAGATTTCTGTTACGCATTGATTTTGATTTTAAGGTGAATAACGCTCACGAAAATACAACGATCGACATATTAAAACCACTTTTATCGGTGCATTATGGTCAGGGGAAACTACATAAAACCCTGACAGAGAAATTATTACAAGTAAATATAAAACAGTATTTAATCTTCTCGGGTTGCTTGTTTCTTTAAGTAGGCGAGTATAGGTTCCTCTTGAACACCTGTAAATTAAATATTGCAGGAAAGACCGACGAATCTATTTGATTCCAGAGAGAGGTGACTCTAGGGAAAAATGAAGATTTAAAAAGGTTAGTCTTACATCTGGTTAAAACGAGTGGGAGCGCTGCTGACAAACGCCGCTGGTATTAGAGATTTAATTTCGAAAGACCAGTGACCAAAATAATATTTGTACAAAAGCGATAAAGCACCTACTTTGCATCTATGCTCTAATGAGTCAATTGATAAAGCAATATTTTTATCGTTAATCATGTGAATAACTCTATTTTGAATTCTATCAAGACATTTGAGATTTGATTTTGGAGCACCACCCCAGACAAATGAAATTACATAATGGGCCTAACATAAGCCTTGTATAATTTAAGAACTTCTTGAAACCCAGATACTGACTAGCTTTTTTTTGCAATAGAATATATATGTTCTTTCCAAGAAAGATCACTCGAAATGTCTTAGCCCAACATTTTAAGAGAGGAGGACCTATTAATTTGAATGCCGTTTATTATGGGTGGAACATAATTTTGAATTATTTTTTGTGAAAAAAGACACGCTTGGAATTTCTGTGGATTAACTTCTATCCTATTAGATTTGCCCCATTCAATGACCTTGGCAATGCAAGGCAGAAGTGAACTTTTCATAATTTGACGAGAGCAAGATAAATGGGAATTGCAGTCCTTTCAGCTATTAAACTCAATAGAAGCAGATACTGGAGTATCATCAGCAAAAGAGTGGATATCACATTATGCCAATTTAAAAATATCATTGATATAGATCAAAAATAAGGTTGGCGACAAAGATGAACCTTGCGGTACAGCATTGATTTCATACGAGTCGGATGAAATGCCGTCTAATACTACCTTGATCGATCGTCCCATTAAATAACTCTCTATCCATTGAATTAGAGAACTATTAAGATTCAGTGACCGAATTTTAATGATCAGACATTGATGCCATACTCTATCAAATGCTTTTGAAATATCTAGAGATACGACACTTGACTCACCATATTTTTCAATATTTTTTCCCCACAAATGAGTTAAATAAGCAATAAGATCACCTGAAGAGCGATTCTTACGAAACCCATATTGAAAATTTGATAAAAGCGCATGCCTTTCGAGATAGTTCATTATGTGAAAATTCACAATAGATTCCATTACTTTAGATAAGGTCGACAACAAAGCAATTGGGTGGTAATTGGAAGGAGAAGTTTTTTCACCTTTCTTAGGAACCGGTTGAATATTTGCTGTTTTCCAAATAGAGGGAAAAATGCCAGAGTTTACTGATAATTTAAACAGTTTGGCAAGAGGTTTAGCTTGGGAAAAATTACATCATTTTAGGACAATTGATGGTAATCCATCAGGCACAGTTGCTTGGACTCAGATTTCTAAGAACTTTAAAAACAACTCGAGAACGAAAATAAATTTTGGGCATAGATGAAGAAACAGTAGTGCATGCTAGTGGGGATTGGTTAGGGAGAAAAGGGAGAGTCGATGCGGAAGCAAGGTGAGACGCTAATGAATAAGCTTTTTGAATGGTGGTTTTATAATAGTTATTATTATAAAACAATAAGGGGATAGAACATGTCTTACCGCTAAAATTCCTTTTTACCAAGCTAGCAAACGACCAAAAAGTTCGGTTGTTTGCTTTAGAATCTAATACATTTCAAATTTGATTACGAATTTTGAGGTCATGATTTAATTTAGACCTGATTATGATAGCATTACTGAGATAATTTAAATGAGCACATTTTTTCTTGGAGATAGCAGACTTACAATTTGCATTAAACCATTGAGTTTTGTGAAACCGATTCCTTTTATATGAATAACTTCATTCCTTTTAAAATCACCGAAGTTGTAAGCTTGGAGACTGTATCAGCATTATTACTTTTAAAACACACAGACCAATCAAAAGAAGAGAAAAATAGATTGAGACCTTCCCAATCAGCATCATTGAAATTCCAGATTAGTCTAGGTGTACATGTAATGAGCTCCGAAGTAGGTGGGGCAATCGGAAATTTCGCATGATCAGAAAGACCTAGAGGAGCATTAACATCAATAGAATATTTGTCAGGCATGGTAGTCAAAAATAAATCCAACAAATGAGATGAATGACCTAATATGTCAGGGCACCGAGTTGGTTTGTCTACAAGTTGGACAAGACTATTCATCACCGCAAACAATTCAACATATTCACCTGTTTGATCTCTTGGTTGAGAAAATCCCAACCAAGTGTCATTATGAATATTAAAATCTCCCAAGACAACCACTTCAGACATTGGAGAGATCTGGTAAATCATATCAATTGAACTTGAAATTATATCAAACTGGTGACATGTCTCTGCATGTGGTAGATTTGGACTACGGTACAGAGAACAAATAAAAATAGAGCGAGATTGGAATTTAATTTCAATCCACAAAGTATTAAACGCAGGATTGGAACTAGGTAAAATAAATTTGGGTACATTAAAATGGAGATCATCCCTTACAAAAAGAATCACCCCTCGATGTGGGATCAAATAGTCAATACGCCTAAGTACGAAACTTGAACTTCACCTAAACTAAGAATGGCAGGTTTGGTTAACTCCAGATGAGTTAAAAAGGAATTGAAATTAGTTTTAAAGCCCCGAATTGAAATAAAAATAAAAATTCATTTTACAAACGAAAAGTAGATCAAAACAGAATGACGTAAACAACGTAAACAACGTAAACAATGAGAACAATGAAACCAATTTTAGGGACCGATTGAATATGGAGTCCTTGTGCAGCGAGGCCTTCTAAGTGAATACCGCCACAAAGAACACCAGGTCAGTCCACCAAAATAAAATAAATAAAAAAACGAAAAGCCTAAAAATATAAATAGAAAATTATATTATTTATTTCACAAAAAACTTATATGTTTATTTTTTTGCTTCTTGACAGGTCAACGCACACTATTCGACTTGTGTAGTAGTTCTTTGAGGAACTACTGATTAAAAGGTTAAATATGATAATCGAAAGTAATAACTTAATCCCAAATCATCATTATAATTGAGAAAGCACGTGAAGAGAAAAATGTCTGGTCCACGATATTTTTAGACGTGGCCGCAAGCTTTTGACAAGGTTTGGCATGAAGGACTTAATCATAAGTTAAGAAACCTCTTACCGATGCAATTCGGTAAAATACTAGAATCATACTTGTAAGATAGACTCTGTAGAATTAAATTGGATGAAACTTACCCTGAATTGAAAGAAATAAAAGCAGGTGTACCACAGGGCACTGTATTAGGACCGATTTTATATTTAGAAAACAACACAGTGGCGACTTTTGCTGATGACACTGCGATCCTAGCTGTTGGAAAAAGCAACGAAGAATCAACACAAAAATTACAATCAGCTATCTCCGAAGTACATAAACGGACTAAAAGATGGCGAATTAAGCTAAATGAAACTAAATCAGTTCACATAAATTTTACCAACAAACGAGTTGAATATATACTTGATATATAATTATTTGAATATATAATTGATTCAATAAATCGAGAAATAATACCGTATGCGAACACAGCTAAGTACCTAAGCATGACCCTGGATGCTAAACTTAGATGGAAAGTCCACGTCAAAAAGGCAAATGAAGAACTGCAATTAAAATATAGAAAAATGCATTGGCTGATAAGCAGACACTCTTCTCTATCATTATACAATAAGCAAATACTGAAACCAATATGGACACATGGTATTGAACTTTGGGGTTGTACAAAACCCAGCAACGTTAATATCATACAAAGGTTTCAGAACAGGGTACGAAGGAACATCGTCGATGCACCATGGTACGTCAAGAATAGTGATCTACATAGAGACCTTAAAGTGGGTCCCGTTTCAATTGAAATTTAAAAAAAATGCAAGGAAACACGAAGAAAGACTCCAGCAACATGTGCATATAGAGGCAATTCAGCTGTTGACCAACACCAATATTATACGCAGACTGAAAAGAACCAAACCCTTTGAACTGGTTTAATTGTTAGAACAAACAGCGGCTTGCTGATTTAGATCCACAATAACGATGTGGTATAAACAACAACCTACCAGAAACTGTGAAACGCCAATGGGTGGGGTCATAGATATAAATATCTTAAGTAAATTAAGTCAGAAACAAATTACTCATTAGTCCAGGAGACTAAATTGTAATAAAAAAAAATAAAAAAATAAAAATGTTGATTATAACTCTCGACTTTATAATAAAAAGGGCGTTAGTCATAAATTACAAGTTGTCAATACATTGAAATTAAACTTTAAATTGTATTAGAAAATCGCCAAATTTATTATTTGGTAATTTAGGTAATGAAGGAGGTTTTACTAGATTGCCTGATATTTTCTTTTTTAAATATATAATGAGTAAAGCAAAAACGGGCATAAGACGACTTTCGCCTTTTTAACTATAGAGTTTAGAACAAATATTATTATTAAATTCGCTCTAATATAGTGATATTCAAATTGTTCAGATTGTGTATAAAAAAATAATGTAATAAAATAGTTAGACCATTTTTAAAATTTTTACATATTCTACCAACAACAACTTTATAATCAAAATTATGTTCTATATGTATTTTGAAGGTCAAATTTTAAAGGATACAGACCTAAATGAGCTAATTACAAATTGTTTTGTTGCTTTGAATTTCGTGAAGTAACACCGAAAATGTTCGTCAAAATATTTAATTAAAAATGTTACTGTAATCCGTTTCTGGATTGCCTGTAAATTAGCAATACTTCTTTAACGACAACCACCTATAATAAAAGCTTTTGCAGCATGTTTTGATTGAATAAATCCACATTCCGGAGTGTGTGTATATTTATAAATCCTTTTGGCATCCAAACGATAAAGAAGCAGTAATCTCGATCTGTTATTTCTAACTGCCATGGTATCTGGTTGTATTTTGGTAGATTTCTGGTAGAAATTTAATTAATTTTGATTTCATTTGCATCTAGTGGATATAATTCTTTTGAATTATGAGATCCTTTCTGGAATGCGAATTTTTTTAAAGTTCCTTTTTTTAATTTGCTCCGTTTTCAACTATTTTATGGTATCGAATGCCATAAAATTCCTCGCCTTTTCTATAAACTTCTTTTAAATCATCTCGTTCTATTCCAGTTGGTGAGCCAGCATTGTTCAAATTGCATTCATGATAGTTTGTTTTAGTTCTGCAATTTGACAAGCAATATTTATTTTGAACGGCACTCCATATTTTTTTTTTGTTTCTATGTATCATACCTTTTTTTTATTGCAGCCACTTTGAATGTTACGTTAAGCTTCTTTTTGTAATTTATTAAAAGTATTTGGTGCCAAACATGGGATATGTCAATGACAGTAGAATTACCCGATACCAATTGAAATACCAGCTAAAATACTTATTTTTGACTTATTTTTGGTAGTTGATTAAACTTCGGCTTGCTTTCTGTTCAGTCAAAACTTGAGATGAAATGTTTTAAATTAAATTTTGCGTTAAAATAATTTTTGGAATTTAGTTCAATTCTGTGTTTACTTAGAAATTGTAAATTTTGTAAAGAGCATCCAAAAGCCATATTGTAGTAGCCAATTTTACGTGTTGGTTTAAAAAAGTATTTATGCTTAAATTGCGATCGCCATTGTTTGATTTAAAATTATCTTCTGAAAATGGTTTCCCTGTTTCAGATTTAAATTGTTGGTTGTTTTGAGAAAGATGTGATGTTGAATTTACATTTGATAAATCATAAGAACTTTTAGCAGACAGATCTGCACGAAATAACTCCCATATCTCGTAAAAGATTTCTAAACGAGCATGTTTACCTTAGAATTTCAACACATACTCCTTGGCTTGTCGTATGAGGTGTCTAAACAAAAGTTGGATCATTGGGATAATTGAGTCACTTCCTTACAAAACTTCATTTTTAAAAGATGAACAAAAGAAAATATGGATACCGCCAAACTTTAACCCGTTTCGCGCTTATGTTAACGGACACGCAGTTTAGGATCGGTACGTGACGCGTGCAGATGCTAAGAAAACCAGGCGGTGGTACTGTATCAGCCATGAAAGAGTATCGCTTGGGACTCGTTGCGCTCTACAAGAAACTCGATGTCCCTAAAGTGGAGACCACGATTTCCAAGGGTTTCACCTACATCCGTCAGTCTCTGAACAATTTTTACATTGGCGATGATCCTTTCTAAATATTACGAAAAATTTCGTGACGTACATCAGGTGTTATTGAATTTCCCACAAGCCTTTGACTCAATCCATCGAGCTAGCTTATGGTTTGCATTGCGATGTATGAGAATACCTGACAAATATGTTCGTTTTTGTAAAATGACAGGAAAGAAGTAACAATGGTGTGTCAAAGTTGAGAACAAGCTGTCAGCGGGTTTTACAACTAGCTCAATTAAAGAGGTGCTCTGTCCCCGATACTATATTAAATCTCATAATATAACTTATCTTTCGTATATGTGAACCCTCAGGATAACATCGAGTACCATCAGTCCAACTAGATTCTAGCATATTTATATGCAATTGGATTGAATGGAAATGGTGTGAGAGCCCCTTGTAAGATTCTCATCTTCCGTTGGTCTTAAAATCAATGAGTCTAAAACGAAATATATGATCACTGGTTTTGGAGACCAATACGCAATCGTTAATGCCGTTTGGGAAAAGAATCATGCAAACGATATATAGCCCTAAAACGCGACAGAGGCGGCACTTACAGAGTTTTACTCAATATCGAGATCAGGAATCTAATGAAAATTCTTGATCTCGTTCATGAAATAAAAGGATAGTGTGTACGCTGTCTCACTCATAATTAAGGCGCAGCAATCTCTGATAGGAGAGCCGGAAGCGCATAATTCGCACAATAAGAAGAGCAAGCTTGGATTCGAATCCAATGAAGCCAGACTGTTGACTCGGTACGGGTTAGTAATGACCTGTAAAAACCGTTTATTATTATTATTATTAAAAATATATAAAATACATAAAAATATAATACAATAAAACACTGAACCGGATATCTAATTTTTCCTACACACGTTGTCTTTCAAAACAATTTATTTTTCATAGATCCGAAATCTCGAAAAATATAAATATCCACATTTTATCCACAACAATACAATTATAAACAGAATGAGCAAGAAAAGTAAAACAATAAAATTTTTAACGGGAAATAAATACGAATTATGTGCATTATGCAAATAACTTATATTACTATAAGGGAAATCGTGAACATTTCCATAGTAAATGCTAACGACAACATGATTTCGTTCAATTTTGTTTCGGATAAAAATTCTAGATGGCATACCAAACGTTTTTAACGAGAACAATAGATGGCACGTCAACCAATTTTTTTATTTAATACAAAGTAATTTCAATACAGGATTTTTAGGTTTTTTAATAAATTCCGAAAGTCTAAAAATTATGTACAATGAATTAATTGTAAATGATAAATTAGATTATTTGTTAACATATAAGTTTAGCCAGGATCACTTAGAGTTGTTTTTTGGGTTGATTCGTTATCGAACTGGCCGAAACGACAATCCAACATGCAAACAATTTATAGCATCCTATAAACGGCTAGTTGTTAATAAATCTATAAAAGCGCAAGGTACGGGTAATGTTTCCTTGCCAGAAATATTAACTATTTCATCCAGCCGAAAGACAAATCAATTAAATTTAAATGATGATGTTGTATTAGATTTAATTGAAGTCGAGCTGGATGAATACTCGTGTGATATAATAACGTATTTAGCTGGGTATATTGAAGCCAAACAATTGCCTAAATTTTTAAAATGTAAGGAATGTCTCCAAATTTTAAATAAAAGTGCACGGTTGGAGCTAAATCTAGGTTTATTTAATTTAAAAAAATGGGGTAAATTAATGACCCCATCATTAAATACATACAAAATTTTAGTCGAATGTGAGAAAATTTTTAAAAGTAGTGTTAATATTAATGTAAAATTAGAATATAGTAAGTTAGTTTTACGATCAATACAAAATATTAGTTTAATCGATTTAATTTTTATAGATAATAGCAATCACTTATACTCTAGATTTAATATTAATGATATAGAAAATCATTTTTACGTGTTAATTAAAACTATCATAAATATATATTATAAAATAAGATTTTTTCATTTTGCAAAACAAGAGAATTTAAAAAAAATTGGTGTAAGAAAAAAATTAACGAAGTTAATTCATTTTAATGAAATGAAATAATTAAAAAAAAATAAAATTTGGTTTTATTTATTTATTATTGTATATAAATATAAGCCCATGTACTCCAATCCCGATTATAAAATTTAAAATTTTTTTTTTAGATTTAAAATTTTTGTTTCGTTAATAATTCGTTCAATATAAAAAACTGTAGATAAAAAAATGTAAACATTTCGTTCAACTACTCTAGTGCCATCTACTATTTTTATCCCAACTAATATCATGTTGGCACATAAAATCGACGCGATTTCCCTTATAGTTATATAAGTTATTTGGCATTATGAGATGATTATGGTTTATAATTTAAACTGCCATCTATTAATTGGTTGTAAGAACTAAATAATGAAAAATTTAAGAAAATCTTAGCTTAATATTATCATAGACACATGTGTCAAATCAATTATTTTATTGATTTAATTACTTTTTTACAATTATTTCGATTAATACTTAAAAATTTCAAAAAAGCCACCGTGATTAAATCCA
The DNA here is from genome assembly GCA_963556175.1 of Tipula confusa. Lineage (NCBI taxonomy): Eukaryota > Metazoa > Arthropoda > Insecta > Diptera > Tipulidae > Tipula > Tipula confusa. The sequence continues at coordinate 69,526,751 of OY744475.1, read as the reverse complement.
GATTTTTATTCTACGCATTTATATGTATTATAGTCTTAGTTTCTTCGGCTAATAATTGAGAAAAGCTACATTTACTTTCCATAATTTAGTGAAAATTATCATATTTACTCAAATAACACTTAATTAAATAACAGAAATTCTAAGCTAAAACTTCTAAAGTTTTTGAAAGAATATTTTAAAATTTAGTTGTGGTTGAAACAATCACTAGTTTATCCAAAAAGCTACACTAACTTCGAGCATTTTTTCATTTTTCATGTATCATGTTGGTCCTTAAATAATTTCCAATCGTTTATTTAAAACTTATACTACGAAATAACGCTTTATACACAAATTGCGCTTGTTATATTTCTATTTGCACTATAAACTTTTATTTTTTCCGCCAGATCTACGACTAGTTCTCTTTTTTACCCGTACAATATTTTGTATCAAAGGGTATTTCTTGTAAAAGATGTCATTTTTTAATATGAAACTTGAGTACTTTTTCAAAATAAAGTAATTTTACACTTTTTTTTAGTCGACCAAAATAGGATGTGAATTATTTCCGAAATTAAGCCCAGTTTACATGAACATTAAAGTGAGATCATTTTGAAACAGTTTGTTTCACAGTGATAAAAATGTGAAAAAAATCAGTGTTAGATATTAAACTTTATGTTGTTCACGTTCATAGTTTCATTTGCACAAGATCTTTTCGTGAACATGAAAATTGTGACATTTAATTTATTTTGTGGAACTGCTGTTTTTTTTTAAATCGACATAAACGGATGATTTGGATGAAATAGTTTTGCTTGAGAGTGCCTTTAGTGCTTTTAATAGTATTTTTCTGATCGCTATCAGAAATTCAAAAACTCCAGATGTACATGAACTTGATCAGTGACTGACCAATTCGGATCGAAATTTCGATTTTATCGCTGAAAAGTTCGCTGAAAAGTATCGCGACATAAACGCGTGCACTGGCATCATGCGTAAATACTTTGAACTAATGTAATTTTTTAATTTGGTAAGCCGGAATCGCGTTTGCGACGTTAAATGAATAACTTCGCTTTTTTTGTTAGTCTCTGCAAGACCAGTGTGAATTTTATAAGTTCGTATGGGCTTTAGCACCTGTTGGTACAATAAAATACATTTTTCTCAATTTAATATCATGATCTTCTTTCTGCTTTATAACGTGTTCTTACCATCTGAACCTGGTATCTAATGTCATTTGCGTAGGGAAACTGCTACCGATTAATAACTACAGGACCCCGACAAATTTTTAAATTCGTGAAGTTTACATGTGTGGATTTGGTCTCATTAATCCTGATACGCTACATTTTTGTTAATTTACTTATTTTGTCAGTCTTTTTGTAATTTAGCTGTAGATTCCTCGATATTGTCACAAGTGAGGTAAGTATCTTGCGTACAGCAAGTAGAATATCGGTCCTAGGACAATATCTTGTGGGACGCCTGCGGAAATTTTATTACGCTCATATTTTATTATCTTCATATTTTACTCGAAAGTGTTGGTCCTCAATATAGAACTTTATGATTATATAAAATTGTTTTGATAAATCTCTCTAAAGCTTAAATAGCAATATCCTGTGCCACTCTTTATCGAATGCCTGCGCTACATCTAAAGACACCGAAGCATATCTTTTCGAATATACTCTCTATAACATAATGATGTTCAATTTCGAAATCACCGGAAAAAGTGAGTTTAGTATCAAGAAGATACCTTAATTTAGCTGTGCTATTAACTAAATTTTATTCATTGTACATACATACCTTAGCAGGAATTCTAAAATAAAATTACAAATTGTCACTCTGATTATATTAATTAATGCGCCGTTAGTCCATTAGACGAACATCGTCATTTTACCTTCTATCCAAGCTGCTAAGACGTGTAACGTGTTGATATTCGGCATTTTCGCGTCACCTTATCGTACAATTTCACTTTCAACACCAATTTGTTACGAAGCTTTAATTCTGATGTGATTATGTATTTAAATAAAAAGAAATATAATCCGAATAAAAAAGACAAGCGTCCATACACGAGGTATTTATTTTTAGAGAATAAGTACAAGAAGGAAATAGAACGCCACAAGCGGATAGTAATAAAAACAAAACAAAATAAAGGCTCTCTCACACTTAATAACTCAACACCTCCACTAGAGCCTTTTCCAGCACTCAACTCTTTACAAGATTTACTCCCATTAAACAGAACCTGTGTTTTTCTGCTGTCACCGGTTTAGTAAGCCTGTCTACTAACATATTGTTTGTGTTGACGTAAACAAATTTAACCACCTTGTCATTAACCTTCTCGCGCAGAAAATGATGAAGTACATCTATATGCTTTGTTCTGGGTGAAAAAGCAGTCATCTCCGTTAGTTGGATCGCTCCTTTGTTGTCGCAGTGTATAATGGTTGAACATTTATTTTCACCTAGCAACTCCTGATATATACCCCGCCACCAAATAGCCTCTTGGGTTGCCAAAGACATAGCCATGTATTCGGACTCCGTTGTAGACAAAGCAACTGTTGGTTGCTTCTTTGACGTCCATGAAATTGCTCCACCTTGCAGTTTGAATACATAGCCTGTTGTCGATTGTCGATCTACCGAGTCACTTGCCCAATCTGAATCGCAATAACTTTGCACTACTTCATTACTATTTTTTAAATAAGTCAGTTTCATCTCGATTGTACCTTTCAAATATCGCATGATCCGCTTTATTGCCAACCAATGAGCAACGCCTAGATTGTTATTAAATCTGCTGACAGCTTCTACTGCGAACTGTGTATCTGGTCGTGATACCTGGGCAACAAACAACAAGCTCCCTACTGCTTCTTGATATGGCACAACCTCACGATCTGACTCATTCTTCGGCGACATTTCTGAATTAAGTTTCTGATTTGGATCAGCTGGAACACTTATACTATTACAATCGGCCATTTGGAAACGTTCTAGTATATTTTGAATATACTGGCTTTGATTTATTGAAATCGTTCTCGTCTTGCGGTCTCACGTAATCTGCATGCCCAACACGCATTTGGCTTCGCCAATGTTCTTCATTTTATATTGCTTTTGAAGACACAACTTCAATTCAGCGTTGGAAAAAATTAGCAAGTCGTCAACATATACAGCCACAATCAACATCTTACTACCATCCATTAAATAGTACATGCATGCATCGTAATTTGAGCATTGCACGCCAAAAATCTTCAAGGCGGTGTCCAAACGCTGATTCCACACACGACTGGACTGCTTGAGCCCGAATAACTTCTTCAAACAACAAGCACGTTGACTTCCATCACTAAACTTTTCAGGTTGAAAATCTCATAGATTTTCTCGGTCAAATCGCCATAAAAAAACGCTGTAATCGCATGCCGCTGTGTTGACAGCTTCACCCCAAAATCTGTTGTCAAGCTTTGCGTCAAAGAGCATACATCTCGCACACTCCACCAATGTACGATTCATCCTTTCTGACTTGCCATTTTGTTCTGGCATATAGGATACAGTTGTTTGATGATGTATCTCTGAATCTCGGAGGAAATTAGAAAACTCCTTGTTGCAGTATTCTGTTCCATTATCTGATCGCAACGTTGATTTTGTGACCCGTTTGATTCTTCGCAAAAACTTTGAACCCCTTGAAAACATTCAAGGTGTTTGATATGTTTTTTATGAAATACACGGAAATCTTGCGACTAAAATTATCCAAGAAAGTCACAAAATATCGCGAGCCGCCAATTGAATCAACTGGCATTGGACCACACAGGTCAGTGGGCACCAGTTCTAGTACTCTGGAAGCCCGAGATTTGCTGTCCTTGAACGGAAGGCGAGTCTGTTTCCCTTTTATACAAGTATCACACTTATCCTGGTGACCTCCGACAAAACTCATCCCGTCCACAAATCCATTTCGTAATCTCATCAAGCTATCGTGACCCACAAGTCCTAGTCGTCGATACCATAATTCCCATGAATTCTCAACTTTGACCCTCAAACATGTTTCACTCGTGTGGTCACTTAGAACATCCCTGCATTTACTTTTGCCTCAAACAGTAATTTCTTGTTTTTGTCAAAAACTTTGCAATGATTTGCACTAAACTTGACAATTAAACCTTTGCCTACTAACTGACTGACTGACAATAAGTTTGTGCAAAGTCCTGGCACTTATAGAACATCATGAACTCTAGTATTTACTATACGATTATTCACCCGTAGCTGGAGTAAAACATTGCCAATCAATTCGACCTTCAATTTTGATTGATTTGCAATCGTGACCTCCCCTGATTCTGGCACTGGTTTGAGATTTTCATCCAAAGTTTTTCACATGTCATGTGTGCAGAGGCACCAGAGTCTATACACCACTTATTCGATTTAATACTGCATGCCATCAAACACGAAAAAACTGACGAATAATTAGCCATCTTCGTATTCGGACATTTGTTTTTGAAGTGACCAACTACGCCACATCCAAAACATTTCCCGTCCTTTACTTGTTTCTTCTTCTTATAATTGTTAGACTTTGCTGGCTTCACGTACATGGCTGATGCAGAGACAGAGCCCTCAACTCTATCATCCCAACGAATTTCTTGAAGTAGTTTGGTTTTTATTAAGTCAGCCGAAATTTTTGTGCCAGAATTTTCTATCGCCATAATCATGGGCTTGTACTCGTCGCTTAATCCGGCCAACAACAATCCACTCATCGTCTATTTCCATGCCGACACCTTTTAACTTGTGGGCGGTCATAATAATTTTGTTGACGAAAAATTCCATCGTAGCGCAATCCATCCACTAGCCTTGTTGAAACTAGTTCACGCAATAATGCTACACGACGAAGTAGACCGGAATCTTCAAATGCCACTTTCAGACTGTCCCAAACATCCTTCGCCTTATTTGCTTTTTGAATATGTGAAAAATGCACACTGTCCACTAATAAAACAATCGACGCCTTGGCTTTTGAATCTTCAATTTTTTTTCTGGATCACTTTCCTTGCATGTGCCCTCAACATGAAACGTTACCGCCATTTTAATTTTTTTTTATTTTTTAAACTAAAAAAATAATTACGCTAAACTCGTTAACCACGAAATTTAACAAATTGAACTTCTTTGATGTGATTATGTACTTAAATAAAAAGAAATAAAATCCGAATAAAAAAGACAAGCATCCATACACGAGGTATTTATCTTAGAGAATAAGTACAAGAAGGAAATAGAACGCCACAAGCGGCTAGTATTTAAAACAAAACAAAATAAAGGCTTGTGAGAGAGCCTTTATTTAATAACTCAACAAATTCGAACTCGTTTAGGATTTTGCAATTAAAACACTCCAATATTTGTTTTACAAATGTATATTACAACACTTTAAGTACTGTTAAACATTTTTATACTTCACAGATTGAACTTACCTTTTTAGCTGCAAACATTGCTGTAATAAATACTATCATTGTCTGTCTTATTATTTCTATGTGTATACGGATAATGGTCGACAACATTGGTAGAATTCAAACGATCATATACTCGTGAGTGTCTAACTCGTTTTGTGAACGTCTCAAAAAGTTTTATGGTGATAAAATTTGTTTAAGAATAAACAATCAGGCTTACCGATCTTTCTTATTGTTTTCAACACATTTCCAGGATCTTCTTTTTAATGATGCTTATTTCTATTTTATCTCGTTCATTTCGTGTACTTTATCGACAATTGTTTATTTACAACATAATATTTTGGAACCGCTTAATTTAAAACTATAAAATAAATATATTTCATTTTTTAAATTATATTTATAAAATATGTATACATTAAATTCTGTGAATTAGTTTGTAATTTCACCTTTAACACTCTCACGTTCACGTTCTTTCAGTTCAGCAGTTATTTGAGCAAATTTTGTCATATAATCGACACTAGTTTCACTTATAACTGATAAATTACTGTCAAGCTAAATATATGCATTAAATGTTTAATGAAATTAAGTGTATTAACGTGTATATGGAAAAATACTTACGTTTTCCTCTTGGATTGTATCTTTGCGCGAATTGTCAGCCAAATGATCTAAATGACCAAGAAAACTACTAAACGAAAAATCATTTATATCTGAAGAAAGCCATTCTGTATTTATGGAAGTATCTTCCGTAAAATGACTTAATGATGTTTCTTTACTATTTGCTATTAACAATAAATTAATGTAATCTAATTAATATTCACAATGATACAAGTGAAAAAAAAATGTTTTAGATACTTACTCGATTCAAACATTGATTTGTGGTTATGACTATTTGGCAATAACTCAATTACATCCAGTGCACAATTTATGTTGTCACTTGTCGCCATATTATTTTCCACACGTTTATCATTCAAATCACAAATTTCATTCAAATTATCATCGATAGTTATTGAATTATTTTTATTTGATAAGTCAACCGTAATTACTAAATTATTGGTAACACCATCACCTCCACCACCAACTGTATTGGCTTGTGACGCGCTAGCAATATCAACTTTACCATCATAACTAGCATTTTGTGCTTGTTGTGTCGATAAATTAGTTGATGTTAACGTTTTAGTATCACTTAATATAAGAGATTCTGTAGTATTCGGGTGTAATGGTAAAATTCGTTTAATTACCACTTGTTTCGAATTGAACGATTGGCGACTTTTCATTTTTATTAATTTAGGCTGTGCTTGATTTATTGTCTGCAATAAATAAATAATTTACTAAATTACTGATTAAATTGCAAAAATAAATAATAATACATTAGTTGCCTGGATTTTAAATGCCTCGGGTACAGTTAAAATCGTTCGGGTCGGTAAAGTAGGTGGTCGAAAAACGTAATTATCGTTTTGATTTGATAGATGTGTTTTATTTGAAATATAGCTGCCACTAAAATCGTCGGATTTCTATAAACGAACGGTAAAATAATGATTTTGATTTAAAAATGGGGAAAATCCACCTCACCTTAAGTCGAACGTTCCTTTCACAATTATGACCACAAATACATCCTGTTGTTTTTTTCTTTTTTTGCTCCATTAAACTTGCTATTAATATTAATTGCCTTAATTTAGTACCCAGAGAATTTTCAATTCTATCATTTTCGCATTTATCCTTTTGCGATTTTATCGTTATAGTTTCTATTTGTAGATCACCGCTAAGCGAAGGTCCACAAATCGAAATATTTGCTGATATATCGTGCGATAATTCACCGGCCGAACGATCACCGCTTATATTATTTTTTGCAATAGCATATTCTAAATTTAATCTCAAATCATTTCCAAACATAACATATAAATCACCAATTGTAATATCACCAATATTGGACAATGTCCAACCCTCGCGAACCAACTTAATAGTCTCCTCACTAATCAAAGGTTTTATATAGTTAGAAGTTTTTCGTATAGTTTTTTTCTTTGTTTTTTTAATTTTGTTCTGTGTAATGAGGATTGCTTCGTCAAATTTGTATTTTGTAGGCGACATATTTTTCTCATCATTTCGTATTTCACTATCATTTTCACTATCACCATTTTCACCTAATTTTTGTGAATTCGAGTATAATTCGGTTTTACCGTCTTCGTTATCCGATAAATATTTATCGATTTTAATAAATTCTTCATTGAAGGCTTGATCGCCTTCGTCGCCCGATGATTTTACAATGTCATTACTCTCGGCCGCCACCGGATTAAACATATGAGTATTATTTAAATAAAGTTCTAATTTTTCACATGGCTCTAGAGGTTTTATGTCGAAATCATGTTTAGCCTTTTTAAAATCAGGGCTTTTTTTATCACTATTACTGTCGTGTCGCTGACGCTTCGAATTCGTTTTCATCATTTCTTTTAACGAATTTATTCGTTCCGAACACAATGTTTCACCTTTTATTTTAACACCAATTCGTTCTTCGTATGAATTTAAACAAATGCGGCTACTGCTTAAAAATTCTGTAATATTTACCATTGGACGATGAATTACGGCATTGGGAGGAGGTAGAATACGAATAATGGGTAAATTATCTAAAGGTATTGCAGAACTAGGTTGTAGGGTCATACTTTTATCACACTAAAATAATTAATAATAATTTACTATTCGAACTACTATCCGAATGATTAAGACTACTCTATATACATACCAATCGAAAATCTTGAATTTTCCACTTCATTTGTAATGTTTTTAAAATACTAGAAACTCGTCGTTGAATTGGTAACGTTATTTTGACTCGTGGATTTTGTGCGATACTATGAATTTTACCCCAAGTTTCAACATTGGTTGGCTTCATAAGAACATCGATGCGAGATGGTAATTTTATTTCCTCTTGCCACTCTAAAATGGTTGAAAAATTACAACATAAAAATCTTAATAAAACTCTGTAGTAAATAACAAACGACAAACCTTCTAACTGATTTAATTGACGGAGTGCCTTACACGATGGTGTTTTAATTTTAATATTTCGACCTTTACTCCGGATTGTCACCCAACCCTTATAAACTAAATCCCGTAATTTCATTAGCGATTTTTCATTTACAAATATTAATTTTTTTCTCATTTCTCCAAAATTTATTAGGGCATATAATTCTTGGGCCAATTTCTTAACATCTACAATTTAATTATTTTATTTTTTTTTTTATTTCTATTAAACATTTTAAATTTAAATTATTTTTAAAAATAAATTACCATCTGAAAATTTTAAATATTTCGTCACTTTTTGCAATGATTGATAGTAAAAAATTCGAATTTGATCCCGAGTTTTAAATGTAACATTTAATGCATTTTTTCGTTTTGTTTTTGTATTTACATAATGAGCGATTGCCTCAAAATCTTTACCATATTCGTTTAATGCTTCAAAAAAGAATATTGTATCGTTATGATTCCAGGCATTACGATTCGATTTAATTTGATTTGGTGTTTTTGGTCCTGGTTTTTCTTCTTTAATTTGATCTTTTTTTTCGATTGTTGGTGGTGTGGGCGGACGAATCGAATCAAGTCTCATTTTTTGTATGACTCGGGCACTTGTCCGAACTGTATGTCCCGAATCTGGACCACATGTTGGTGTAAATGTTGTTACCGATCCTAATAATTCATTTGATGCCTGTAAAATGGGTTTCATTAAAATTCGAAGAGTTGCTAACGGTTTGGTTTAACATAAAAAACAATTTAACGAACTGATAATAGGGAAAGTGTGATAGATAGATGCATTACGCTACACGATTCAAACAATTACCGATCTTTGTGTTCATGTTTGAAAAAGTTCGACGTAATCCATACAACAACAACCCCAAATCAACAACCAATTAGGGTACAATTTCATTAGTGAACTAGCTAAATTGAATATCACAAGTGTTCAATCCAGAATTGTAAGTATACGGAACGTAAACCGAGATCAATATAAGCGAGAACAGCATAAACAATTCTTGAATCCCGAGTCGCGAGTAAAGGTCACGGGATACCAAAAATCAAATTGAATCAGCAACAACCAGACAAATAGTTAATTTGGATATCTCCATAATAACACCGCGAAATATTGGCAGTAAAAATGGAGGAATTTTGTAAAAATCAACATGCTCTTTTAGATCAAATTTAGAAGAGCAAAACTAATGCAAGGATAATTCAAAACTAGCAGCTTCATGAAGAAATATTAGTGAAGGCTACTCCTGAAAATATACCTAGTCCTATTTCAGAGAAGACTACTACTCGCTTTTAGTCAACCACTTTGATATGCTAAGACGGATTAAAGTTCCACAATTTATTGGTGATCCCCTGAAATGAGATAAGCATCCTTCTATGATTTATACAGAAGGATTATTCATGGAAACGATGATATAAATGAAACCGTCAAGATGCACAAAATATTAAGCCACTTGGAGGCAACAGGTGATAATTCGATAAATAGGGACCAGAACATTGGCATGGGATTCAATTTAAAAATAAAAAAAATAAAAAAATTCTCAATTTTCTGATTCCAAGCCTTAGAAGAAAGAAACAAACCAAAACCCGTAGTTCACAATTATGGGCTCCCATCTTATAGACAGCAAGCGTCATGTGTGACATGATTGCCTGTCACACGCTAACAAAAAAGACACGGCCGTTATGTATAAACAAAAACATGAAAGAACTGTATGAAATTCCAATAAATGTCCACTTTAAAACGATCCAAAATAAATGCTTACTACCTGCTTTGTACCATGTGTTAAAAGAAAAGCATTATGCATGCTCTCATTTTATTTGATGTTTAGTGTGTAAGGTAACTCACAATACACTACTGCATACCAATATTCGACCTCAACGCTCGATGCTCACCACAAAGATTGAAGGCACATAATAAACCAATAAGAGTAATAAGACTAGAAAACAACAATCAAAACTTCTACAAATGCCGAAAGACCTCAGTGCTCGAAATTTAATTTATCACGGAAGAGGCGTCCAAACAAATAAAGCAACTAACCAAGAAAACTCATGTGGAGATTTGTGGCATAAAGGAGAGCGAGATTATTATGGGAACCGCTCAGAACTGGACATTTTAAAACTGGATATTTCAAAATAGGATTTGACAAAACGAGATAAGGTATAAAACTGGATATTTCAAGATTGGATAATTCAAAACGAGATAAGGTTCAAAACGAGATGTGGTACAACACTGGATATTTCAAAACAGGATATTTCAGAACTTTCCCAAAAACTCATTTTTAAATCCCATTTTGATCCTACATATTGAATTTCATCATAATCGAATAAGAACTCGCCGAGTTCCTTCCTAACTGGCCATATTCCAGAACTTTCCTAAAAAATCATTTTAAGTTTAAATCACATGTCGAAATATCCTGTTTTGAAATATCCAGTTTTGTACCATATCTCGTTTTGTACCTTATCTCGTTTTAAAATATCCAGTTTTGAAATATCCAGTTTTGTACCATATCTCGTTTTGTACCTTATCTCGTTTTGAATTATCCAATTTTGAAATATCCAGTTGTGTACCATATCTCGTTTTGTACCTTAACTCGTTTTAAAATATCGAGTTTTGAATTATCCTGTTTCGTCAAATCCAGTTGTAAAATATCCAGTTTCGACCGGTACTCGATTATTATTATTACAAAACTGGTCGATTTCCGTGAAGCAGCCAGATTTTCGACGAGTTTCTCCATGCAATTGGAAGCAGTGATATTGCCAAATAGCATGTAGAGCGGACATAGAACAAAGATACTGACAAAAAAAGTACTCCCGATGATAAACCAGAAAATAGTATGGAAAAAAACGCCAGGCCATCCAATAAAATCATGTCAGGTAACAACCGTAACGTTTGGGATGTTATCTGCACCATATCTAATCATTAAGACGTTGCAACAGCTGACGACCGATAAAGTGAAAAACGTCCCCATTGTACCAAAAATAATTAAAAGCGATTTCTATGTGGATGACTTATTATTAGGAATTAACATCCTAGCGGATACTCAAGAGGCGCAAAACCAACTGATCCACTTAGTACAAGTCATAGAAGTACATCCCGGCACCGACCAAAGAGTTCGAGTCGTCTCACTTCGAGGTCCAGCAAGGTCCTATTAAAAATGTTTAAAAAAATCTGATATAAAAATCCATATTGGTCTATTATTGTGTGAATCAGCACCTGCGTAAGAGGAACTGAACATATTACTGATTTTTTTAAAGACGTTGACTTATTCGTTGTCATCTTCACCAAAATCTTCGTCTGTATAACTACAGAAAGCGAGCGGCTCCAAGAAAATATTATTTAGCAACTGGATGTCATCGGATATATTATCCAAAGTATCAAGCATTTCAGCTACACTTTTCAAAGTAGTTTTCCTAGAAAATCGTATATTTCAACTAAATTCAAATGTTTTTCCCAACAGCTTACAAACACGGCTCAAAAAACGGTGACAAGAAAAAGTTTGCAGTTATTTTTGGTATCGAAAAAGACGTTGTTGTTTTTATAAAATCTAATAATGTATAACTGTTTATTTTCACTATGGGCATTCATAGTTTCAGAATTCATTTTTTTTTCTAGATAAAACTAACCACTTTTTTAATCGACGATGTGCACGAATAATAAAAAAATTACTATATTCTCGTTTTATTCATTTTCTTGCATAGATCCTCCAATAACGGAATTGTACAAATCAAGAAAAATCATGTTAACTTTTTATAAGACCGAAATTAGTATACTATACTCGTTGACAAAATTTGACAGTTAGATATCGAATTTTTCGAAAGCGAATAACCCTTGCGAAAGGCGTGATTCACAAAATTTATCCGATGACATAAATTATAATCGTTTTACTTGGTTGAAGGTCCGCCATATTTTTTTATCGTACGACAAAAATCAAAAATTAAACATTGCATAAGATGTCGTTTAAAACTTGGACAGCTGCGTGAGAACAAAATAACAAAAACAAATCCAGAATAAAATTAGTCTAGTAATAAACACAGAAGCCTGTCTCATATTGAGTGGGTCCCTGGTTAGCGTCTGTACCTAGCAGGGCGGATGTATAGTAACTTGGCAGGAAGTATAAAATGTTAGGGATGATTTACTCTGTTTGGTCAAGGCGTCTATTGAAGGGGGAGTACAGCTGAGTAATAATTACCAGCTCTATAACCTTCTGGTAGAATGTGTACCAACAAGCTGTTCTAGTCATATTTTAGACAGCCTCTGTCGTGGTACGTACGACGGTGAAAAGGGTTAGCCAAAACACGATTCGCAAGTGCATATAATGCCACTATGTGGTGACCACTGTAAGCTAGGCATAAAGGAGATACCTTTGAAAAAAATCCCTATTCTAAGGTTAAAAACAGCATACGCCAAAGGATGAATGGCTGATAGGAAATCAGTCCTCAGTATGCGAATTCTGGATTCCAGGCACCCTCCAGTTTAACTTAAGCCTTCATATGGTAAACTGGGTGTCCTACAGGAGACATTTATATCAGGTGATTTTTAAATTGAACAATTTATTAAATTAAAGGATGGTGATGCTCCTAAAGCGTCATACATCATCGGAGAATCCCGTGTGAAGTTCGAGGATTACTGCCCTCTTCTCACTCCGGCAGGATACTACGAATGAGTTTCGAGGACTGAAGGTTTCTTGACCCTTCGAAGCCTTCAGAGGACGGGAAACTATCCCCCGTAATTGGGACGGAAACTTCTGTGAAAATAGGAGGAAACCACATGGACAATGGTTCGGAGAAAAATGTCACTAACATTCCATGCCTTACCCATGTTAGGATTAGTTGTGTGATCAAAAAGCATAAAAAAAGCGGTATAAAAGACTGCTTGCTCAAGGAGGAACTCCCGAAAGTGAAACTAAACTTTAAGCGCAAAGGCCACTGAAGGTGACTAGTGCTACTTTAGGGACCCAGGCGCCTAAAAGAAATCATTCTGAGATTGATACTCCACCAACGAAAAGCAGGAAAAGACACAAAGATAGGAACTGTGTCCCGGTGACAAACTCTGATGTTGGGCCTGGAATTTCTTTCAGGCAAGCCGCAGAGTCCGAGTTCATTAAGATCGTGCTTTTGGAAACGAGGATACGGGACACTGGCAAAACTTAGGGGAGAAGTGAGATGTTTATTTAACAAGGTCGAATGCATCAGTGAATGGGGCGATTACAAAAGGGCCTTGACAGAGTACAACCTCGAGTTAAGGAGGTCAAAGAGGGCAACTAGGAAAAGTCTTGGCGAGGGAATAAACGAATTGCCCTCTGTAACTCTGCTCCAAAAGGTCTTTCCAAAGGACCACTCAAAAGGCATAGGCTTTCTTCAAAAGACCGATACGAGTGAGAAGCGAAGGGAAACTATAAGCTGGCCCACTCTCCGGACTCAATGGTGACGGAAGACAATGGTTGACGCTGGAAGACGCCTACAAAGGTTCTGGTGAGGTGGTTTATACTCCTCACAATAGGACATTAAAATCCACTGGAGGTGGTAGTATTTTTCCAGCTCTCTTGCAGAGAGGTATTGAACAAATTCTTTCTGGCTTATTTCAGATCATTCGAGTCAGCTATGCTTTTACCTACATTCTAAACTGTGGAGGAAATTAAATGTGATTTTTATACCGAAGGGAGGGAGTCGGCCAGATACCCAGCCCAAGGCATATCGTCCAATTAGCCTCACGTCGTTTCCATTAAATACGATTACCATGTATGTGAGGCTCTAAAAAGTAACCCACTTCATCAAAATCAGCTTGCTTATCAGGCTGAAAAATCTACGGTGACAGCTCTTAGCAGTCTGATCACTAAAATTAAAAGCATTTTTGATGTTAAAGAAATCACCCTTTGAGCCTTTGTTGACATTGAAGGTGCTTTTGACAATATTTCCTAAGAATCAATAGAGAGGGCAGAATGCGAAAAGGGGAATTGACCATCCCACGATTAAGTGGATTGGTTCGATGCTGAAAAATAGAATTATTACAGCTTAGTTAGGTAATGAATCAGTAACTATCAAGGCTGTAAAGGGATGTCCCCAGAGAGAGGTATTGTCTCCATTATTATGGTCAATGGTTGTTCTTGGACTATGACCATTCTGAGTAGCCACGAACTTGATGTCCAGCGCTACACGGATGACTTGACTGTAATAGTTAGAGGAAAATTTGACATTATCATTTCTGAACTTATGCTCGAATGCACTTGATGGAATGCAATGGTGTATTCAGGCAGGACTTAGTGTCAATCCGAATAAAACGGTTATTGTGCTCTTTACCAAGAGGAGAAAGCTTGCGCTTACAGCTCTATCGTTAAATGGTGTTACTGTTAGTTTTTTCGAGAGGTTAAATATCTAGGAGTCACTCTGGATCAAAACCTAAACTGGAAACAACACATACTCAAGGTTCAGAGTAGTACCACTAAGGCACTCTGGGCCTGTCAGAGGCTCTATGGACGAACCTAGGGTTTACAACCAAAAATGATCTATTGGTAATTTCTAACAATTTTCAACCAGGCAATATGGTTGGCCACTTGGAAATTCTTCGGGAGTTTCAGGCATTGAATCATTCCATTAAGACTGCCTTCCGACAGTATGCCAGCCAAATTGGATTTTGATAAGCTCTTCTGAGTTTTGTTGCCGGATAGAGACAGTTACAGGACAGGGGGGGCATTCTTTAAAAGAGGGTCCATGGTAGGGTACACAGACGGTTCCAAAACAATAGACGGAACAGTAGTAGTAATATTCGGAAGTGGAAATGCCTTTTCCAAGCCCTTGAGATCCAAAGCTTAAATAGCACTAAGGCCCTTAATGTATCGGACAATCAAGTAATGGCTTTTAGCTCCCACACCATTGAATCAAAACTGGTGTGGGATTATCTTAAAGCAGGTAACAAACTGGTGACCACAAATAAGAAAACACTTGTGTAGGTGCCAGGACATACTGGAATCGAGGGAAACGAGGATGAAAGGCCTTGCCCGGGTGGGTTCTGGTTCTCCATTTATTAGGCCAGAACCCTTTGACGGTGTCACACAGCCACACATTAGAACAGCGACGAAAAACTGGGAAGACATAGTCCCAGGACTACGACAGGCGAAAAAGTTTATTTCAGCTTCGTCAAATCGAGTTAAAGAACTCTTCGTACATAGCAAACTTGAGTTGAGGCTACTAAGTGGCTTCCTCACAGGCCATATTCCTCTAAGATATCATCTTAAGAATATGGATCTTCGTTTCTGTAATATGGAAGTAGAATCGGCGGAACGAGTCATGTGCAGCGCTTAACCACCAACGAATGCAACATTTAGGTGGGAGAATAATGAGCTCAGACCAAATGATTCATGTA
This sequence comes from Tipula confusa, assembly GCA_963556175.1. Lineage (NCBI taxonomy): Eukaryota > Metazoa > Arthropoda > Insecta > Diptera > Tipulidae > Tipula > Tipula confusa. Next base: position 69,511,028 of record OY744475.1, on the reverse strand, counting down.
CCGTTCAGATATATTGTCGGGTTTATCAAGAGCCTGAATATTGACTGGACGAATGATTAATTAGGATTTAAGCACAAACGAACTTTTAGGTCGCGGTGCTAGTAGCTACAACACCCAAATGGCCAAAAAAATCATTTTAATCAGAAACAACTTATATAATTTGCAGATAAGGCGTATTTATTCAAATGTGTTACTTAAGGAAGATTCACTATTTTGTAAATCTAACTTAAGTGATATTTCCCATTGGTAGATTTATTACAAAAATAACTTATCGACAGGAAAAAAAACCGTAACATTGTTTTAGATTACATTGTTTTAGAACTTAAAATAAAGAAAGAAAATTTAGAAAAATGTTACTCACAAATTTTTATAAATCGGTTTATAACGGAACCCAAAGTAGGCCCGGACCCAAAGTAATAAGCAAAGAACATCACAATCAAATATTAAGACATAATATCCTTAATTTCATAAAATCGTTAGTTTTTGAAAAAATCTTTAGTAAAATACGATGGCAAATTTCCGTTAATTAATATGTGCTTCTCAAACTAGATTTTATAAATTTAGTTAATTATTCATATAAATTTATATACATATATTGGATAAATTTTAATTGTAAATTACAAAACTCCGACAGTTTTCACTCACTTCTTAATAAAACCAATAAATTTTCAAGAAATAAAAATATAAATATATATATTATTCGAAAAAAACTAAAGATTTTATTAATATTTTTATACTAAATTTCACTACTAGTTTCGATTTTAAAAAAATCATCGACAGGTGATTATTTGCAAATGAAAAAAGACAGGTGATTATTTGCAAATGAAATTATTTGCATCGATTGCAAATAATCACCTGTCGATGATTTTTTTTAAAATCGAAACTAGTAGTGAAATTTAGTATAAAAATATTAATAAAATCTTTAGTTTTTTTCGAATAATATATATATTTATATTTTTATTTCTTGAAAATTTATTGGTTTTATTAAGAAGTGAGTGAAAACTGTCGGAGTTTTGTAATTTACAATTAAAATTTATATAATGTATCACTCACGTCACTCCGTACCAACAAACAATTATATATTGGATATTAAATACTATTTTCAGTTGAAATTTAAGTTTCTATTTGATAGTTGATGAATATTAAAGAACCATAAACGACGTATGTGGTAGATAAGGTATAAATGTTTCGTGAGCTAATAAGTGATATCATTGACTTATTGATAGATAAGTCATTATTGATTACTGAAGCCCATGTGTTAGGTTTTTACCATTGTGTTAAATAAATCCCAAAATTGTAGTACTTATTATAATGGTAGATATTACAAACCATTTGCATGATTTAATTTTTTTGTGGATTTTATGCAAAACTAGCTAGTTTTTAAATTTAAACTTCAATTTTCTCGAAAAGTAACAGGTAGTAAGAAAATTTTTTTTTAACTCTGGTATTTTTTTAAGAGTTTAAGTGTAACTACTGGCGCTTTTTCCAGCGACATCCAATTAGCATGAATATTTAATGGTCCACACTTTATCAAAAATAATGCTGGCAAGAACGTTACTGTCAATGGAGGCCGCTAAATTACCATGATTGCAGACTTTATTTTTCAACAATATTTTATAATATTAATGTGATATAGGTGTTGGCAAGAAGGTTTAACATTTCAATTGACCTGTGAATTTGCCTGCTAGTGATTTAACACCTTTACTTTATTTTCTGTAATGATTTGTGAAGTCGCTAATCTAGAGACGAGGAAAGATTAAACTTCCTGTTCGTGTTTTATTTGAGTACCGCTTTTACGCTTAAAATCATACACTGGAGGCACGCAATCATCTTTTCAATAACCCTAACACCATGGCCATTAACACGCTTTTTATTTGTCTAATTTAACTTTTAAATACAAAACACACAGCTTCAATTTGACAAGCACCAAAGTGGCTCTACCACTAGCTAGACGACAACAGTCCGAAGATTTAATTTTAAAAATATAGAACAGGAAAGGATCACAAAGTAGTGAAACCACCCATGAAGTTCGCCCAGAAGTCCTTGTACATTTAAACGATGATTTTACTATGTTTTGTGTGAATTATCGCAAGATAATAGTTAGGAGTAAAAATATTCAGAAACTAGCTCTCAAAATTGTATATCGGTACGTGGTAATTAATGAGAGCGACAGAACATCGCTTATCTTATTTTATCTTATTTAAATTTAACTCCTCTTAGATATCTAAAAAAAAAAAGCCAAAACGTTTCGGAATTTGAATACAAGCAATAACCTATTTTATTAAAATTAGCGAGTGTTCCAAAAATTTGTCTGGGAAAGCCCTTAAAAAAGTTTGTGTAAAATCTGTTGAATTTTATTGTTTATAATGGTCTCATCTAGTTAACTAGTTCATATGAGGATGGTTTTAATTTAGGAACATGTTAGTTAGCTATATTAGGATTTAATTAAATTTCTTAACAATATTTTTAAAGTTTAAACATTATGATATATACGTACTTTTAACGATACCGCTGCAGTTTTCAAAATAGAATTTGATATTGAGGGCAATTTCTTTCCTTCTACTTCACTTGATTTATTATTCGATAATAAATGTATAATTTGTACATTTGGCTCATTATTTAATGGCACATCGCTTTTTAGTAACTCATCGTCAGTTAACTTGATTGCTTTGTTTAAAACTTCTTGATCCATGCTGCAAATGAGTGTGAAAAATATATTTTATAAAAAATGAATTATTATATACAATTTCTTTAATATAAATTTGTTTGTTTAATCAAATTATTAAAAGATTAAAAAAAATTTAAGCAAACGAATTTAATTGTTGAAACGCAAAAAAAAAAAGTCGTAGGCTAAATGTCATTCTTAAATGAGAAATGTTTGGAAGGAAATACTGCGCCAAATTGAATATACAATTAATAGCAATAATAAAATGTAAAACGTTGGCTCATATTATTTTTACTAATTTATAAATCAAACCAAATTGTTTATTTATTTTAATTATTTTAATACTACGCCTGAATAAATACCATGTTCTTGATCTCATTTGAGATTTCTAATTTGTGATCTACAAAACAAATTTAACATTAATATTTATTTATACATATTTCCATTCTTACAACAAATTATGTAAAATTATTTCAGAGTTTAAAATGCGTAAATTAATAACAAGGATTAACAATCTTATTCATGTTTAATTTGGTAAAATGATTAAAATATTTTCGTAAGAAAATTTATTCTTTAAAAATGGCGTAGACTTTTCACGAAAAAACTTACATAAAATATTTAATAAAAAATTAAATATTAACATTTATATATATATACACTATAAATATTTGTATTGTTAATAAATAGAGGTAGTTTTACAATGTCCTTATATTAAAAATAAATTATTTCAATTTTATAAACAATTTTAGCTCTAACATTAAAAAATAAAAAACAATCAAACATAACCACACATAAACGTAAACTGTACAAATACACAATTTATTTACATAAAATAATATAAATATTGGATTACCCAGTAAACAAATAGGTTTGATTTCGAATCGGAATAGATTGAACTGACCTTCGATATCGGATTACTTTGGATAACCCACATGACAGAATATTGTTGTCCAAGTATTTTTATATCAAACATTTTCATATAAACTGCGGGTTTCTCTGACTGCATTAAATTTTGGAAAATCAAATCTCAGGCGATAAGCAGTTCACACTGGCCATGTAGGAACTATAATGAAACCATTCCCCTGGGGTTGATTGTATTAATTCCAAGCTCTTGATATTCGGAGGGGATACTTTATGAAACTATCTCTTCGGCCTTATTCGATTAGTAAGGCAAAGCGAAGTTATGCCTGATAAATGGAAAGTGGCCGCGTTGTGCTCTATCCTTAACAATTTGGATCGCTTAAAATGTGAAAAATAAAGCGGAACAGCTATTCCTTTGCATAGCATACATATTAATGTCTTACATAATATTGGAGAGTTTCACTGCACTGGCTGAGAAAATTATAGGTGAGTACCAAGGAGGATTTCGTCCGAATCGATCAAAGTCACTGATCAAATTTTTTCACTGAAACTGATTCTTTTGAAATACTACGAGACATCTGGTGGCGTACATCAGGTGTTCTTTGATTTCAAAAAAGCCTATGATTCAATCCATCGGGTTGTGACTCAATCATATGGTATGCTCTGCGATGTCTGGAAATATCTGACAAATATGTGCGTTTGTTTAAAATGGCAATAATGTAGTCATAATGTTCTGTTAAAGTAGAGAAAAAGCTATCAGGATTTTGCAATTAGCTCTGGTGTAATGCAGGATTTAAATCTCTTGTACTGTCAGTCCAACAAGGTTCTGGCATATGCAGATGTTGTCTGTGTAATTGGATTGAACGGCAATCGTGTTAGAGGACTACTGGATCCACTTGTGCGATTCACAGCTTCCGTTGGTCTTAAAATCAATTCGTTCAAAACTAAATATGTGATCACTGGTATTAGAGACCAAGACGTAATAGATTTAAGTACTGATGACCACACATTTGAAAGAAAGACAAGTTTTCAATACATCGAGTCTCTTGTCACTCATCATAACTGTGTGGGAGGGGATATTAACACGCGTTTTGTCGCTGGTAACTGTTTGTATGCCTTACGTCCACTGCTAAAGTCAAAATATCTTGCAAATGCCGACAAGCTAAAGATGTACCGAGGTTGTTCATCGTATTGTTCTCGACAATCCGAGGAAGTTAAGTCGTACTGTACCCCGAGAAGCCATCATCGATGTCATCGATCTCTGTGTCCGCCAAATGGCGGCTCTTCTCTCAGAGATCGCTGCACCATCCACTTAGGATCGGTTCGCAGAACGTAACCGAGCCACCGTACTCGGTGTCCTTTTATTTCATGTATGAGATCAGGAATTTTCATCAAATTTCTGATCTAGCGGTTGAATAAAACTCGGTAAATGTCGTCATCGTCGCGTTTTTGGCTATATATCATGCGCATGTTTCTTGTCTCAAACGCCATTAACCATGTTTCATACTCATTTGTCAGGGTTCAACTTTCACCCCCATACATGACAACGGGTCTTCAGCTACCGGTATTTGAAGTTTTACAACTTCAGCTTACCGGTATTTGCAAGGTATTTTGACTTTGGCAGCGGGCGTAAGACATACAAAGTACGGTTGCCAGCGACAACACGAGCTTTAATATCCCGTTCCCACACGATATCATGAGTGACATTTGATATCAATTGTCATGATTCCGATATCATGAGGTGTCGGAAACCGTCACGCATTCAAATGTGTGGTCACCACTACTAAAATCTATTGCGTCTTGGTCTCTAGAACCAGTGATCATATATTTGGTTTTGGACTTGATTTTAACACCAATGGAAGCTGAGTGGATCCAGCAAGTTCTCTGACACGGTTGTCATTCAATCCAATTACACAGATATCATCTGCATATGTCATAACCTGCTTGGACTAACGGTACAAGATGTTGTCCTGAGGTGTTTCACTTTTACGAAAGATGAATTCTAACATTAGATTAAAAAGTATCGGGGATGGCTAAGCTAATTGCCGTACTCCAGAGCTAATTACAAAAATGCCTGATAGCTTGTTCTGAACTTTAACACAACATTGAGGCTGCATTACTGTCATTTTACATAAACGCACATATTTCCCAGGTATTCGCAGACATTGCAAAGCAAAACATATGCTATCACGATGCATTGAGTCGGAATATATAGGCTTATTCGAAATCCAAAAACACCTGATGTACGTCACGAGATAATATTTAGAAAGTACCATCCTCAACGAAAAAAACTTGATCAGTGACTGACCGATTCGGACGAAATCCTCTTTGGTATTCACCTAAAATTTCCTCCACTAGGGGAGTGATTCTCTCCAATATTATGTAAGGCAGTAATTTGTATGCTGTGCAGAGGAGAGCTATGCCACCATAGTTTTCACATTTTGAGTGATTTATTTTTTAAGGATAGGGCACAACGTGGCCATCCTCCGTTCATCAGGCATAACTTCGCTTTACCATACTAATCGAATAAGGTCGAAAAGATAGTTCCACAAAGTATCTCTTCCAAATATTAAAAGTTTGGAAGTATTACAATCAACCCCAGAAGGACGGTTTTTTTTTATTCTCATCGTGGCCAGTGTAAATTCCTCGTAGGATGGGTCCTCTATGCACATCTCCGCAGTCTGTATTTGACAACTTTCAAATACAGCATTTGACACTTGTTGAACATTTAGTAATTCAGAAAAATGCTCCGTCCGTCCAGCACTGTATCGACGTTAGCACGGAGGTTTCTATCCTGGTCCCGAATGGCGATAGACATAGGTCTTTAGGTATAGTTCAGGCCGGTGGCCCGTTTTATAAAATTATGAGAACTGTGATCATTGCTGAGTTGTTGTACTCTTAAGACTTCAGCCTTCCACCATTCACGCTTTTTCGGTTTTGGGTGTGTTTATGATCAAAATATTGGTGATGAATTAGATTTAGACACCGGTCAACCAGTTCATTTTCAAATGGGAAATCAAAGTGCCATCAATTTGTCAAAATCAGATGGCTACAGTCAAAGAAAGAAACGAACTAATCCTTATTCGCGACAGAAAATTGAAGATGGTACATAATTAATTTATCTATATCTCAACCGATGAGAACGCAGCACATGGTCTCACCAAGGCTGTTAGGGCACAAAAAACAAAATTATGCTCAGTTGAGATTAAATTAATAAAGCAATAAAATTTAATTGAAATGAACGTAATTTAACAAAATCATTTTACCTAATGTATAATGCCAGCCCTTAATTTATTGTTACAGCTACCCACGAACATCGTGTCCGCAATTACTATATAAGCATTGTTTGTTTGTTTGTTTATTTCTATGCAATCTGTTTTGGGGCCGAAGCTCTCCCAACTCTTTCGCGGTTAATTAACGTCCTACTTTACGCCATTACTAGCCAAATCGAGGACGCGCGAATACAGGTTCGCGTTTTTTCAAATATCCATCTGCACATTGCATTGCTCCAGCCACCCTGTACTGGCATGGACGAGAATGCTAATATAAGCATTACTATGAAAAATACGATTTCGCATTTTCATGCGATATCTCATAATTGTATTATAAAATAGCATTCTCGCAAAAATACGAAAGACATCGTTTGAAATATGTATATTTCATCGTTTGAAATATGTATATTTCATCGTTTGAAATATGTATCTATATTTTATATATAATGCATTATGTATAACATAACCCTTTTTATTAACGAAACTTACACATAAGCTTTTTGACTGCTTTGAAAGATGAAACAGTCTTTTTTATGTATGGCCGACCCTAGAAGAAATCCACCACCAAGGTTGCCGAGGCCATCTCCACTGTGTCTCCTTTTTTTAGGTAATCAAGTTTCAAACGATAGTACGAACTGCTCGCTCTATAATGCCAATCCTAAACCGCGTGGCTGTTAACATGAATTGGGAGTCCCATTATTTTTTTAGCGGGATCCTTTATTGCTCTTGGCTGATTTATTAGAAATAGTTTTTTAACGGTGCGATTTGTTAGTCCAGCGATCCAACATACGTTGGATGAAGTAAGCCAAAGATGACCCACAGGGGTCATTTAAAAGTAATACAAGGATTATCAAACACAAAGAACTCGAAATTAATGCCCACCTTAGCAAAGTTTTCTTCCTGGCCGAAGTTGTAAATTTGTAAATTATTTTTAAGACAATATCGCCCAATATTGTGTTACTCTACCCAATTTGTTCCTTGTTTAATTTTAAACTATTTTAACCCTAGAAGCAATATTTTATATAATGGTTGCCACGTCAATATACGAGCGTAAATTATTCTAAATTCGTTCACAGCCTAATTATTAGATTTTGCAATAAAATACTGAAATTATAGTACAAACGTAATTTTTTTTAGTTTTTATTATTTAAATTTCTAAACAAATTTATTTAATAAAATGGTTTTAATAGATTCCGTCTATTAATTTTTAGCAAAACCCAATATACTTTCTGTAAAATTTTGGTGACGACATAAAGATTCGTTTACTGATGATGTTACCGATTATTGGTTTCTTCTCTTTAAATATTTAAATTTTGTTGCTGAAAAATATAATTAAAACTAACTGAAAATAATAAATAATTTATAAGCAAAACCAAACGGATCTTCTTAAAGAGTTAAAATTATTATGTTATATGTTTATATATAAGTAATTTGACATTAGTTGCGAACAAAAAGATTACATTTAATTCTCGACGCTGTTGCCCCCCACTAAATGCACAGACAACCAAAAACATAGTACTGGTTGTAAACCAGCCACCAAAAGTAGGAAATAAAGTTTTCGCTTTCGGCCCAGAGTCTGATCAAATTGTTGTTGTTGGTCGTATGAATTGTACGACGCATTTTCATTTGATTTGTTCGCGACTTCAACCATCTTAACTTTTAAAGTTCGTATCTAAAAAAGATGGAAAATTGTTATAAAATTAGAAAAATTTGTATGGGTTTATAGTAAAACTTACCAAAAAGAAAGCTAACGTAATTCCACAATAAATTAATGAAATATAATAACCAATTTTGCGAAATATAAGACTAATTAGAATGCACGAAACCATAATCGCATATTTATATCCTGTATAAGCTAACAGATCTAAGGTTTTTAATGTATTGGGAATATGAGCGATATATAGAATTATTGAGTAAACTATAACTTCAAATATGCTATAGGCCAATGCGCTTGATGCTTGTAATCCCAATTGTTCGGGAGAAAATCGATTCTGCATGCCTATGAACAATTTTATATATTATAAATAATTTATTATAATGGTGATTGTCTTTTTTTACCTAAAACAAATCCTGCCAACACTACATACGTAATATAAGCCATTGATGGAATATATAGATCTGGTGCATTTATATCGTATCTGGGCTGAACTGGATTATCTTCACTATATTTTAATGCCCAATCCTGTAACAATCAAATAAACTTGTAACTGAACTACATTAGAAGTAATCACTGTGTACTTACTTTATGTGTAAATGGAAAAAATAATAACCGTAATTTATGAATTACATATTTATTGTCCACAGCAAAATAATACTTTAGACGAGTTACTGGTATATATTTCTCAACCTTTTCATTGATTAGTTCTTTGCCGTGATCAGCTAATCTTTGTCCATATTGAACTGCCATATCTTGTACCATTGGTTGTTGGAATACACCGAATTGGGGCGCCATCGGATTTGGTTGTTGCTTATAACTATCCATTGGTGTTGGGGGTAGTGACTCATCTAAGGGTATGGATTGTTGATAAGCCCCATATATATCTATTAATAGAAATCAAATTAATTAAATGGAATTTATATATTTTAATTTTGATTAAGGATATTGTTGATCGAAGATTCCCAAAAAACAAAACTTAGATCCGATAATTTATTTTATTTAGTAATATTGTTTATAAGGATGGTTTGTTTAATATTGTTTACAAATTGGTTATTGTGACCGGTATAATACATTATAGCTATAAATAATTACAATTCTCTCGAACCGATGTCACATATATTTACATTTTTATCTATGCATTTTTGATCAATTCTAATTGGCTAATACACATAGCCTACAAGCTGCTGCTCATTTAATAACTAGATAGACTTACCTGGTCTTGCATTATAATTCATTTTTATTTGATTTTTATAATCTAATATATAAATTAAATATAATTAAAATGTTCCCAGATAAATTTTTGAAATATCATCTACTACACATCATCATTCACAAAAATTCGTATCAAATGTCATTAAAGTTTTTTTTGTCTTAAATTACCCTTGCAGCATAGCATTACATAAATGTACGTTTGGCGAAGACTTTTTAACGTCGTTTTGCTATAAATTTCAAAATAACCCACAAGCCATATTTTATAGCTGCTTGAAATTTAAGGCAACTTGATAACTTGATTTACAAACATAAAAGCCTAAAAGGAAGAAAAACTTAAAATAATATGGACAAATATCGATAAATTTAAAAATAATCATGTAGATAGCCAAAATTAGAGCCATCTGGAGGATAAAAGTGCCAGTTGATGTGGTCGTCTCTGCACATTGTTTTAATCCCCTGATGAATTTCATTAGGCTGTAGCATCTTGTACATTAAGTTTAACTCAGAGTTGGCTCCAGCAAAGTTTATACCTCTATCAGTGGAAACGTGTTTCCAAAGTACCCTGGTGCTTGTAAGGCTCGAGAAAGCGTTGATGAAAGGTCTGAACTAGCTTCATGTGGACCGCTCCTGTAGGAGCAGTTTACCTCGCATCTTATTCCGATGCAATTTTAAAATGCTTAGCAGACAAATCGAAGTGATCGAAGTGTATCATAACGTAGCAACTCACATTTTGATAGGCGTTTCTTTGTTTTATATTATCCAGAATTTGGATAATGTGATATGTAGCATTAACACAAATGAATTCGCATAAATTTTGAATGACGCTGACCCAATAAGCAAGAAACGTGTTCCAATTTATTGGTTTTTAAACTTTTGACATTAGTTGGGTAAGAAGAAGGACAGCGCATAATTCTAGGCGAGGTAATGTCGATTGTTGTGTTGGAGCCACTCTGGATTTACTTCACAAAGTAGGTATCGTTGTCTAAAAAACAACGTATATCGTGGTATCGTTGTCTAAATAACAACGTATTCGCATCCGCGAATCCGAGTAGTTGTATGTGTTTTGGTTCCTCATTGTCATCAAAGATATGTCGAGGAACGGCTAATCCCCGTAAATATTGCAACTCAGACCGAAATATTTATCATTCGAGATGGAGGTGGATGGATAAAGCTTGACCCCAATTGATTTTTTGTTGCCACAATTTTTGTTACAATACGTTTTGTTGTATGTTCGTTTGTAGAAATTAGGACGTTAAATTTAAAAACATCTTTCAGGTTTCCATAATAATCCCAAGTTTCTGACAATGAAATTGCGATCGCCATTGAGTACCTTTTCACATTTTGCCTCTGGAATGTCATGTAGTTCCGCGTTTCAGTTTGGGCACCATTTCTGAAGAGTCATGGCACCTGAATAAAGAATTGCTGCTCTCTCGGACCTCATTTGTGCTGCTGGAATACGAGTGGATTTCTCCAAAGCCAGTTGAAGCAGACATCTCGTCGCAAAGAATGTTCTGGAAGAAGTACCATATGTTACACGCTTCAATTCGTATGTTTTCTGCCTCTGAGTTGGGTCATTACGCTAATATATATATTTATAGAAGCAGTCATCGTCTTGCAATTCAACTTGTTTATAGAATTTGATAATGTCAGCACAGATCGTGTAGGCGTGAGACCTGAAACGACAAAGAATCAAAAATGGGCAATTTGGGGGTAAAACTGACGGGCTTTAACACAGAGTGATGCGGCAAATAAGAGTTGGTTGGATTAACTTTGGTTCCGAAAACTTCATATGGTTGAGAGCCGCTATTCGTACATAATTGACTATACATTTCACGTAAGTCTGAATGTCTCATTAGGCTCATTTTTCGAGACAGAAAACAAGTAATTTTGACATGTTTGATGAGTTACCAAAAGGAGCAGGAGTTTCTGTAAATTTCCAGCAAACAATAAATCTGACGTATCTTGTGTGTGGCCGCGAAATGATTTTCAACCAAAATATCAAATGTACTGACAGCCTTGGTACCTTCTAACATTTCATCTATATTCCAAAACCTTTCAATTTGATCGTTGATTGCCGTAGTTGACAATGCAGTAAACTCCAAATTGTCAGATGAGCTGAGAGGGCCATAAATTTTTTCTGGCAAGCTTGGCTGACAATCAATTGTTTTAGGCAAACCCAAACAATTTATGTTTGCTGAAAAATGGCTAGTCCAAGATTTGCCGAAAAATGTTGTGCTTTTATTCACTGGAATTGATATGGCGCCAATAATTGAGATGGTATTGGTCATGCTTTTTATTAAGCCGAGACGTGTACCAAAGTGTAGTGGTTGTGAAACTCAACTGTGAACCAGAATCCTAAAAGGCCCGAATAATAAATGGCGTTTCAAATTTATCATACTCAATTACTAGAGCTGCAACAATTATAATTTATGGCGACCTTCTTGATGGCAATGCGACGCATGATGCAACAGAAGTCTTTGGAGTTATCGATTTTATAGGAGACTGTGTCATTACTGCGTCAGCAGAAATCACAGGAACGGTAGGTTTTCGTGTTATGGCACCATTTAAATAAAGCGTAGTATGGTGAATGCGTTGACACACATAACATGTGCTACTGGAAAGGCACTTGTTGGCCATTTCTGAAACAACGAATTAAACGAGTGAATTTATCTGAGCCCTAATTGTAGGGTTGATTGCGATGGATAGTGTTTTGAGGGTGTGATGACCGATGATTGCTGTTGATTTGTTTTCAAAGAATAAATAGCTCATAAATATCAATTTGTTGACGACATCATAAGAAGCAATAGTTGAGGTTAGTAGGTGATCAATTCATTTCGATCTTGTATCAACATCAAATTTCGAGACGATTAGGTGAAGATGGACTAAAGACCGAATATGTGAATTAAAATAATTAACAAACTTTATTGACCACTTAGAGCATGACATGACCGGAGGCTTAAATGTAAAAAGAGTCTTCATATGCTCTTCAGTGATTTTTTCGAGTTTTCAAATTGGTCGAAAAGCAGTTGTCACGCCACTGTATAATTTTCAACAAAATCCAAATTTTCTAGGATTGTTTATTAGGACTTAGTATGTCGGCCCCAAATTTTTGTTGATGTAAAGTAGATCTTCAAAATAATTTATGAACTCTTCCCATTTCATTAAATCACCAGAAAGATCTCTAGAAAAATTTTCATGGAAGCCTAGGTGCGTAATTGAGAAAGGCATGATTTACTGAAAATGAGGGTCTCGTTTTATCTTCGTCAGCCTTAAATCGTCGAATCGCTTTTTGATGTCCGGACCAACTTTACCTCACTCCTCAGTGTCAAGATTACAATACCTCCCATAGAGCGTTCAGATAATCTGGGCGGTGCATTGTTTCCACAATGCTATTATTAACAAGATTTTGATATTGTGTTTTCTCATCTTCGTTTATCAGACCTTCACAGTTGACCAATCGATGACCACTACCTACAAATTTGATAGCCGATTGATATAATCTCACATCTTGGATGATCTGGGGGACCATCCCTTAGGAATTAAAACATGATCAGTTTGATATCGTGATGTCTTACGCGAGGGGTTGTTATGAGGAAAGAATGTGAGATCGTGTGCGATCGCAAAGTATATCATTATTTCACTGTTATCGGTCACTAGTTAGGTACCTAAATTTTTACATACGTCCGTTTGATTTTTGCCAACTTTAGCATTAAAGTCACTAATCACTATCCTAACGTTATGCTATAGTTATAGTAGGGATCTCATCAAATCATCTAAATTATTGTAAAATAAGTCTTTATCTTGGAGTTGGCTGAAACTCCTGGGCGCATGAATACTAGTTATTGACAAGTTCGCTTGCGTAAACGTAGCTTACACATACTTACGGTTAACGACTGATTTTAAATCCAACACAGACTTTTTTTCTTGCGGCCTTAAGAAGAAATCCAACACCCAGATCGGCAAGGTAATTTCCACTATAAAGCAACATATAAGCCTTGGGACACATGGTCTTCATTTTTTTGCGCCTTCTTCACAATTTCAAAACTTTTCCATATTGTACTTTTTAACGTATTTTGATAAAAACCACGTGAAAACTATTTAAAATCATGTGACTATCGTAGTTTCCAAAAACATGCGGTTTAGGGTATATATTTTACCGTTTCCATATCATGTAAACGTTTAGTCACAAATACTTCACAAAGGCTAAACTTTGTTTATAGGCTATTAATTTTTATAATTCGATATCGAAATTTTTGCTCTATTTTCAATTATTTTGTTAGAAGGGTTAAAATTTTTATAGGCAAAATATGTTTTGGTCTACGATTAAAATAAAAATATTATCGTTTTATAAAAATAATTATTTAATAAATAACACTAGGAATACTATTGTGTTATATATTTAACAAGAATATTATTTTAATTTATAATTATTAATATTCATAAAATTTCAAAAGAAAAATATTGGACTACTACATTTTTGGTCTACTAATTTTTTTTTTATAAAAAAATGAAGAGCTCATTTTAGTTCGATGAAATTACGAGAAAACAGTGGAGCTACGGCATTTCTCCGTATGTGACCGCAGTCATAAATTCAAAATGGCTGCGGTGTTGTGAGTTTCATGTGTCATTTCTTATATTTTTATGAAAAAAAAAATTACTTTAATTCCAAATAATTAAAAAAGATTAATTCAAATAATTTATATAACTAGATTATACAGATGTAAGTATATTGCGATAATAAATAGGGAATTAAATGCTGTGTTGAAACGTTAAAATACGAAAAACTTATTTTTCCTAAGACATTTTCTTTTATTGTCTCATAATTTCATTGTATTGTTCATATGATCTTTTTAATGTAATGAAAAGATGTGATATATATATATATATATATATATATATATATATATATATATATATATATATATATATATATATATATATATATATATATATATATATATATATATATATATATATATATATATATATATATATATATATATATATATATATATATATATATATATATATATATATATATATATATATATATATATATATATAAATTTATATATATGTATATATATATATATATATATATATATATATATATATATATATATATATATATATATATATATATATATATATATATAATTTGTTTTCAATTTTCAATAAATTATTAATTTTTGGGAAAATCAAATGATTTGAATATGAATGTAAAAAAAGAAAATAATACACGCAATCTAGTGCTAGATATGTGTATATTTTTTTTTATTAAGGGCGTATTAATAAAATAATCATTTGTTTTCTTAATTACATATTAATTTACTTAAATGAATAATTCTGCATTTCATTTGATTCCGCGATTATATTGTCTCAGTAGTCGAAGATTAGCGATTAAAATGTATGGAGTCTGAAAAAAGAAAAATTTACATTACGAAGGACTGACTTGTGATGATGTCCTTAATTAAAATAAAGTAAAATGATTAGTTAATGTGTAATTTAGTAAAGTTAAAAAATTAAATGGATCTAATAATCATAACCCTCATCTTTTATTAAGATATTCATAAATTTTTTTGCTATCACTAAAATTAGTGAATGATATGATTTTCGATTATGTACCTCAATTTTATGTTTTTTTTTTTTTTTTTTTTTACAAATGGAGTCATTTAACATGATATTCTAATTTTATTTTTTTAAATAGTTATAGTTAAATTAATGTTATTTTTGTGTTATTCTTGCGGATACTATATGTTTTAAAGTGATAAATTTAAAAAGTTTCCTTCCTATAAATTCGCATTAAAAATTTTCATTTTACCAGTATCATTCACAGTCGTGTAGTGGTGGGCTAATCATCGGCAATGTAATCTCTGTTGTTTTTTGTTTTTTTTTTTTTTAGTAGTAAATTTACTCTGAGTTGAGTCATGTTGAACTTGTCATCTACGCAATTACGATCCATAGTTTTTTTTTTTTTTTTTTGATTTGTGATAAGTGCATTTTCCTGACATTTTGTGCCTTTTGTTACTTCCGTAACACTCATCATACTTTCGATTTTGGTTCCTCATCTCGAACATTAAAACGTTTCATTAAATTATCAGTGTTATATTAGAAACATTTTTCACATAAAGACCCAATAAATAATTATATCCGTTTTTCTATTTCAAAAAAGATTTATCATTTTAGAATCCTTAAAAATTATGTGGCCGAAATTAAACTGCTACTACGTTTTATTATATACATGGTTATAATGAAGAATTGTTCTCTAAATCTGTTGCAAAAATTTCTTCTAAAAAAATTGTAAGTACATAATATATAGCGAACCATTAAACCTCCATTTAAATACAAAAATTTGTCTAATTTATTCACTTTAATTTGTAGAAGTTATATAAGATTTTTGCTCTAATCAGACTGAAATACTACATGATGAATTTAAATTATACTTTATTAAGTGAAATGTGTTCTACGGCTACACAAGGCATTAAAAGCCGTAACTCATTTACAAACTTGAAAAGCTTATGATTGCGGAACATTTACATTTCGAACTAATTAAATTTTTTTATTTTATTGATTTGTACACTTGATTTTCGATGGTTTGACCTTATCACAGTCTTCATATTAAATTAAATAGACTAATACAAAACACAAAGTAATTTAGATATCTAATTATAACTAAAATTTAATTTTTCAGAAAAAATACTGATCATTTGATTTGCCAAAAACAACTACAAAATCTATTATCCTGTAGATTGAGTTTAAAATTTATAATCCAATCCAAATAATAAAAAATAAAAACGGAGACACACACACACACACTCATTTAACGGAGCCCTAGCTACTGGACACAATTTTTATATTGCAATTGAAATTGGCCAATAAGGTATAGTAGATATTATTTATTTTTTAGTTCAATTAGCAACATAATTTTTAATTAGCAAATTTTTGTTTTCAGCATTATAATATATGTATTGCAGTAACGGGAGTAGTATGGCTACTCTCTTGCAGCAAAAAAATTGTATGAAAACTTTAACAAATGGAACCACTGCTAATAGTGGCAGTACATCTGGTGTGACAACCAATAAAACATTATTACCACATGAAATGGTCGGTGTACCAGTTGCCCCGATGAACACAACACCTAGTTTATCGACTGGTCAAACCGGCAATATTCACAATTTACATCATAATCATCATATAAATCATAATCAATCACAATCACATTTTTATCATTTTAATAATAGCAATCTATATAATTTAAATGATAATATGTATCGGGCATCATCCTTACTATCGGCCTCTAATAATTCTATCAATAATACAATGTCATCGTCTTCAGTTATATCTTATACAAATAATTCATCAATAGTCACAACTGCAGCGATTTCATCACTAGAATGTAATGATAATTTACAAAATAGTTTAATAATGACTGAAGAAGAAATTCATAATGAAGGAATTTTAAATGATATAAATAATTCGGAATCAAATGTACAAAATATGGAAGAGGAAGAAACGGAGAGTCCTCCTGAAATAGATATAGTAATAAATAATGTAGTATGTTCATTTAGTGTAAGATGTCATTTAAATTTACGTGACATTGCTTTAAACGGGTTTAATGTTGAATTTCGTCGTGAAAACGGTATGGTAACAATGAAGTTACGGCATCCGTATACAACTGCATCGATTTGGTCGTCGGGACGTATTACATGTACAGGTGCCACATCCGAGGAACAGGTAAAAACATGAATTTAAATATATGATTTATGTATCATTTACATTATTATGTTTTAAATTCATTTATTCAAGGCAAAAATTGCTGCCAGACGTTATGCCCGTTGCCTTCAGAAATTAGGATTTAGTGTAAAATTTAATAATTTTCGTGTGGTAAATGTTCTTGGTACGTGTAGTATGCCATGGGCCATTAGAATAGTTAATTTTTCTGAAAAATATAAAAAAGATGCTAGTTACGAGCCCGAATTACATCCTGGTGTTACATATAAAATAAAAACACCAAAAGCAACTTTAAAAATTTTTTCAACCGGCAGCGTTACCGTTACAGGTTAATTTAAAAATTTCTAAAATATACGCGACTAATCGTTATTAATATATATATATATATATTTTCTTTTTTATAATTTTAGCGGCTAGTGTTGCTAATGTTCAATCAGCCATAGAGCATATATTTCCATTGGTTTATGAATTTCGTAAAGAACGTGTAAAAATAGAACCGGACACAAGTAAAATTGTGGTCGAAGGTAAAAAACGTCCTTTTGGAAAAGCCGAAAATGATCCTGTTGAAGATATTATGGATGTGTCCGATCAGGAAGAATTAATCGATGGTGGAGCAATAAGTAGCGACGAAGAGGTCTAAAATATGACAATTAATCATATATCATTTAAGCTGTGTTTCTTTTTTTTTTTTTTTGTTCATTTTTCAAAAAATATATGATGTGACTTATATATTTTTTTGAGGTAAGTGATTCTTTTATTTTTTTACATTATATATTGCAACAAAAATGCAATGTGTGTACTTATATATTTTTTTGTAATGTAATTTTGCATTCAACATCGTCTTTATATTCGCATTGGGGCTGAGATTTTTTTTTTTATTAACAACTGCGCACATGCGCGAGAACCATTTTTTTGTTGATTTCTTTTGTGTTTTGGATATGTCAAAACAAAAAGTGAGGTTATATTTACTATAATATATTAAAAATATAGAACAAATTTTAAATCACTAGGGACTACCAAACTTAGAAAATAATCATGTGGTTTGTGCTGTATATTTCGCAACACATAAAACTGCATCGATTTAGCTTATAACTAACCAGGGTTTAAAAATATTCTTTACAAAGCAATGCAATTTGATCCATTTTATCGTTCACCAAAATAGATTGTTGCATCACATTGAAATACGTCTAACGAATACTTAAATTAATAAATATGACCAATGCATTTTGAAATTATAGTCATAACTTTACCGTCAAAAGTTCTATTATGATTTTATAATGTTGATTAGATAAAACTTCGATGTTAGAAACATCATTCAGATCTCTGTCTATATAAGATGTTTCGTTTTGACGTACTCCAGAAGTAACGGCAAAAAATGACGAAAGCTTGTTCTGAACACACATTTTTCAGCGATATACAGATATCAAAAGGTTTGTCTTCAACTAAAAAGCAGTCTCGCGATATGTCATTTCCGAATTAGTGCAATCAAATCCAGGAGAATAATTTCTTTTTCGTCTCTGCCTGGTTAATATGATTTATTCATTCTATTTAGGCTTTATATTGAGGCTCGACAACAAGACTGCGGTCTTAATCCAACTAATCATTTGTAGGTTTGGTATTTACCACATCTAGATTCAGGTCGGCACTGACAGACATTTTTTCAATACTTCTCATAGAGCGTTCACATTGTGAGGATTTTTGAAAGTGGGTTTTCTCGTCTTCGTATATCAAACCTTCACAGTTAAAACGTTTGGTTCGTGTAATCTCTTATATGTACGTAAACTGCCTTCGTTACTTTGCCATGACAAATTTGTGATCACTGCCTATGAATTTTGCAGCCGATCTTGGCTCGAGATCGCCCCTTACAGCTTAAAACACGGTTTGTCGTGGGGAACGATTAAACAAAGGTTAGATCACTGAGCTGACTACCCGCATCCGTAAAAAACTTCTATTAAAAAAATTAACAAAAGCATAAATGGATACCACCTAAATTTAATTCGACCCCCAATTAGTCGCTAGGAAAACCAGGTGCGCTTGATGGCACTATATCACACATTTGCAGTAGTTTTTACAAGCTGAAGTTGACCAGACCCGTTGTCATGTACGGGTGTGAGAGTTGGACTCCGACATATGAGCATGAGCATGAAAGATTTACCAAGTCCTTTTTAATCAAGAGATCAGAAACTTAATGAACATTTCTGATCTCGTTCATGAAGTAAAAAGACAGCCGAGTACGCTAACTCGGCCACGTTTTGCATGCTGGTGCTAAACTGATTGTACAGTGATCTCTAAAAGCCGCCATTTGGCAGGCACAACAGTCGGTGACGATGGTTTTTCGGAGTAGCGAACGACTTGTTTTCTTTGGCTTGTCTGGAAAAACAAGAACAAGCTTGGCATCCCTGCAAGAAAACCAAACCAAGATTGTTGAGGTTATCTTCACTGTAAAGTAACCTATAGCCATAGCATTAATTTTTTGTCACCGTATTTTTTTGTGAGCGGCAAGTTCCATTCCATAAACCATACTATTTCAAGACTACGATAAGGTGGTCGAACGAGCCTCTATCCCTGCCCTAAACTCCGTGTCTTTAAACTGAGGTCGTGTTAGTGTTTTAACGGTAATAATTTTTTATGGTTATTAGCCCATTGGTCCAACCATTTTGTCGCTTCCTAGAGATTCGCAAATACTCCCATCCATAGGGAGCCACGCTCACCTTTTATACTTTACTTATAAATGATACTTGGATGTGTCCGACTTTATTCGTATAATATAGGGACCAGAAATTAATTATTTTTACGTCAAAAAATAATATTTTATTTTATTATCTCTTCAAGGTTATCACCGCACGCACAAACACAACTCAAAACCAAAGACTGCTCTTTACTCAATGTCGCTCATTTCACTCACCGCGGAAGCAGATGAATTCAAAAATTAATTTCACGAGAAATAATTATCATCAGCAAAAATGAAAGTAGTAGTATCATTGAAATTGAACTGCAATAGAGGCAAGAAAATATACATTTATAATGATTTGTCTGGAACATAAATAATTGAGGCCGAATAGCTGATTAAAACCTTTCTTAAATAAACAAATTAATCGAAAATCTTATAGTTTTAATTGCTCTATATATTATTTTCCAATCTACATCATATACTTAGAAACAAATTAGAATAAATTTTATTAAGTAACTTCTGGAACTATTATCCAATTCAAATACGCGAGTTAACTTTTTCAAATACGTAATGGAATCACAACAATTGCAATATTTATACTACATGTATCCTTTCTTAACACACAAGACCGAGACCAAATTGAAATCATATAAAGTTGCATAAACTTTGCAAAAAACAAAAACTTGAAATAAACTTTTTACACCACCCACTAGTACTGTATGACAAAAAAAAATCAGTCCATTCAAATGTAAAAGTATACAAATTGAAATGCTGCGGTTTATTTAAGGTTTCTTATGTTAATTTGGTAAAGCCTAATGAATTCGTTTTGGTGAGTTAGTTAAAACTTTTAAAACAATGAACTCGTTCGCATTTACATTTCTTCTTATTTGGTGTCGTAAATAGTAAATAACCATCTTTTTTAAAAATCTAAGACATGAAAATTTCTGACATCTTTTCCAGAAGCTTTGTGCTCGATGTTCTACTTGTTGCCATCTATATAAATGGAGGGAAGCGATAAGGTCGTTGTCAGGTACGGATGCTAATGATAGGTAATCATCATCTGATATTGGGCAGAGGGGTCGTGAATTTAATATTCATTGAATCGAACAAAATAATTTGCTCATTTCTTCGAAGGTTTAGATGATAATTTCCTGTAATTTGATTGAAACGCGTTTTAACCACAGACTTCCACAATGCACTAAAATAAGAAACAGAAGGTCGTATGTGATGCCAATTTATTTCGTGGTAGTTGCAAAATTCTTTAATATTTGTATTCCAGCTGCCTGTTGATTTCAACAAAAGTTGTATTGGCGCCACCTTAGTTTTTGACGTGATGAGCGGCGTTTGTATTTTTCCATTCTCATTTTTGAATCAGCTGTAGACAACTGTGTAAGCTCATTCGATGGCGTCACAAAAACCTTGGATCTGTATCTCAGTTTTGTTAATAAACCATGGTTAATTGTGGAAACTTGGGAAGTTCATTTTTTTTATGGCTTCCAGACAATCTTAGCGTGTTCTAGTAGTTCATCGCCCTAATCCAATTTCCTTAAACATAAATGTTGATATAGACTTTTGGCTATAATAATGAATGGTGAGAGTAGGCCGTCCGGATCAAAAACTTTTGCCGCATTTGAGATCGATTTAGAATTTCTGTAGCAATGAGAGTGTACTCTTGTTTGTCCTCAAATGCAGCCTGGTGTAATTATCGTATCGCTAAAAACGAGGAGCTAGCCATTCCAAATGTAACAGTGGTAAGTTTATCGGTGCGCTGATAAATTGTTCTCCAAACTCGGAATCCAACAATACTTAACATGTTTGGTAATCGTTTGCTGAGTCTATCTCTCTAATAACTGCTGTTGGTCATAAAGCGGTAAATTGCTTTGTATGTACGACGTCCTTTGAAGTCGTTGGATTATTTTGTTTTGATATTCGTCTATTATCTCCAGCATCCTATCCAGTTTATATATTTCATCCTAAATGGCGTGTGATACAGGATAGAATCGTTGTTTTATTTTCTTGTGCAGGTTGTAGTGGATTACTGGCGATTACTCGACATGATAGTAGATTTTTCAATTGATATGAAACTCGCAGCAAGACGTGGCCACTAATTGACTGTTTCTCTCCACTAGCGATTCCTACAATAAAGTTTTCACATCCATAACAGTATTTCCCTTGACCTAACGGTTGGACGCTGCTTCTTTGAACGGAGGGATGCATACGTCATGTATGAGTAGTTGCAACAGGCGTTTGTGACATGGCCACAAAAAAATTTGATAAATTTTTGATAGTTTTGGGAAGTTTGAGTCTCTGTATTCCTGTGTCATGGGCAGAGTGTTCTCTCTTCAGTTTCGCAATATTCGTTGATTTCGGACAAACTTTGCAGCCGTGGAACACCATACAGCTTTCACAAAACTAGCGGTTCTACTTCTCACCGAGACCTAAATTTTGGACTCCGGTGATTCTTCGGCCATCGGTATTAAGGGTTATTCCTTAATCCATCGGCTTATTCACCATAGGGAGCTGGCCATGTATATCCGCAACGATATACCTTTTTCCATTCCCAGTTTCTTAGGCCAAAGCACGAATAATGAGTTCAGCTTCATTTGGGTTGAAATTTGAATATCGAAGCCCAAATATCGTGAAACTGCGCTGCTCATTTTGGGTTTGATACTCGGTCAGACTCCATTGAGCGCATCCTTCAGAAATCACCGAATAATGTAATCGCTGTGACAGGTGATTTCAATGTCCACAATGACAAGTGGCTTCCTTATTCTAAGTCCCTAACACCGGCTAAAATGTTTGCAGCTTTAAACCAACTCACACAACTTGTAGATCAGCCTACGAGGATACCAGATCGGGTCAACGATACGGGTCATTTATTGGATCTGTTTTTAACTTCTCATGCGGAGAAATACAGTATCTCCGTCAGTTCTCCTTTGAGAAACTTTGACCATCGGCTTATTACAGCGGAATTTCCAATGTCGTAGTCGTGCTAAATGAATGTTCCGCCTAAACGTCGATTATGGCACTATAAAAATGCGGACTGGGAAGGAATGAACAAGTTCTTTCAAGAGTTCGAATGGTACTCTTGTTTTGCCTTCGGTAATATTGACAATGCAGCCATTCTGGTTTCGACTGTCATTCTCACGGGAATGGAACAGTTCATTCCTTACAGTCTCTCTAAGCCAAATAAAAAAAATCAGGCAATCCTTGGCATAATCATGACTGTAGAACAACAACCGCCAATAAAGAAGCCTCTCACCGCAAATATGTTAAGAACCCATCAAATGAAAATTTAGCTATATTTAAGGCGGCTAGATATCTGGCAACGCAAACAGTGTCCCAACCTAAAAAAAAAGTTCCAAAAGAGTTTCGGCAGGTCTTTAAGCAGGGCAATAGCAATCGGACCTTTTGGTCCTTTGCCCGCAAAACTTCTTGAACAGTAGGGAATCATAAATTCCACCTGTGAAAGATGGGGACTATATTTTTTCTACAGCTCAAGAAAAATCTAATCTCTTCGCCCGGAAATTTGCAGCAAACTCTAATTTACCTGATTCTAACTTAATACTTCCGATTATCTCTCTAGCCAGTTCATCGATGCGCCGCATTAGATTTAGATCTAGAGTTGTCGCTAAAGTCCTTGCAAACATTAACCCAACAAGTCAGCCGGTCCGGATTGTATTCCCCCAATTATCCTCAAATATTGCTGTAGATCTCTGTCTAAGCCACTATCATGTCTGTTTCATCGATCTATGTCCTCTGGCATTTTCCCTTCCATCTGGAAAACTGCTATCATACATCCTGTGCCAAAAAAGGGCAGTAAATCGGACCCTTCCGATTAAAAATTATCGCCCAATCAATATCGTCTCGGTGCTTTCTAAAGTACTTGAGACCATAATCAACTTCCAGCTGATGAAATATTTGGAAGCTAATCATCTCAGTATGGTTTTCGCGGATGGTGTTCAGCAGGTGATTTAATTAATGTTGTTACTGAACAATGGAACAGAAGCATTCATCAATCTGGTGAATCTCAAGTCATTGCACTCGATATCTCAAAAGCATTTGATCGCGTGTGGCACAAGGGTTTGCTGTGTTAATTGAGGACAGTTGGCCTTCACGGTTCGTTAATTTTATGGATTGAGAATTTTCTTCTTTGTCGCAAAATCCAAAATCATGTCTATTTTACCGATCTATGTCTTCTGGCATTTTCCCTTACATCTGGAAAACTGCTAACATACATCCTGTGCCAAAAAAGGGCAGTAAATCGGACCCTTCAAATTATCGCCCAATCGCTATCGTCTCGGTGCTTTCTAAAGTACTTGAGACCATAATCAACTTCCAGCTGATGAAATATTTGGAAGCTAATCATCTAATTTCTGATCGTCAGTATGGTTTTCGCGGAGGGCGTACAGCAGGTGATTTAATTAATGTTGTTACTGAACAATGGAAAAGAAGCATTCATCAATCTGGTGAATCTCAAGTCATTGCACTCGATATCTCAAAAGCATTTGATCGCGTGTGGCACAAGGGTTTGCTGTGTAAATTGAGGGCAGTTGGCCTTCACGGTTCGTTAATTTTATGGATTGAGAATTTTCTTCTTTGTCGCAAAATCCAAGTGGTGGTGGATGGTGTGACTTCCGATCAACATCTTATAAACGCTGGTGTTCCTCAGGGATCCGTCCTTTCTCCAACCCTTTTTCTAATTTTCATCAATGATCTTCTATCAACAACTCTCAATCCAAAATACTCCTATGTTGATGACAGCTCACTTTCCACCTCTTACAGTTTACCTTCTTCCTCATCGCGAAACGATGTTCTCGCAGAAAGAATGGCTATGAATGATCGCCTTACGCGAGATCTCAATTCCATTCTTAAATGGGGTGAAGCCAACAGAGTTGAATTTAATCCCAACAAATTTCAATCCTGTGTTTTTTCTGGCCGAACTGATGGTTGTTCACCGTCTTTTCTGACTGGTGAATCCAGCTTGGCTACGTCTGACACTTGAGATTCTCGGTTTAACTATATCAAAGAGAATATCTTGGGCTGAACAAATAAACAAAGCAGCGATTGGTGCAGCCAAATGTCTTGGATTTCTACGACGATGTAAGTTTTACTTTAATCCATCCGAAATACTTACAATATATAAGACCTACATAAGACCCAGGTTGGAGTATAATTCTCATATTTGGGCTGGAGCACCGAAAACAATGCATTTTTAAATTTTTGCATCTTAGAAATAAGCGGCGGTATTGATCTAAACTACTATCCCTATAAAATGATAAAATTTTAAGTTTGGATAATGACACAGAAGTACTTGTAGATGTATCGGTTTATGGTAACATGTATGAGGGAAGAAGATGGCAACGGGTCGTCGATTCCAGTAGGTGGAAAAAATTCTATATTTTATTATTTGCCAATCAACGGAGGTAGGAAACCAGTTTGCAAGAACATGTTCCTTAGCACATTGTCACTAGGGTCGTACACCGTTCAAAGTTGGATGACATCTGGCAAACCCAAACCGAATTTGTCATCCTCTACTTTCGTAGCCAATGCAAGGAAAAAAGATACGACATCACGTAGATAAAATATTTTAACAGCTTCTTCGAAAAACTTCCAAAAATTCCATCTTGCTATGTCGGCAAAACTCATCAAAAATATTCCTCGAACATAGTTTTGATTCAATGCAGGATGTATCTGTTTCTATAGCAGTGTTCAAACAAGAAAATAATATTTGTAATATCGCACTTTTTGCTTTGAGAAAAGATCGATGTGACACCTGCTGGCAATTACGAAATAAAAGAAATATCTTTGGATATTTCTTTTATTTCGTAATTGCCGGCAAAGAAACGCAAGAAATGCAATATTATCAAATGCTTTGCTCCATTTTTCTTAGAAACACAAGATTGAAGTGACACAAAAGTTTCTCATATAAAATGTGACAGTACAATTGAACGAAAACTAAAAAATAAAGAAATTTATCTTATAAATATATTCAAGCTCTAGAAGTGCTCGAATAAAGCCAGAGCTGTAAGAGGTAATTTTCTTAAACTATAATTTTTTTAAGGATTATACCAAAAACATAATATACAAATCTATTTGACCTGGCAGGAAAGCAGGAGATCCGGTAGTGACTGATATTATAAAGATAACTCTATTCATTATAAATTAGATTATGATAAAGCCTGGAAAGTTCTTCCACTACGTCCAACAGCAATCATATACATCGAGCATTAATCAGCAGAATAATCATTGGCTTGATTGAGTTTACTGTCAGTAAAATTTATCTTCATCTATTTTTTAGTCTTCTACTTACTATAACTTTTCTTCACTTTAGAGAATCTATGTGAGAAAAATTAATTAAAAAATTAAAGAAAAATAAAATAAATTATAAAATTATTTTCAGTTAAAAGCGAGATTATTTGATTATTTAATATAAACAAGATCGAGCTCTTTAATGAACATTACATTAAAAATCATGTACATAATATAATACATACATATTGTTATTTAGTTAATATACACTTTTTCCGCTAAGTTCCTTCCTAATTGGCCTTATTCCAGAACTTCCCCGAAAAATCATTTTAAAATCCCATTCCCATCCTACATATAGAATTACATCATAATCGGTTAAGAACTCACCGAGTTCCTCCCTAATTGGCCATATTCCAGAACTTACCCAAAAAATCATTTTAAAATCCCATTTTCATCCTACATATCGAATTTCATCAAAATCGGTAAAGAACTCACTGAGTTTCTTCCTAATTGGCCATATTCCAGAACTTTCCTAAAAAATCATTTTAAGTTTAAATCACATGTCGAAATGTCCTGTTTCGAAATATCCAGTTTTGTACCATATCTCGTTTTGTACCATATCTCGTTTTAAAATATCCAGTTTTGAATTATCCTGTTTCGTCAAATCCAGTTGTAAAATATCCAGTTTCGACCGGTACCCAAATTTTACACAAGTAAATTCATACTATGCAAACCGAAATCTAACCAAACGAAAAATAGATGGGCATGTAAAAACGCAATTTGCGCCCTTTTCAAAAAATATTCATGTTTTTCGTAGAAATTTTGGTTCGGTTTTTGTTTTAGATTTTTATTCAATCAAATAGTCTTGCGCAAAAAAAAAGAAAAGGATAAAAATACCCGTTTTATAACTATTTTTCGTTTGGTTAGATTTCAGTTGCATAAATTTGTGTAGTATAAATTTCCTTGTGTAAATTTGAGCCATATAAGATGTTCTTCTGGTATAATTATCTGTGGCAATATATTAAAAATTATTCAGTATTTACAGTCTCCTGTAAAATTATAACTTTAAATGATTGGAGGTATGAATGGTCCTTAATGAACAATATGCCAATAAAAGTAATTGATGGTGGTGCCTCCAGCGACATCGTCAGTGTGTAGCAGAGAGTTTTGTTGAATCTCACCACCTTCCGAAGACAACACCACTTTCCTTTTCTTTTTTAAACCCCAATCTTTTTATCTTACTAGTTCGTTAGCAGTATAAATTCTTTGAGTTGTGTCTACCTCAATGCTAGTCTGACGAGGCTCCTCAAATTCCTTACCTTGTAAAGCCCTTTTTAAATTTTCGTTTGCCTTTTTAAACAGCACAACTTCGCTATATTATAAGCCGACATATATAGATTAAATAAATAAAATCTTAAATTTGTTAATATATAATAATTTTTTAATTTTCTTATTTTTTGCAGATTGAAATATTAAAAAAAAAAAAAAAAAAAAAAACATATAAACTTATCCACCGCTAAATTTCCAATGCTGTTAACTATAATTACAGAGGTGACACTTTTTAATAAATTAATTACAAATATCATTTATTTATTATTAATTAATATATTATTAATTAAAAATTTTACTTTATTTAGTCTAATTTTTTGTTAATTTTGTTTTAAATAAAATAAAATAAAAAAAAAAAAATTCTCATTCTCAAAAATAATTTTTTGAAACATAAAATAATACATATTAATTACTAACTAAAATAAATTATTTGTTTTTTAATTATTTTCAATAGGTTATGTAGATGATTATTATTGTATTTAGAGTTGTATAATTGAATTTTGTAACGATACAATTAATATATTATATTATTATATAACTATATTTTGTTTAGCTTTTCAATATTTAATTTTAAATAAAAATAAATGAAATAATATAAATATATATATATATATATATATATATATATATATATATATATATATATATATATAAATATATATATATATATATATATATATATATATATATATATATATATATATATATATAAACTAATCATATATTTATATAAATATATATTTACGCAACAACAAAAACAAGTTTATCGATAGTTAAATCTTTATTTGTATATTTTAGTCCTTATAGCAATAATGAATTATTAATTTTTATAAAATGAATTATTTAAATAAATTATTAAAACAAAAAGGAAACAAATAAAACGAATAATTGTTATAAAAACTCTGAACAAAAAAAAAATAACCATGATATCTTTTCTTTTTTTTTTTTATCACAACTAAAGATATTAAAATAGTTTTGTTTTTGGTAAACTAGTAGAAATTAAGACTTCGTGTTTATAAAAAAAAAAAATTAAAAAAATGTCACAAATGTTAGATCACAATTTAGTGTTCCTTATACATAAATACTTTTTGTGATTTCGTCACTTGCATACAATAATAGTTTAGAATGTTTTAAATAAATTGGTTTTGAAACCTAAACGGGGCTAGTAGTGTTTCATTAAATTTAAAAAGGATTCATTTGGCTGAAAAACTCGATAATCTATATATATACTATTATCGCATGCAAATGACGAATTTTATTTAAGTTAATACATTTCGAAAAATTGGTGAATATCGCTACCCGAAAATTAAAAAAAAAAAAAGCACTTCGTAATTTATTACAACATTAAATTTATTAAAATCGGTACCATATAAATTTCGTGTTGTACGTAATTATCCGAATTTTTTTATATCGTTATCATTAATACTGTTTATATAAATGTACGGTAAAAACTATTCATGATACTATCATATAATTCCAAATAGTTAAAATTTTAATTAAAATTTCGATATGGTTCCATCTTAAAACGCATTTATATTAAATACTCAGCCGTTCTGCTGTATAAATGGTAAATTTACGCGTCTCGATCGATTTAAATATAATATTCGGTGTGTAGCGATATTTATAATAATTATTGCTTTTCGGAATAAATTATTTTATGTACGAGTATTTTTTAAGTTTTTAAAGATAATATGAAGCGATAACCAAAAAAGTTTCTGTTAATTAAATAAGACATCCATCATGGAGAATAATTATAAATTATGTATTACCAAATATAAATGTAGATTATGGTCATGTTCGAATATTATCAAAGCCTCCACCTATATATTTATATAATATACATATGTATAAAGAGCCTTCGCAATAATACAAGATTTTGTCTTGTTAAAATCAAAAAAAATATTTATATCATTATAAAATATTAAAAATGAATTATCGAATCAACCAGTATTGATTCGATAATTCATTTTTAAGAAATATAACACTTTTTAATTTTTGTATGATATCAATTATCGTTTCGATTAATAAAATTTAATAATATCGACGGTTAAAATTTATGAAAGTATGTATTAATTAATGTATTAATTATTATAAACAAATCGAAAATCCTATTTTCTCGAACCGTATTTTTTATAATTTGATGAAAATCTCTAACTGACTGACTGACTGACTAACATATAGTTTTGTTGCTCGTACAATTCTAGCAAAAGCAAATTCTATGTGTACATTGAATCTATTGTAAATTAAAATTCATTAATAATAAAAAAAAAAATAAAAAAAAATATCACGGTTCTTTATAATATATAGGTGGCTCTAGTATTGAACAAATAAAAAAAAAAAAAAAAAGTAATAAGAATATTTTTTTGTTGGCAAATCTAATTTAACAGTGTGATACTTCTAATGGTATTAATTTAGGCTTGTCAATAAAAAATAAAAATAAAAAAAAAATTAAGACAAATATAACAAATTATTTGTATTCAATAAACAATTAAATTATGTTTGTTTTATTTACGTGTGTATGTTGACTAATTTATGTTCGATGATGTCGTTGTACCGTTTCACGACTTGGAAGAAAACGGTTCACGTTGCGGTGCTTAGATATCCATTTTACGACAACAATTAAACGCCAGCTAGTTGGGTAACCGATATCGTAATATACGCAAGAAAAATACATCCTATCTTACATTTTTATTCTATTCTTTATCATTTAAAAATTTAATTAATTCAGAAATGTAAGTACATAAATTTATTAAATTATTTTTAGCAAATTTTAATAAAGTGATATACTAATTTTAATAAAGTATATACTGAAAATTTCTGAAAAATGCTTAGCAACCAACCGGCTGAATACACTACAATTTAAATAAAACGCAATTGACAAATGACAACTAACTTCATTCTTCAAATTGTGGCGCCTTCGCTGATTTATATGTTTTAAACTAGGCGCTTTCGATTGACATGAATAAACAAAATTAACTGAATCAACTGAAGTGATTTGACTGTTCGATTCGGACCTGTCAATTCAGTTAAAACAATTGAGCAACTGAATTAACTGAATGTGTATTTTGCTCGTGAAGTTAATTCACATAGGTTGTTGTTTTTGTTTTTTTTGATTTATTTTCTGTTTCGCGTTCAATTTTTGAAAATTAGTATATATATATATATATATAATATATATATATATATATATATATATATATATATATATATATATATATATATATATATATATATATATATATATATATATATATATATATAATATGATGTCCCTAAAGTGGCTGACACGCATAGTACCGTTGGATTCCTTGATCAAAGCGAACATGACATTACTTCTACCACTTCGCACTGTGAAGCCCCCTATCAAGTTATAGACGTTTGAAGAGGAGTCTTTCAACGTAGTACCTTGTATTAAAGATAACTCAATATCTAGAGAAAGAACCATTTGTTTTTCTCAATGTTTATTATATCGTTAAAAAGGTGATTAAATTCAAATAAGTTTAAATAAGTATGAATGTTTACGTAAAAAGTATTTGAAATTAAAACAAAACTTTTAGAGTTGCAATTTTTTTAAGAAAATTTTTTGTTTATTTACCATTTATCTTTTAACAATTACTCTACGACAATAAATATTTTTTGATTAAAACATAGTTCAGACTCTTAACTTTCAGAAAAGCTAACTATTTGTCATATTTGCAATAATATGTTATCTAAAAAAATTAAAAGATTACAAAAGTGTAAAAATGCAGTGTTAACAGAAATTGTGAACATAATAATATCCAATATTATTATCCAAATGCCTAATCAAATGGACCAATAGGTGTGTTCTAAATGTTAATCCACTTAAAACTGAAGTGGTTATTTTTTCCATGAAGTATAAATTTCCCTTTTTTGACCTTTTTTGACCGTTTTAAAATCACTGATAAAGTAAAATTCTTGGATCTTATTCTGGACAACAAACTGAATTGGAAGCTTAATTTTTGGAAAGAGTAAAGAAAGCCACTGTAGCACTATACTCCTGTAAAAATGCCATTGGCAAAGGATAGGGGCTTAGTCTCCGTAACGTACACTGACTTTATACCTCTGTAGTTAGACCTGTTCTAATGTTGATGAAAGTTCAAAGAAATGCCACCCTGTGTATTAGTGGTGCACTTAGGAGGTTAGGATTCTCTTTCATCTTATCCCTCTTGTTATTTTAGCAAAACAGATGGCTGCTTGTACAGCTGCTAGGCTCGTATTCCCTGTGGACCTGCAATAATAAGGGACACTCGTATATATTCTAAATAATAAAGGAATTTCCAAATCAATCGACTATAGAATCCCGTCATCCTACCTCGAAGCTAAATGTATAACTGATATTCCCTCCAGAGAGGACTGGGCGAGTGAAGCAGTTATGAAGCCCGATGCGATTAATTTTTTCACGGATGGCTCTAGGATGGATGGTAAAGCAGGCTGTGAAGTTTTCGGTGAGGAATTAAATCTAAAACTCTCTTTTCGCCTTCCTGATCACTGTAGTGTTTTTCAGGCAGAGCTCATTGCAATTAAGGAGGCCATAGATTGGATGAAGTATAATGTAATATCTGTAAGGGATATTGGCATTTTTACTGACAGTCAGGCTGCAATTAAGGTCCTACAATCAGGCTTTCTTACATCGAAAGTAGCCCAGAAATGTCTCTCATCTCTTAACGAGATGGCTGAACAGTTCAACATCCATCTTACGTTGGTGTCAGGGCATTTCAATATAACGGGGAATATTAAAGCCGATGAACTCGCTAGACTGGGTTTTTCCTGTAGCATATTACCTAGTAATGCTGACATTGGGGTACCACTTTCTACGTGTAAGCTACTTCTTAAGGAAGAAGCATACAAAATCACAAATGAAAGGTGGTCAAAGCATAACTCATGCGTCACCACGCGGCAGAATTGGCCTATAATATCAACTAATATCTAGCGCCTTCAATATTCTGGCTTGGAAGAAATCAAACTAGCCAGGTTAAAATTCAGGTAAAAGATGACGAGGCATATCCAGCAGTCATTAAAGCCCTAGCGGAACGAAACACCGAATTCCATTCGTTTCAACAAAAGGTGAACAAAACCTACCTGGTGGTCATACGAAACTTGCATCCGCCAATTAACACTGACGAATTGTAAAGTGAGTTAATTAGCTTTGGCCACGATGTTGTTAATATCTGCAACATGAGGCAAAATTCTTCGAATGAATGAAATGAATAAAGACACACGTTCGATCAATAGACTGATGCATTCAGTTGTACAGGTCGAAAAACTGCATGTGAAGTGGGAAGTGGTGCAATCATCGACCCAGATGAGGTTGCAGCGTTTACCAAGAAGTACAAAAATGCAGATTTAAAAGCTGCTGCTCAATGAAAAAAAATCAGTCAATTCAAGAATATTTGACGCGACTCTCACCGACAGAAAACACAGATTATTAACTGTGGAAAGCGACTAAGAAGCTGAAACAACCACATTATTATACTCCGCCAATACGTAAAAGTAACGATCAGTGGGTGAGAAATAATGGTAAAAAGGCTGAGGTATTTGCAAATCATTTCGTAAAGTATTTCAACCATACCCATCAGAAACTACGGACGAAGAGAACAACAACAATCAAATGCATTTGGAACTGCCATTGTAAATGAATAATACAATCACGAAGTTTTCACGAACTTGTCTGCTTATTCAACACAGAACTTAGAACCAGTATTTCCCAATACAATGGAGGTTTCATAAGTGTAATGATACGCTTATGTTGGGTCTCGATATGTGTATCTTTATTCCCGTCTGTGCCCTATGAACCATATGATGAGAATACCTTAAAATATCGTTACATCTTTGCTTTTTTTTTCAAACTATAAACTTACAATCTATACATATTAGCCATGAAATTTAAATCAAATTAATTCAATTAGCATGATTATGTTTTTATTAGCATGATTATGTTCCTAGTGTTGGTTTATCTTTGTGACTACCTTCAGTTTGAGTACTTTTTTGTTGAATACCAAGTGTGGATTGTTCGTAATTCTACTGAATAGCTGTTGATTTGGCGAACTGTTTGTTGAATTCGGTGTATTTCTGCAATTCAATAGGGCCATGTGTATATCAGTACTGTCCATCAAACATTTCTTGAGTAGGTTTTTCGCGGTTTGAACAAAGCGTTCTGCTAAAACATTGGCTCTGGCGAAGGTTGGACTGGATGTTCTATGATCAAATTTCCAATCTTTTGTAAAATCATTGAACATTTTTGATGAAAACTGTGGTCCATTATCTAATTCTAAGATGTCGGACACACCGTGAACAGAAAAGTTACGCTTCAAAAACATTATGACTTCTAGTGAAGTGGAATGGTTTAGTTTTTCCAAGTCAAAAAACACAGAGTAGCTATCTGCTAACACGATGTAATCTTTACCATGAAGCGTGAATTTATCAGATGCTACGATCTGAAACGGATAGTTAGGGATCATTTTTGACATCACTGATTCCTTTGTAATTTTTCTTTGTGTCTTCTGACACACCTCGCATCTCTCCACGAAGTTTTTAATATCGTTGTTCATACCGTACCAATACAGAGTACTTTTAGCTCGATTTTGACAGGATTATATACCAAAATGTCCTTTATGAATACAATGTAGCAGTCGATTTATTTGTGACTGAGGAAGTTCGTCTCGAAAATTCCAGTATTTTTGAGTGTTAACTGGTAGGATTTTTTTATCATCGTTGGATGGCCAACCGGAATTTATTATTTCCAAGAGACTTTGCAATTCCTCGTCTCGATCAAATCAGTATAACAGCTTACAGTCATTGGTAGGATGACCTGGACTTCAATTTCGCGTTCCTTGGTGTCAGCATGTTTTGAGCTTTCTTCAACCTTACGGCAATTTCTACTCAACGTGTCGGCTATGTACAATTTGGAACCTTTTTTATAAACTACCTGCGGATTGTATTGTAGAACATCGAGTAGGATTCTTTGTAGTCGAGAAGACGCGTTATGAATTGGTTTTTTGAAGATTGTTTCCAGCGGCTTATGATCCGTTTCAACAATTAGTCGTTTACCATAAACGTACTCGTGAAATTTATTGCATCCCGTTTTGATAGCAAGAGCCTCTTTTTCGATTTGAAGATACAGTTGTTGCGATTTAGTTAAAGCTTTCGTAGCATATGCGACCGGACGACCATTTTGTATTAAAACTGCTCCAATTGCTTTTGAACTGGCATCTACTGAAAGTAACACATCCGCATTTACGTCATAGTATGCCAGTACAGGTGATGATTTTAGCAGATTTTTGATTTTTTCAAACGATTTTTTATGATTGTCTTCTCAAGTCCACGCAACATCTTTCGACAATAAAGTTCTAAGAGGATCTGTTATCGATGAGAGGTTTAGGATGAATTTATGCAGGTAATTTACCATGCCTACAATTCTTTGAAGTGCCTCTTTATAGGATGGAATTTCCAATTTATTTATTGTGCTAATTTTTTCAGGATCTGCTTTCATACCTTCAGCTGTTAGAATATGGCCTAAAAACTTGACTGAAGTTTGTTTAAACTCGCACTTTTCTTTGTTTAATACTAGTCCTACGGAGTGCAAATCTAATTTGGTGAAAAATTTAGCACCATGAATTTTTGCCACAATCGCTTCCAATGTCGTAAGTGGGTAATGACGTCGTTTTATGTTTCTGTTAACGTCTGTTGGATCTATACAGAATCTTATTTTTTTATTTTTACGAACAATAACCATTGGACTGACAACAGGAGTAGGTTCTGCCATTTTCCTAATGACTCCTAATTTTTCTATTTTCTTCAGTTCTTTTTTAACATCGTCTATGATGGCCAACGGAATTCTTCTGGCTGGTTTGATTTCAAATTTTGGGTTGCTAACCAAATCAATGTCGTAATCAAAATTTTCCAGACATCCTAGGCCCTTGAATAACGCTCCTGGTACTTTTAATTCATTGACCATGTTAGTTCGCGATGTGTTCAACAAATTCAATTTCTTGATAGCTTCATAGCCCATAATTGTAACTGTTTTTATTTATTATTTTGAATGACAGCATTCTTTAACATTCTTGATGCTTAACAACCGCTTCGATTTCCCCGAGGACTTCGATTTTATGATCACTAAACGACACAATATGTTTTGTTTTGCTAGGTTCAATGTTTATACCTAATGAATTAGCTATTTGTTCGGACATCACATTACATCTTGCACCCGTATCCAGTTTGACTTTCACTGGTTTATCACGTATAGTAATAAATTCGACCCAGTCAACTTCCTTTAGACAGTCACTTATTGTCGGAGTCGGACACAATAAAAGGTCGTGATCACTATTTGCATCAGAATTAATTTTGTTCGTCAAAATCATCCGCGATTGTATTAACCTTGTCTTTTTTATGCCGTGATTGCATTGCCCTATAACGACGGCGGTTGACGTCATTATTTTAATTATTCAGATGTCAGTTCAGATCATTTTGCGTTTAGATGTTTTGCAGATTTTTGTGAAATGCCCTTTAATCTGAGATTTATTACACGTTTCATTGAGTGCAGAGCACTTGTTGTTATCATGGCTTCGACCGCATCTCGAACAATCCCATGAATTATTTGCATTCGCCTTTTTTTATAGTTGTTGTCTGATCTAAGAACGTTAACGCCTTGCTCATTCTTTTATTCTAAAATTTGACCTTGTTTTTGAGCGTGCTGCGCAGCTCTACACGCATATACCGTTTTTGTTAGGTGAAGCGCTTGTTCTGCTAGCAGTTTTTGGCGTAATGAATTATCGTTAATACCAATAACAATTTTGTCTTTAACTAGTTCATCGACAAGATCTTTAAACTCACAATTTTTTGACTGTTTCAAAATTCTGCTATAGAACTCGTTGAATGTTTCGCCTATTTTTTGGTGCATATTATTAAATGTGAAGCGTTCGAAAGTTAAATTAGTCTTTGGAACAAAATAATCGTTAAACATTTTCTTAATCACCTTAGATCGTTTTTTCAGTGTCTTTTAGCCCAAAATTATTACAAATTGTAATAACATCGGGACCTAAACTCATCATAAATGTCGCACATTGTACTTCAGGTGATTTTTTGCTAATTCTGTAGCGATTTCAAACCACTCAAACTGCTATAACCATTGTTTCCATGAACCTGATACGTCACCATTCATGATGATACAATTTTTTGGTGGCTTCTCGTCCGCCATTTTATGTTTTTTTTATATATCTTTTTACTACTTTTATAAACTCGGTTACTTCCGATTATTTTAGTTTTCTCACTGTTTTATTTATTTTTAGTTGATTTAAATCAATAATTTTAGATTTAATCCCGTTTCTGACACCATGTAATGATACGCTTATGTTGGGTCTCGATATGTGTATCTTTAAGCATGTCTGTGCCCTATGAACTATAGGATAAGAATACCATACAATATCGTTACAATAAGTAATACTGATACCAAAACCAGGCAAGCCCCCAGAAGAAGTAACGTCGTACAGACCTATAAGCTTGCTACCAATTAAGTCTAACTATTTCAAAAACTACTCCTTAAGCCTATATTGCTGGAAAAGAGGCTGATTCGGGACCATCAGTTTGAGTTTAGGCCAGAGCACTCAGCAATAAAATAAGTACACAGAATAGTTCAAGAAATTCGAAAAGCTCTGGAAGGTAAAAGATCTTGGTTTTCTATATTCATGGCGATAGTGCAAGCTTTTGGAGCCAAAAAATCAGGCAAGAGGCATAACAAAATGGATCGTGAGTTTCCAGTTGGTAGCTGTAACAAAACTATAAAAACAGATCCACCAACAGTGAATGCAGTTAGACTTACCATAGAATCGCCCTAATGTCGCTGATTCATTACAAGTTCGTGTTTTCGATATCATAAAATACGTAAGTGTTTTAAGTTATTAAATTTATTTAGTACATTAAATTAAAATTTCTAAAATTTATTTTTAAAATATTTTTACATCAACAAATTTCTAATCATGAATCATTTAAATTTAAAAATAAGATAGTTGTCACCAATCCCCAAATTAGTACTTTGATCGTTTGTAGAACCATTCTCTGCTTGATGATGTACTCTGGCTACTCGTACGTGATTTACTGCCTGACCTTTGTGTACTTGAACTAGAATTCGATTTTGAACGTGATGATGTCCGTGAACTTGAACTGCTTGACCGACTTCGTCTCACACGACTCTTTGATGAACGTTTTTTACGTTTTTGATTTTTACTGCTGCGACTACCACCTCTGGAGTGTGATGATTTCGATTGTGATCGTAATCGAGACTCGAAACGCGATTTCGATCGTGATCTTGATCGGGAATTTGATCGTACCGTTTTATAAGATTTACGACTATCATATCGTTGTGTTTCATTTACATTGTTACGCAAATTTGTGTTGGTTTTGGTTAAGCCCCATGTACGATATCCTCTTAAATCGTGTTTATATTCGTCTAAAAGATGAATACGTTGTTATATAAGATATATTATTAATTCTAATATTTTACTCGTCTTAGGATTTCCATTTTTAATACACTCGTTCGCCATTTCCTGTAATTTTGGATTAACAACTTGTTTTGCTTCTTTTAAAACGGCCACCAAATCAACAGCTTTTTGACTATTTTGAAGCGTAAAAAATGTATATGCCGTTCCGATATTATCTGATCGACCGGTTCGTCCAATACGATGAACATAATCTTCTGAACTTGCCGGATAATCATAGTTTATAACGAATTTTACATCTTCGACATCTAAGAACATTTTCGTGACGGTGTTTTGATTTGGGACAACAAAATAAAAACAGTAAAAATGAAAAGAGATAATATAATGTTAAATATTAATTAAGTATCGAAAATATTTAGGTAGTTTTACATTTTAATACAATCCGGCTCATTCAACAAAATTATAATATAAATTATAATATAATTCACTCAAAAAAAAATAGAAAATTTTCTAAATAATCTAAATAATTTTCGATTTTTTTTTTTAAATTTTAATAAAATACCAAACCACTCAAATTAATTTAAATGAAAAAAATATAGGTTTATCTATTTAAAAACGAATATTTTTGAACTGTTCCTTAGTAAAGATGTGTCAGGTTTCAATTACAAGAACTTCAAAAATATTCGTTTTTTGATAGTACCTAGCAAATATTTTAAATACAAATATACTTCATATTAAAAATGTTAATTTTGTTTTAATTTATTTAAAAGAACTCTCGGAACCTCCAAAACTTGTTTCAATTCTCAAACTGCTCAGTATTGCCACATGTATTGCATTTTAATTTAATTTTGTTTATGAACAAAACCAAACTTCGGTAATATTTTCATTGCCAATATAGTTGCTGCCCAGCATTGACACAATACCAAAATTGGATGTGTGTTTTGGAATGATTGATTTTTGTGTAAGGGATCCATTGAGATCGGATATTTTTTTTTTTTCAAAATAAACCCCCATAAATTGCAAAGTTGAGTCAGAATACCAATAAATGGTACAACAGCCAGTATTTATCACGAAACATCTGTGTTAATTTTCTATGTAAAACTGAAATCCATTTTTAAACGTCCCCCTGTTCATTATAAACATAATTTGGTGTGAGACGACGACGACCCATTATAGACTCTTGTCTATTTGTACATGAATGATGTGAGGCACACGTCATATGGTTTTTTATTTTTAAATATTTTTAAGGAATACTTTTATTGTGTGCCTCTGGAAAAACAGAACAGATTTTATAATATTTATACATGCTTCACTTTAGTTTTTTTTTTTTTTTTTAATTAATTAAATTTAAATTAAAAATATCATAAAATTCTTTTTTTTTTTTTTGAATTATTTGTTTAGGGTTTTTACTTTACATTAAAAAATAATTAAATATTTTTTTATTTAAATTTAATTTTAGTTTACCTAGTCCGCGAGCTGCAACGTCGGTGGCAACTAAAATTGGATATTTTCCACTACGGAAATCTGGCAACGAAAATTATTTTGACATTCGGGCACTTTTCTATGTACTCATTTATATAACTTACGTTGTAGTACCGAATCACGTTCATTCTGTGTTTTATCGCCGTGTAAACAAATAGCTGACCATCCCTCACGTCTTATCCTCTTCGTTACATCATCTACACGCTTTTTGGTTTCAATAAAAATAATACTTTTATTCTCTTTTTCGGCCATAATCTCGTTTAACAAAATTCCCAATTTATATTCCTTTTCATTTTCACTGCAAACATCAATAATTTGTAAAATATTTCGATTCGCCGATAGCGACAATGAACCAATATTTAATTGTATATAATCGGTCAAATAGTCTTTGGCTAATTTCATAACTTCAACGGGCCAAGTTGCCGACCACATACATGTTTGCCGATCGGGTCGTATTTGTTCAATTATTTTGCGTATTTGTGGTTCAAATCCCATGTCGAGCATTCGATCTGCTTCGTCTAACACTAAATAAGTACATCGTCGTAAATTTGTTTGTTCCGTTAGTAAGAAATCAAGTAAACGTCCCGGTGTCGCTATAACCACTTCAATACTTTTTGATAGCGCACTCGCTTGAAATATTTTAGATGTTCCACCGAAAACACAAGCCGATTTAACTTTCATGGAACGTCCATAATCGTTAACAACCGATTGTATTTGTTGGGCTAATTCTCTTGTTGGTACCAGTACCAATGCAATTGGCCCTTCACCATTTCGTACATACGGTTGATGATGGATGTGCACAAGTCCCGGTAATATATATGATAATGTTTTACCACTACCTGTTTGTGCAATTCCGACCATATCACGGCCGTTCAACACAATTGGCCAACCTTGTGATTGTATCGGGGTTGGACATGTAAAACCATTTCGTTGTAATGTATCGATAACAGCTGGTGGAAAATATGTTTCCTCGAATGAAAAGTATGGAAGTGGTATATCTCGTCCTTTAACTGTAACTTCTTTTATCGTTCGCCATTGCTCTATTTCGATTGGATTCCGTTTTAATACGGCGGGATGAATACGATAAAAATTCTTTCGTATCTCATCCAATTGAAATTTATCCCATTGCGGTTTTCGCAAAAATGATATCGAATGGTTTATATTTCGTTTGAATTGATTGTGCAAATTCGATTTAACATTATTATTGTACGAATGTTGAAATCTTTGACGATGAATTGAATTCCGTTCGTTTGAATGATCCCAGCTGTCTTTTGCGCTTCTTCGTCGATAAGGACTTCTATTATATGAACACAAAAACAATGGCAGAAATTGAATGAGCCAAATTCATATTATGTTATGGGTACAATAAGGTAAATACCTTGCACGTTTCACTCTATCACCCATTTTATATAAGTAATAGCTAAAATTATTTAAATCTGTTTTTATGAATATTAATTTTTGTATAGGAATTTTATTTTTAAGAATTGTTTCAACAAAAAATGACAATCAATAAAAATAGCCCACAAAGCAATGCAACAGATCCCACAAAAACCCGAGTAACAAAAAATTATAAATACTAGTATGGAACATTATAGATCTATAAAAAGGGGATAACCCGTTATTTTTAAGAATTTACCCATTTCAAAATGTTTTTCCCCTAAAAAAGATTAAAATTTATGAAATTCAAATTACAAATTATTGACGGTTTAAGTATTTCAAAAATCATTTATTACTAAATTACGGTACATAAATGTTGACAAATTCGATTAAATAATAGATGTAGATATAAATAAATTACAAATTGAGAAAAAATTCACACTTTTGGCTAAACTATATAGATGGGTCGAGCGAATGAAATGATTTTAAAACAAAATTTAAGTTTTCACTCACGGTTTTATTGTTTAAAAACAAAAGCAGGAAAAATTGGTTCCACTTTTAATTTCAAATGAATCTAGGTTTTTAAATATTGAAATATTATCACAAAACTCGATTCTATGTCCGCGTTCATACAGTCTAGCAAGAGGATGAAATCTTTCCGAAGTTGGGTGAGCATGCGATTATTAAGCAGAAGCACTAGGATCTTGTGGAACGGAAACTTCCGTTTTTTTGTTAGGATCGTCCGGTTTCATTGCTGGGAACAGTAACACTTCCTAAAATAAAAAAAAATCGATTAAATTATTTATAAGAAATTAAAAACAGGATCATGTGCGCGTTTACTTTTATATTATTCGAATCGGTGAGGAACATAGTTAAGCGATCGACGCCCAATCCCCATCCACCGGTTGGAGGTAAACCATATTCTAATGCGGTACAGAAATTTTCGTCGACAAGCTGTGCTTCATCATCTCCAGCCGCTTTGTCGGCAGCTTGTTGTTCGAAACGTTCGCGTTGAACGAACGGATCATTTAATTCCGTATAAGCGTTACACACTTCTTTTTTCATAACGAACAGTTCAAAACGTTCGGTAAGTCCCGGAATACTACGGTGGTATTTTGCTAGAGGACTCATAATCTGAGGATGATCGGTAATAAATGTTGGATTAATACATTTTTCTTCTAAATATTCGCCAACCAATTTGTCAAGTAAACGGGCCGTTGTCCGTGGCGATGGACATTCCACTTCATGTTTTTTACACAAGTCACTTAAAAATTTATTAGTTTCTGGACTATTTAAATCGGTGAGCGCTGGGAATTTAACATTTAATAGGCTTTCTAAACTACTTATCATTGACAATCGTTTAAACGGTGGTGTAAAATCTATTTCAACAGCTTCGGAACCTGGCCCATCGGGATGATACATAATTTTATAAGTACCATGAATAGATTTTACCATTTCTGATAATAGTTTTTCCGTTATTTTAATGATGTCATGATAGTCAGCGTATGCCATATAGAATTCGCATGTGGTAAATTCTGGATTATGTGTTAAATCAATTCCTTCATTACGGAATTGGCGTCCAATCTCGTACACTCGATCTAAACCACCCACAATCAACATTTTATGGTATAATTCTGGTGCAATTCTCATAAAAAGATCCATATTCAAATCATTATGATGTGTAACAAACGGTTTAGCTGTTGCTCCTCCAGCAATCATATTCATCATAGGCGTTTCAATTTCCAAAAATCCCAAACCATCAAAAAATTGTCGGATGTATGAAATAATCTAAAAAGTAAAAATTTTCTTCCGTTATACTAATTACAAAATATTAAATATTTCAACGAACCTTAGCCCGGATTTGAAAAGTTTCTCGCACTTTCGAATTTAAAATTAAATCCAAATAACGTTGCCGAAATCGGGTTTCTTTGTCTTTGAGACCGAAATGTAGATGAGGTAACATATGTAAACATGGTGATAGTAGCTTGATACGATGGGGAATAATGGAAAGTTCACCTTTTTTTGTTTTACCAGGTACACCTTCAATACCAATTATATCACCTCTTCGAATTTTATCAGTATCGGCGGTAAACAATTCTTCACTTTCATATAATTTAGCATTAGCCATTACTTGTAATTTAACTCCTTCTCCTCTTAAATCGTAGAATACTAATTTAGCTCCCGATGCCCGAATTGCATGTACTCGACCAGCAACACTAAAATATAATATTTCGTTAGAATATTTCTGTTAAAATTAAGTATGTATTATAATGCCATACCTCAATTTGTTATCATTTAACACTTCACTATCGGCTAGTGTTGAATATTTATCGATAAATTCTTCTAGAGATACACTAACATGAAATTTATGAGGATAAGGATGCGTATCAGGATTTTGTTTTAGATCCTTAACCATAGCTGATCTTAACTTAAAATATTCATTCGGTGAAATATTTTCATCGTTCAATTTGTCATCCGGTTTAGAATTGCCCAGCTTCTCCTCTTCAATTTGGCGTGTTGAATCTTTTTCAGCTTTTTCTTTTGCTTTCTGTTCGATTTTAAGTCGACGTTTCAATTCACTAAATTACAACAAAAAAAACATTTTTTTTTTATAATCTCATAATAAAGTATTATAACTAAAAACTATTCATTTTCATAACCTCACTAACCGTTTTGTGTTAGTAGAAGGATAGTTTCTAATTACATCAAATTTAATATTACTAATACTACATAATGAAAACTGCTTTAATTTAGAATAGTTCGCAATTAAGCTTAGGCGGCGAAAACTCGAAAACATTTCATTAGTAATAATTTAACTTATGGAATAAAACTTTATATTGCATTCGTCAAAAATACACGTGACAATAATAAATGCCGTATTTACATTGACATTTTCAGTATGATATATATACGAATTATTTCCACATTATATTAAACGAAAATATCTTACTTTTTTGATAATTTTTCAGTAGATAAATCTGCCATTATTAATATAATTAAGTTATATTTTTTATTTAAAAAAATACAGATATTTGAAATGCACGATAAACTTTTACAAAAATTACGCCATGCAATCAATTTTAAGGCCAGACCATAGACGTATAATAGATTTAGACAAGAATCAAGCAAACGTCAAGTGAGGAAATTTTCAAGGGTAAAAGAGAAAGACTATAATAATACCAGGGCCGCAATTAGAAATTTACTATTTGATTATAATGAAGTTGGTTGCTAAATAAAAAATAAATTTAATAATTTTTTTTTGTGATGGTATGGCAATTAGATATTTTAGTAGATATATGTATTTTAATATTAAAAAATGTTTTAAGGTTTCTTTTTAGGACTATAGTTTACTTGAGTGTACTCATTTCCACACTTCCCAAGAGGAAGAGTACTTAGCGCATTTTTTTTAGTGTGGTATCCCCAGAAGGTCTAATCCACTTAGATTGAAACTAGAAAAATAGGGGAATTTGAGATTTTAGCCTACATGCCATGAAAATGGAGTAATGAGACAAATTTGTTCCTTTTTGATAGCTTTGCAGATTTTTCGTTGCAAAAGAAATTTAACCGAATATCGTATAATATTATTATCGTATAATATCGTATAATAATATTTTTCTATAATGGACTGAGATATAAATGTAAATGTTCTTGAGAATGGCTATATTGAAATTCTAAATTGTCGGTAAAAATATTTTCATCAAGAAGATTATGATGAACATTATAACATATCTTTTTAAAGAATTTTAAGCTTTCTAGTTCCGAGCAAACTATAACTCTAGTTCCGAGCAAACTATACTATAGCTACTTAAAGGTCCTGGTTGGTCAAGACTTAACATGTTTAACCACAGTTGTTTCGTTTTATTACATTTTGATAACCTA
Source organism: Tipula confusa (assembly GCA_963556175.1). NCBI lineage: Eukaryota > Metazoa > Arthropoda > Insecta > Diptera > Tipulidae > Tipula > Tipula confusa. Next base: position 69,466,189 of record OY744475.1, on the reverse strand, counting down.
AAGAGAAAGAAATATTATTTACATTATAGCTACAAATTTACAAAAAAATGAACAGTAGTCATTTCCTTAGGCAAAAGCTCAATATATAAACGAAGTGCTAATGAGCTTCATGACCCTGTCCATTCAGGACATAAACACATCATGCATTTTATATGATTTTATATGACAAAACTCCGTATGTATTATATTTTGAAAATCATAAAATTAGTGGGTAATTTAACGGCGTTTTTCCGAACTAATTATACAATTCGGTCCTGGAATAGTACACTACATTCAAAAGAAGGGACTGTAAACAAAAAATGAAAGTGTACAGTATATTACGATTTTAGGGACCACAAAAATTACATTATTATTTATTAAAATTTTTAATATTTTTGAATTAAAACTTAATTTTGTCTTTCACTAATCACTAGATTATAATCACAACATACATTATATTTAATCTAATTTAGTAATTAACTGACTTATGAAACGAAATTCCTTCTACTTTATTGAGTTTAGAATTCCGACAATTTTTCACCAAACACTACATTTTTTCAAGTTTTTTTTTAATTTTGATACACGATAGTATAGAGTTTATGATTTTTTAACACAAAATTATTAATTTTAATAAGTTTTAATTAATTTTATCACTGTTTTTTCTAAAAAAAAGAACAAATCCAAGCCAAGTTTGTTTTGAATTGGCGAAAAAAAAAATTTTTTTTTTGTTTTTTTTTTCAAATTGTTGAATAAGACATACAATTTTTTAGATATCCGTCCCTCTCCAACCGATCACACGTGAAATAGAAGATTTACTATGGAAAAAATATTTGAAACCGGTCTATATCTCTTATACGTCTATGGGCCAGACACAATTTTGAAGTAATAATATAAACCCTAAAAGCATTATAGGTGCTTATTGTTTAGGACTATAGTTGGTCGCTGTTTCTTCGCTCGGTGTAGTGTAGTGCGCTGTTAAAATTATGTTCACTACGGCACGATTTTATACGCGAGTACAAATAATTTCGCGCGTCCTCGATTTGGCTAGTAATGGCGTAAAGTAGGACGTTAATTAACCGTGAAAGAGTTGGGTGAGCTTCGGCCCCAAAACAGATTGCATAGAAATAAACAAACAAACAAACAAATACAAATAATTAGTTTCCATGATGGTGTGTAATTATAATACAAAATTGAACACTCAGATATTTAAAATATGACACAGCCGTGAAAGAGTATAGTTTAGAACCTGTTGCTATTCAAGAACCTCGATGGCCCAAAAGTGGAGACCATGTATCCAAGGTTATACGTTGCGTTACAGTGGAAATGACCTCCGCAATATTGATTTTAAATTTCCTCTAAGACCACAGCTAAACAAGGCTGTTTTGTATTTTAAAGCGACGAGCTAACCTGTCAATCAATTGTATTCATGCGCCCACTATGTATGCCAAGTTCATAATCATTTTACAACAATTTAAATGATCTGATGGGATCCATACCTAAACACGACATCAGAATAGTAATTAATGGCTCGATGCTGACCGAAATCAGACTGACTGATATTTTTTTTTGTTTTTTTTCGGTGGAGGACAGAATTTTATAATCTTAAAAGAGTGTTGGTTTCTTACCGACTAAACCCTAATCCCAAATTTCTTTTGCAATTTGGCCTCGTGGAACTTCTGATAAGGATTACTTCACGAAGTAATATCGGCTCACCTCAAGCTGCTATCATTTTTAATTATTAGACTCCCACAGAACTAAATATGTATTAAAAATATACGTGCTCTACATTCTTATTAGGTTACTCATGGCAATATGAAGAATCATCATGCTTGAACTAATTTAGATAAGCACGAAAACAAACATACCCAGTTAGGAACTGACTAAGGTAGAAATCCTTCTCTCCATATGTCCTATTCGCCCACATATTCCCCGAAGGGATTAACTGCGGGCCATCCTCTAAAAAAAACCTATCCTCTTTTTGTCCTCTTTTACAAATTTTGAATCTTTTGATTTTATTAATCTATAACATTGTCGAACATTTAAAATGTGAAAACATTCGTATATAATTATGCTTCTTAATTCGATTAAGGTGTTTTCATACCGCACCCCTCGGCTATGAGCTTTGAAAATTTTGGTAAAACTCCTACGTTCGGCATTATACGTGATATTTAGCTTCATTTACTCCTCCAGCTTTCTCACACTCAGTGTCTAAATGTGCTTTGAATGATAGTCTAGCATCGATTTCACTTCCAGGTACTTAATATAAGGTTTAGACATAATCTGTTGTCTTTCTACTTTAATCATTATGCTTTTAATCCTTTTCCTACTAGAGATCAGAATTATTTCCGTTTTCTGATCAGCCAACTGCAAACCCATTAACGATAACCAATAAAATTACTCTTACACAACTTGTGCTTCTTCTGGTCGGCAGTTTAAAAAAAAAGTACTTTAAAGCTCTAGTATTAAAGTAGTTAGCCACAAGCCTTGGTTAATACTTCGGTTCCTCCATTCTTAGTAGTGCGCATAATATGCACTCCCACCTAGAGAGGTTAAAAACATTTTTAACATACCATCATGTGACCAGAGTACTATATTTTTTGAAACCTCCCTCTCTTTTGGCAACTGCAATCACCTCTCGCACCGCATATAACCGTATAACTTAACCGCGTCATTGATCGAGCGCGACTTACGTAATCCATATTGATTTTCAATCAGCAAGCAGATTGGCCGGTATGATGATGGATTTTCTAATGCCTTCGTTCCTTTCGACAGAAGCTTTTGGGCTTTTCACTGCTTAGATAATTACAATAATTCCTTCTCTAGCAAAGTGATATACAAGCTAACAAACCACTTCAGATATGCATGGAGCGCAGTTTTCAACGCTACACTGGGAATTTTATCAAGACCTTGTTGTTTCCTACTTTGCCACAAGCTCTTAGAACTTGCTCCGTGACATTGGTGGAATTACTTCTTTCTCGCCCTTTGCTTCGATGATTTTCACATAACCAGGCTGTTGTGGAAATAACGTAACGACAATATTATCCAACAATTCTATGCACGAAAGGCTTGCATTGTATGTACTCTCGAACATTGTCATAATTATTGTATATGGCTTGCCTCATAGATCCCGGTCTACGCGCCATATTAAGACTACACACCATATTAAGATATGTCTATATAATGCCCTAAAAAATGTATGTAAACATTGGCTGCGAACATGCTATGTAAATTATTGGGTAAATTGTTTATTGGGCTATGGATTTTGTTTGCCGACTACTGAAACACCCTCTCATAACGAAAGCATGTGCGGACCTCTGTACAGTATCCCTGTATGTCAAAAATATTTGTCAGATACAACAGCTGTGCAAAATAAAGTGATCCAAAAATGTTTATTACAAATATTCTTCTAAAAAAAGCTAAAGCTAAGTAAATACAAATATATATATTTATAAAATGTGGTATATTATTTAATTCCTGACATTTTATTAATTTAGAAATATTATGGTACTTATGGAAAGTGCTGTGAGCGGCCATCAATTCACAATGATTCGGGAGAGGTTAGGTGAAAAACTGGAACTAATAAAATTTGATCCGTATAGTTAGTATTATTCAATAATCTGGTTTAGCGAACTTATTTGCTATTTTCTTATATTTGTTTTATTTCCAGTACAAAACATTTCAGTATACCGAGAAAGGAAGAAAGTTCGTAGCATGTAGATTCGTTAGATTGAAGATAATTGGGAATTTGAATTAGTTATTCATATAAAATTAAAAAAGTTTAAATTGAATTGTATTTATACCATATGTGTAGTATTTAATAAAACTAATATATGAAACACAAAATTGAAGTATAATTAATTGAATTACAAATATTCATTCGGATTTTTCATTGCTTTGCCTCTGAATTAAGAGTACAATGTTCTCTTAAGCTATATCCATTGGTTCAATTCAAATTTTCTTCTACATCCTCGTCATACGGCTTTGTGGAATTGTAATGTTCTCCCAGACTAAACATATGCCGGTGGTACGTTATCACTAAATTCGGACCTTTATAATTTTCTCCCTGAACTGTTGGCGGTCCCGATGATTGTAAAACTTCGATTGGTATTTGTAGAATTTCAGACAGAGCTTGAATTTCGATTTGTCCTCCCCACGCTGGTGTGGTTCTAATAGCTATACAATATTTCTCAAATTCGTCGTCAGTAAGAGAATCGCCCGATGGAGTTGTCATATATGGCAATAAGTTAGTTTTATGTTTTTCTATATAATCAGCCGTGGCCAAACGTAATTCCTGAACACTAAAAGTTCTTTTGTCGAATAAATTTAGCTGATGTATGACTGCATTATACAAACAATCTCCGTCCGACTGTATTGAATTAATACTTAAGCCTCTAGATTTTAACAAGGCTTTAATCGCTGATTGTTCTAGTAAACGAGGACCATTCTTATTAAGTTCTTCCTGTGCTAAAATTTCAGCTTCGCGTAGTTTTTCCTCAATCATTTTCTTGTCACGTCTCTTTTGAGCTTTTGAAATTCGTTGATTAGAATTCTGCTCCTCATCGATTTCTTCAGTTTCGATACTTAAATTTTTCACTTCAGAGACTATACTTGGTTGATTACATTTTTTTTCGTTCAATTCGGCTGTTTCATGGGCGTGTTTTTTTTCTAATTCATTTTCTAAATCGGCGATAGTTTCGAATATTTTTTTCTTACGATCTTTCGAAATATTCTTTTTCATAGCCTGAATTTTTGATTGAAGTTCTTTCTTTTCTTTACGATGTTTTGCTTGTAATTCCTCGTATTCATTTTGCTCATTATCACTCATTATATGCGTTTGCACTTGAATTTTAAATTGATTGAATGGAAAATTTATAAAGATTTTTTAAAAACTATCCTACAAATGAATTTAAGAAAATATTTTGTGATTTAATAATTTTGACCATAGACGTATAAGAGATATAGACCGGTTTCAAATATTTTTTCCATAGTAAATCTTCTATTTCACGTGTGATCGGTTGGAGAGGGACGGATATCTAAAAAATTGTATGTCTTATTCAACAATTTGAAAAAAAAACAAAAAAAAATTTTTTTTTTTCGCCAATTCAAAACAAACTTGGCTTGGATTTGTTCTTTTTTTAGAAAAAACAGTGATAAAATTAATTAAAACTTATTAAAATTAATAAATTTGTGTTAAAAAATCATAAACTATATACTATCGTGTATCAAAATTAAAAAAAAACTTGAAAAAATGAAGTGTTTGGTGAAAAATTGTCGGAATTCTAAACTCAATAAAGTAGAAGGAATTTCGTTTCATAAGTCAGTTAATTACTAAATTAGATTAAATATAATGTATGTTGTGATTATAATCTAGTGATTAGTGAAAGACAAAATTAAGTTTTAATTCAAAAATATTAAAAATTTTAAAAAATAATAATGTAATTTTTGTGGTCCCTAAAATCGTAATATACTGTACACTTTCATTTTTTGTTTACAGTCCCTTCTTTTGAATGTAGTGTACTATTCCAGGACCGAATTATATAATTAGTTCGGAAAAACGCCGTTAAATTACCCACTAATTTTATGATTTTCAAAATATAATACATACGGAGTTTTGTCATATAAAATCATATAAAATGCATGATGTGTTTATGTCCTGAATGGACAGGGTCATGAAGCTCATTAGCACTTCGTTTATATATTGAGCTTTTGTCTAAGGAAATGACTACTGTTCATTTTTTTGTAAATTTGTAGCTATAATGTAAATAATATTTCTTTCTTTTTAGGTTACCAAAATGTAATAAAACGAAAGAACTGTGGTTAAACATGTTAAGTCTTGACCAACCAGGACCTTTAAGTAGCTATAGTATAGTTTGCTTGGAACTAGAGTTATAGTTTGCTCGGAACTAGAAAGCTTAAAATTCTTTAAAATGATATGTTATAATGTTCATCATAATCTTCTTGATGAAAATATTTTTACCGACAATTTAGAATTTCAATATAGCCATTCTCAAGAACATTTACATTTATTATCTCAGTCCATTATAGAAAAATATTACGATATTCGGTTAAATTTCTTTTGCAACGAAAAATCTGCAAAGCTATCAAAAAGGAACAAATTTGTCTCATTACTCCATTTTCATGGCATGTAGGCTAAAATCTCAAATTCCCCTATTTTTCTAGTTTCAATCTAAGTGGATTAGACCTACTGGGGATACCACACTAAAAAAAATGCGCTAAGTACTCTTCCTCTTGGGAAGTGTGGAAATGAGTACACTCAAGTAAACTATAGTCCTAAAAAGAAACCTTAAAACTTTTTTTAATATTAAAATACATATATCTACTAAAATATCTAATTGCCATACCATCACAAAAAAAAATTATTAAATTTATTTTTTATTTAGCAACCAACTTCATTATAATCAAATAGTAAATTTCTAATTGCGGCCCTGGTATTATTATAGTCTTTCTCTTTTACCCTTGAAAATTTCCTCACTTGACGTTTGCTTGATTCTTGTCTAAATCTATTATACGTCTATGATTTTGACAGACTAAAAATAATGTACACAGGAAAATGACAATTGAAATGAACGCCCGGAATATGAAATTCAACGATGAAATTGAACAACATACCCTTCAAGCAAATTTAAACAACAGCTGATCAGCGTTTAGCTACAATTTTATAAAACAAAAACCAACGATTGGCCAATAAAACTCATATGGTGAGTGGGGTTGACGTTCATTTTGAATTGGTCGGTATTTTGTGGAACATTTTGTAATTTTTTCACAAAATACTCATTAACATTCGACATTCTGGATATTAAGATTTAAAATAAGCACAGAAAATAAACAGACATTAAACTTGATCATACGGAAAACTGTTTATTATAATTAAAGACTAAATAAACTGTCAATTGTTACACGGTAAAAGGTAGAGTAGGAGGACTGAAGAAATTATAGAGAACGTCAAAACTCTAATTATCTTTACTGGCATCTTTGATAATAAACTAAGGTACAACCGATCGAAGGATCTTCGTTGAAGTTTTTTTTTAACAAGAAGGTCAGCGAATCACCTATTGCCATAAAAGTGAATCAAATATTAATGTTACATTTGTAAGCGTTGGATTATTAAGAAACGTAACGAATTGAACAGTAACAGAATACTGGACGTCGAGTGATCATCGGACGATAGTTCGATCTTTATAATCTACATTTATAATAGCAATGATTCTTCAGACAAGCATCCAATGAATACGAAATGTGCTAAAAAAGAAACACCGCCTTAATGGACTAATGAGTTAATCATCAAAACAGCACCAGGTACAATGATACGCATAAAGTTTATCAAACAGAGAGGAGAAAGACTGCAAAAGAATTACAGATATGTAGCATGCCCTAATGACGATTCAGGCAATAAATAGGTCAAATGATAACAATGAACATATCTAGTCGCCGACAGTAACTATCGAACTTTCTAATGCCTCCCATAGAGCGTTTAAATCCAACAATGAGATTAACGTATGGTCAATTTAACGTCGAGACATCTTATGCAGAGTTGTCTAAGTTAATAGTTTCGCAAAGTACATCATTCTTTTTCCATTATTAGTTAGTTGCTAGTCCGTGTCGGGTGTAATGCCAGCTCTAGCATGTGAGAGAAAAAATGAGGAACTATATAATTTTTCGTATAGGGATTTTATTTTTCTACATTATGATCTAATATGAAAATGATTAATTCTTAAATTAATTAACAGCTTCTAATAAGTTTGCATCTTCAACTTTTGTTTGACGTTTTTTAGAATCTTTAGATTCATGAATGTAATCCTCTGGTACATATAAAAAGGGATCGATTTTGAATTGTTCCGGAGATGGTAAACTTTTTAGCAATACGCGAGTGATAAATTTACCTTCACGTTTCGGCCTTAATGAGTTAACATCCTCCAATAAAGATATTAAATTTTCTTTTAGCTGTTGATTAGACATTGTTAACTAAAACATAAAAATTGTTAACTAAATTTTTTAATATTTAAAACTTAATCGAACTTACATTCCCTATATTTGTGTTGACCAATCCAAAGTTTTGTTGGTAGTCATCTTTAACGAGAGAATATTGAATTCCATTGCAGAATTTAGTAACTAATTCACCAATATTTGGTCCGAGTGTACCATTTTTAACATTTGGAAATTTTTTTTTCATCAAACCACGAATAGCAACTAATTCTGGAAGTATATTCGGATGTGCAATAAAATATTGGTAATCGACTAATGATAATTCTCCGTTTTGAATGTCTTTTAATAATTCGGGGCCACCAGCTAATGTGGCGCCAGCTAATGACGCTTCGCTTATTAAATCTTGACCTTTAGTGAAAACTAATATTTTTCTACTCTCGCCATGATCAAATTTATGAGGAATCATTGCCATTTTTTGAACATTATCTAAAAATTTATTTTTTTCGGCTTGCATGTTCACTTCAATATCAACATTTAGAGGAGCATCTGGAACGTTATACATACTAGGATGATGAGTTTCTCGGTGACTTTCGATTGCCTCTTCAATGGTGTATACTTTCCATTTGTAATATCTTCCAACCCATACATTATCAGTGGAAACCGCTTTCCACGAATCATCTACATGTTTGTCTATCTTATTTAATTCAAGCCTACAATTAAAATAAACTATTTTAGGTAATGTATTGTAACATATCGAAGTTGTTTACTTGTCTTTTCCACGCTGATTATGTGGAATGAAACCAATCTTTTGAGTTTCTACTTTAACCTTCTTCTTTCTGGCCTTTTCGCGAGTTCCTTTACGTGCGGCGAAATTATAACTTGTAACATGTAGATATTTCGTTGTACAGCTATGTACTTGATGCAATTTTACTTTAGATAATACATTAACACAATAACTTAACATTTTTATTTATGAAAATGATCGATACTTTTTATCGTGCAATATAATCAAAATAAGGTTATGTCATGTACAAAACTGACCCAATAAGCACATCTCCAATATGCTAATATTTAGAAACGACATCCACTACATAGGTTCTTGAAATGAATTTAATTTCCAAACAATCTTTATAAATTAAAACATATATTTTATTTATAATTAGTTTTGTTCAAATCAAATATTCAATATGAACATAATTAATGTCTACAATTCTTATTATATGAACATTTTTTCTTCATTTAAATCAACCACTTAATTGTACTAGTCGTTTTTGGATTCACTCGCACTTGTAGTGGGGAATCCTAAAAAGTAATCTGCAATTCTTCCAGCTTCTCGAAGTCCACTTAAAAAAGCACCATGCACGGTGGCCGGATAGTTCCGTATTGTATGCTCTCCAGCAAAAAATAACCGTGGTAATTCTTTATCATCATTTTTCGAATCGGTTTCAGTTGATGGTGAAACCGGTGCGGCGAGTAAATCATAATCGGAACCTGATGAACCAACGGAGACAAAACTGTACGATCCTCTCGCCCATGGATCAGCACGCCATCTTGTTACAACTGTTTCTTTAGGTTGTGGTACTGCCGAATTACCAAAAATACCCTTTAGCACAGCAATACAACGTCCTACAATTACATCATCTGATACATTTTCCATAATTGCTGCCGACTGACCAGCTACTAGTGCTAATAGTACCGGTGACTGAGAAATACTCCAAAATAAAAACAGTTCACCTCGACTTGCGGTTGTACTACCAACATGACCAAATAAATTTGTCGATGTATCCCAAAATATTCGATCAAAGCACAACACAACCTTATTTAAATTTCCAAAACCCAAACGTTGAATTGCTGCTTGTTTCCATTCCGGTAGAGGTGGATCAAATTTAACTGTGTTCAATTGATTGGACGATGGAGATACGGCAATTTTAAGTACACCTAAGGTAAGTGTACATAAGACTAGATCGGCTTTGTAAGTTACAGAAGAGTTATTAGTTTTAAGATTTTCTGCAGTAACCTCCACCCCACCAGGAAAGTATTTGATTGTTTTAACAGCTGTATTAACGCGAATATCCAATCCCTCGGTTAATGCGATAGGAACACAAGAGTATCCGTTTCGGACAGTTGTATGATTGCCAATGAATTCAAAATCATCATCTTGGTCCCAATGTTTTAGGGACAATGTGTTTAGTGGTGTGGCATTCGCAAATTCCAGATTTGCAAAATGCCAATCTAGAATTTGACGATCGTTTGATGAAAGGTATACATCACTTGGAGGATTCATTTCCATGTCTTTAAGTTTTGTTTCCATTTCAACTTGATTTAATTTCAATTGTTCGGCATCCGCCCAAAGAGTATTCAACTGCCGATACGATAAACGTAAATTAAACTCGTTCTCAATATATTCGTTGTCACCATCGTTTTGGGTAAACTTCTTTTTAAGTTCTGTATAATTTTTGATTTGCTGTTTAAGATTGACCAAATTTTGCTTAACAGTCCCAATTTTATTTTGATTTTCGATTATTTTTTGTTGTTGCTGTATCACATTGTTAAGATGTTGCACTTGTTTCTCTTTAACATGTTTTTCTTGCAATCGTATAATCCATTCCAATGCCTGGCCGAGTGATACTGGATTATTTCCGGCATAATTAAAATCTAGCTGATGCGATAGATAACTTGTCGACTCGAGTAATCTATTAAACTCTCTTTCGACCATTTCATCTTTATGTTTTGGTACAGATTTTCCTCCAGCACCATACAGTGGACACGCTTGTTTTATGGGTGCCATTTCCATACCAGTCTGTCGACTTAATATGGTCAATGGATTACCCCATATTCCTGTTACCACCATCGCGCCTAAATCAGCTATGTAATTATTCTTTCGGAATGTTGCAATACGTCCTCCAACACGATCTCTCGCTTCTAGCACAATAACATCCATACCGAACTGTTGAAGTTGTTGAGCTGCTGCAAGTCCTGAGATTCCCGCACCAATTACAACCACTTTAGCCAGTTTTTTAACTGGTAATGGTTTTATATGTTTAAATATACCGAAATTAATGAAACCGTGTCGCTCAAGAAAAGTATGAATTTTGTGTACCAATACTGGATCAGAATTAAACGGTGGTTCCATTTCTTTAAGTGCATCCTCATAAATAAGTTGAAGTTTTGGATTTTCAATCCACATTTGTAATATCCGATTACGAATATTTAAAAATACTCGTTGCGATATAAGACCGTTTGCTGTAATTTCGGGAAACCATGCAGCTTCGCCTGACGTCATTTTCTCAAATGGTAAACGACTTTGGAATGCAGCTCCTTCAAGACCAGTCAATATATCCTTGTAATTATCTTCTGGTATTTTTACATCACGTTCTTTTATTGGACTATTTGTATGTTCATTTCGTTTCATTTTAGTTTCTACTCGGACATCATTCTTTTTTTCCACAAATCCTGGTTGTACAGGTTTGATTTCTGTACCTTCGGCAACCGAAGCATTTATTTTACTTTCGAAATATTCCACTTTTGCCTTTTTCCGTCGACTAATGCGCCGGCCATCGTCAGCACTACCAGTACTCGAATTTAAATTGGAACTACTTGGAATATTGTTTGTCGATCGAGGTTTGATTGGTGCGGCCGGCGGCTTACCTCCAGATGTTTCATTTAATTCAATATCGGAATCATCACTTATTAGTGTAACACATTCAACTTCTTGTGTTGATTTAACTGAACTCATTTCTACTTCGATTAATTCATATACAACATTTTAACTTTTGTTTGTTTTTGAAAAAATAATTATAGCAGAAAACAATTGTTACCTTTTGTTTGTTTCTTTCGCTTGTTATGATGGTAGACAATTTAAAAGTTATCTGTCAAACTTGTATATTATTTTTCTTGAGATAAATTTAGTTCAGTGGATAAGTGGCCGACCAGCCAAAGTTGTAATGCAACGAAATATTTTGTAAGCGTTTACAATTTTTTTAAAATTTTATATAATACATATTAGCAACTAATCCATACATTAGTTCTATTTATTTATGAGGCTTGAATATTCGTTTAATGTCTTTATTATATGTATAATTATAAGTAACGCAAAAAGACTAATCCACAAAAATCGATTTAGAAGTTTTGCTGTTTCGTGGGTCGTAAGATTTTTATTTTCAATGTTGAAAAGTAGATGGAGTATGCTTTCATGTTATGGAAGCGACACGCTTCCGTTACAGACTGTCATTTCATATTTACTATTCGTGTTTTGTGTGTGGTAAAAGAGGCACATGTAAATGTTTGTAAAAATAAGTGTTAAAACAAAATAAAAATATTTAAGGTAATTACTTTATTATTTATTTAATTGTGTTGTTAGTTTAAAATTTACGATGCACAAGTTTTTGAATTACCAATTTTAAAATGTATATCCCACGCTGATTAAATTATATGAAATTCTAACCTCAATTTCTTGTCTTGTCTTTTAGACGCATACGGTCTTAAAATGCACGTATTGTATGAACATGCCGCTGGATATGCAGTTTTCGATGTTAAAGAATTCGAAGAGGTGTCAATGCTGTTGCCTCAAGTTGAGGCATCAGTAACGGATTTGGGTAAATTTAATTCGATCGTCAAATTATCAGGATTCTCACCGTTTAGAACTGCTGTAGCCGCATTGGAAAATGTTAACGCAATTTCGGAAGGTATAGTGCCACAGGATTTATCATTGTTTTTGGATGATTTAATTCCTAAAAAATCGAAAAAAGTGACATTAGGGGTGGCCGATGCAAAATTAGGTGCAGCACTTAGCGAAGCACTTGGAATTACATGTACGCATATTGGAGCGGTGCCAGAAATTTTACGTGGAATTCGATATCATTTTGCAAAGCTAATAAAGGGATTTACTGATGTAAGTGCTGGTATTGCCCAGTTGGGTTTAGGTCACAGCTACTCTCGAGCTAAAGTTAAGTTTAATGTTCATCGATCAGATAATATGATAATACAATCGATCGCTTTATTAGATCAACTCGATAAAGATATAAATACATTTTCGATGCGAATAAGAGAGTGGTACTCATACCACTTCCCAGAATTAGTAAAAATCGTTCCAGAAAATCATTTGTATTCTAAAGTTGCACAATTCATTAAAGATCGTAAGTCGCTAACTCAGGAAAGTTTGGAAGGATTAGAAGAAATAATAATGGATTCTGGCCGAGCACAAGCTATTATAGATGCATCAAAAATGTCTATGGGAATGGATATTTCGGAAATTGATCTACTAAATATTGAGTTATTTGCACGACGAGTTGTCAACCTCGTTGATTATCGTAAAAAATTATCAGAATATTTACACAATAAAATGAATGCTGTGGCACCAAATTTACAGTCATTAATTGGAGATCAAGTAGGAGCACGATTAATTTCACATGCCGGCAGTCTTACAAATTTGGCTAAGTATCCGGCATCGACGGTACAAATATTGGGCGCCGAAAAGGCGTTATTCAGAGCCTTAAAAACTCGAAGTAACACCCCAAAGTATGGTTTGCTGTATCATTCCTCATTTATTGGACGTGCTGGTTTAAAAAATAAAGGAAGAATTTCTCGATTTTTGGCGAATAAATGTTCTATTGCTTCTCGAATAGATTGTTTCACAGGTATATAATATAATCATTTTTTTATCAATCCACAAATTTTTTTATCCCAATTTATATTTTATAGAAACACCTACAAGTGTATTTGGGGACTCATTAAAAAAACAAGTTGAAGAAAGACTCAAATTCTATGAATCTGGCGAAACACCACGCAAAAATATTGATGTAATGAAAGAAGCTCTTGAAATTTCCCAAAACGAAATTGTACAAAATTTATCGGTCAAAAAGAAGAAAAAGGATAAAAAACGAAAAATCGATGAGGTTGATCAGTCCTTCAATGGTGGCGATACAACGCTAAACGATACACAGGAGAATGGTAATGCAGAAAATGGTGAGCCGGTATCGGCAAAGAAGAAGAAAAAAAACAAAAATAAAGTAAAAGCGTAAATACTTTAATTGCAAATTACTTTTATGAATATAGGACTATAAATAAGATTTTCTTTTTATTGTTAGTTGAAATAACATTTAAATTAACTAAAAAATAAAAAATATATATCGTACATAATTACAATATGTACCTACATTAACTCAAATTAAGTTTTTTGTTGACAATTCTGGAATTTCATTCCACTTAATTTGGTCCCACCACATGAATCGCTACATTTGGTAACAAGTTTAACATAGAGCCGAATACTTTGTACTGTACGGAATATTTAAATTTTGAAAAACCTACTCGTAATATGGAGTTTTCATCTACAAATAGTTAGAACGGCCAATTTGCTCCCCTTTTTTATTGAAATATGTCTGTAGCTCGTGTATTTCATCTTTAAAGCAGTCTCGTTGGGCCTATTCGATGATGATATGCTCAGCCTTTTTCAGATGCTCACACGTGACGAAGGATGATTTTATTTTAGAACAGTTGTCGATGTATCTTTCGCGGTTAATTTTAACGTCCTACTTTACGCCTTTGCCAAATCGAAAACCCACGAATACAGGTTCGCTTTGAATATCCATCGGCACATTGCATTGCTCCAGCCAGCCTGTGCTGACATAAAAGATGGTTCGGCTCATGGATTCTGCACTCCAACAGTGGATCATAGTTTGTTCATCGTAATCAAGTGATGCAAAAATCTTTTTTCAATCATTGGGACTCGAACCCGGTATCTCCCGACCGAAACGCCATAGCTTTAACCACTGCGCTAATTGCTTGGTAAGAATGAAACATCCCAACCACATATTCTACTGGAGATGTCAGTTTTTCGGCAACATTCTCAATTTTGGTTAGCAACGTAGTTTTTCTCCTTTCGCCGATGGTAGGTTCATTTGTGATATCCTTTAAGTTTGGCCATTTTGTAGATGATCTGTAATCAGGTCTGGTGATGAAATCCCCCGGTTTAAACAGTCCGCCGGATATGGATCTAATATATAACACCGCAGAATATACCTTCTCCGATGCGACTACAGCAAGACAAGGCAACTTATTTCGTACCGATCACCATTTTTTAAATATCGTCCCACAGAGATTGAAGTAGAGGTTGCCAGTGAAAGCCATCCATCAGGATCGAATAACTTGCCACGATTCTGATAACAGGATTCGTTTTGTTGGTGGATTGGAAGATATTTTTGGTACGTTAAACGTGAATGCGATTTCGTTTGTCAGCTAAGAAATGCCCAATATGTCTTAATGAATAAGCATTCATTCAAACAGGATCTATAAATAGAACAAAACCCCCACCTTGCTTTTCTTTTGGTATATTATTTAAGACAGCAAGACTACTCGAACTCCTTTGTCGTAAATTGAACCCCGCATGAGATAACGCGGTTGTCATATGTCCTTGTAAAATTTAACCGCCTGGTCAATGTAATCACAGCCGGTTAGCAAATCATCCACGTAAAATCTGATTAAATAATTTTGGTGATATGTCCTGGTTGTCGGTAGCTGTTTGGTGTAATGATCGGATACCCAGATATGACGAACAACTTAGCCCATAAGTCACTGTATTTAGTCTGTAATGGTGCAACTTATCTTGAAGAGTTTCCCCCCATAGGATTCTCTGGAAATTTTAGTGTTTCGGATCGACTAATACTTGGCGAAATATCTTCTCTTTGTCAGAATCCAGTGCTATTTTGTGCCTGCGAAATCTGGTTAGTATGGTGAAAAGATCTTCGTGAATTGTGGGTCTTGTTTTTAAGAGGTCATTCAATGATAGTTCTGTGCTTGATTTGCATGAGCCATCAAAGATAAAACAAAGGAGATAATATATCCGTTGCTTTTCATTGAACACATCTTCATCGGGAATGCGCGACTTATGTTCTACCATTTAGTACTCTTTCATAAATCGGATGTGTTCAGCTTTAAGATTCGAATCTCTTGTGAATGCTCCCTAATTGATCGACATTTTCTTTAAATGACAGTTCGACTATATATGTATCGTTCGCTGGCATATCTATGAGTATTTAAAAAATGGTTTTCAAATCCATCTTCTTTGGGAGGCACATAGAAACAGTCTTCTTTTTGGTCTTTCGGGCCGGCTCGAAAAACCAAAAAGAAGGTTTGGTTCAAACCTGCAGAAACTCCGATCAATGATGACCTGAATGCTACTATTAGTAATGAGTGCAATGGCCATCGTTTAAAGATTTATTTGAGGGGTCTGTGCTCAACAACGAATCCAGATCACGACGGCACAAGACTAATAAAAGGGTTTCTAAAGGGAAGCGCAACTCAATTAAAAACTCACAAGAGATCCATGAATTCTGCATTTATTATTAAGTTTCATTGGAATACGATATGCCCAGTTAGACAATTTCCAAAATTTTGTTCACCACAGATGTGACGCACTGGAAAGCTATAACCTAAACATAAAACCATTCGAAATTTTTTCAAGTCAACAAATACACTTTTCCAAATTCGAATGCATATGTTGTAAGAAGCCATATCCTTTACATAAATGGTACAAATTTTAATAATTTGAAATTGAGTTGCGCGATTCTACAACGGATACCCAAGGTAAACACAACAATATTCTCACTCTACTAGTCACGGGCTCAAAATCTACATTTATTACTGGAACCCTTGCGAGACAGCTAGAGTTAAAACGTAAACATGCATGTATAGCAGTAAAATCCTCCATAGACACGACCCGAGCTTATTTGTAGTGGCTCAAGCGCTGATTCGAAATAAATTAACCAATTTTTACCATCCAACTTCGGAGAAACAGGAGAAATTTTATCACCTCTTTTAGGAACTGGTTAAATATTAGCAATTTTGTAAATCGAGGGAAAATTCGAGATTCCATTTGCATTTGAAACCACTTGTTAAGAGGTTTAGCTAGATACAAATGACAATTAAGACAGTAGATGGCATACTGCATATAGGATGCAATATTTTGTAGAATTAGATTAGGGCAACGATATCAACTCAGAAACATCAATCGTTGTCCGTTTGACCATTATCTAAAGTGTACAAATATGTGCAGCCTACTGACTTCTTAAATATATTTCTCGAACTGAGATTTTGTCTTCTTAAGACATCGCTCCCAGAGTTTTTTGAGTGTGTCAATATGGTCATTTCTCACTAATATGACGTTTTATGGACATTCTGATCGATATGCTAATCTGATGTGCATTCGATTCGTCAATTACCGTCTGATCTCTGATAATTTTGTATGGCTGACATAATCCTACTAGAGTTACGACAATGTTACTGTAGTAGAATTCATTTGAATTTAATTTGTGAACATCTGACCACAAATTTCATTTTCGAATAGTTTCGATTAAATCAGGCATTCAAAGTATATTAACTGCCATCAAATAATCATTTGGTCCTACGAGAGATTGCACATGAATAAATATTGCTATATGGGGTCATTTTACAACAAGATTGTACTATTTCTATTGCAACTTCAAATTAATATAAGTACTAAACAAGTGATAGCAAATTTGATTGCGCTTAACGCATACTTCAAATTTTTTCTTTGATCGATAAAAATGCAAGTTGTTGGTATAGGTGCCCACTGCCAAAATGTACGTGATCAAACTTATTGTTTTGTGACAGGTGATAGATATGGTTTTGATTTGTTGACGCTAGAGTGATTGGCGTTGGACACAAAAAATCGATGTTTTATTCAATAACTTGAAAGAATGTAAGAACACATGCTTAGTATCTAATGAGATACTATCTTAAAATATATTTTTTTTTAGAAAAATTGACACCTCTCAAACTTCATATACCGACATTCCGTCAGTCAACAAAACGACAATGGAGTAAAAGTTCTCTTGGTTTCAAAATCAATTGGTTGTTGGGTGGTCACGTGTTAATAGCTATATATAATCGAAAGTATAACCGGAAAAAGATGTGATTAACCCGGAAACACAGAACCACCATTTGTGCTAAAATGACTGCAGTTCACAGTCAGATTGGCGTTTACGATGACTATTGATAAGGCACTTAACGTGCATGAACGACTCCTGAAATAACTTAAAGATTTCTAGCCAATTATTACTTTTATTGAATGCATTAAAAATATTTTATTGAGTGGAGCTGAACTATTAAAATTGTTAGAGCAAATGGAATACGCAATAAACTCGGGCGCTATCTTAAGGCTCTTAATTACCGAGGCAGATTCTAATACCGACTGTAATGTAAAGTAACATAGGGAGATTTAAAAGTGAAAGTGTCACAAAATTCTGCCCCACTACCCATAATGAACCCTAATAAAGAGTGCATCTTGCTTACAATATAACTTACATGATTATCAAATGTTTAAGGTGGCTTGAAAATATAACGCCAAGATCCCAAATATCGCATACTCTATACAAGATAATTTATCCCTAGTTGGCTTTAGTTACAAATTCATCGAATTGAAATACAAAAGACATCATGAACAGTGTCACTGAACGAATTAACTGCTGGACACCAGACGGAATAACAAATTCGAACGATCCTGGGAAATACTCACACAATCATTGTTGTAGATACGAAGCAATCCATTTGATTAGAATGTAATGGGATCTGAAGTCAATCAATTTCTGTATAAGAGTCCTGTGATTTAGTCTTTCGAAAACATTCAAAAAATAAAGTCTGTTTAGACCAAATCAATACGACTTCTCCCAGATTTGAATATGAGGACATTAAAAGAATTTTTCCAAATATCAGGAAATCCTCCACTTGAAACACTCGCATTAAACAGATAATGTAAGGGTTCGGAAAAAGAAAGCGCACATTTACACAAAATCAGTGGTGCGATGCCAGAGACATTGGATAAAAAGATATGGATTGAAAATAATTGAAAAACGCGCCGATAATTAAAAATTATCGCACGACATAATTCTTGAATAGCCACGAGATTTCCTTTTCCGATTAATATATGCAAAAATCGTTTCGAGTTAATCGAA
This sequence comes from Tipula confusa, assembly GCA_963556175.1. Taxonomy (NCBI): domain Eukaryota; kingdom Metazoa; phylum Arthropoda; class Insecta; order Diptera; family Tipulidae; genus Tipula; species Tipula confusa. The sequence goes on along the minus strand of OY744475.1, from coordinate 69,447,299 downwards.
ATTTCACTTTCTACCTGTAAAACATACATTTGGTAAAGTCAATTATGGGGCTATTTAAACTCTTTGCATAAAACACGATGCTTAGTTTTATCATTAACATCACTAGAAGGCTTGAAAGTCTTAAAAGCTCTAGACTTACGATTTCGGAGTATTTTTAACTGCCGATTGAACCATAGTTCTGCATACGTCGTCCCCACCAAAACCTTAGGTACAAATAACTCAAAACCACTCATCAACATACTATAAAACTTTAACACAGCATCCAAATGTTTATAAGGGGTCGTCCGAATTCCGTGATAGTGTAGTATGTAATTATGACAGTAGTAAAATCTTTCTCTCTTTCTTATTTTTAATAAGTTCGTTGTAATTTTGACATTTTAACATAAAAATTTGTATGTGGTAGTATGTACATTTTCGATAATTGCGAATTTTATTCAGTTTTTCAGTTTAATATGCAATAAGAAAATTGATTTATTTGTACTAATCTAGGGCTTTATGTGTTTGATAAGAGATCGCGCAAATTCGCTCGGCTATTGTTTGTAGATCTTTTAATCGCTCAGTTACTACACATTAAGATACAATTTTTTATAGGGTATTTTCAAATTGATTTAAATATTGTTGGTTATTGGTCGAAATCTACGATGGGCTAGCACAATAATTTCTTGTAAAAATATTTGCATTCACTAAACACGCCAATTTTGTTTGATATGAAAAAACTACAGATCTGTCAAAATTATTACATCTTATTTACACGCTGTTTTAATTTGGTTGCATACAGTACAACGTCATAATTATTACAGCTGGAATAATTACAACGGAATTCGGACGACCCTTAAGTTTAATTAAGCTGTCCAACCAACATTAGTGCTGTATTATTTGCATGTCCAGACACGATTTAATGCCGACGTAATCTACAGATGAAAAAACTAGGTCTTAAATACGCCCATATTTGTTAAATATTGTGTTGAATACGCATTTCAAATTCCGCAAAACTATCCAACACCTAGTTAGAAGTGTTACAAATTAATGATTCTATAAAGTCATCGTCTATCTATAGCTCCAAGAAATTTTCGGGAGGTTAAAACAATCTATAATTTCATAAACAGTATCACTACAAAATGGAAGAACATAATTGGAAATAATAACCAATAATCCGCGGTACACATCAGCGGTACTGTCAAACTGTGTATAAACTCTCAAAATAAACAGTCATAAAAAGAACCGTATTTTACTTTAACAATAATTGATTCAATATTGTCACACCTGCGATTAGATTGGTGAAATACAAGGTGGTTACGATCATTAACGACAATAATCACACTACCATCTGTGACCTCACTATTGGTTGAATCACGATCACGGCGACAAACGAAATAGAGTGAAGGGAAGTATTCCTCAAATTTTAAATCCGCATTCAACCAAGTTTCCGAAAAACCATAATGTAGTATATTATGTAAAAGTTATAAGTGTATAGCATGAGATTTGGTGCTCATTCCACTATTGTTGTGATACTTTACATATATGTAAAGTATTGTTGATATAATTGTTTGATTTGATAGTGGGCAACGTATGATTATGATACGGAACTACTCCCGGATGAAATTTTTTATTATGGAATTATTACCGGTATTTGTGTGAGAGTAAATCTCTTCGTTAAAATTTAATTCCATCCAAAAATTATTGACTTGTCGTAATTTCCAAATATGGAACCAATTTTGTATACAACCTTAAAAGTGTCATCGCTGTTACTTCCTTTCGCATGAACATAATTGTATCGGAATTCATCCTTCGGTTGCTCTAAGACTGTATTTTGCTCTAAGACTGTTTTTGCTCTAAGACTGTATTTGCTCTAAGACTGTGTCCGAAATACATTATAAATATTTGTGAATACAATTATTGACATTTATTTGAAAAATATTCCCCTACATTCTCAATTTTTTATTACGCTCTCCGAAAAGTAAAATAATTGATTGAAGTATTTCTCCGCCTTATTTATTTTTAAATTCACTTTTTGCGAGGCGTAACAACTATAAAAAAACATATGCCGTCATTTTGAATGCTTTGCGGTGGGACACATCGGCATAAAATGCTGACAAATGGACTATAAAAACACATCGGATATAGCCATCGGTATTTTCATGGCATATATATATATATATATATATATATATATATATATATATATATATATATATATATATATATATATATATATATATATATATATAAAGGGTGGTTATATTTTAAGGGCCGATGTTGAATGTGAACCACACCTAAACGTCAAGTTTTTTTCTGCATTTCATTTGACATTTCTCAATTTCAGCCATGGAAAGATACACAATCGAGCAATGCGTTAAAGTTATTCAGGCTTATTATGAAAATGGGCGTTTTTTTCACCTCAGTGAATTCGTCAATAAGCAGAATTGCCGCATTTAGGCGAATCATAATCCAAGAGTTATTATCGAAAAACAAATGCATCCACAAATAGTGACTGTTTGGTGCGGTTTATGGGCTGGCGGCATCATCGGGCCGTATTTTTTTCAAAATGAGGCGGCCAGGCAGTTACTGTGAATGGTGTTCGGCCCGAATTGGAAGACATAGATGTGGGCGATATGTGGTTTCAATAGGATGGTGCCACTTGTCACACAGCTAACGAAACAATGGCTATTTTGCGCGACAAATTCAATGGTCGTGTTATCTCACGTGGTGGCGAAGTCAATAGGCCGCCAAGATCATGTGATTTGACACCGTTGGACTTCTTTCTTTGGGGTTATTTGAAAGAAAAGGTGTACGTCGATAAGCCAGCAACAATTCAAGAGCTAAAGGATGAGATAATACGGCACATTAACGGCATAGAACCTCAATTATGCCTAAGCGTCATCGGAAATTTGGACCATCGGATGGAGGTTGTGCCGCCGAGGTCGTGGCGGCCATATTTTGTTCCATACATAATTGAACCATACCATATTATCATAATAAAAAGAATTGACAGTAATTTCCTAAATAATTTGTGTTTTATTCAAAATCAACATCGGCCCTTGAATTTTAACCACTCTTTATATATATATATATAGAATATACTATGTTTTGTCTCTTCTATACAAGAATTTTTGTAATTATTGTGCCCCATTTAGTGACTTTAGGTTTTGACTTTTAGGTTCAAAGGTTGCATATTTGTTTTTTTTTAAAGATGTTCAGCAAAAATTACGTAATCTTCATCTTCATATAACTTCAAATAGTTCGTCAACGAGAGGACATTTTTTTATATGTAAATTTTGTTTCATAGTGTTTTTATTATTGGATTTTTTTTCAAAATTTATATTTTAATAATATATTTTTTATATTGTGTAATTACCGTTATCAGATGTATTAGTACATAATTATTCAATTTTTTATTGATTTTCTAGCATTTTTTAAGGTTTTCTGGTGTCATCGGTGTTGGCTATAGCTGACGTGTATTAATGAAATAAAAGTAAATACGTCACGTCGGCATTTGCCTAATTGAGTTTTAACTGTCAAATATATATTCATGTAACTCGTATAGAACAGAAATTATAGCATGTGCAATTGTGCGAGCATTTTCTAAAAAATTTGTGTCTGCGAATTGTTTATTGAAATTGTCATAGCAACGAAAAAGTTAAAATTTTTCTGAATGAAATAGTATTACAAAAACAAGTAATGCATTTTATATGTTTTATTGTATATATCCGAGTGTGCTTTGCGATGAGTTTAGCTTTTATTATAGAAAGTTTTGGTATATTTTGTCAAAAACTATCATAGCAACTAATAATTCAGGTGTCTTCGATTTTATCAAGTAAATGTCAAAAATTTGTATTCACAAATATTCATCATGTGGGTTTTGGACACAGTCTTAGAGAAATAAAAAAGTCAGCTTAATATATATATATATATACATATATATATATATATATATATATATATATATATATATATATATATATATATATATATATATATATATATATATATATATATATATATTTATATATATATATATATATATATATATATATATATATATATATATATATTTATATACGTACAACTCCTACAAATAGGGGATTTACCAAAGAAATGATAATTAAAAAAGCGTCTCTATTTTTAAAACGCTCAAGTGACTCAACTGATAATGCGTTTGGTTTGACTTGTCTTTAAACCAAGTTAAAGAGTTTAAATTTCATGCTCCATATGTATATAGGACCTGCAAAATGAAAGGGTTATGTACTATGATATTTTATTTGAAGAAAAAAATCTTTAGGGTTTTGGTGCTTTAATGATCATAATTGGAGTGATCGTTTGTTGATATATTTTGGAATTTTTTCAATGGCTGAAGTTCCTATTTTTCACCGATGCTAGCCAAATCTATAACTATTGGATAAATAGAGGTTCACTTGAATTAATCTTCGCAGGACTATAATACAATAAATGTGACATTTTGGGTTCACTAGGGTCATCAAGATCTATATATGTCATTTCAAACTAGCTCGTAATATATGGTTGTGTTAAGTATATAATATTTCGTAGGTGGCATGAATTGAACTCGGGATCAGAGCGTGATAAGCTACATTCATTATAATATATTATATTATATTTATTTAACATTTCATGTATAACCCCACATGATTATCAGTACATTTAACAATTCCGGAAAATCTTCCGTTTCATTGTTACAGCTTAACGTTGTAATAAGTAATAAGTAATAAGTTATAAGTAATTAAGCACTAAATAAACTTTACTGATAACATAAATTAATTGACTTTAGAATAAAGTGTGCCAGATATTTTAAATGCGATTAAAATTACGTTAACTAGTTGAAACCAGTTTAGGATTTTTCTAAATGCGTTTAGTGTCTTGACATTGAAATATTATAATAGTTAATCAAGCATATATCATTTTAAATATATATATATATATATATATATATATATATATATATATATATATATATATATATATATATATATATGTATATATATATATATATATATATATATATATATATATATATATATATATATATATATATATATATATATATAATATACAAAAGATGGGTAGCGCGCTTATAAAGAGGTATTTGAGTTCACTAAAGTTAATTGAGATGAGACGATAGACAGTGGTGTAACTAGGTGCACAAAACATCCGCAGTGGCAGTTTTGTTTAAGGAGTGCACTTCACTTCACTCAAAAAGAAATCCTGCTCTTTAACAAATAACGATGTTTCTATTTCTCTTTAATGATTTTCAGTAAATATATATAGGTAAAGATTATTGACGCAACAGTAATGCTGCACACTATGAGATTGGACTGAATGAAAATGGTGCAACTGAGTTTGTAGATTTAATCGTAAGACTCAATGTTATGTGTGGGTATTACAATATGGATATATATATATATATATATATATATATATATATATATATATATCCATCGGTTTCGTTCCAGAGATTGCCCTTCGTATTGTTCTAGATAGTCAAAAGAATCAAAGTCGTTCTCTACCCTCTGAAACCAACGTTGCTGACAGTGACCTCTGCACTAAAGATGTACCAAAAACAGCAATTACTAAATCTTTCGGACTTTCGTATTTAAGAAAATGACTTTTGTACTCTGGAATGCAGCGCAAACCTTTTAACGATAGATCAACTCGGTTATACGGGTCACAAAATCAATTGACGAACGTTTAGAACACCTCGATATTATTTTTCGAACATTTTCAGAACACGGACTAGTAATTAATACTGACAAATGGGTATTTGCAAAAACTGAAATTTTATTTTAAGACTAGACAAAATATTTTTGCGCACCATTTTACAGATGTTTTACTGACCTTTTATTCAGTTTTATGTGTGACGGAACACTATTGGCGCATCCTGATCCTCCACACGCCTCGCAGTCATGGTTTATGCTTCAGATATAGTATTAGGTTCAGATAACCAATAGTGATTGCATATAACCTCTCTTACATTAAACAAATTTATACCCCTGAACGTATTGATTATGCGGCTATTTTAAATGTCCAAAGCAATGATGATAAACTACGAGGCTTGTTAAACAATAACATAGCTTCATCTCTTAAATTCGTGCAAGTTTCTTAAATGTTCAACACAAAGTCATTAGAGCATCCATATACAGGACCGTTCAAAGTTATCAAAAGAACTGACGCTCCAACCGAACTTAACAGTTACAGATTTTCTCAAATTAAATCCATCAAAAGTCATGCTATCTTTTCCAATCAAACGGTTTCTTTGGTTTTAAAGCATGATCAGTGTGAACGCATCGAAAGATGGGTCATCGACAGATTGTGTGCTATCGCAAAGTACACAATTCTTTTACACTATCGGTTGCTTGTTCGTGACGAGAATATGGACCTATATTTTTAAATAAGTCTGTTTGATTTTTCCAGCTTGAGCATTCAATTATGCTTAAACGTATAGCTTACATATACAATTTTCGAAAGTTTTGAAATCCAAAATAGGTTCCAATCGATACTCTTCTTAGTACTTTCTTAGAACTTTATTCTTAGTACTGCTTACTAACCCTAAATCGCGTGACCGTTTACGTGAGCTGGAGTCCGGTTACTTTTTGACGGTTTCTATTTTTAATTTTTCTTCATATTTATAACAAGAAATTTTTAAGGAATTCAGACCAGTGATCACCTTCGTTTAGTCCCCTCCTACATTGTCTATAATAATGCTTAGAAAAGTTAGAGAACATTAAAGATTCGATAGTAAGTCAAAATAACGGTGAAAACACAGAAGAGGATCTAAAGCTTGGTTTTAAAGCTGATCTTAGAAACAGCAAGGTTGTCTAGTGGGACATTGGAGTGTTAACTTCTTGCAGCATTCGCAATTGTTGATAAATTCAAGCACATTATATCATTATACTTGGCCAATAGTATAGTCTTTGTAAAATTTCTAAAGTTTTTCTGATTCTAAAATGTGATGTGCCGAAGATGGATAGTGTGCTGCGTCACTTAATGATGATGTCAAGCCATTTGGTACATATAGCTTCCACGAAGATAAATCAGATGTCGTTAGTTTTGAAAGATGTATAACAATAATAATAAAGGTTATCATACACTTGTACATTTGAACAAGGCTCGAGTTATCCAACAGTGGTTCCATGAGAGCCCGATATTCCGGACATGAAAATGAACATTTTTGAAATTAACGTGTAAGGGAGAACCAGAACTTCAATGTAATTCATCGCAACAAAATTGCAAAAGTGTTTCCTATCGACATTCAATTGTAAAGTGGAAAACCTGCAACTGAAAACTCCAGCGAGTTAGACGTCCAGAGAGATCAAACTATCCCATTAACCACTTTAAACTCGCGTGATTTGTGATTATGGTAAATGTATATTCTTGTATTTAATACAGCTACAAGACATTCAAGTTCAGTCAACCTGTAGTTGCGCTGTGCCACTATAAGTTTCTTCGAAAAATAAGCAACGTTTTTCTCGGCTGGAAATCAAACTCTCAAATGTTTTTTCGGCTTCAGGTGACCATACATATTTCCGATTTTTTCTTAAAAGATTCGTAAGAGGCTCCACTAAGTCAGCATAACCAGATATAAAACGCCGGTACTATTCGGTAACACCTAACAAACTCTGAACTTGACGAACCATGGACGTGAATCTTCTATAGCTGCAACCTTGTCAGGTTCCACCTTAAACACGCCGCCCCCTACAATATGTGTTCCTGGAATGTAACACTGATTATTAATAAGTCGTCTAGATGGATGAAAATTGGTGAGTGCAGCTTGTGGGGGATTACTCGATGCATCAACTGACACATTGTTTGAGGTGCATTGCGCATAGACCAAAGCGCATTACTGTGAAATAATACAACGCTCGGCCAGCCACGATTTATGGCATATTTGCCAGATAGCACCTTTCAAATGTATAGGCTTGAAATAAATCTGGTTTTATCAAGATGTCCTAGCAAACAGTCGATAAGAGGTAAAGGATAAGCATCCTTTATTGTAACTTGGTTGACTTCAAACTTTGCCATTATAGGTTTCTTTACCATCGCAATCGGTGAACACTACGAACAACCACTCTTCTCAATCACAACCAAGAATATCATTCAGTCCAGTTCTTAGTATAGTTTTGTTGCTAATGTTGGCATTTCCCACATCAATTGAATGTGTTACTAAGCTGGTTTTACCTAGACCGAGAACCGAAGAAGATAGAAACATCTTGATAACATGATCCAAAATTTGATTTTGTTCGGCATTCAATGGTTGTTTTCTGGTGCCTGAAATACCAGATGGATAGTTTTTCGTGAGAAATTTCAATAGCAACTTTGTTTCGTTTTTGAATGGGCGCTAGTAAAACTGAATGCCCGCCAAAAATAAACACCGAGATACAATGGCTGATTCAAGTTTGGTGCTAAATATAATTTGTCCCAGACAAATTGGTACCTTTATATAATCTAATAATACGTTTCAGTTTGACCACTGGCAGCTGGTCCATATTATGGGAAATTTTGAAATTTGATAGCTGGATCCGTGATAATAGTTTCACAACCCTTACTTAGTATTGATATGCTGGCACGACAATCCAACAAACCACTGTATATTTTACCAAAAATTATAACTTCTACGTATGGTCGACCATTCAGTTTATCAGTTATTAGAGATTCTGTTGCTTTTCTTCTCATCAGTTTCTTCATCTTCCAATATTTAATACTTCGCGCTCTTGGTGAGTTTACAGTTTTAATTACGTTTTTTATGTGGAATTTGAAAAAAAAATCTCACTCTTCTCAAGTGAGTAATTTCCACCGGTTTGTTGGAACGACGATGTAATTGGCAAAATTCCGGAACTGTGTTGCAAGTGCCATCAACCATCACTTTGGGTATTTGGGGCATGTAAAATAGATGTCCAAGCCCCCGCATACAAGTTTCCCGACTTTAGACAATGTGGACATGCCGGTTTTATATACCCTTTTGTACCACATCCGAAACATAATCTTTTTTTTATAATATGAGGATAATGATGAGGCTGAAGACAGTTCCAGCAGCAATTTCTGACAGGTGGTACTGACACATTTTTTGCATATATGGACTGTTTACTTTTGAAGTTTTATTGCTTGCAATTAGATTAGATTGAATGTATCGCTATTATGGTTTATTTTAAAATGCTGTGCTTCCTGAATCTGAAAAGATTCAGGAAGCACAGCAATCTCGTGAGCTTAGCAATAACGAACAAACTCATCAACACTTGAAAACTCAATTCCAGTTAACCGGTCTTGAAGGTATGCTCGTATATTTTGCTAAATGATGTGCATCAGTCAAAACCAAAATCAGTCAATGGATTTTCTAATTTGACAGATATAGAAATATAATCGTGATAGAATTCATAAAAACTATCGAGATAACTTTATCTCAGTTTTGAGTGCGATTCAAGAAATGTTTGGGTTTTGCTCAATCATTGTTCAATACTCTTCTATAGCCGTAGCACGAAGAATTTAGTCCAACTCGTTTACCAAACGACAATCACTAGTTTTTTCTGATTTTGCAAGATGGTCTACTCTTATCAAAGTGGTTGCGATTCCAATTTTTATATTCAAAGATCCAAATTTTGGACACTGCTTTGAGATTAGGCATGACTACAAACCATGTCCAAAGAAAGCGGAACGGGCTTAATATGTTAGCTGCAAAAAATCAACAAAGCCTTTGACCACTCCTCAAAGAGCAGCATTTAAATTTAGTCGTACGAAAAACTTATGACCTATGATCTTTTGTATGACGATTAAAGCCGACATAAACTGTCAATTGAGGATTGTCCAACAAAATGCCGGTGGTATCAACCAGAGTTGATACGGGCGGTGGTGGCCACCCGAGGGCTGTCAAAAAGTCTTACAATTCTGCGACTCACATAGGTAAACCAAATATTGATGTCACACTTGTAAGAGATGGGTTGTTGAGAAAAGTTACCAATTGGGAAGTAAATGAATACTGACTGGCACATGACAGAAATTAATCTTGAGGCGAGGATTCCCGAAAATACATATCGCACTTAATCATGCAAATTAGGAAAAGTTCGAAAACTTGATGGAAACAACTTGGCAAGGATGGTCTCAAAACATAATATGCAAATCCAATTATGATGTAGATGTAGTAGCGCACAATATCACAAGCTCAATAATGGGTGTCTATGACAAAAGCATATTACGGATACGTTTTACAAAGAGAAATTTCCTTGGGGAAATTTCTTCATTACAAATTCATTACAGAGCAAGGTAATACGGAACTATGGAGCTTCGTATATAAATCCAGTGCAGGAAAGGCTAAAACTCCAGAAGTTTTAAGTACTTTAACAAATAGAGATAGCCTGACAACTACGTGCTTCCTGATAACACAAATGAACAAATGAAACAAGCGCATAAAAACTAAGAGCATAGATTTGTATAGCACTAAGAACTTGCGACGTGGAGGAATTCATCAATGATGAAACCACGGAAGCAATAATGTCATTCAAATAAAGCATCGGGCTCGATAATATCGAGGTCGAAGTGATACAAAGAGTATGGCCTATGATATGGCCTAGTATTTTGCGAAAGCTTGGAAAATCATAGATTATAATTTTTCTGAAAAACTCGCAACTATTTTGACTAATTATGCCACACTTCCATAAAGTGTTATCAAAGGATGCCCACAAGAGTCCAATCTGGGCCACACTTCTGGAACATCATCTTTAATAGTAGTATTCAATAGCTAATCTTTAAGAAGTACAAAGAGTTCAGTGAGTTTCTCAGAGTGCTATATAATTAAAATGACTGATTGGTGTTACAGGTTTAAGATGGAGCGTTCGTTTGCCAAAATAGTAATGATCCAACTTGACGGATTGCTCGATATCAGAAGACTACTTTTGGTGTTTGTGAATAGATCGAGAATTAAGATGACCAAATCTGTTAAATGGCTTGAGTAGATTCGAAAAGATCACGTCACATGTCAAAAGGATTGCAAAAAGCAGGAAAAAAGTCTCCGTAACTCTGAGAAGATATCAAGATTATATATGGTTGGTGGGCTGACTGAATGAACTGTCATCACTGAAGAACATTATAAAGCACACAAAGGGGAATCAAAATTAATATATAGTTTAAAAAGAGAGTTGCTAGGTATAAGCAACTTTCAGTTTCCTTCCAAACATCGAAGAAGGGCTTGATAAAAGGCTTGAGCATAGTGCAACATTTACTCAGATGATAACAGGGTACATCAAAATAGTATCCTACCTAAAAACTTTCTTCTTACGTGAAAGGAGTGGATATGAGTTCATTCTTGTTGAAGGCGAAAGAAACCAAATAATGATGGTGCTGAGTGTAAAAAGATAATAAAAGAAGTAAAAAGGGCCCGATAATAAAAAATATGCGCCCTCACGTGCCGGAGATGAAAAGAACAGTAAGCCTAAGAGACATTCTCACGCACGAAAACCATCAAACGGTAACAGCAGCGGTAAAAAAAAAGAAAATAAAAGTGGCCTCCTACGTCAATAAAGGTTTACCAAATTTTGGTTAAAACAAAAATCGAAAAGCTTCATTTGTATTTCGTAATTTTTGGTATCGTTACGGCTGGTTTTGCATCTTAACCGGATCACATTAATAAATAAAATATATAAGTAAAAAAAAAACATAAATCTCCGCTCAAAACCGGTTCTTAATAATTTATAATTTTTATGATAATGACTTTAATTTGTATACCGAAATTTAATTTCAAAAACGTAGTACAAAGTCTGGTTGAGATGTAGATGCATGATAGTAAAGCTTTATATAAATAATGATAAAGCTTTCTGCCGCTCATCGGTATAAATAGCATTTCACTTTATTAAATTTCTTCAGTATTATTTAGTACAGAGAGATTGAATATATAAATGTGATAATACAGATTATAGATTTTTTTTTTAATTTAAAATTGAAAACCTATATAGTTTTATATTAGAATATTGATAGTTTAAGTTATTGTAGAATTTTTTTTACCTATATAAAAATGTGTAATGAAGAAAAGCATAGTTCTAAAAAACCAGAGTTTATTAATTTAAATGAAGTGGCTTCTCAAAGTGTAAGTTTTTTTTTAGTTGTACTCGTAGTTAACATTTTATATAAGTCCAACGTCAGCACACCAAATCACGTAAATTTATTTGGTTTGAATGTCCAAAAATAACTTTTTGACTATCTAAAAAAAAAATTAAAAAAATTGAATTAAGATAATTTAATATTTTAAGATAATTTGCTTATTAGTTTTGATTGGCCAGATTTTCATTTCGATTCAATTAATTTCCCAAAAATGTCTACACAAATTTATAGAATCTTATCTGTTCCTTTGTTGCATTCAGCTACAAATACAACGTAGTTTATTTGGGTGTAATTGCACCTATATGGATTAAGGTCGAATTTTTTTTTAACTTATCAGAGAACACTTGAGATAACCGAGTAAATTATTCTGGCGTGTGCCAATCAATCGCCATGGCTAACTTCCTTTTCAAATTAAATTAATTGTTATGTTTTACTGTATGTTTACAGAATGGTGGCCGAATAATATTTGCCACGGACGATTGGTTTGCGTCGGCCGAATGTATGATTCAAGATTCAGAACCAATTTTCATCGAAGATAAGTACACAACGTTTGGAAAATGGATGGATGGATGGGAAACTCGTAGAAAACGTATAGCTGGCCATGACTGGAGTATTATAATGTTAGGTACAATATCAGTGCTTAAAGGTGTATCGGTCGATACCGCCTTTTTTACGGGCAACTATGCACCACGTTTTTCAATTCAAGCCGCAAATTTAGATGAAAATGAAAAATTATTGTATCCGTGTCGAACGCAAAAAATTGGTACAGCCGCAAGCGATGAAGAATTAAATGAAATATCAAAATTGAAATCAGAAAATTGGCAAGAAATAGTTCCCATGTCAAAATTAAAACCGGGCTATAAAGAAACACGAATGAGTTATTTTAAAATCGATTCGAAAGAAAAGTTTACACATTTACGTGTGAATATGTATCCGGATGGTGGAATAGCACGATTGCGTGTTTATGCCGATGTGCATCCAAATCTAAATGCATTTTTAAATAATAATATTGGTGATTTAATATCGATGGAAAATGGTGGTAAATGTATAACATATTCGAATGCACATTATGGCCATCCACGAAATTTAATTAAAAATGGTAAAGGACGAAATATGGGCGATGGTTGGGAAACAGCACGACGATTAGATCGACCGCCAATTTTGTGTACTGATGAAAAGGGTATATTAAAAGTGCCTGGCAATGAATGGGCTATATTGAAAATGTGCTGCCGCGGACAAATCGAACAAGTTATAGTTGATACAAATCACTTTAAAGGAAACTATCCTGATAATGTTAAAATCGAAGGTATTGACATAAACGATAAAGATTTGGATGAAGAAGAAGTTGAAAGTTTGCTGGAAAAGAGTGAATGGCAGGTTTTGTTACAACCACATAAATTGGGACCTAATCAAGAACATGAATATACTAATAAACATTTTGATGAGACTGGACCTTACAACTATGTAAGAATTACAATGGCGCCAGATGGCGGTATTTCTAGAGTGCGTATATTAGGCACACTATTTAGTAGTTTAGAAGAAATTAGGTATTAGATAAGATTATAATAATTAATTAAAAATAACAGATAATTTTAAAAAGCATAGATATTTTTATTAAATGACCTTTTTTGTTAGTGTAATCTTTTAATTATTTTGACTTTTATGCAGTATAAGAGTGATTTTTTACTCATTGATCAACCGCTTTTAGATCATTAGCTAATCAGTTGATCAATTGATCGTATGAGACCTTATGTCTTAACTAATCGATAATAGTTTGTGTAAGTTTCCCTTACAACGGATAGATAAGCACGATGAACGATAATATATGAATTCTATGAATTTCGCTATGATCATCGATCTCATAGATAGTGGCGGATATTAACATGAAAATCATTCGCGTAAAGTGTGTCATATTGCAGTAATCATATTGCAGTATTGCAGTAATCGTCGCAAGTTGGGACATATATCATGCGTAAAACTCTTATCGTAAATATCATTTCAAAATTCATCTCTCATACTCATCCATCAGAGTCAAACTTTTAATCGTCTGATCAACACATTGGACTACTTCAACTTGGTAGCGTTTACGAGGTATTTAAACTTAAGTAGTGAACGTAGTGTATACAAAGCATGGTTGCCTGTTACAAGTTACAGTTTAATATCTCCGCCCCACAATTGCCATGAGTGAGCAGGGATCCGTGGTACCACAAACCGATTACTACGTTAAATGCGTGGAGGTATTAACACTTCTAACATCCATTACGTCTTGGCCTCTTAAACCTGTTATCGTATACTTTGTATAAGACTCCATGATTTTGAGACACGAAGGACATGTTATTTTACATAAATGCGCATATTTTTGTGGTATTCTCAGGAATCTCAAGTTAACCTTGCATATTTTTCGCATTTTAAGCTATTTTCTTAATTTAGGAGTCTGGCGAAAAGCTCTTTTACGAGTGATTTAAGCCACACAGCTTGCTGAATTGTAGATGATGCTACCATTTATTTTGCTTACATTGTTAAGGTTGTTTAAACAATTGTTGTAACCGGTTATGGTAAGAAATGGAATAAAAATTTTCAGATATCTGGCTGCACCAATTGCTGCTTTGTTTATTTGTTCAGCCGAAGAGATTTACTTTGATATATTCCAGCCAAGAATCTCAAATATGTCAGAAGAATCCGAGCTGGATTCAGCAGTCAAAAAAGACGGCGAATAACCATTAGTTTGGCCAGAAAAACACAGGATTAAAATTGGTTGTGATTGAATTTAATTCTATTAAAGAATTGTATTGATATCTTGCGTAAGCAGGCGATCCTTCATAGCCATTTTTCTGCGAGAACATCGTTTGGCGATGAAGAACAAGGTAAACGGAAACTTGGAGAAAACATAAACTGTTAGGACACCAGCGTCTATAGAATCGCGAGCGGAAGTCATGCCATCCACCCGACTTGGATTTTGCGGCACATAAGAAAATTCTCACTGCATGAGATTAACGCACCTTGAAGTACCCTTAACTTGCACAGTTAATCCTTGTGCTACTTGTGATCAAATACCTTCGAGATATCGAGTGCAATGACTTGTGATTGATGAATGCTCCTGTTTCATTGTTCAGTGATAACATTAATTGATTCACCTGCTGAACGCCCTCCGAGAAAATCATATTGACAATCGGAAATTAGATGGGTATCTTCCAAATATTTTATCAGCTTAAAATTTATTATGGTCTCATAACTACTTTGGATAATGCCAAGGGTCCGATTTGCCCTTTGTTTGGTACAGGATGAACGTTAGCAATTTTCCAGATAGAGTTTGCAGCAAGTGTTCGGGCGAGAAAATAGCATTTTCTTGGGCAGTAGAAAAACTACAGTCCCCATCTTTCAGAGGGATAAATACTTAGATGATTTCCTGCTATCCAAAAAGATGTCCTTTGACTTTACGAGCAAAGGACCAAAAGGTCCGGTTGCTATAATCCCGGTTTAAGACTTAACGCTTCTTTAACCTTCTTTTCGTGATCCTTTCTAGCTTGCGACACCCTTCTAGCTTTCTAGCCACCTTTAATTCACTTAAATTTTCAATCTAGGCCCCGTTCGATTTCCATAATAATTATGATCTTTGTAATAATTTTGACGTGAGTGAAATAATTGTCTCTTCCATATGTTGTAATGAGCTTGTTTGATGTTCGTATTCTCTAATAATTTTGACTGTTGTAATTGTGACGTTTCGAGATAAATAGCTAACAATTTTAAATTAAATAAAACTATGATTTAATTCAAATATGGCTTTATTTATGATCACTTCTGGATATATGAATTGAATGTGAATAACACGCAGAAATCAGAAACAGGTGCGAAATGTACATCTAGTGACAATACAGGTATTCCACCTCGTACTCTAAAAATCTATTGTGTTTTATACGGGGTCTGTAATGATATAGATTAATATTGATTGTATAATCATAAAGTATCATAAATAAATTTTATGTACACGGCGTATACGTATACTATAAATTATTTACTATACGTTTACTATAAATTATTTCGGAAATGTCAAAATTATTTCATGTAGCTGCTGTGATAATTTGGTTGCATGCAGAACGCTGTCAAAATTATTACAGGAAAGAAAATGTTACCAGAAATCGAACGGGCACTAAAGGCTTCTTTATTGGTGGTTGCTTTATTGGTGGCTTCTTTATTGGTGGTCTTTATTGGTGTATTGTGGGATTTTTTTACTCTGCTTGCTTTTATATTGAACTCTATTTCCAGCTCCTCGGTACATTTCTTTGATGAGCTCTACTGTTTTCTTCGGAATGCCGATTTCGCTAAATGACTTCCAAATATGATCAAATTGTATTGATGTGGTCCGTGCAGCTCTTTTCAATTCTAAAAATGGCCTGCTTATTTCATATGTGATTTTTGGTTACGGGTGAGGTTCTTTTCATTTCTCTTGTATTCGACCTGTCCTCTAAACTTCCGCTAATAGTGGTGTTAGAACCGCTATTACTGTAGATATATCACAATTTAGTAGATCAGCTGAGATGTTGACTGACACAACCAGCAGTTACCTTTGAGAAAGCTTTCTACCTATTTAGCTGTAGTTTTGTTGAGGTTAGAGTTTGATCTCCTGCATTTCTAATTTGTGATATGTTAGTAAACTTTCTAGTGACCCTTCTGATGCATTGATGTAGCGTGCACAAGTTTCTGTTTACTGCTGTTTCTTCAATTGTTTCGAAATTGTCCTCAGTGTATTTCCTGCGATCACTTCGTACCATTTCCGTTACCTGACGAGCTAAATCTTCGTTTTGCTTTCAAATTTCTACCGTGTTTTGGTAATACAATTGTTGCTAAAGTTGACTATTCGCAGTTTTTCATCCGAGTAGCTGTCTTGACATAGGCTTCTTCTCTTTGTGACTATTTTTAAGCAAATGTGCCCGTTTCGTTATTGGTAATGTTGTATGGCTTCACTGAAGGTAATTCTAGTGTCGGAATTTCGCAACCTTTCGATGTTAAATTACTTTCTGTTGTTCCTTGCGTATTTTACAGTAGCGAATTTACTTTCAATGTTTCTACTACTAGTGTGTTGCTATTGTTTCTTGTTTACTCTCTCTCGCTTCTGTACCCATGATTGATATCATGCCTATATTATTGGTTCCAATTTTTGCGTTGAAGTCTCTCTGGACAATTTTGATGAAATTCCGGTTTGCATTAAATATTGTCGCTTGCAAACTCATAGAATTCATCTTTTATTGTGTCATCAGAATCTTTCGTAGTTGCGTAGCATTTAATTATTGTAGTATTTCTTATTTTCGACTGGAATATTGATGTTATTATTCGGCAGTCTTTCTTGTTTCTAGCTGTTGTAAGCTGCCAGAGATCAATATATGTATTTAAAATATAGAATTGATTTTTTTACTGCACAAAGCACTCAACATCAAAATAAACGACAACGAAGCAAATCAGCACACACTTAGCCCACTAAGACTATATTTATGTGCAATTTACGAATTTTTACTGATGCGGGATGTCAGGCTAGTGATCCAACATCACCTTCTACGATAAATAAATAATAATGTGGTTTAATTTTAACGATAACTTACTCGTTTAACAGAACATTACGTAACGTAGCTCCCAATTACAAGCGACATTTAAAATTGCTAAAATCACGGAGTTCAATATTTGTATTTAGTTTGTATATAAATTCGGCAGAGGCGTAACAATTATTTTTGATTTCACACATCAGGTAATACTTCTCATCTTACAATGCCATCTCTTATCGTTTTTTAACAATTACTGAAATATGTTCAGTGGATAAAAGTTGTGTCATTTTTGTTTTATTTAGTTGTTTGAGTTGATTTTTAAGTTAAGTTTATTTATTAGTTTTGTTAATAATCAAATAAAAGTGTGAATAGTTCGTATTAGTTAAATATTAAATTGGAAATTAAGTTTTATCAATGGTAAATTATTTAGTATAATATAAATTAAAAACAAATTTACCAGTCGCCATTGGTCGAGGGAAAAAAAATATATCATAAATGTCATATTTTTATATAAATTTTTATTTTTTTTATTTTGCTATTAATTATATTCGCATAAAATTAAAATTAAATTGATTTACATATATATTGTTTTAATTGATTTAAAATTAATGCTATTAAAACTTTAGTAATATATACTACATAATTTTACTTTTCGAATACCAATATTCATAACAATAATAAATCATCATTATACAGCATTTAAAATCATAATACGAAAAGTAATTTCAGTTGTCAAATAAGAAATTATTTAATTTGTATTAAAAATAATCGATTAACCGATGAAATCATCTTGAAAATTGGAAAACATTTTGTGAAGTTTTTAAAGTTGTTTTTATTTTTTCATTTTTACATGAAGTTCTGTCACAGAAATATGAAATGGCCCGGACCACATCTTACTTAAATCACAAATGATTTTGCATTACTTAAAATTAAGGTTTGAAAGTCTCTTAGGAAATTTTAGATGTTTATAAATTTATTTTGAGTATAAAACCTTAACATTGGCTAAGATTCTCGAAGTGCTAACAAGAAAATGGACAGAAAACTTTACAGAACCTGGATGATTGAATGCGCATTGCGGATTATTTAATTTGTATTAAATTGTTTATTGTATGAGGCACGGTAAGCAACTTACTGTCGTGATTGACATCAAATCCTAACTAATAGGTAACTTTGTTTATACAGCAATTAGTAGGGAGTAGTTTTTTTTATATTTTAATGTATCTCAAAAGTGGCCCTCATTGTACTGGATTTATTTTTTCTATTGGTCAACATACAAATAAAAGTAACATCTTAATTATTTGGAAAATGGAAGTTATCCATTTTCCAAATTTTTTAGTGAAATTTTAAATTCCTATAAAACCAAACCTTTAGGGCCCTATTTTGGAGTAGGAGATCCTGTTCAGATTTTAAATAAGAAACGACGAAGTTTATAAAATCAATCCAGTACGAATTATGTACTTCCGATTTATGAAATTTATGAAAAAAGTGACTATCCCCTTTTTTTGATAAGGGGTCTCAATGCGTATTAGCCTTGAATACCACTTCTATTTATAGAATTCTATATATTTTTAATTTTATCAACAACCGATATTGGTTCTTTTGTCTTCTAAATCATCGCAAATTTAACGATTTGATCACATAAAGTAGCGGGTGATTAGTGTTGATGCCGATATTATTACAATTGCACCCAATATCTGTTTTGTCTCTCAGACTACTTTGGCTCTTTTTATTTCTTGCCAATAAGATGACATTTTCTGAATTTAAGTTATTTACTTGCCAATGTAGTTGCTGTAGGATTAAATCGCAATTCAAACAGATAATGTTTTAAATTGCTGATAATGCTTTACAAACTGCTTCATTTCCTTTAATTTCTGTTGTTATCAGTAGAATTTCTAGTAATTCTTATGGTGATGGTAACGAATGTGTTTTCTGATTTATTTTGTTGTTAGAGGGTTTGAATTACTCTTCATATATGCTATGCCCAACGAAATGTAGATTTGATTTGTCCAATCATCAGTGATTATTGATTCATTTAAGCCTATGTTGTATGGTAGGGATAATCCATACGCCATTTTATGTTAAATCTTTAGTTTCAATTTGGTCAGCAGTTGTCATCTGGTGGCGGCATGAATTCCCTTCTTATTAGTCAATGGCGTTCATATATTGAAAGAAATTGAAGATGTCCAAAATTATTTATATGAACTGTCGGCAACAGCGAGAACAGAATACTTTTTATGGACTGCAACTAGACATTTTAAGAAGCCGGTAATCTCGTGTTGACCAATTAGACTTTTAAATGGGTACTGAATAAACAGTGATGAAGAGGAATCCAATGCTTTCGCTGCTCATCTAAACGTTATAATTTTAAACGCAATAATGCGAACTGGGGTCATTCCTCAAAAGTGGAAGATATCGCCAATCACAATGATTTATAAACCTGAAAAAGATGGGATACGAATTTCGTCATATCGTCCATTAAACGTGCTCACCACATTCTCAAAGCTATTTAAAAAAATGTTACTAATAAAACTGAAATCAGGGTTGTCATTGCAGTCAAACGTACTTGAAAAATAATATTGTTCTGCTGTGTTCTTGAATATTGCACAAGCTTTTGATAAAGTTTGGCATAAAGGATTAATACATAAAGTTAAAGAACTTCTGCAGAACCAGTTCCATGCAGTTATTGAAAACTATCTTCTTTAAAGGCAATACTAGGTCAAACAAAATGAAGCAACCACCCCTTCAAAACAATTGCAAAATCATCTGAATAAATTTGAGAACTGGTTAAGGACTTAAAGTTAATGAAAATAAATCAACACATGTTACATTCACACTTAACAAACGCATCAGTTCACCTGTTGAATTGAAAGGTGTAACTATTTTGCAGCAATCCAGTGTCAAATACTTATGCTTACATCTGGACTTAGAAAAAGCTTGGACAGAAAAGAAATTGTACTACTATTAATTATAATTCACTAGAACAACGTGACCATATGAAGTATAAAAAACCTAGTATGAACTAAGTAATTTTTGTGGATGATAAAGTTTAGGCTAAGAATCTTAACTAAGAAAATTTATGTAAATATTAACCAATTAAATATTTTTAGGAAAAAAAAGTAATTTTTGTAGTTTGGTCGCTGTATCCTGATGAGATACCGAATTTTTAAATTTGTATATCAAAAATAAATCGCATATTCTCATGAGCTCGAAACGGAACTACAATGAAGCAAAGCAAATTTCGTCTCTTTTCAAACTATCAATAAGCCACGTCGATGTCCGGTTTCCCGCGATCACTCCGGTTTCCCACGATCCTTCGTCGTGACAACTACCTTGTGCAAAAATGCGACTCAGTGTTTTTAATTTTTCGTTCGTAAGCTGCTAACAAGGCATTTTTTTTAAAGTTGTCTCTCCACGGATTGATACTAATTGAGTCTGCGCACAATGTATTGTGCAAGCACTATCAATAATATTGTAATGTAATAATTTTAAATAAGCTTCTCTAATTAGTAATTTTAATAGTAGCTGATCTCTGGGGAAGATTATTGACTGTTTTTGTTCAAATAAGAGATTGGGATTTGTTAGTTTAATTTATTTATTGCTACTTTATTTAATTGACTGTTTATTATTGGGCTTAAAGTAGAACCGGATATAATCGTCGAGATGCGCCGTTCGCAGGAAGCATAAAAAAGTACCAAATGTATATCAAAAACTAATAATCGTATTCCAAAAGTAAAAGTGTTAATAAAATATCAAAAATTAGCATATCAACCAAAAGATAAAATATACTATGTATTACATCGACAATGATTCAGTTTCAATGAAATTGAACACAGACCATATAACGTTTTCCGCATATTCATATTCTAAATGATAGAAATTATAATTTTACGATTGCTGCATACAATTGTTATAAGAACATTATGATATACTAATGATACCTGAATCAATTTGCATCAATTAATTTCAAATGATAGTTCTAAGTGCGGCTTAAAATATAGTTTGTACAACGTTTATTTCGATTTCAATTTATTCTACGTGTTTTCTTATCTTTATATTTACGAGAAGATAATTTTGTTTGTTTCTTGATAAATAACAGTTGCATTGTGCAATTTATTTTGTCCATACTGTGTTCTTTAAAATTTTATTTATAATTTGTATGCACTTTCAATCAACACCATGCACAGCTGAAACACAACAGAATTATTATAAATAAAAAAAATTCTATATATATATATATATATATATATATATATATATATATATATATATATATATATATATATATATATATATATATATATATATATATATACCGGGTGAATCATTTAAGTTGACACACATAGATTAAATTAGCCTCTAAATTTTTGAAGCCCAGACATCTAAATAGCTTTGTGATAGAAACCGAGTTCCATACAAAGGCATACAAAGTGAAACAGTAAAAAATGATAAATTTTTTCCACCAAAATTGACACCAGTCTTAGTGTTGACTTTATCGTTAGACCAAAATTTGCATTTTTTTTGAGTTTTGCAAACAGCCAGTGATCACTTGGTGCCATATCTAAAGAATGCGGTGGATGGGAAAGCAATTCGAATCCCAATTCGTGTAGTTTGTCCATCGTATTCAACGACTTCTGTGTCAACGCACAGTTGTCGCAATGTTTGTCGCAATGGTGAAATATCACTGTTTTCTTCTTCATTTGTGCCTGTTTTTAAGAAATTTCTATAATATCGATCAATCAATGAATATTATGCCGTGCACTTCTTAACATACAGAGGCCTTAACCTTGCTGGCGGACAGTTACGCGTTCGGCCGCTTTGGACGACATTCAATATTTGCTCTCCACGCAGCTGCCCGTCGATTTGATTCCGGAGTGAAATGATGAATCCATTGGCGTTGTCATATCCTGACGTAAAACATCCTTTTTAGTTCGATGGTTCGACAGAAAAAGATGTAAAGCTTTTTCATTACAGGCGCAAGCTTAGGGTTAGTATCGGGACTCATTAAGACAGACTCGACTCGGTTACTGACACCTAAACGATCGATAGTTAGTTTTTACTTTGTGGGGGAAGCAAAGAAAAGGTAGGTCAGTAATGAAAGAATTGGTCCGGTTTCTCGGTAGTCAATATTCAAACTACGATTTGCAGAAGACAATCACATTTATAATCAACTACACTTCATTCTGCAATCTTTTATCAGCTTCTCCCGTCTGCAACCATTCATCTGTAATCTGCAATGTTTCTTTGAAAACAAATCTGAACTTCCTGCGACGTTTTGTTTGTCAAAGTCACGGACATTTTTTTGTCGCAGTGCTGTGTCCTCGAACATTTATCACGCGGTCATAAATTTCAATTACTGAGCGTTCTATTAAATGAAGTACAGTTCGCGTAGGTGTAAGTTTTGTAAAGATCCACATTTGCAATCCGAATGGAACGTCAAATTGTGTTACCGAATCAATATTATAGCCCAGATATGGGATTTGACTCGTCATTTATGATTGTTGACGTTGACTCGTCGACAATACGTCAACGTCAACTTTCAGTCAACATTGACAAATGGTAAGAACGGAACTCCCGCTTGTTATGCTTACGTTTGGAAATAAAGAAACATCCAAAAAATATATAATATCCGGGCAATTCAAAATATGAGAGTCCGAATAAAGCCAATAAGAAAGAATACTTCAAAGATAGTCCATTGCAAAAAATATCAAAGTTATAATGACCCAGAAATATTACCGGCGTGACGCAAGATGTGTCAATTGTGCTGGTAAGCATTTTACGAGCATGTGTACAAGCATGTGTATTTTAAAAGAATTGTCGACGCGTCAGCAAACGTCATCTATGGACTACCATTGTTGACACAAAACTGACTTGTAAACAATCGATATTGATGTTTAAAATTTCTAAAAATGAATTTAAATCTCGAAAATCACCCTTCCTTTAATCGAAATATGACTTCTTAGGTTAGGTTAGGTTAAGGTTAAGATAGATTTTGACTAAATCTTTGTGGCATTCTGCTATCCAAAACTAAAATCAAAAATGTTTCCGAAAAACAAAATCCAGATCGAGTAAACGAGAATTAACTTATTCTAAAAGGAACATGGAATCTTATGTCTGATATGTCTGCTCGAAGTGCTTCTGGCCGAACCCCAAAAAACATTAAACCACCAAGTGATTTAATAAAAAAGTCATTAGACTGTAACCTGCAAAGGAAAAGAAAACTGGGAAGACCGTCAATAACTTGGAAAATTACTATGCTAGCAAAAAGCCAAAAATCTCTGCTAATCTTGGGTCTAATTGAAAGTAATAGCCTCTAATAGAGAAAGATGGTCCAGCCTATGCTTCTCAGACACCCTATGCTTCTAAATTTGAGATCAAGCAAACAAAAATTACCTCAAAGGAGTAATGTATGAGTTTCACTTTTCGTTTGACATCAAAGGATTATCGTTTTCGTTAAAATCACGCAGCGTGAATCTACAATCATTATAGATTGTATATTTGTGAGCGTCATCCAATGTTTTTGGCTGTTTTATTTGGCGTATAATTATATTAATTTTTAGCTGTGCCAACTTGTAAGCAAGCAACATACAATAGGTCATGTAAAAAACATAAATTTTTAAATCCATGCCAGAAATAGTGGACGATTGCCCTTGCGATTTGTTGATTGGTGATTGCGAAGACAATACGCAAAGAGAACTGTAGCCGCTTAAATTTCAAGGGTAAATCCTTAAAAATCATCGGTATCATTGCCTCTGAAGATTGTTTCATCGATCAAATTTAGTGTCAGTTTTTCGATGACCAATCTAGTTCCGTTGCACAGCATTGGCACGTGCAAATTTCGAATGAGCATCATCGGCGATACAATTTCCCTGGTGGTTCCATTGAATTTAGAAATTCAGTTGGTAACTGGTTTTAGCAAATAGTGCATTTGCTCGCATGCCCTTTGGGGGCGTATTTTTTCAATTTTTTTTCCATAAATAAGATGCTGTCAGGCATGCATTAACCTCATTAGTGGGAGTTGATCGAGTTATATCGGGCAAGATTTGGTGAAAATCACCTGCAAGATGAATCACTGCGCCTACCATCGCTTAGTATTTTCCTCGGATATCTCGCCGTGCATGGTCAAGCAACATACTTGTAGCATCACAAACAGAGGAACAACACATTCTGCACGTAGAACAACTGTTTCAAAAATTAACACAGTTAGATGTTAGCATCAAGAGCTCGAAATGCATATTCGGTACAAGCACTCTTGACATTCTCAGCAACAAAATTACTCCAAATGGTATTCTTGCGTCCGAAGATCGAATCAGTGTTATTAAAGAATTTCCTGCTCCTAATTCAATCAAACGGATTCAATAATTTGTCGACATGGTGAACACTACCACCCATTTATACCAAAGTTAGCAGAAGAACTAGCACCAATTCATTTTAACTTGGCCGCACTACGCAAGTTGCCAGAGACAGTCAAACATGTTACCTAGCCTGAGGAATGCTAAAATGAATTAACTCAATTAAAACATGGATTAGTTAATATAACACATGCTGGCCCATTCTCTGAATGACTAAAAATTCAGTATCACAACTGACACAAAACACGGCCATAGCCGCTGTTCTGCAACAGTTTAGTGAAGGATAGTGGGAGCCACTAGGATTTTATAATTATTGGACGCTGAAAAGAAATACTCGGCATTCAATAGGGAATTATTAGCAATCTACCGTGCTATTAAAAAGTTTCGATATTTTATTAAAGGTCGGGACTTCACAATTTATATATCAACCATAAACCATTGATAAGAGCAATTCAATCTAGAACTGAACGAAATCCACTACAACCACATCATTTGGATTTCATATCTCACTTTACCTCGGATATTCTACACATTCACGGCAAAAACAATGTCGTTGCTGATCACGAACAACCGACCACGACACTGCCGCAGTCGAGACTCACTTCTAAGTCACAAAAAGCAGACCTAGAACTTCAGAATTTACTTTCTGATTCCGTATGACCGGGAACAACCGTCCTTATCTTATACAGAATCATTACGTCGGACCATCTTCGACACTGCATAATCTTTCGAGGTAACCGTGCCACACGTAAATAGATTACATTTCGATATTTTTGGTTTTAATATAAATCAAGACGCAAACCGGTGGATAAAGTCTTGTGTATCCTGTCAAATATGCAAAGTACAGAGACACAAAATTATTACATATGGTAGGTCGATTTGAACACATCCATTTTGATATAGTAGTACCGCTTCCTCCATCTAATGGAAAAATCTATCTTCTAACTTGTGACGACCGCTTTATTTGATAGCCTGAAGCGAACTGCATAAAAGATATGCCTGCAGCAACATTAGTTCACAATTACATATCCAGATTTGGGATTCTAGTTTATATCACTCGCATAACTTCCTACAATCCTCAATCTAATGACATGGTCGCTCGTTTGCACCGGCAACTCAAATCTGCTCTTATGGCTAGATGCTACACTATACATTAGAACTCGGAAATTTATATTATTTTACTCAGTATCAGAGCAGCAGTAAAAAGATCTGAAATGCTCATCAGCTAAACTTGTCTACGGTCAGGCAATTAAGCTACCCGGTGAGTTCTACGACAATCATCGACCATCTTCGATGAGCTAGGCAAAACCTCATATTTACATCTACACAGCAATCTAAGCAAAATGACACATGTATCACCAAATTATTGGATAACTGTAATTTGGTTTTGGGAGGGTAAATAAAGTTCGCATTGGTTTGACTCCTCCATATGAATAGACCTTCAGAGTCATCAAAAGGCTTCGTAAACACTTCATTATATTGATCTTAATAAATCTTTCTATCCTGCGGGCGAAATTATTCAATGAGGAGTATTGTAGTGATAAGAATATTTTCGTTATATTAAGATAATTCAAATATTCTTACCGCCTGTAGTGACATCTCTGTAGAGACACACGAATATATATGTACCAACATACACGCTGGGCAGTTTCTAAATGAACAACATGTTGAACAGTTGGATAGCATTCGTGGATGTTGAATGCAAATATGCGGCAAACTGCTTCATTGCAGCTGATGTTGCTGATGTGGGCATTAAATATTTTTAAAAGTAGCGGCGAGTAGGGGACGAACCGTCTATTATCGATGTCAATACCTACATTTCGCGTTTTGATAGTGGTTATATCCATCGCCATCATCTGGTTTCCTTCGCCTCTACATAGGATATCTATCACTATTTTGATTGTTTCAAAAAGAATTAGATCTGATGGCATTTGATCAATTCGTTCGGCTTTGGCGAGTTTATTTGTTTCAAACTCACATATGGTCTTCTAATTCCAGGCTATTTTAATAATTTTGCGGTGTTTTAATTCTCAAATAAATAAAAAAATAGATATTTGACCTTTAGACCACAGATAACTATACCAGATGAACATCTTGTATGGCTAAAATTTACACAAGTAAATTTTCGTTTGGTTAGATTTCGGTTGCTTTACTTGTGTAAATTTGACTCATACAAGATGTACATTTAGTATAATTATCTGTGCTTTTGACTTTAAATAAAAAAAGTTAATTTTTGATTCGATCGGCACCAAGTTTTCTTCACAGGAACCACCCTCAGACTACTATACATTTTCCCTGAAAATTTGATCAAAATCGGTCGAGCGGTTTAGATTTACATAGAGAACATACACACATATATACTTACATCCTCTTTTATATAGATTGTGCATTACATTCAGTGGTATCAAGTTAAATGACTCACCCGGTATATTATTACTTTTGTTTTACATTTGAAAATGTATGCAAAGTAATTTTTTTTGTTTTTTTTTTTAAATTCGCGATAGGCATATGTAAATAATTTTTTTGTTTTTATTGCGAGACTTGTTGTCGCTTAAGTTGGTTGGTTCGTCGTTGTATAAACTACTTGTTGCTTAAACTTAAAACACAAATAGTTTTAATTTTCTGTTTTAATTTTTTATTTTTTTATTTATAATAAATTAGTGCTATATATTTGTGTTAGGTTGTGGTTGTGTGCAAATATTTATATAGATATACATAAGTACTGAGTGTATGCAATATATAACCAATTGCGATTTAAACTAAATGTATAAACAATCCAGTGGTATTAAATAATAGTGTTTGTCGTTTAAAAATTGTTGAAATTATTTTATATTATTTTTAACACACATATGTGTATATCTAGAAATTTTTTTGTGATGTGCCTTCTTCGATCAAAAGCGTGAATTCAAATATTATTGAAAATAATAGTATTTCGTGATTCTAATAACTCTATAAATTATATGATACAAGATTTAGTTTGCAACAAGTATTGCACAGATGTATAAAAATTGGTCCATCGTTTTTATAAAATATTCGCGTACATGTGAACAGAACATTTTGGAATATTGTAGAATACCATAATTTAAATTTTAAAAAATATTTATTTTCATCTAACATAATAATCAAAAATGGATGGATGGATGTGTGCTCCGGTAGGCAAAATTTTTTAATTTATATTTTATTTAAATAATATATTTGTAATAGGTTAAATTATCGGTTTTCTATAGTCATATTTATTAATAAAAAAAATTATTAAAATAGTATTCGGTATCATTGATGATATTACGTATATATAAGTTACTATCTTGATTATATGTCGTTTTAGTTACAAAATAGTTACCACAATCGGTTTTTATTTTATTCTATATTTTAACGATTAGATTAATTTATGAGGTTAGATATGCTAAAATTTTTCTAAAATTAATGAGCTATTATCTTGATATGATATTTTATGTATGTATATATATGATTATCTATAAAGATAATCAATCATATTAAATTAGTTTATAGTGATATATTTTTTTAATATGATACCATGCCAACCTTGAGCTTCTCAAAACTAATATAGGCTCAAAACCATTTACTCCATCTCTGGTTACATTGATGCGATTGTGTATATAAAATAATATTTTTTTTTTTTTTTTAATACTGAAGATGTAATCTATTTTCAAACAAATTTTGCAACCTATTGACCATAGTTTCATTTATCAATATTTTTACATAATTATAAAATATTGTTGAAATTTAGTTCTTAAGGAAGAAAAACTGCTGGTTTAAGTGTTTATATAAGCTTTAAGTTGGAGTGTTTTAAGCTAGAGATGGCCAGGTCGAATATCCTTTATCACATAACAAAATATATAGGATTTGGAAAGGTTCGGTTAGTAGGGTATAAATCGACGTGGTTAAAGACACCTAAGTATATATTGACTTTCCAGTCGACCAACCACTAGTAATACCCTAAAAAAAAAGATTTGACTGTCTAACGGGTCAACACGATCCAAATTTATCACTGTTGCATCTACCTTTTGTTGTTTAACCGCTAGCGATGTTTCTTATTCCCTTATTGTTTTTTCAATCAGTTGTTCCTCGGATTTCCGTATTTATTTGGCTTGCGACTCGATTTTTCGGATAGATATTTTTTGCCTTAGTCCTTCTACTACTTAAATCTAACCTCTGATATGTTCAGTCTTTGAAAATTGTGTTCAGCACACTTTTAAATCGAAATCTCCCCCTTATGGTTGACTCAGGATATTTCGAATGCGATTTACGTTAGGATTAGTAAATATCGTTTATGGAAACAATATACAGGCATATATTAGGATAGTAGGGCTAATGAGTCTATAGCCTCGACATTAATAATACTTAATTTTTTTTTGCTTTAATTTGAACTATGCTAATTTAGTACTATTGCTTTTTCTTTCTGAAGCGACCTACGTTTCATTTTCGTTTATAAATATCTGTCGATGATATGGAAGGTTAAATCGTCAGGTTTGAAAAATGTAAATTTCAAAATCGTAAAATGAGTTTTTAAATGAGTTTCAGACTAGCGGATTCTATTTCCAAAGGTTTATATTCCTTCAGAATTGTCCCAACACCAAACTATAAGTATTTTAAGTTCCCTTTTTAAGACATTTGAAATTATTGTAAATTCAGACTCTTTGAAATAGCAATAGTTTAGTCAGTTTGGTTCAATCGGGGTTTAGAAATATCATACTAACCACAACGTTATTAAATAACATTCGGCGTAATAATAATAATAAGGAATTAACATCTTTATCGTTGTTAGATTTTTCTAAGACATTTGATTCTATAAATCACAAAATATTATATTTAATAAGTCAAATATTCAGTTTAGATTTTCAATTTCTGCTGCCAATTTGATTTTAAACTACCTTTCTAATTGTCTCAAGCTGTTTTTTTAGTGGCAGTTAATATGAATTACTTCCTGTTAAAATAAACATGGGTTGCCGTCGAATATTCGGGAAACTCGTTCTTTTACCTTTTACCTAAATTTAGTTTACCCTGTATACTGATACAGGGTAAACTAAAATACCGTACTAAAAAGCAGGCTAATTGAGTAGATGTTGTTGTGCGTTTGACGTTTAATTGTTTTCTTAAATTCATATAGTCGTTTTAGCTTTTGTAAAATTAAGCCTAACACATAGGCTGTAGCCTATGAGTCAGGCTGTAGTCAGGTAAATGGTACTTTTTTACTATTTTTTAACAGTTTAAAGGGTAAATTCAATTACTGTACTAAATAGCTGGGTAAATGAGTTCTTATTGTTGTGCGTTTGACGTTTAATTATTCTTATACATAAGCTGTTTTCGATTCCGTAAAAAATAATTTTTTGATAATTTCGAAATTTCTCTACACTTTATTACTCATATCATTATTAGTTTTCTATTTTTTAAC
Organism: Tipula confusa; assembly: GCA_963556175.1. Classification (NCBI taxonomy): domain Eukaryota; kingdom Metazoa; phylum Arthropoda; class Insecta; order Diptera; family Tipulidae; genus Tipula; species Tipula confusa. Next base: position 69,416,910 of record OY744475.1, on the reverse strand, counting down.
AAACACAAAATGTTGATAACAAAACTATTTCATGTTTACCAGTGAAATTAAGTCTTAAAACCAATATATTTTACCCTACCAGCCGATTATGACAAATTTATTTACCAAAGAATTCGGACACTACTGGAGGTAAATGTGTACTAAAATTTCAATTTACTGTACTAAACGATTTACCCGACTATTCGGCTACAGCCAATGTAGTGAAAACATTATAAAAAGATGGGCCGATTAATTTACAACCGAAAACTAATTAACGTCTGCTCGTTCAACGATTCTCCATGTGTGAACTTGCACTTACCTTTTTAAGTTAGGATTATTCGATTACCTACTCCGTTGTAACTCAAGCCACCCCATACTATAATTTTACTGTCACTAATATGGCGAGCTGGCAAAATATTGTATTATTATTCAGAATTGAAATAAAATATGTTTTGCCAGAGGCTCTATTCAAAATAAAACATGACTCATCGGTTCAAAAAAATATTACACCTCTTAATCCTCTTATTTGTTTGACTTATGAACGGCTTATTTTGAATAGTATATGCTTTGAAATTTGCCTGGTATAGTCGCCTTTGTCGCGAGGATTTTTTTGCGGTTAAAACTCGTTTTGCAAACTCGCTTGTACATTTTAAGCTTATATTTTATATATTTGATTTAATAAGCAATCGAATTTCGAAGCCATTTGTTCATCTGCGCTTCCTTTCTTACAGGCATTACGGCAGAAAAACATTTTAAAAAATATTGGGGTTCCCGTTACGAGGAATTTAAGAGGATTTTTTCTTCCTATATGAACAAAATAATTTTGTGATTTCCTTTGGATTTTTAAAAAGCAATACATCGTTTTTCTGTTCATCGCCATCACTAATCGCAATCAAGTAAAGAAAAATCACAGTTTGGATTCGAAACCGTTACCTTCCGACCTAAGTAGTATAGTTAACTGGTCGATTTCCAATTGGCTTTTTTTAAATGTGAAGAAATCTCAGTCCATTATAATTTATAAAAAGTCGTTAGGTAATACTTCCTCCTTGCTAGGGTTTTATCTAAGCGGTTCTCCTATTCCGTTTTCAAATACTGTTCAAGACTTAGGGTTAGTTTAAAAAAAAACTTAATTCCGGTGACTCTTTAGTTGATTAGTAAAAGGCTATTATTGAAATGCTGGAAGGTTACCGAAGATCACTTTGCATTTTATCAAATAGAACATTAGTCTAAAATCAAATAGTGAAACACACTAAGAAGCTAATAAAAAAAACTTAAGCCAATTGTGATTGCAAAATAATAAATTATTAAATAATTTAGAGTATCTTTCGAAGGAGGTAATATTTCATGGACATTTCTAAAAAAATCCAATTTTAGCTAAATTAATCAATTTCGGGTTTCAAACTGGCAAATTTGCTAACTCTCTAAATGTGGTGAAGATTATTCCAGTACAAAAAAGTAATAATAATTTGTTGGCCAACTCTATTTTACCCTCGATATCAAAGCTGTATAAAAATGTTATCTCGGTTGAAAAAATTTTTGTTCGACGATAATATGATATCATTGCATCTGAACGAGTTTTCTAAAAATTCCCACAATTTGTGTACCTGTTTGAATTTAATCGAAATCGTAATAACCTCTAATGTAAGACGATATCTAAAAATTCCCTATAAGTCATTAGTCAAACATACTAAAATTGTATGCCAATTATTTCTCCAAGCTGTAATAAATTAAATTTAGTCATCATCTGAAACTCTAAAATATATATAAATTATAGATTCATTTAAAATGTATTTAACACTAAAATTAAATGAAATAAGGGAAAAAGAGGACTAATTTATTATAGCAATAATTTATTTCTCCTATGAAGTGATTGCATTTTAATTAAAGTTAAAAAAATTAAGTTAAAAAAATCAGCTCGAGCTTTAACAAAATTTGGATACTTTTTGGTCTTAAAGATATGGTCTTACTTCTATTCTTAGAGATATCATTAAGGCCAATCCGACCATTGTTACAGATTTTGGCTTTTTTGAATTTGAATTTTGGTATTAGCAGCTAAGAAATAATTGAGCAATTTCAATGAAATGTAATACAATTTCTTAAAATGTTTTAGGTTATTTGCTGCCTTATGAAAATTTTTCAATTTTCTTTTTATTATTGCCTAATATCGTTTGCCTAATATCGGGCTGTTGAAAATTAACTAAACTTACTAAACTTATATGCACATTTTTACAAAATTTTCCAATAAAGTTCCGAAATATTAAAAAAAAAAACAGTCCAAGAATCACCTGAAGTAGAGAGCGTATACCGCTCCATCTGTTTTTCTTTTTGCTCTCGCAAAAATTCTTTTCTGTATTTTTATGCTAAATGTATTTTAGTCAGATAGGACTTTGAATGTTTAACATAAATTTATGTTAAACATTTACTAAGAAAATTCGTCTACTAATCCTAAACTATTTAAAAGTGTTAAGGTTCACTGCAGCCAATTGTTATGTAGATGTACTTATGTGGAGCCGTAGGCCACTTGCATAGTAACATAATATATATATAAACAAAATCAAGTTGTTTGATAACTAAATCATTACTGTGCGAATATGTTTGGCTAAAAATTAATAAAATACATATCATTAGACAAAAAAAAAAAAAAAATAAGAACGTAGAATAAACAAATAAACGACAACAATATGGCCATGCCCTCAATTAGTTACTCTCACTATCTAATGGAATTTTAAAGTTTACATATGCTTAAAATGAAAAATTCGATTGTTACTTGGAACATTATGGATATTGGTTCTATGTATTTCAGTATTTACACATTTTAAATTATATTTGCAATTTTATTGTTTTGTATATTCTATCGTATACAGTTTAGGTTGCATTTGATGATAGCTCAATTTAGTATGACCATATTATGTTCTGCTTTTCTAAAACTTAGAACAAAAATAGCAGTTAATTTAATTTTTTTACTAAATTGTAACACATTTTGTTAAAAATTGAAAAACTAACAACTTTTGGACACACATTATTTTCATTCGACCTTTACCTTTAAGGCTCACTTAAAATAAATAGATGAATATTTGTAGACTGTTTATCTTAGGTATCTTAGAGTGATTAGTTGGTTTTATCTTACATCTCATGCAATTAATAAATTTTTCAGGGTTCATAGCCCTAAATTTGACACAATGTCTGATAACTTTTTCAATAATAATTCTCCATGCTTTTGTAATTTGGCTTGTTAACTCTATATTTTGCTTGTGCTCGCTGTACTCTCCAATCTTCTAAGTTCTTAAATTTTAAGTTCTTTAGGCCCGATTCTATGAACAACGATAAATAAAAAAAATCCGTTATTAACAATTAATCAGCAACCGACGATTATTTTTTTCGTCGATTCTATGATAGATTATAATTTACGCTTGGTTTTATTGTAGTTTTACTGCAGTTTTTGTATACGTGGTAACACTTTTTTGTGACGTATACCTATGGTTTTTGCTCAAATTTGTTGTTGTTTGTATTTATGAAATGTCAATCAATTATTTTTAGATAAAGAAATTAAAATTAAATTGGATATTTTGTGCAAATATTTTACAGTTTATTTTATTTAATTTTAACTATTTTATAATTACAAATGAAATATGTTAGTTAATTCTATCGTATTCTTTAAACGTCAAAAATGTTTTATCCTCTGATTTATACACCACAAACTGCGAGTAAATCAGATGATAGAAAAAAATCGCCCGATTAATCGTCCGTTTTATCGTCGTTCATAAAATGTAAACGACAATAAATCGGAGGATTAGTGTTTTACTCGCGTTCATAGAATCGGGCCTAAATGAATTCTAATTGTTAGAATTATCAACTAAGCGCAGTGACCCACATAACCTGGTTTAGTAAAAGCCTAAACTTAAAATTTGAAGTAATTTTTATAATTTCCATTAATATAGTATACAGTCCCTTCAAGAGAGTCTCGGGAGTGTCTGTCTATATTGAAGACCGAGGAGTTTTTTACGAGCGGCTTCAAGCTAGACGGCATTTATGATAAACTGATTAATTTTTATTCGTCTATCTGCCTACTGTAGCGTTTACCAAGCTGAAGTGTGTTAGCGATCGAGGAAGTTTCGACTTGGTTGAGGCATAATGTGATCTCCGAACGATATTGCAATATATGTAGACAGTCAAATTACAATTAGGTCGCTGGGAGCAGTGAACATTTCAACATCGAAATCAACTCAATAATATATCTGCGCAGAAGTGAGTTAAGAGCAGTCGTTTCAGATCTTGCGGACATCAAGGTGCAAGACATTTTACGCTACATCAGTAGCTCAAGATGGTTCCAATAAGGGTATTAGGAGAGTAAGCTTCTAAACTTCAGTTTCCGTTGCCTTTTTTTAAAGCACTGGTTTAAAGAGATATTCGATTAAAGTCAATTTGTAGTTTTCGGGCTTCAACTTAAAGACTATTGGTTTTTAGGTGCTTCGCAACCCGAGAATTTTTTGCCCAACACATCCAAATTTCCTCCACATGATTTTCGAAAAATATTTGCTTTATTATAGATATAAATGCAGCGTGTTGGTGGTTACAAGAAGAAAAAAATACAAATTTAAGAACCTTGCATTAGAGGCATCAGGTCAGATGTGAAAAAAAATAGTAGTTATTTTCATCCGGTAAAATAGGAATTTTCATAAACGCCCACACTTGGTTCTTAGACCAAACACTTTCATTATTACTATCGGCGTTTTTGAAACCCATTGAACACTATTGAATGAGCCACTTTTGGTCGTTAATCAAAGTTTTCGAAGGTTTGACGCACTGGAACTACTCTAGCTAATTTAAATCAATCAGGAAGACTCCGATCTTAAAAGCTTTATTCACGCATTTGGCAAGCGGTGAAGTTAAATTGAGATATTATCAACTCCTGTCGCCGAACTGAGTTCAGATTTAAAAAAGTTTTGCCAGTTTATTTAGAAATATGAGGTCATTAATTAAAGGTAGCTACAACTTGAGGGTTTTCACAAACTAATAAGTTTATAACAAACTCACCCAAAAGCAAATTATTGTGATATCATTTTAAATATGATTCTAAAATAGGTGAAAACCCAGAATATTTTTTTGAGATCGACACATTGCAAGAACATTCACATTTGTTTCAACAAGCTTCCCTTAAGTGCTTGACAGAAATTCTCATCTGCAACAAATAGTTTTTATGCTTTAATGTCGAATTTCACGAAAAAAGCAGCGCCTCTATATTTTATTTTAGTTAAATATAAATGTACAATCAATATATGTATATGACAAATTGAAATTGGAATTATTTACTAATTCGATTTTTCTGCAAGACAGACAATAAATAAGTCATCTTAATAAGTTTGTTTTCCTTTATCTTCAATTTTAGATAATAAAGAGCGTCTAGTTGGCTGGACCATCTAACTCTATTAAGGGCTACTGCTTTTATTTGCACTCATGATTAGCCAAGACATTTTAAGTTATACATATTTACATATACAAATGCAGCATAAATAATTGGCGCATCTAGCACACGTATAGAGTCCACTGAAAATTCGTAGATTCTACAAGACTATGTGCTGGATGCGAAAAATCTCAGTAAAAATATGTAGACTTACGAGTTTTAGTGAAAATTTTAGTCTACATTTATATTTGTAGATTATTTTGGTTTGAAACTTGGATTTTTTTTTGACATTTGTATTACTAGTTCATATTTATAAACCAAAAAAACATGGAGGATGAAACGCATTTTGAATATCCTTATATTTACGATAGTGATGGAGATAAATATAGATGTAAAATGTCAATTTAATTTATTACGTAATTTCAACAAGTTATCCAAGACAAAAACCAAAATGGATACGTAAAAATTTACGTCCAGCACACGTAGAGTCTACAAATGAGATTAGTCTACATTATAGACTATCTCAAATGTAGACTACGTGTGCTAGATGCGCTCAATGTTGATAAATATTTGAATGCACGGTCTGCTAAAGGATACTTTTCCGATGAATGTGACCCCTTAAACGATAATTTCATAAACATTTGTTATAATGGATTTCTTTTCCTATGGAATGACATTTTATTGCATTTATAGGTATTTAGCTGCAATGAGTTTCGATTACACCGCACAGTTGTGATCCTTGAGGACCACCAATACTATAACTTTGTTTGATTTGGATTTCTTACTGTCAATTTTTACATTGCACACGATTTGTTAAGTATGAGGTAAACCATCTAACAAAAATAAATGAAAATCCAAAGAATATACAGGCTATCAAGGGTACGATGCCAGATATAGAAATCGAATGCTTTGCGGAATTCTGTGTAGTGGTGTTTTACAACTTCATTGACGACTTTACTATAGTAAATTTTATGAAATTATTTGATGCAAATGTAATCGGTATGAATCCATGTTGAGCGGTAGATAAATGGCGCGCCAATTTAACTTTTAAAAAAGTGTCGCATACAACAACCTCAAATAGTTTTTTTGTTTCAAAAATTAACAGAGCATAATATTGCCATCAGTGATAACAGGATGATTAAATGAGTTATTGGTGTAGTTCAATTTATATTTCTTTTTGGAGGAGGAGGGAATCTTTAAGGACCTGACAAGACACCATCATAATCTTGCAAAAATGTCAGATTCTTAGCGACCAGACTTTAACCTACTTTGCCATTTAGCATCATAGAACTACTAATAAGTATTACTTCACGAAGCCGACTCAGCTCAAGCTGCAATCATTTTTAATTATTAGCATATTCGTGCCTAATCTTCTCTAAGTTGTCGTAGGTATTCACCACGTTACTAAGAAATAATATGCGACTCTGACGAGCACCTCTTACGTTCGGCATTATTCGCGATAAAGCTCCAGCTTTCTGACACACAGATCACTTCCAGGTGACCACCGCACAATATTTTTTAGATTTTTTGGAACCTCCCTTTCATCTGGCAATCCTTTTCATCTTCTATATCTTCCATCTGCAATCACCTCTCGCGCCGTATCTACCACGAGCTTAATTGCGTCAATGATAGAGCCCAGATAGTTTTTCTAATGCCTTCGTTCCTTTCGGTAGAAGTACTGGCTTTTAAGCTTTCCACTGCATAGGGAATAATCTTCCCTTGCCCCTTGGTTCGATGATTCTTACATAATCAGGCTGTTGTGGAAATATCGTAGAGACTATATTTTCCAGCAATTCAGAGCACAATTGGCTTGCATTCTATGTACCTTTTAACCTTGTCATAACTATTCTGTGTGGCTTGCTCCAAAGATTCCAATCTACCTCTTCACACAATTCTTGAATGCATCGCTGTTTGCTTGCTTTGAGAATCACAATATTGTTTTCGTAACTCGTATTTCGTTTCGGGCCTTGTACGTTGGTATAAGCATCTAAAACGGAGGCATTTTTTACGCAGCTCAACTATTTCCTTGGTCCACGAATACAATGGAACCCTGCAACAATCTATTGATCTCCGTGGCATTGCTGCATCACAAGGTGATGTAATCTATTGTAATGTAATCTGTGATTTGAGACACCTGATTTTCTGCAGTTCCTGACAAAACTCTATCTTCCACTATGAAAATAAAAAGCTTTTCGTCAAACATTTTATGTTTCTAGAGCCTTCCGTTTTTCCGTTTTTTTTTCGAAACGTCCCTTAGTTGTTTACCATCATGCAAGAGGCACACAATTGCTTGGTGATCACTGTGTGTGTTTAGATCACTCATTTTCAAACCTAATACTTCAGTTAGGAACTACTCACTAGCATTACCCCTACGAAACGTGGACGTGTTACCTTCATTCAGAACTACCACTTGAAGTGACGAAAATGCTTCTAGTAGAGCTTTACATCTATTATTACCGCTTTTTGTAGCAAGTCAAGCACAGCTTCACAGTGGTTAAGATTTAGTTGGATCAACCTTATCATCTCCATGTCATATGCAACGCCTTCTGATATATCCAACACTTCAAACTACCAACGGAATGTTGGTTTCCTCCAGTGGCTTTATCACTAAAAACATGTATTTCGGACCATTGTTGCAGCTCTTTACAATGTGACTCTCATCTCCGCACTTGAGCTTGTTAGACCTACCCTTCAAACTTCTACATTGTTGAGCTTGGTGACCAATTTTTCACTGAGTTCTTCAAACTCCTTTTCCAACTCATTACAGGGTAGTTTGATCAACCAAATCATCCTCTTTATTTTGCCATGCCCATGGTCCCGATCCTTCATAAGATATTCGATCAAGTAACTTATCTGCTTTTTAACTGCTGATAATTTCGAAACACTCGGACATTCGAACTAAATTCTTTTATTTGGTTGTCATTTAGATCAGGAAATTAGACTGGCCTAGTTATATGTATTTCTCAATCTCATGAGCTTCTTATTTCTATTGAGTGGGTCCACACAACTAGTAGGGCACCACTTTTTGGAACTTCACCTAAATTTGAAACATTGCGGTCGTTGGTTTTCGATGATAAGAAGCCCGACAAGGTACTGTGGTTCCGAATCCCTGGCCCTAATTCTATTATTGCTCTTCCTCATTTTTAGTATTTTATTGGGATGCCTTCCGCTAATAGTATATATCTTCTACTAATTTTTGTTTCAGCCGCCTCTAACATAAGGGATTACACTCTGTTTGAAACGCATCTCCTGATGAACAGACTCTTCGTGGTGGTTTTGGTTCGCGAATGGTATTTTATTTCCCACTCGCCGCGGTAATCCCCTGCTTAGAGATTTCCTCTATCTGCCTTCCAAGGACGCGTCCGATGAGAGAATTCCAACTTCACATGGGTTTTAATTGATACGTCTAAGCGTCATTGTCCTGTGTCCTATAATAATATTCGGTTTTTACAATTTCGATGAATTTCATCATAATCGGTTAAGAACTCGCCGAGTTCCTCCCTAATTGGCCACATAACAGAACTTTCCTAAAAAAATCATTTTAAGTTTAAATCACATGTCGAAATATCCTGTTTTGAAATATCCAGTGTTTTACCATATCTCGTTTTGAATTATCCAATTTTGAAATATCCAGTTTTGTACCATATCTCGTCTTGTACCTTATCTCGTATTGAAATATCCAGTTTTAAAATGTCCAGTTCTAAGCGGTTCCCCTCCTTGCCGTACACCAGAGCTAATTGCAAAAATTCCTGATAGTTTATTCTTAATTTTGACACAACATTGTAAACGGACATATTTGTTATGTATTCCCAGGCATTGCAAAGCAAACCATAAGCTTTCCCGATGGATTGACTCATAGGCTTGTTGGAAATCTAATAACACCTAATGTACGTCACGAGATGTTTCGTAATATTTAGAAAGAATTACCATCAGCGAAAAAACATGAACTGACCGATTCGGGCGATAGTCACCTAGAATTTCCTCCGGCACGGGAGTGATTCTCTCTAATACTGTATGAAAAAAACATTTAGAATAATATTTGACATTTTGCTACACAAAACTATATTAAAATTGTTTTATTTATGTCAACAATGATTTAGCAATGTGCTGAATATTATGAATATGGCGGATTTGCTAGATGTATCAAGTAATGCTATGTCTAGCAAATTAAAAATTTAATTGCATGTCCGCCATATTTAACAGTCGCAGTTTGGTAACTTGCGACACGTACAAGAATCTACTCATAAAAGTACCCCTCACGTTTATTAGCAATATTGATTTGGTTTAAATTGGCTTAAAGCACAGCACAATGTCAATGAATATACATTATGCGACTGATTTGATATTATATGGTAGAATAGCGTTCATTTCTTGGTCGAATTTGCAGATGACATCAGGTAAGTTGAAGTCATAAAGCACAAATAAACATCTTTACTTGCATAGAGTGGTATGTAAGCGGTCTTAAAATGGCCTTAATTTTAGTATCAATTCTATTAATTTTCTCCCACGGAGCTTAAAAAATTTCAACATTTAAATTAGTTTTTACGTTAGATGTCTACTGTTTGAGTTATACTTGGTGTTTTTTTTTCTAAATAATTGATATGAATATAAAATCGTCGTTAGTTTTAGTCATCTGACATCTGTCAGTCGCTTTTAAGCAATTAATGTTCACCAAAACATCAAAACTGATTATTGTGAATTCTTTGCTTACATGGGGTTAATTTTTTTGGTTGTTTTGCGTTTTTTTTTTTTTTTTTTTGGAGAATTTATTAATGATCTTATATGATTATCATCAATTCAATGTGATGGTGTTTTTTTCTTCTAAAGCTAAAATAAGATATAAAAGGAATTATAAGATGTTCGTGTTTCATACGATTGTTTTTTGTTTTTATTAGTTTTTTTGTTTGTTTGTGAATACAAAAATAGTATTATAATATTATTTTTAACAAATTGTCAACCTTGAATTATTTAAAATTGCGTCATTTTAATGATGATGATTTGCTTCGCTTTAGGTTGCATATATGTATATTTTTGATTATTAAAATTGTCATTTTCATATCCATTATAACATATTATTTTTCTAACAAACCAATATAGTTTTAAGTATATATATATATAGTTGTATGTAATATAGTAACTAACAATCCAATGTCACTATATTATTGTTATAAGTTACAAACATATCATCATCACATCTCTACACTGTGTGCTTCCTATTATGAATTTTTTTTTGTATACAATAGTTGATATTTTTTTTTTAGTATATACACGCTTAAAAATATTATTTAAGTCGGAACTACCGACAATATAATTGGCCTATGACAGTGAATGAATAATGCCAAACAATTTCCAAACAATAAATAATATTGAATGCATACATAAAAATTGCATCGTTTCAATTCTTAAAAATGTATATAAACACAATTTTTTATGTGGGTTTTTAGAATGATTGAAAATACTCGCAAATAAAATATTTAAATTATAAAATATTAAATAATAAATTATATGTATATATACATTTATAAATTTAGTGATTGTATTGTTTAAATTGTTTAGTGCATGAAAGGGTTCCATTTGACATTGGACCAGGTTTAATCGATTTCAAATTAATATTTTAAATCTTTATGCGGTTTGATTTGGAACGAAATAGCAAATGGAAAAATACTATAATCTTATAATAAGCAAAAAAAAATTTTAGAAGATAACTAATTCGATTGAAATAAATAAATATACATATATAAAAATGTATGTATGACATACATAGTGGTCGCTCTGGTTGGGGGACGCTCCATTACGAGCATACTATCCTTAGAATTCTACCACAGCATCCTGGGCTTGTAGAGGGAGGCGACTAAATAAAGGTTGGATCGCTGGGCTGAGTACCCGCATCCGTAAAATCCCTCTTTATTAATAATATCAACAAAAGGAAATATGGATACCACCAAAATTTTAACCAACCCTTTATATTAACGAACACGCAGTTTAGGATCGGTACGTGAAACGTGCAGTCGCTAAAGAAACTAGGCATGTTTAATGGCACGGTATTAGCCATGAAAAGGTATCGTTTGAATGTCTCTCCAAGAAACTCAGTGCCGAAAAGTGGAGGTCATGTGTCCCATAGCTATCCATTGATTTACAGTGAAGATGACCTCGGCAATATTGGGGTTGGTTTTCTTCTTGGGCTGAAGGTGAAAAGGCTGTTTTGGATTTCATCCAACAGTATCCTTACAGTATGTGTAAGCTACGTTAATCCACCTTGTTAATCATTTGTGTTCATGCGCCCACTGATATGAGCTAACCCATAGATTTGAAGGAGGGTCAAGTATTAGATTTTTTCAGTAGTAAGATCATGTCCTGGTGTCGTTTTCGGACTTATTCAGAATATGTTTGTGTTCTTAATACCTATCCATATAAACTTTATATGGAAACAACTTACTGTCAGCTTGCTCCAGTAGTACGAAATTATTTGTTCAAAGCTAAGGGTATTTGTTGCTCGATTTTGTTTCCATTTGAGTATTGGTGATTTTATGTGTTGCCATTACCGCCAAACTTTCCTCTTATATTGGATTAATTGCTGAATAGTAGTAAAGAGTTGATTCGCTTTTTCAGAAATATTGATTTTTTTTTTTCAAAAAACGGAAGTATCCTTCGCTTCTTCTGATTCCATAGACTATTTTAGCTGTTCTACTGCTGCTTCGATATTTGTTTGCGTGCAAAGGAAGATATATTTTTTCGATTAGTCCTCTTTATTTGTCCCACTTTGTTTATTTGTTCATCAGACATTTTGGAGAATTAACTTTCAGAACATCAATGCTTAATGTTACTATAAGTCTTGGTTTCGACCGAGAAATTGGTTGTTTTTTTTTTTTACAAAGGGAAATATTTTAATTTTTTTTATGTATATAACGTTGATTTTTTTCATAAAAATTTATTGTAAATGGTTGCAAATCTAAAATGTTTAAAGTTTAATAAAAAATAAATGACTTTAAGTGTTTTAAAAAATAAATAACTTTTATTTTAATTTGAATCGCAACAAAAATACATGATAATGACATTTTTCAAATAAATGAAGGGTTGTCCATGAAATTTTATATTTTAGTACTAATGTAAAAAAAACAACAGCAAAAGTTCTCTTCATTAGTACAAATCGGTTGTTTTTTTTTTGCATGTGTAGGTAATAAATTTTGTGTTGAGATGCATTTTTTTTTGAGAATGTATACTATTCGTGTGAGGTGCGATGTAAAAAAAAAACCAACTTTTTGGTGGAAACGTACACGTTTGTACAATGTAAATGGTCAGATGATAATTTATAGGAATATGTGGCGGTACTATTTTTCGTGTTTTCAATTAACCATTAAGGACCTTGTCTTGTGGTATACGCACTAAATCATTTACTATCAGCGGTAGTACACTATCTAGCGTTTTCTGTTGTATATTATCTTTGACCGTACCGTACCGTTCGGTTTCATTCTATGATTTCTTATTATAATTTAAATTGTCAGGACGTCACATGTTTCTTAATACTTTTAAGATGAATGAACTGCACTAAGTTCAGCTTTATTATCTTTTATAAATTTTAGGAATTCAACTTAGTTTTAAATTAAATTTTACAAACAAAATATTTTTGATAGTGTTGATCGTTAAACGATTTCTTTCATCAGTCCATTGCTGCTCTATTAAACTAAAAACTCGCACAACTGTCGTGTTATGAGCGGGAATCCAAAAAAAACCCTAAGTTTTTCAAAATTTGGATATTTGTCCAAATTTTGTATTTTTGAAAAAAATGTTTTCCATTTTTCATGGTACACTCATCTTATGAAGTCACTGTCAGCTAACGTAATCTCACAAAAATGTATTAAATTTGGATTTTGTGAAATTAAAACCAAATCATCAATTTCTATTCTATGTTGAGATAAAAATTCAGCAGATTATAAAATTTGTTCCCACGATGGTTTTTCATTTTTTATGGCATTTTTTATGAAATTTGAGCCTTTATTGTAAAAAAATACAAGATTTTTTATTCAAAGTATTGTTCATCGCTACCCACTACTTTTTCCCATCTTTCTGGCAATTTATGGATTCCATCCCAGAAAAACTGCGCCGGCTTGGCGGCCAAAAACGAATCGAGCCAATTTTCGATACCTTGAACTGTGAAAGTTCAAAAGTGAAGCGTATTCCTGATAGGGCATTCTTCATGGATCGAAATAGGTGGTAGTCCGAAGGAGCAAGGTCTGGGCTATAAGGCGGGTGAGGTAGAATTTCCCATCCGTTATTCTCCAAATAATTTTTGATCGGCGCCGCAATATGTGGCCGAGCATTATTGTGGTGGAAAATGATTGACTCTGGTCTGGTCGCATACGTTGGCTGCTCTGCCTGAATTTTCTGCTTCAATCGGATCAATTGTTGACGATAGGGTTAGGCATTGATGGTTTGGCCACTTGGCAGCAGCTCATAGTTGATTACACCTAGCTGGTCCCACCAAATGCACAGCATGACCTTGGACCCGTGAATATTCGGCTTTGGTGTCGATGGGCCGTCCTCGCCTTTCTTGACATACGCCTTTTTTGCACTTGGGATTATCGTAATGGATCCATTTTTCATCGCCATTGGCAATGCGATGCAATAACGACTTCTTTTTGTGGCGCTCGAGCAGCATTTCGGACATGCAAAATCGTCTTTCCACGTTTCTTGGCTTCAACTCATCCAATTTCCCATCTTTTGGATGAATCCCAAGGCTTTCAAGCGTCTGGAAATTGTTGCTTGATCAACTCCCAATGATTCTGCAAGTTCTTCTTGCGTTTGACATGAATCTTGATCGAGTAATGCCTCAAATTCTTCATCCTCAAACTTTTTCGGCTGACCAGGACGCTCTTTGTCCTTGATGTCAAAATCACCACTTTTGAAGCAACTAAACCACTCAAAGCACTGTGTTTTTGCAATAGCATGCTCACCATACAAATCCACGAGCAAAAGAATGACTTTCAGCTGCAGTTTTGTTTGCGAAAAAGTGACTCAACAAAACTTCCCGCAAATGCTGTTTTTCTCGCAAATTTGATAAATTTTCCATCGATGAAATCAGTTGGATGTGCACAATCAAAACAAAAACTTTTAGCTGATTTTGACAAGTATTGAATAGGGCTTTCAAATGACATATATGTCCATGATGTACTATAACGCATAAACAAGTAATGATATCTAGTGTCAAATTCCGGTTTTTAATGCTTACACCTTATAACAGATTCATCCGGCGGAATATTAAAGATGCTCAACTTGTTGGGTCCTTCGCTGCAAATAACTTAAGCAATTATGGTATCTGTAAAACTCCAGTCCTAAAACAATACATTCATTGCTAAGCTCCCTATTATGATTTAAAACTTTGGTCACTGCCATAGATATATTTAGAAGAAATTCGTTGTTTCAGGTTATCTTTTTAAAATATTAATAATTTCTAACAATTAGTTTTCTTCTTTTTCCATTTGTCCTATTTTTTATGAAAAACATTCGTTAACGAATGCAAAAAAAAGACAAGCCTCATTTAGGGTGTATTCAATATTTTTTTTTTAAAGTGACAGGAGCTTTTTCAACCGATAAAAAGTAACCTTTCAAAAGTTCATATTTTTAGGATTCGCTCTATGACTGGAAACAATGACAACCATCGAGTTTTTGACGAACCTAATAATCGTTTCAAAAAGTTACAACTATAAACTATAATATTTCAGAGGCTTTCTGTCCTTACTGTAAACGTCGAAAAATGACTGTGTATTTTCCAATCAAAAAGCTTTGATATCAGTAAGCCACAAATCGTTGCGTGCTTGATGCAGTTGTTTAGTATATGGGTGGGACATCCAACACCAACTAAATTTTGGAAATCAGTGTTTCCTTCAGTAGAGCAAACGTTACGCATTTAGTGGTAATTTAAGAATTTTCCAAAATTTCAATTAAAATATTGCTGAAAGCCCCTGCAGTTTCATTTGGTACAGATCTGATGTCCACAAGCGCTTTTACTAATCCTGAATTTTTCGAAAAGTAAGTACTCATAAAAGGAAATATTTTTATAGCATCATGTTAGCTTCCATCCGTGCTAGATCCTATCAACCGAATTTTATTGGTTTTGATGTCACTTTCAAACGATTTTATAGAAAGAGGAGCTAAGACACTATTTACAATAGCTTCTGTTTTGGTTCGGTCAGAGCAAGACGAGTGGTAATTTTTGAATCTTGAAAGATTACTCAGCAATCTATAGTTGTACAATCCATTGATAGGAAACTTTAATGATGTCCCACGACATGGTAAGCTAATGTAGCTTCAACGGCATCAATTGTATCCTCAATTGATGAAATCGAATGGGTCATTTATTAAAAATGAAGTAAGGGATTTTGATATTTCGGGTGATCCAATGTTCTATTTGTGTCGTTCTGATTGCATATGTTGCATTAAATCCAATCTACCCTTATAACTAATTGAAATTGTATTGTTACAAGTAACATATTCAACTGTAGACTTAATCGTTTAAGTCTACAGTTGAATGTGTACATCGAATGTACATCGAATTTTTTTCCAATTTTACGTTAAAAACACATGTTTTGATGTCATATTTAATTTTTATAATTAACTCGTAAATCTACGAAGAATTCACCAATAAACACAATTATTTCTACTCGCTAAATTTAATCAAAAATTAATTACTAAAAAATTCACTAAACAAAACGTTTTTTACTCGACTTAAACTATAAAACATTCAAAAAATGCACAGCAACATACGACGTATGTAGTTTTATTTTTTGGAGTAACGTTCGAGAACGAGAGAAAACAAAATAAATTATTTCATTAGTAAATGTCAAATAAGAATTGTCAGATTTAAATTGGTTGAGTTCAGTAGTAAAGTACTTGAACTAAAAATAGCTTATAATTATCTACTAAATGTTGTACTAAAATGTATATCAAAAATTTAAAAAAGAGGACAAAGTAGATCAAATTTTAAAAAAAGGACAAAAAATATTCTATTATAAAATGGAGAAGAGGACAAAAGTGCAACGTTAAAAAAGAGGACTTTTCCTCTTAAAGAGGATAGATGGTAACTCTAGTTAATATACTCTATTCTCATCATAATTGTATCCTGAATGTTGTTCCATATAAACTATTTTCAGTCAAATAATCTTTCAAATGTGCTGACTTAACATCATAAAACGTTCTAATTGCCTTCTTCATTATTAAAATCGAAAAAAACGGTCTTAAAGTTCCATAATTTAATATTGGAGACTTCATAATCGTATCCTAACTTTCGACCATACCAACTAATCTTGCTTTAATTGTTTCCTCTGGATCATATTCGATGATCATGCTCGATAATTTCATAATTTCGTGCAATATCATTAACTTGGAATATAATCTATAAACTTATATCTATTCTATATTTGATGTTACAGGATGTTCCATTTTGCGGTTATATGGAAAGATGTCTTCATTTGATCTATCATGGTTTTGTAATTCATTTGTTTTTTCCCTTACTGTTGATTCAGACTGACTTTTATCTGATACAATATAACATGGAATATTATTGTTGTTTTTGTTCGTACTCGAATCGATGCTCTTTGATATTATTCCGTGACCAAGCTTAACATAAGTTGTTTTATGTATTTTATTGCTTATATGCATTTTTTACCCTTGAATAACCCTCTAAGATTCTTCGCTTTGCTCTTGGTTGCAGTTTTGAAATATGAGCCTTATTAAATTTTCTAGTACGCCAAACAACCATAGGTCCGCAAGTTTTGAACATATGTGTTTTTGGCACCCCATAACCCATGGGTATTTTGTTAATTTCTCTTTTAATTGGCGTTATGTTATATGTATGTCTCCCCAGAATTTTACTGGAATATTTCCGTCTTTCAGAAAATACCTAGTTTTGTCTGAGATCATTCGATAAGCTCTTTCCGCTATATCGTTACTGCTAATACTAATTCATTTTCCCTTCTCTCGATTAAGTCATGTAGCTTCTGATAAGTTAATATAAGTTATGTAGCTTCTCATCTTTGCTTGATAACAAAATATATGCCATGAAACTACGTGTTCATAAAACACAGTGAAGCGCAATTAGGACAGATCACTCTCCTGTTATCATGACTCTCAGTGTAACAATATTTAAGCAAGAGTCGTTGCCCAAATTAACAAACAATAAAACTAATTGGAATCTTTTCCAAAATATTAGTCAATGACAAGTCCCATTAGAACTCAGCAATTAAAAATACTTAACAATATTATGAAGCAAGCAGTTTGGGATAGTACACCTAATAGTTAAAAAGAAACTCGAACATGTATTAACTACTCTATGGGAGAATTGAATAAAAAAAAAACGGGAATCATGGAAAACTTGGCCTGATGAAAAATCAGGCTCCACAAAGTAAAACTATACTGAACTAAGTAATAAACTAAAACTTTTAATCCAAACAAATAAAAATGACTCGTTTTCCGTAATTACCTTACATGCCTAAAAAAAACTCCTGGACATGATCTAATTACAGGACAAATAGGTAAAACACTACCCGAAAAAGGATAACTAAAGTATTAATTATGTTCCACACTAATGAAAAGTGACTAACAAAAAGTGAAAAGTGACCTAACAATAAAATATCATGTAGGCTGATTTGGTTGCTTCAAACTATTTCAAAATTGCTCGAGAAATTTCTGCTAAAGAGACTCAAATTATTAATAACACAAAGAGATTTTATTCCTTTACCTCAATTCCGTTTTAGATAAAAACTTTCTACTATAGAACAAGTCTACAGAATCACAGACATAATTAAAGATGTGCTGGAAATCTAACCAATATGCAGTTTATGTTCAAGTAAAGTACTACAAGGTAGTGTCCTGTCAATTCTATATATCCTATATACCAGAAATTTTCCAAATACAGAAGCAACTAACAAAGTACATAAAGCCACTAACATACTGAGTAACTGGACAAAGAGATGGCGAATCCAGCTAACTGAAACCAAATCAATTAATGTAACTTTACCAACAAAAATATTACCTGGATATCAGTGAAAATCAACTCACAGCAAGTTTCACATGCAAATACAGTCATATATCTAGCCATGGCACTAGACGATAAGCTTAAGTGGAAAGAGTATGTCAACAAGAAAAAATAAGAAGAGCTTACCATCAAATATAGAAAAATGGTTTGGCTTATGGTTAGAAGCTCTGTGTTATCTTTACATAAAAAAACTGCTATATAGGCAAATTCTTAAACCAATATAGACCTACGGTATTTAGCTTTTTCGGGATGTTCTAAGACCAATTTAAAAATAATACAATCATTCCAAAGCAAAGCTTAATTTTTGATTGATTGATTGAGTTAGAATGTACGACAAAGCATTAAGCAGGATCTCCCGGATATTTCGACCTTCATTTTAACAAAGTCAAAATTTTTAAAATGTGTACAGCTTTGAGTCGTAACGTTAATACGGCTCAAAAGAGGATTGATTGTAATTTTTTACACTCAGTATTTGTTATAAATATTCAACTAAATGTGCTTTGACAGAAAAGGAATAAAATTTGATTCTTATAATAATAAAATTTAAAATAATATTTTTTGAGTGAAATTAAATTCTTCTAATTTTGATTTATTTGAGTGAAATTTTGAGTTTTGCGTCTATAATTCAAAAATAGGTATGACAAATTTACGATAGGTTTGTCAGAAAAAGTTTGACATTTTTTTCAAGTAAAATTGTGTTTATTAAAAATTTGAGTAGAATTTCTAAAATATAAACTACTTCAACTATAATGAGTCGCAAACTACTTAGTTGTTTAAAGAGAACGATTTTGGTTAGGATTTATATTTTTATATTCTATTTCATGAAGATAACAAAAACTAAACGAAAAGTAAAATTAAGCTCGTATTTTTATTTTTCACTCAAAATCAATTATTAATTTTTAACTATATTTTACAAAAAGAGAACCAAATTTGAGTTTTATATTAATGAGATTCATGAATTGATAGGCTCTTTTCAAACCTTAGAATATCAAATCTCCTACAGGCTCCACAAAGTAAAACTATACTGAACTAAGTAATAAACTAAAACTTTTAATCCAAACAAATAAAAATGACTCGTTTTCCGTAATTACCTTACATGCCTAAAAAAAACTCCTGGACATGATCTAATTACAGGACAAATAGGTAAAACACTACCCGAAAAAGGATAACTAAAGTATTAATTATGTTCCACACTAATGAAAAGTGACTAACAAAAAGTGAAAAGTGACCTAACAATAAAATATCATGTAGGCTGATTTGGTTGCTTCAAACTATTTCAAAATTGCTCGAGAAATTTCTGCTAAAGAGACTCAAATTATTAATAACACAAAGAGATTTTATTCCTTTACCTCAATTCCGTTTTAGATAAAAACTTTCTACTATAGAACAAGTCCACAGAATCACAGACATAATTAAAGATGTGCTGGAAATCTAACCAATATGCAGTTTATGTTCAAGTAAAGTACTACAAGGTAGTGTCCTGTCAATTCTATATATCCTATATACCAGAAATTTTCCAAATACAGAAGCAACTAACAAAGTACATAAAGCCACTAACATACTGAGTAACTGGACAAAGAGATGGCGAATCCAGCTAACTGAAACCAAATCAATTAATGTAACTTTACCAACAAAAAGATTACCTGGATATTAGTGAAAATCAACTCACAGCAAGTTTCACATGCAAATACAGTCATATATCTAGCCATGGCACTAGACGATAAGCTTAAGTGGAAAGAGTATGTCAACAAGAAAAAATAAGAAGAGCTTACCATCAAATATAGAAAAATGGTTTGGCTTATGGTTAGAAGCTCTGTGTTATCTTTACATAAAAAAACTGCTATATAGGCAAATTCTTAAACCAATATAGACCTACGGTATTTAGCTTTTTCGGGATGTTCTAAGACCAATTTAAAAATAATACAATCATTCCAAAGCAAAGCTTAATTTTTGATTGATTGATTGAGTTAGAATGTACGACAAAGCATTAAGCAGGATCTCCCGGATATTTCGACCTTCATTTTAACAAAGTCAAAATTTTTAAAATGTGTACAGCTTTGAGTCGTAACGTTAATACGGCTCAAAAGAGGATTGATTGTAATTTTTTACACTCAGTATTTGTTATAAATATTCAACTAAATGTGCTTTGACAGAAAAGGAATAAAATTTGATTCTTATAATAATAAAATTTAAAATAATATTTTTTGAGTGAAATTAAATTCTTCTAATTTTGATTTATTTGAGTGAAATTTTGAGTTTTGCGTCTATAATTCAAAAATAGGTATGACAAATTTACGATAAGTTTGTCAGAAAAAGTTTGACATTTTTTCAAGTAAAATTGTGTTTATTAAAAATTTGAGTAGAATTTCTAAAATATAAACTACTTAAACTATAATGAGTCGCAAACTACTTAGTTGTTTAAAGAGGACGATTTTGGTTAGGATTTTTATTTTTATATTCTATTTCATGGAGATAACAAAAACTAAACGAAAAGTAAAATTAAGCTCGCATTGTTATTTTTTCACTCAAAATTAATTATAAATTTTTAACTATATTTTACAAAAAGAGAACCAAATTTGAGTTTTATATTAATGAGATTCATGAATTGATAGGCTCTTTTCAAACCTTAGAATATCAAATCTCCTACAGTCAACAACAATTTGGAGTGAAATTCTAATGTTTTGTTAGAATGTTATACGACTTAAGTTATAATAAAAACCAAGTTGGAAATATTGATCCAGCTTCCGGTTATAACCTAGATATCACCCAAAAAAGAGGTAAATGCAATTAGGTTTTTATATTAATAAGATTTATAATGAGATTTATTGGAGTGACATTTTTTAACAGTCCCGATATTCTTAAAAAATGATTAAGTAAAATTTACCTGAGTGTAAAATGTGCACTTCAAAACAATTACAAACTTTCAACTATAGTTTGAACTATATTTTGAAATAAAATTTGATTCTTATAATTGAAGGACTCAAAATGTTATTTTTTAGTGATATATGATTTTTTGAATCTTGATTTATATGAGTAAAATTCAAGACTTTGAATCTATAAGCTTATCTCAAACCTTATAATTCGGCGCTTCAATTTTACTATAGGTTTGTCAGGGTTGTTTAAGCTTGGTATTAGGAGTCAAAGCTTTCTAGACATACGCGATTCTCATAAAACTTCTCCCTATATTGTAGTTACGCCTCCTCGTGGCAACAACCGGGCAATGCATCCTAGAATGTAGCTAAGTCACTTTCAAGACCATGCAATGGCAGACAATCCATACTTTGGTGGAAAAATATACGCCGAGAGCTGCGTGGCTAAAAGGGAGCTTAGTCGTCAGTGTATGAACTCCGGAGACCAGGCGACCTCTTGTTTAATGTTGCCTACAGTATACCGATCTTTGCTGTGACCTTCATTTCTCGGTAACTCGTAGGACTTTATATGAATTCAAAAAATATAAATATAGAGTGTGATACCTCTTTAAAAGCATCAACTTTGCCAGCTGCGCAAATATCATATCCTGTATGATAACATACCATATCATATCCTGTATGATAAAGCTGAGCTTTATCATACAGGATATGATATGGTGGTAGATGCCTCTGGGGCCACCTCCATAGATTATCTTAATGCTCGGACAAGGAAAAAAGAAAAACAGTTCACTACTTCAACAAAGGGCACCACTTGCGATAGCAACAATAGTTATATCTCTCAAACATCGGGCTCCTCAACAATTGGGTTTGTTATTGGGGACATGTCCCTTAACTCCAGTGAATTGTTCAATTCCGTCGAAAGAAGGCGTTTTAAAGGGGTACCGGCCGAAACTAGATATTTTACAACTGGATTTGACAATACAGGATAATTCAAAACTGGATATTTTAAAACGAGATAAGGTACAAAACGAGATATGGTACAAAACTGGATATTTCAAAACAGGATATTGCGACATGTGATTTAAACTTAAAATGATTTTTTAGGAAAGTTCTGGAATATGGCCAATTATGAAGGAACTCGGCGAGTTCTTAACCGATTATGATGAAATCGGATGCGTAGGATGAAAATGGAATTTTAAAATGTTTTTTTGGGAAAGTTCTGGAATATGGCCAACTAGGAAGGAACTCGGTGAGTTCTTAACCGATTATGATGAAATTCTATATGTAGGAAGAAAATGGGATTTTAAAATGATTTTTTCCAAGTTAATATTTTTAATAAGATGAGAAAAGCAGCAATTAAAAAAACCATTAAGTGAAGGAAAATTCTATCTCTCTGCTTAAAATTATTCAAGTATGAAACCTTACTGGCCATATTCCAGAGGTTTTCCCAAAAAAGGTTTTAAAATCAAATTTAATTATACAATTAAAGAAAAAAACATTAAGTGAAGGAAAATTATATTTCTCCCCTTAGAAATATTCAAGTATGAAACCTTACTGGCCTTATTCCAGAACTTTCCCAACAAATCATTTTAAAATCCCATTTTCATCCTACTTATCGAATTCCATCAAAATCGGTTAAGAACTCGCCGAGTTCCTCCCTAATTGGCCACATTATAGAACTTTCCCAAAAAAATCATGTTAAGTTTAAATCACATGTCGAAATATCCTGTTTTGAAATATCCAGTGTTTTACTATATCTCGTTTTGTACCTTATCTCGTTTTGAATTATCCAATTTTGAAATATCCAGTTTTGTACCTTATCTGGTTTTGTCAAACCCGATTTTGAAATATCCAGTTTTAAAATGTCCAGTTCTGAGCGGTTCCCAAAATAATGATAGGGTGCGAAGTAAATCATACTTCGTCTTTACCAACATGAAAACCTTGAGATTCGCCATATGAAGTCGTCACCAAAGAATGAGATTTTATTTTATATGTATTTTGGAGTTGTCACTTGGAATTTATCAAGTGACAAAAAATGTAATTTCATTTTTAATAACTAAGAGAATACCATTTCTGTCACTTTATGTGACGGTTATCGCTTTACCGACTAAGAAAATACCAAAATTAGACTGTTGCCTAAAGTGACAGACTGACAGGTGATACGACTAAGAGAATATGGGTTTTAGAGGATGTCATCCAAACTGTCGTAAAAAAATCGAAAAAATTACCGAATGCTCACGAATCACAAGGCCAAATATTTAATTTAAATTCCAGATGTCGTTCTTGAAGTATATAGACAGCAATCGAATACAATCGGGATTGTATATATATATATATACTATATATAAATATAAACAGTATACAGTATTCTAATATATAATTTCGTATATGTAATTTATATTCCAAACTATGAAAGACAAACCAAAATTATTTCACTAAAAATAGTTTTATTTTTGTATACAGATATTTTCGGCTTTAAAATGTATTTTAATTTATAAAAATAAAAATGTTAGCGTTTCGTTTTCTTACAATCATTATTCTTATTACTCATACTTGTGACGAAGACGGTAATTTTAGTTAGTTTTGTTTATGTTTTTAATGAAGAGTCGCGCTTGTTAAATACAGACTGGTTTACCTTGAACTTGGCCGCGAAATAATATAAATGTATGTATGTATATATTATACACATATGTATGCAGTATATATATAAATTATATATAGTATATATATAGAAATATGTAGAGAGAGCAAAATAATGTAATAATAATCGTACATATTATAGGTTACAGTGAATATTGTTATTTTAAATATTATAATATTGTTGTTAGTTTGATATATTGTATATGAGATGTATGTATGTATAATATACAAACTCGTACATATTTAAAACCCTTGCGTAATGCATGTCGCTGAAAATTAATTGTTTATAATCGTATTTGCGATTGCAATTTGCAATGTGTTTTTTTTATTTCTGTTTGTTTTTGCAAATATGAATTCGTTTTCGTTAAAAAAAAAATGTATCAATTGAATATTATGCATAATATAATATGTACCTTGAATGGGATGTTCTTTAGAAACATATTCAAATTTATTTTATAAAATTACCATATAAATAAATATTTGCATTGTGAGGTTTATTATATCTTATACTATATGTATATACTTAAATCCAATAATATTTTGTTTTAATGTGTTAATTTATATATTATACTCGTATTATAATTGTTACACATGAAAACCATACTATTAAAAATGTAAAATGCGAAATTATACATTGGACGTTTTTTTTTTTTTATTTTTTTGCTGAACTTGCTGATGCAGTAAAAAAAAATTATTCGCAAGTCAAATTGAATAATTGTGTGTCTCTAGATGTGTGAGGATGTGTGTGGTTGTATATTTGAATTTTTAACAACAAAAATATGTATGTAACATACTTAAACATAAAACACATGTTATTTTCAAACTTAAATTAAAAATTTTAGTATGTATATAGGATTAATTCAATATACTCTCGGATATGTATGTATAAATATATTTATTTTTTTTTATATTATGTGAATATATAAGTTGAAGATCATGGTCCAACTAAAAATATATAATAATATATACATACATTCATGAGAATAATTTTTTGGATATGTTTAAAATAATTGTATTGATTTCTACAATCAGGTTTCGATTGGTTTCGATGTTTATAGTATTAATTACGTCGTGTTATCCTTGGGAATCATATAACAACTCTAGACGTTTTCTTCGTTTAATTTCCTTCGTCAGTGAAGTAATTCTTTTAATATTATGTAAGAGTAATTTGTATGCTGTGCAAAGGAGAACTATGCATTGTCAACTTGATCCCAAATTGCAATAGACCTAGCTCTGAAGGTATGGTGCAATCCGGTGACTCATTTAAATAAGTTACGCGGCCTACTTGGTATAATGGAAGATATCAAACGACGGGGGCCGTAGTAAATGTTGCTAATATTTGAAAAAAGAGAAAAAATCAAAGGAGAGACTGGATTTAAAGTTATTAAAAGCGGTCTTCCCTTATTTATACTTACTTTCAGTAACAAAGAAAATATTGACGCCATCTTATGCCCTGAAAGGCACTCTTCTCAGAAGTGTCCTGTAACTAAAAATTCACCTCCAACATGTGTAAACTTTAAAGAACATCATCCTGCAAATTATAGAGGCTGTGTCGTTGCTAAAAGACGACAAATAATTAAAGATAAATTACGGCATGTTCCATCACATTATAAAATGATAGTAGCAATTAACAACATATTTTCAACAATATTTTTACATGTGGTAGCATCTGGGCAGCAACGTACAAAAATTTATAAGAACCGCTTAATACGCGGCTCATTAAACAGGATAAGAGCATTAAACCTTTAAACAGGCATCTACATAGTCGATAAACAGTCGATGGAATAACATCAATTTTATATTAAATGAATAAGAAAAAACATTAAGAATTATAATTTGGAATGCAAGGGGAGTAATCCAACATATTCTAGAGCTAGAACTCTTTTTAAATACTGAAAACTGAAACCTCAAACACTAAAATAGGTGGCTACATTTCCTACCATGCTTTGCATCCGGCTGGAAGAGCAAACATTAAACATCATGAAGGAGTAAAGATTGAAGAAGAAAATATGCAGTTAGCTACTAGAACAAACAAAACTTCCGATCTCATTGATTCCTACATTGCAAGCGGTAATGCTCACGCGACCATTCAGCTGTCATAAGGACTGTTGATTCAATCAACATGTAGCACTCCCATAATTAAAAAAAAAATGTGCAACAATTTCACTTATCTAGTTGAGATCAGAGAGTTGGTTAGTGAAATGCGGAAAGCGAAAAAACATGGCAGAGAAACCAGGCACCGCAAAGCAAATTAATTCTTAATTACCATCGCAATAAGCTTAAACGCAATACCGAGTACTGCCTATGGAAAGCACTTAAAAGACGAAATGATTAAATATCCCCAATTAAAAATGACACAGGAAATAGGGTACCAAATGATAAACAAAAAACAGAAAATTTTGCATCTTATCTGGAAGAGACATTTCAACCACACGTAAGGTAATCAGCGGAAGAGTATAATCCTAGTATATAAGGAGCATTATCGAAAAATAACACCTCTAACTAAGAGGAGAGAGATCTAACTATGACGGGAGTTGAAAGATGAAATTAATCATAATCTTAGTACAAAAAAGTTACTCTCCCAAATATTTGAGAAACTGCTGCTCAAAATGATGAAGCCTATAATATATGAAAGAAATCTAATACCTCCTCATCAATTTGGATTCATAGAAGATGTGCTTGAAAATAAGAAAATATGTTCCGCATGGGATATAAATTGTGGATTGGAATATAAATTGCACAGAAACTTACCAAAAGAATACCGATATTTTCGCATTAAATATGAAGCAGAAGCTTCCGAACCCAAAACAAATGAACTTCCAGAGGTGGCATCTTGGAACCAATATTATATTTACTTTATACAAGTGACTTGCCTAACACAAGTGAGAAAAGATAGCTCCTTTCACAGGTGACACTGCAATTTTAGCAATCGAAGCTAATATAGAAGGAGCAAACAAAAAACTGCAAATGACTACGAAGCTTGTAACTAACTGAACTTGAAAGTGGCGTTTTAAGCCAAGTAAAGGAAAGCCAACTTATAGTAACTTCTCTAAGCAATAAGTTAACTGGATGGCAATAAATCTTAACTCCAAACAAATAACATTTGCGAATACAGTTAAATAGCTTGGCATGACTCTGGATGTTAAGTTAAAATAGAAAGAGCATGTCTAAAAGAAAACAAATGAACTCAACATCAAACACAGAAAAAAATCTAAATGGAAGATTGACTTACGGTATCCAGTTTGGGGCTGTACTACGAAAACAAATATTAATATAATACAAGCTTGCCAAATAAAGTGTTACATGGAATTATTTAGATGTGATAGACGAGTTACATGTAATCACTATCACTTTGCTCTCTTCTTTCTCTAATGTAATTAAAAAAGCAGCAAGAAATAGAGCATACAAATTTTTTTAATTTTCGTCAATTTGGTTTTCGAAATAAAATTGGAACGGATTATGCTTCCTTAAGCCAGTTCATTTGGCTCCAAATGCTAGGAAAATATTTTTCAGTACTTTTTTTGGATGTAACAAAAGCTTTTGACACTCTTAATCACTCAACTCTGTTAAGTAAGCTATGCTACTTAGGCTTCCGTAAAATTACCTTTTGCTTAGTTTGAATATTACATATCGAACCAAGTTTAAATACCGTAGTAGTAAACGAAGAGCACAGCCTAAAATTGGAAACTAGTGTTCCTCAGCGATCTGTGCTTGGTTTAACTTTATTTTTAATAAAGTTTTTTACTACTTTTTTCAATAAAACGTGCGATCGCTTAAAAAATTGGTGTGTTACAATGTATTGTATCAGTCATGACAGCAATTGGAACTTGATGTTTATCAATAAATAAGGTGCCGCAAATTTCAACAAATCTATCTTTTCGCTTAGTATGGCTGCGTTGTGACTATCAGGGATTCACCGCACGAAATCTGAAATGAGATTAAAGAGTATTGAAAGGGACTTTTAGCCGTTTATCATTGCTAATTACACAAATTCTCATAAGCTTACAATGATAATTAATACAATGATACGGGGTGGTCTCAGAAGTACCCGCCCGACGTATAGATGGCAATTGTTGTTTAAAAAAAATGGCTTTGGTAGAAAGTCTCAACTTTACAAAGCTTAATTTTGAAGTTTGACGACGGTATGTTGTACCTTCGGTTATAACAGTAAAATATTGGATAGCAGAATTTAAACGAGGTTTTACGAGCTGCTAAGTTAACAAATGATGTGACCACTCCAGAAATGGTGGTGAAAATTCACAAAATTGTACTGAAAGTGCACGAGCTAGCAGATATGGTAGGCATTACAAAAAAAAGCTGTACATCGATCAATAATTTGAACATTAAAAAACTATGCGCAAAACAGATGCCGCGATTAATGGATGAAACTTGGGTCAATTACATCACACCGGAGACAAAGGAACAGTCAAAATAATATGTCGAAAGGGGAGAATCCGCACAAAGAAGACGAAGGCAGTTCTATCAGCAGGCTAGCGTCATTTTTTTCGGATGCGTGTGGAATAATTTTCATTGATTATCTTCTGAAAGGAAAAACAATCGACGGCAAGTATTATGCGAACTTATTGCCGTCTATGAATTTAAATACCTAAGTCTAACGATAGGTTGCCAATTAAAGTAGAATTCCCATCTAAGCAATATTATAATAATAATTTCTGAGTTTCTGATACTATAGTCTATAATACAGAGGTCCTAACTTGTTATATATAACAAAACAGCATAAATTCTGTATTCACATCGAAACTGAGCATTGCTATGCACGCCACCACCAAATCTGAATAATTCAACGAGTTAACAAAAAATCACAGATCTTCGCCGTTATATCCCTTAGAACATCTAGAGTTCCTTTATTAATGCAATCCACTTCTGAAACCCGCTTACTCTTTACTTCCTGTTTTCATCATTGGAATCTATATACAGTATTAGTCACATATGTGTTTGAAGAACGCAGGTTAGCCGTTATTATCCAACTGCATCTTGCATAGCAGTCATTCTTTACTAGGACATTGATTCGATCCTAAATATTGAAGTTTAAAAGGTGTAGCGTTAATTTTAAAGTGATTTTAAGTTGTCGTTTGAGAGCAAGATGATGCTCCTCAACAACCCAATTCGCTTCGTATACGACTATAGTCAATTGGGTGGAAAAAATAACCAAAGTGTTCGTTACCTACCACAGAGGACCCAAATCATCAAGTAGGGGATTGATTTCCACAATCCCATTGCTGACAAGGTTTTGAAAACTAATTGTGTTCGTTAATGAGATTTACAAGTTTGCCTGGCTTAACTATCAATATTACTTCTGAAACTTTCAACTGTTGTGGAACATTTTCTCAGTAAAGGACTTGGCAATTTTACATTGGTCATTTCAGGTGCTTTTATAAGATTGTGGTCAGATTTTAATTCTTCATTAAATTCATGTAAATTGCTCATCGGGCTTTCATTTGCACTTCGGACCCGGGGTCCATTATTTTGGTATTTGCATTTTTAAATAAATATTATTAATTTTCCACACGTCATTATTTAAGACTATAACTTTTCCGTTGGTTTTCACTTCTTGTTGGTCTACTATTTTAGTAGATTCAGTTATCTGTTTGAATTTCGGTGAATATTCAGCTTTCTTTGATCAATATTGAACTCATAAGTGTTTTATTTGACCTTTCATTACTTATCAGCATTTATTAAGATCATTAAAGTCGCGCAGTATTTTTTTGAATGACTCATTTGTTTTGCTTATCATTTTTTGTGTCATAATTTAATTGAGACCGGATTCCTTTATCCATCTTAAAATTCAGACCTAAAAAAATCTACAAACTTCGAAAAGAGAATATTTTGGAATCAGCGGAACCATCAACCTGCAAATAAGGCGGAATCTTTTTACACACTCATTTGATTTGGTTCTAATGATTACAGTTTAGTTTACGCTACTCGTCAATCAAATCATAATTGCCAACGATGACATAAACAACAAAAAGGTGGCTAACTATAAATTATTTCGATAAATTTGCATATTTATAATTCGGCTAGACAGAATTCGAAATTTGGTAAAACGAGTTTTTGAGTTAGGAATTAAAATAAAATACGGAAGTCAGTTAAAATATTCATCTTCTCGAATAATAAAACGTTTTTATTGTTATTGAAATGAATTCAGCAGATTGAGCAAAATTGAGCAACAGCGATTATGCAAACTGGAAGAATGAAATTACTACTTCGAAAGCAAAATTTGTGGAAAAATGTGATATTTGGTGAGAAACCGGCAGCAAAAGCGGATGCTGTGTGAAATACCCAACAAAAAGGAAATCGACGATTGGGGAATGATTACAACCGGAGAGTTAAAATCGGAAACTCGATGAAGGTGGTGATGCAAAAGCACACATAAATCGAATGCAAGATCTATCCACGAAATTGAGCGATCTTGGTGAAGGAACATTGGCATATTTGTTTGTGAAAATATTTTTACTTGGTAGTTTGCCAGAAAGTTATGATACAATGATTAAGAGATGGAACTTCAAGTGATTCAGTTTTCAAGACTAGGAAAAGTTGGTGTTTGTTTTTTCTGCAAGAAACCCAAGCATCCAAACAAAAGTTGCCCAAAGAACAAGGAATTGCTTGCAAAAAGGAATAGCGGTAACACAAAAAAAGAGCACTGATGGCAAATCGACTGATATGCTGAATAAGATTTAAGATTCGGATTTTTGTTTTTGATTGGTAACAATCAAAAGCAGGGATGCATCATCGACATTGTGATCAAGCAGCAAACCGACGAAAATACCTATGGATACCAATTACGAAAAATCAGACTCGACACAACCATTGGAAATTAACAAGAAATATCGATCACTGATTGGACGATTGTTGTATTTATCAATTAATTATTTCGACCAGTGTTAATATGTTGGCTCAAAAGTTCTCACGGCCGAGTATAGAAGATTGTAATCAACTCAAGCGTGTTGTTAAATATTTTAAGGAAATATATCAGCCAAGGCTTAAGATGAGCAACATCAAATCGAGCGAATTATGCCGATCACAAAATCGACCGTAAATCAAATAGTGGTCGTATAATATATTTCAACGGCGGGATAATAAGTTGGCCATTAACAAGTGTCATCATGCGAAGCCGAATTTATTTCAATATCGGAGGCATCGAATGGTTGCGACAAATCAAGGTTGAATTGATCAGGTGCTTGATTACAAACTCTCATACAAGACGAAGCACATTGACACGCGATACAAAATGAGTTGTGATCTAGTGAGAAAAATGGTCATCGAATATGAGTACTGCTCCACAGAAGAAATGGTTGCAAACTTATTGACAAAATCATTATCTGTAATCAAACATGATGATTTACGGGAAAATTGCAATTTCTGTTAAACGAGGGAGTTTTGAATATATGAACTTTAGACTTAACGAAACGATTAGCATTAATGTTTTTTTTCGTTTTTTTTTTGACTGCCTTTCGTTGTTTGTAATAAAAGTTTTATTTTTGATTTTATTAAATTTTTTTCGTGTGTTATTTTTTCTTTCATAAAGTTCTTCCACATTGTTGGTAGATTGGAATTGTTAGATCTAACATAGGCTCTCCACCTGCCATTACCATCAAGTTATACCATTAATATTATAACAGTTTGCTAGTGGAGACTCGCAATTAACATAACATTACCATCAAGTTATATCATGATGGTATAACTTGATGGTAGACTTACCGTACGTCTCCATCTGATATAAATCATACCATTACCATTAACATACCATAAGATTAAATTATTAAAGATGGCGTCTCGTTTGGTCAATGTACGATAAATCTGGCATTTAGGAATCATTCGTGACAATGAGTATTTATGGAGTACATGACCTCGATATATTTAATAGATACTGATTGTTTTTATAGAAATTTAATAATTTTAATATATTTTTGCTTTTTATTTTTAAATTGGGTTTAAAATATCACACATAACACAAAGTTTCAACGTAAAATCATAATGACGCCATTTTGAAAATAACGAAATGTCATAATTTTAAGGCCTATGTTATGGTATACAAAATTTTAGTATCTATTGAATATATCGAGGTTATATACTCCATAAATACTCATTTTCACGAATGATTCCTAAATGTCAGATTTATCGTACATTGACCACACGAGACGCCAACTCTAATAATTTAGTCTTATGGTATGTTAATGGTAATGGTATGATTTATATCAGGTGGAGACGTAGGGTAAGGCAAGTAAATATCATCAAAATATTCTACATTTCAAAGCACTCAATGAACGATTAATTTCAAAAAGGCCATTTCTGATATAAGAGCCGCCATTTGGCAGGTGCAGAGGTTGTTATCGGTGTCGGTGCCTACTCGGGATAGAGAACGACTTGTCTTCTTTGAGTTGTCTAGAACAATACGAAGAGCAAGCTCGGGGTCGAATCCGATGGACCGAAATTGTTGATACGGTACGGACCAGCAATGGCGTTTAAAAGCCGTCTTAAGACTATTATTTATTAATTAGAATAATTACCAAGAAATAAATAATTTTTTTTGTAACTTAGTTGCATTTACGTCCTTGAAGCAAATTATGTAGTTTTTGCGGGAAAATCCCAAAAAGGTAAAACAAATTTTGTTTTACAGAATTAAGCTATCTTAACCAAAAGCTAAGATATAGGATCAAGGTTAACAAGGTGACACAGCAAAATTTTGTCGTAAACGAAAATTTCAAGAAATCTGTTATTTAAAAATAAGTTTTGATAAATTTGTTGTGGTATACCAGCAATAAATCTTAATTTTTTTATTTAACTTGATTTTATTTAAAGCTTATTGAACCTAAAGTTGTTATGCCACTCGATTCCAAAACAAGATGATTTCTATAAACATTGATTATTAAATTTGAATCGTTGCATTTTGTATATTTTCAGGACTACATAATGACGGAAAGTACTGGTAGGACAATAGTCAAACAAGAAATTGAAATTTCTTGTTGTAGCCCATCTCCATCGTCCGGAAATATCGGCCAATCTTTATTATACAGTCCACAGGATAGTGTAAGTAATGTAAGTTGTATTTCTTATTTTAAATATTTAGATAAATTTTAAACAATTTATAATTATATTGCAGTTGGAATATAAATGTAATGTACCAGATCAACATCCATCGCCTGGGTCACCCGATCGACAATTTTGTAGTTCTACAACGTCGGCGCCAGGTGATATGTGTGGTGATTCAATTAGTCAAGGAACAGTCAAAGAAGAATTACCACGGCGATTATGCTTAGTTTGTGGTGATATAGCATCTGGTTTTCATTATGGCGTAGCTAGTTGTGAAGCCTGTAAAGCGTTTTTTAAACGAACAATACAAGGTTAATTTTTTTAAATTATATAATTATTATTATGGCGATGAATTAAAAAAATAAAAATAAATCTATATTTCCAGGTAGCATTGAATATACATGTCCAGCAAATAATGAATGTGAAATCAATAAGCGTAGACGGAAAGCATGCCAAGCTTGTCGATTTCAAAAATGTTTACTAATGGGAATGTTAAAAGAAGGAGTTAGATTAGATCGGGTACGCGGTGGTCGTCAAAAATATCGACGAAATCCAATATCAAATCCATATCAATTACAAATTGCACAATCGAATCCGTCACCAGCAATAACGTCACTCGAAGATATAAAAATGCTTGAAGTTTTAACGTCAATCGAACCCGAAATATTATCGATAGGTCATTCTGGTATAGATCTATTAAATCGTAATATTGATGTAAAACCTTGTATTAATAACGATGATGGCGGCGGCGGAGGGGGTGTTGGCGGTGGAGGAGGTGGTGGTGGCGGCGGCGGTGTTTATACAGCTCGTTCTTGTACCGATATACAAGAAATTTTAAGTTTATTAAGTGATATATTTGATAAAGAATTGGTTTGCGTAATTGGCTGGGCAAAACAAATTCCGGGATTTACAGATCTGCCGCTAAACGATCAAATGAAATTACTACAAGTTACATGGACGGAAATTTTAACTTTACAATTAGCCCATCGTTCAATACCGTTTACAGGAAAACTTAATTTTGCGTCTGATTTTTGGTTTGACGAAAGATTAGCAAAAGAATGTGATGCTTTAGAATTATATAATCATGTAAGTGATATTTAAGGATTTTAATTTAATTATTTTGCAAAAAAACGGTTTAATTTTTCTTTTACTTTACTTTGACAGTGTGCCCAAACTACACAAAGATTAGAAAAATTATCTGTAAGTAAAGAAGAATATTATTTATTGAAATCATTAGTGTTGTCAAATTGTGATGTACGTTTAGAAAATATTGGAGCATTACGCAAAATAAGAGATTGTATTTTAAATGCGCTTAACGATTGCGTTTTCTTTTTAAGGTAAGTTATTGAATCAAATCGGATTGCACGTGTAACCATATCCAGACGCATATCCTTCATTCAACGATGTATATTAATTTAAAAAAAAACTATAGAATTATTACATTCGCGAATCAAGGGTTTGAATGGAGTTCACTTTCGAACGATTTGGTACTATTATTTATATTTTTTGAAAGTGTGCAGCCTCAATGTATATAGGCATATAACATTCTAAGAAGATCTAAATTATGCATACGAGTTAATGACTCATAAATTTCTATGCATTTTAGAACTTATGAGAGCAAAAAGATTCAGTAAAAAATACATCAGTTATTTAATGGATATTTCCAGGATTTTAATTTAATGTATATTTTCAGGAGATTTTATATACATAGTATTCTAAAAGACAGGGAGTTTCCGATCTTAAATATCCCTACATGAGAATTAATATTCAAGCCATTCTAAAAAGTATCGAAGAGCAAAATAAATTAAACAAGTGGATATTTGATCAATTTAAACAACTAGGGCGGGCAACCTAAACCCAAAACTAGAAGAAATAAACAGAATAATACAATATTTAGCAGAATTTGAAATATTTCGAAATACTGAAAAAATAGATATATGTTTAATATTAGAATCTCACGTTACTAGAACTTCTGCCACGCGTTTCATCCAGCATTATCAACGGTATTTATTAGGGAGAACATTAAACACCATGAATATTTAAAGATAAAAGTAGATAGCATACAAAAAAGTAGCAAAATTACAACTGGACTAAGACTTGTAAAATATCACGATATATTGTCCCTCACGATATAAACTAAAGAAAGACGACTTCATTATAGGAGGCGACTTAAATGCAAAAATACTTTTTGGTGCTAAAGACTGACTTCTCTAAAAAAGAATTATTTGCTGCGGCTCAAGAAATAAAATGCAATTTTTATTCAGGTACTAAGCCGACGTATTGGCCAACTAATGCAAATACAATTCCAGATTTAATAGATTTTCTCATTATTAAAGGGTTATCGAATAATTACATCTATTTAAAAAATGATGCAACTCTAATATCTGATCATACACCAGTTATTATGATGTTTAGTAAAACGGTAATAGAAAGAAGAAATTCACCACAGCTCACAAATAGTAAAACAAATTGTTTACTGTTAAAGCAAATAGTGGCAGAAAATATTTAACTTTAGGTGCAAACGAAACAATAGGAAGATTCCTTGGTACTCTAACTGCAACAAAAGATACGGAATACTTGCTTTAGAAGGCAGCAAAGGTAATAAAACGACGAAAAATGTAAATTCCTCCAATTAAATCAAACGATGAGAAAAAGGCTAGAAGTGCACAGGAAAAAGCTGATATATTTACTGAAAGAACACTTTCAGTTACACTGAACAAAAACCTGAAATCAACAATCTTAAATCCCTAATCATCAATGCTGATCCATAAACCGGATAAGCCACCGAACGATAGAAAATCATACCGACCAAGCTCACTTCTTTCGGTGATTTCGAAATTGTTCGAGAAACTAGTACTTAAAAGATTAAAAATAATTATAGAGCAAAGAAATCGTATTCCGCAACATCAGTTCGGATTCCTAGAGAAACATTCAACCATAGAGCAAGTACATAGAATTACTTATGTTATAGAAAGTATATTAGAGAAGAAGAAGGTATGCTCTGGCGTCCTTTTAGATGTAGCGCAGGATTCGATAAAGTGTGGCACTGGGGATTGCTATTTAAACTTCAGCGAGATTTACAAAAACAATTTTATTTAATAATAAAGTCCTATATTGTGCACCGATACTCTACCTGTTCTATACAAGAAACTTACCTCACATGATGCTATTATCGCAACATTTGCGGACAATACTGCCATACTGACTGTGACAAAATCGACAAGTACTTAGTTTTATTAGGCGTTTCGGGCCTAATAAAACTAAATCCACACAAATAACTTCACGAATTAAAAAAATTGCCGGGGCTAAGTACAGCTAAGTACTTGGGGATGACAATAGATACCAGGCTTAAATGGAAAGAACACGTTATAAAGAAAAACAGAACCAGTTATGGGGCTGTACGAAGAAAACTAACATAAAAATGATGAAAAAGTTTCAAAGCAAATTGCTAGATAGAGACGGTTTATGAAGAAATTAAGAAACATACAGTAATGCATGGGGAGAGTATTGCTGAACATATTAATGTGAATGTGCGTAGTATGCTGAACACCACAGACGAAGTAAGGCGCTTGAAAAGAAGGAGGCCAACTGATATAATTAAAAAATAAAATACACGTATAACTAGTGAAGGGGCTAGTTCACCTCAATAAAAGCATCAAATTATGAAAATGAAATTACTAAGGGTCTTTGTGAATGTGTTAAAAAGACGGTAAACATTAAAATTCTGACAGCTAAAGTTAAATATTTTTTTTTATTCACCTCAAAAAATTTAACGAGGTAAAAACCGTCTATAAATTTTGACAAGTGAATTTAAAAAGTCATAACCTCATTTTTGACAAAATTACTGTGGTTAGTTGTATTGTAAAACAATAAAATTAATATCCTAGTTGGCATATATAAGTTATATTTTATTGGGAATTTTACAACAACAATAGCATGCGTTCCATTTACGTTTGATTTAATTTCAATTCAATTTTTTGTTGGGTTTATATTAAAATAAGACGACATTTTCCTTTCTAATTCTTATTCCAGTACCCAAAATTATACGCTTAATATGTTTGTTATCGATATACATATATATTGTTACCGATAGGATTTATATATACATATATTGTTGCCGATGCGATTCATTTTGTGTATATTATATGTGTACGATGTTTAGCTGTCAAAATTTTAACTATCCAACATTTACACGGCAAATTTAAATTTATTCTTAAAAATATTTCACCTCAATTATTTATTTTCCCTAATATTTTTAACTAAAAATTTTTAATACATTGACAAAGACCCTGAATGAATAAATTCAGTTGTAATAACAAGCACTCGATAAAATTCGCCTTGCAGCATAAAAATAGCAACTTCAAAATTTTCATCAAATCGATGAAATTTTCGATAATAGGATTTTGTAGTGTGGTGCTAGCGATAGTTTGTTATTAAACGTAATTCCTAGATGTTTTTAGCTTTTCTTTCTCTTTTCTTCGAGTTCAGTATCGTCTATTTTTTCTATTTTGCTACACATTTTGAACTTTTGTTTTTATTTAGTGACATTTATTTATGTTTAACTTTACATTACGTTTGTTTAGGTCTTGTGATAAGTTTCTCAAATCTCTTTTTGTAGTGGCCCCTGCTTTCTTTTCATTTTCTCTTTTGTTAGGAACCTTATTGTTATCATTTGACGGTTTTCGTGTGTGAGAATGCCTCCTAGGCTTAGCCTTTATATATTTTCGCGTAGTCGTTCTTGGTCTTTCTTACTGTTCTTTTTACCCATGTTAATTATTGTTTCAATACCTACCACGTGGAGGCCCACACTATCTATTGCTATGGTTTTGTCATCATGATCACACTCACAGGTGCTCGTTTCACTTAAATGGAACATTTTAAGGTAGGGTGCTATTTTTCCATGCCCCGTCAACATTTGAGTTAATGGTGAAAGCTCAAACCTTTCATTTTCTAGGAAAATAAAAGTTGTTCTTCCATCCATCAAATGGTTCCACCTTTCTTGTCATATTGCAATGCAAGTTTTCCGCACTTGCCTCTTGAGCGAACCAATAAGGTTTACTTTTATTTGTCCAACTTGCAATACCACGTTCCCGTAGGTTACACTTTTTCTTAGTTACCTTGCAACGCTTTCTAGTAGCAATATATCAATTGGTATTACTCCCGCTGACACAGTAATTACATCTGTTGATACAGTCCTGCAAGCTTTAGTAATACCAATAAGGATGCCCCGTTGTGCACTTATTAATTTTCTTCGGTGGTGACAATTCATTCTGTCAGCCCACCCAACATAGCCATATGTGAGTAATGCAACCACTAGGCCTTCTTATATAGTCATGAGCATTCTTTCTTGAAGGCCTCAATTTTCTTAAGCTACTCGTCTCAGCAAGACTCACTGCTTTCACTGTTTCAGCTATTTTACTGTTTTCACCATTTTAATTCGCTTAATTCACAAACACTAAAGATGGTCCTCTGATAACGAGCCATCATTTAAGTTAGATCATTACATTTTTGGCTGACGAAAGCTCCATCTTATAACTGCAACACAAACTTCCTGAATGCTTTGCCTAGAGTTTATATTACCGTATCATCCGCAAATGCTACGTCTTGAGCCCATAACGAACCGTTGTAGGCACCTTTGGTCACACTCTTTTGAAGTGTGCCATAATTAGTGAATTAGTGACCACAGTTGCGAATCTTTCGGAGAAATAGTTATTTATGATTGCGTAAAGATTTGCTGGACAAACCTGCCTGCATCAACTATGCTGATCATTTTCACCACAGCGTTCTCGGTGGACCGATTTTCTCTAAATCCGAACTCTCGACTCTTGTCACTATACATCCCACTTCGCTCAAACATGTACATCAACCTGCCAGTAAATACTTTCTTGAGTAATTTGCCTTAGACTGGTAGTAGCTTGATGCCTATAGGATTTTGGGTCGATGGGGTCTTATTTAGTTCTTGGTGCTACAAATCTATGCGCTTTCAGTTCTTTATGCGCTTCTGTGTCATTTGTCACAGATCATCAGAAAGCAATGCACTCAACAAACATTTACAGAGGGGCCATCTTTGTTTGTTAGGGTGCTTCAAACTTCTGGAGTTTAAGTCTTCTTGCACTAAATTTATATACGAAGCCATGGTTCTGCATTACCATGCTCTGTAATGAATCTGTCCAGATTTAGCTGGCTGGTCTTATTCACATCGCTCATGTATTCATTACGGCATGCCACATAATTGCATTTCTTTAGCAGACTTGCTGCGAGGTTCTTTTGTTTTTGATAAACCTTACGCATTTTTACTATTGTTGCTCTTTTTGTGGTTGGCCTGTTATATTACCAAGGTAATTTTGCCTTTGTGCGCACGTTTCCGTGGTATGCTTTTGTCACAGACACCGATTATTGAGCTCGTGTTTCTATTTTCTATTATATCTACTCATTTGCGCATGCTTTCTATTCTCATCTCGCATGTTATATTTTCCGACCATCCTTGCAAAGTTGTTTCCAACAAGTTATCGAACTTTTCCCAATTTCCACGTTTGAGTGCATATCGAAAAACCCGATTTAACCCGAGATGTTAAAGTTAGGACAATTTTTCAATTGGTAACTTTTACCAACAACCCACCACTCACAAGTATGTCATCAATATTTGATTTACCATTTTGGCAATAGGTGCATGGCTGACCTATTTATAATCAAGCGACCTCTTCTTGCAACAAACTCTTCAACGATGATTCTTCGTTTGTGTCCCTATTATGCCATAGTTTGAACTTAGTATTGAAGTCGCAAGTTATAATAATAGGAAGATTTTTGAGATAATTTCATGTCCAACGATTTTTGCATTTTGCATATTGGGTTGGACAAACCTTAATTGACAGTTTATGTGGGCGTTAATCGTCATAAACAGTTTTTCAGACGACTAAGACGACAGATCCTGTTTGTATGCAGAGCATATATACTGCTCTTTTAGGAATGCGGTCGTAGGCTTTGTAAGCTTTTTTACAGCTGACACATTTAGCATCTTCCGCTTTCTTTGGACTAGATTTATGGTCTTTACCGACCTCAGTGCAGTATTCGCAAATTGTATATTTGACTTTGCAGGACTTTGCAATGTGCTCTTATACATGGCACAAAGATCATCCAATATAAACTCTGGATTAATTCAGAATAGTATCCCGTGCTTTTGGCGACATTTAAATGAACCACTGGACGACCTTGCTATTTCTGGTGTCAGTTTTGAAACTAAGCTTAAGGTCTTCTTCTGTGATTTCACCTTTATTTTGGCTAACAGTTGCTGTTTTGATGTCCTCTAACTTTTCTATGCTGTCCACATCATAAACAATGATTCTGAGTAATCTCTTTTCGAGTAGCGTAGCTTTTAGCCCAGCCTCTTCCAAGTCCTTGTTAGTTAGGAAGAACTCAATGTCTTCGGCTTTTAAGGTCTCAATTATAATGATATTACTGACATTGCTGACCTTTTTTAGAGCTAATCTTGATGCCATAGGATTTATTAAAGTCCTAACTTTAGTGTTCAATTCCTCGGTATCAGCGAAAGATGCTTATTTGGCAACAATGTGTTGTACCCTGACAACCTTAGTTGGTTTTAGCCGACCTTTAAGGCCAACTACTTCGAGGCTCATTGCAAGTCCAACGTGTCTGGCGGAGCGGAGACCCTCACATAGTCTATCGCGCTCAGCAATGCTGATCTTGCGTAACGATTTGATTTCAGCCTCAAGGGCTTTAATTTTCAGGCGTTCAATCAGTTCGGTGACTGCAACAATTTTGAGTTGAATCGTCACAACGACGTTTTCTGGTTCGGAACGCGCTTTAATTTCTATACGAAGCCGCTTCCACCCATATCCCTGAGGTAGATATCTTCCGATCCCCATCCCACTGTCCTATCTTCTAATGCCTAATCTGCTCTGTAATTTAGCCGATGGCTTTATCTGTTTGAATATCGTGCATCTCGGAGGTGTATATGTTGAGGAAAGTAGGACTTAAACCGCTGCCTTACGAAATCCCTTTATTGGCTACCTGTTGGATATTCGTTGTCCTATTTTTTAATGCAACAGTGCGGTTTGTTAAAAGTGGTTAAGTAATCCATTATATTTTTGCTGATGTGTTCGTTCTTTTCCATTAAATGGTTTAGGAGCCTGTACGCTTTTTTCGTGATTGTGTTCGTTGTTCTTGATTTCACTTACATGGCCAAGCCACATTTTCTATTGTCTCGGGACAATTTTTACCTAATGTTTAATTGTAAGATATTTAGCTTTTCTAGCATTTTTAAGATAGTCTCGGCTATTTCTTTAAGATGTAGTGCCAATAAACTTTGTTGTTTTCTATTTGTTGTTTTGATTTGTATAGTGCTCTTCCTTGCAATATATGCATTCTGGTTTGTCCAAAAAGCCGTTGGCTAAGAAAAATTATTTTTTACCCAGGTGGCGCACGAGATCAAATAAGAAGGAATTGCTTTTAAATCCAGCATGTTCTATTAATTTAGTCTTATGTGACTATTTCCGATTTATAAACTAGAAAATTAAGCTTCATCGACGAGGCATTGAGATTTAAGCCGATTTTGAAAAGTGAATAAATCGAATTATTCAAAATGGATCTAAAAATGATGAGCTTAAAGGGAGAACAAAAAAAATGTTTTTTTGCTGGACAAAACCAAAAAAATATATAATTTTAAATTAATATACATCAGCGTTAGATGAAAGATTTTCATTTGGATATTGCTAACTATGCTAATACACAAATAGGAAATTTGATTAAATTTTTAAATTTATCGTTTTATAGACATAATCTTGCAATTGCACAACAACAACAATTGCTTTTATTATTACCATCCATCAGACAGGCAGATCCAATAATTCGTAAATTTTGGATAAATGTTCATCATAAGGGTGGTGTAACCATGAATAAATTATTTATCGAAATGTTAGAATCTGTTTCACGGTAAAATATTTGCAAACAGTGGCATTAAAGTTAACACACACACAACAACAACAAATAAATTTATATATATATATTATAGAAGATAGAATATTTTTATTTAATTATTAAATATATTATAAATATAATGAAAATTACAAGCAAATATTAATGTAACATATTTTTAAAATTAATGTAATTTATTTTTACCAAACTTTACACATAGTAACAACAACAAAAAAAAAAATGTGTCTTTCTTTGGAAAATGGTGTAAGAAAAAATATTAAGAATTATTGTGAGTTGTGAAATAAGAAGAGTAAATCTTCGTTATCTTAATGATGAAAATTGAAAATGGCAATAATTCACTGTAAACCATATTTTGAATATGCTTCGAAAACTGGTGATCGATTTTTGCTAGAATTTTATTATTATTTTTATTTATTGGTTTCTCGCCTAGTTAAAATATTTAATCCGAATTAAATTTTTAATCGAATATTGGTATGATGTTTTGCGGGTAAATCTCAAATGAAAAAAAATTAAAAATTGGTTTTACAGATTTCGAAAGTTTGAAAATCGGATAATTTCAAAAACGTTTGTTAATTTTTATTTTATTTTACTTAAATTTGGATGAAGATCCATAAACTTGAGACTGGCAGACAAGGTAGATGTTATTTTGCTTTGGATAAAGAAATTTTTTTTACTTAAAATAAATTCGTATAAAGTTAGTAACAACGTTTTAAATTCGATAGATAGGTACAGCAAAGAATTTTTATTGATAAAATGCTACACAATTAACGTTCTAAAATATTTAAGCAATATTGCCCCAATGTTTAATAAAATTAATCAAAATCGTAACAGCTGTTTCGTTCAAAGTACTTAAGCATCACATTTTATTTGCGTTCTAATCTTGCTTTTTTGTATCGATTAGTTTTAGCAGTAAAATTGATACGCTCGTACAGAATGGGTGAAAAGGTAATGTAATTTTTAAAGGTGGAACTATACTTGGAATAACAAAAATAAAAGAAATAACGTAAAAGTGCGAAACAACTAAATTGCATGTATTCGACTATACTTAAAATAACGAAAATAAAAAATCTTCGTTAAATTTTAGCTGTCACTTACAAAAAATAGACGAACGAAAATTATCGCACAAAAATAAGAAAAAATAACAAACATGAAATAGAAAATAGGGAAAATGCTTTTTTTTTTATTAAAAATTTTATAAACAAAGATACAATTTGCGTATATGGTTAATGTTAAATAGTTGTAACCATTTTTATAAATAAGTATGGTGGTGTTTTATGCATAAAATAAAATTATTTGTATAAAAAAGTTAAAGTGAGGTTAGAGTTCCACTGTATACAACACAATAGAGAATATTATATTTTTAATTTTTGTTTATCTCAGTTTTATAAAATAAACTGAAAATAAAAATGTACATTTATTTTATATACTATTACAAGTACTATATAGAATAGATATATAAGATTATTTTAATTAATTTACATATGAAA
Source organism: Tipula confusa (assembly GCA_963556175.1). Classification (NCBI taxonomy): domain Eukaryota; kingdom Metazoa; phylum Arthropoda; class Insecta; order Diptera; family Tipulidae; genus Tipula; species Tipula confusa. Next base: position 69,373,500 of record OY744475.1, on the reverse strand, counting down.
AATTATAATAAATAGATTGCAGAAGAACACAAAAAACCCGCAATGTGAAATAAAAAATAAGAAATATAGTCACAATGTCAAAATGGAATAAGAAAAATAAGTTTCGTTTAATTTCTTATTTTTGTTATTTCTAGTATAGTTCCGCCTTAGTGGTAATTATTCTCTTTGATACTAATCCTTTTTATGGTATTTTCCACGATTGTTATGACAACCATTCATCTAAAATTCCTGTATTTAAAAGTTAGCTGTTTTGGAAATGCTTGCTACACATTTATCATGTTGAAATAATGTTAAAATTAGTTATAGGTTTTTTACACTAAAACATAAAGTAAAGCACGTGTCACAGAGTTCACAATATTTAACGACATGCTTTAAGTAAAAAACCTATAACTACATAAACTTAAAATTATTTTAACAATATTTCAACATTCCCTTTCAATTTTTTATCTTAAAATCTAAAAAAATAATTTAATTATTGATTGTTTGAGGTCATGATTGATTTTTTAAATTAAACAAATTTATTTGATCTTAATGGTTTTGATATCCGCATTTTGGATTTACTATAATAAATTTTAATTATTTCAGTATTTCATTTTTTATTATTTACTTCGTATGTTTCCCGTAATCCCGTTCTTGACTTTTCCAAAAGTCCTGTTGAGTCTCTGCTTTGCCATTAGGGTTTTAACTGCACCAACTTTTGATGTAGTTGCTCACATATTCATCTCCTTAGTCACATCTGAGTTTTGCCCCTTGTACGTTCCATTTTGCTTCGACTTCTGCTACGTAATTTTTCCATTTATTCGACGTTTCACTTTTATTATTTAATAAATAGAGCATCATAAAATGCGTATAACCATCTAGAAATGTGATTACATATTTTTTATTGTCTCAAGTTGTAGGTGTAATTGAGCCACAGAGATCAGTGCGAACCAGTACTAGCAATCTAGATACTCTTTGTCTTTCCTCACTAAATGTTTGTTTCGACTTTCAGACTTCACAAACATCATCGATTTCGTTTATATCTTTTGTTTTTTTAGTGTTTATTCCGTGCAATCTATTCTGGGGCCGAAGCTCTCCCAACTCTTTCGCGGTTAACTTAACGTCCTACGTTACGTCATTATTAGCCAAATCGAGAACGCGCAAACCCAGGTTCGCTTTAAATATACATTTGCTGTACTGGCATGGACACTGGTTCGGCCAATGGATTAAAAAATCCCTTTAATTTACCATGCGAGATGAAGATCGTGAGTCTACTATCCATGAAATTTTTTTCACTTTCATGACATTCTGATGTTTGTGTGTAAAAAGCAAACTTTGTGTGTTGATTTGTTTCTACGAAAATAGCAATTCTGTTCACTGTGATTCGATTGTGGAACCAATATAACAGCGAGGGCACCTAATCTGCATAGTTATCATGTCTATAGTTCAAAGTTAGTTTTTCAGTCGATCAATGAATTGTCTATTATCTCTTGATGTTCAAATGTGATTTGGGTAAGTAATTTGGCAAATTAATAATTTTTTGTTGGTCATTTTAAAATGGTCATTTTCAGAAGTTAAAAATTTAAAAATTTGGAGATTACCAAATCTGCAAAAATTTAAAAGAATCTTCTAATTCTTTGTAAATCTCGGGAGCTTGATATTTTTCAACTTTTTCTTTGAGATGGTAGGTGCCATGTTTCTACATTAGTTTGGGTCCATGGTACTCTCAATTCCAAAATTTTTGATGTTTACTCCAACCAAAGTATATATCAAATTGTAACCGACTCTAAATCAAGTAGAATTATATTTAGCGAGACTCGGCGTTTGATTTCTGTAAGCCACCTTCAATTATCAAATTTGTCCAAGTTAAACGTCTGGTAGGTTTAACTTCCCAGTAATTTACCGAACATTTTTAGGATTTTATTTATGATAAAGTCAGCTACATACTCCAACCAATCGTATTGCAAATCAGCAGAACTTTGTTCTAATCACAATATGATTTTATTTCTGGTATGAAATATCTCAAATTCTTTTTCAAAAATGGTTCTGATAATTCACGCTTAACTATTTGAAAAAAATACGAGGGAACTATGTTTTTGTTTACAAACCTTAACAAATTTTGAACCAATACGGGTTTCAACTTATATCCAGCCACATTACAACCCAATAAACCAGCCATGCGTTCCTTAGACATATTAAAACCTGCGAAAGAATTAGACGCACTGACAGCGTATTCGTTTCAATAAAGACTGGTTTGATTCGCATTAAAATTTGTTTAGCCAAATAATTCCCTCGTTCGATTATTTGGTCTAGAATTCAATCAAAATCCTTTTATTTTAATGTTATGGTATTTAGACATGTATTTAAAATTCTGGAGCCACTAATTCGCTGTTGCCCACTTTTAGTTTTTCCATTTAATTGGGAGACCCTTTACTTTTCTAAGATATTAAATTATTTTGCATTTATTGACATGCCTCACGTGATTAAAATTTATCAATAACACATCAGATCTGTTTGTGAATAGTTTGTTGAGTGTTCCACGATTATACGTTAGCTTTAAATACTCCACACATTGCATTACACCAGTCATCCTGTACTAGCGTAGACGATTTAAATATTTAATATTTTAAACATTTCATTATGAAAGAATAATAATATAATTATTTTATCCAAATATCTAGTTGTGATGTAAGTTTTTTTTAAAAATTTTATAATACCAAAATTGCCTTACTTTCTAAATTTTGCTGTTTGGCACAAACGTAGACCAATATTTTGTTTAACATTTCATATGTTTCGACGTTTAAATATAACGCCATTTTGTAATTCGTATAATAAGCAAATGAATTATAACCCTATAAACCGAATAATTTTTCTAACTATGTATTAAGGCGACTTCATGACATCGAATATTATGCTAGCATATTAAATTCATGCTCTCGACCAACCACATCAATTAAATTTAAACAAAACACGCCCCTACGAGTTAAAATATTTTCAACTTTATGAAAAAAATTCGCAGACGGCCAACTTAATCATACAAAAAATCCCGTATTTTGTTTGTTTTTAATACAAATGACAACTATGACGTCACAGTATGAATTTAAAATGCTAGCATAATATTCGATGTCATGAAGTCGCCTTTATAGATCTTTGATTTGAAATCGCATTAAACCAACTATTACATGATTAAAATTTCCGTGATGTAATTATTTAAAGTTTTTACGTACGCAATAATACAGTTCTATTATTTCTAATATGATCGTAATTTTGTGGGCCTATTATTACCATAACAAAAAAAAAATAAAAAATAACAGATCTACAAAACAAGAACCAATAAAACCTCAATTGTAAAATTTTAGTACAAGCTTTTTAAAAATAAAAATTACAAAATTCATCGTTCAAACTACATATATTGCAAAATAATAATTATAATAATATAATTAAATAACAATAATAATTACACTTTATTATACTATATTGAAAACATAAAATAAAATAATAATACTATATAGTCTAGAAATAATGAAAGCAAATACATAATGTTAATATATTAATTATAATAATAAAAAATAATTATTTTTTCTTTATTTTTAATTAAAAATTAAAAACAAAATAAAATTTAATTAAAAAAAAAAACTAGGCCGAGAAATGTAATTGAATAAAAAGATCTATTAGAATTTATTCAAATGTGTGTAGTTTTATTTATTTATAGTTTTTTTGAATAGAAAAGGGGACTCCCATAAATGTACATTTTGTTTACAAACATCTGCAGCTTCCTTACCATTTTTTGCGTATGTTGGTTTTGGTAGCTGTTGTTCTTTTGACTGCATGTCTTTTGATCGCTTGTTTGTGATTTTTATGTTTACTTCATTTTTAGGGGATCTGTTATCTTATTTTCTGTTTTTCTAATTGGCGAGATTTCGCTTCCTTGTTACTATTTAAGTATTGTCATCAAATTCCTGATCTCGCGGTTAACGAGAACTAGTTAATTGTCATTATCGTCGCGTTTGGGGTCAGACATCAAGCGCATAACTCTTCTCTCAAATGGCATAAGCCATAATTTATACTCAGTGTCCAACTCTTACACTAATACATGACAACTGGTATGATCTGATCAACACCTTGTACAACTTCAGCATGTTTGCCAACTACAAGACGAGCTTTTAAATCCCCTCCCACGCAATTAGCATGAGTGTAAAGCGATCCGAAGAATCGGAGGCTCATCACTCCTTTAAATGTGTAGTGGTCACCACTACTAAAATCAATCAATCGTAGCTTCAAGTGGGTTAAGTTTCGTTTGAGTCCAATGCAGATATATCATCTGCATATGCCAGAACCTGGTTGAACTGACGGTAAAATATGTTGTACTGATAGGTGTATCACTTTTACAAAAGAAAAATTCTAGCATGCGATTAAAAATATAGGGGACAGAGCCTCTCCTTGCCGTACACCCAAGCTAACTGCAAAAGCCTCTCAGTTTATTCTAAATTTTAACACAGCATTGTGACTGCATTACTGCGTCATATAACATTAACGCACAGATTTTATTTGTCAGGTATTCCCAAATATCGCAAAGCAAACCATAAGCTATCCCCATAGATTGTTCCATGAATCCATAGGCTTGCTGAAAATCCAACAACACCTGATGGACACTTAGAAAGAATCATCTTAAGCGAAAAAATTTAATCAGTGACTGGCAGATTCGGACAAAAATCCTCCTTATTATAGTCACGAAAAATTTCCTCCGGCTGAGGAATGATTTTTTCCAATATTAATTTTTATGCAGGGCAAAGATGAGTTGTGCCGCGATAGTTTTTGCATTTTGAGCGATCCCCAGTCTCAAAGGTAGAGTATAATCCGGCTAATTTCCACTCAATTGGCATAACTTCGATTTGCTACACTAATCGAATAAGGTCAAAAAGATAGTTCTGTTTAGTCTCTGACTAAACCCAAGACTTGAACGACAACTGCCATCGGAGCTTTGCTGTGACCAATTGATGATTACTGCTAAAAAGGTCCCTTAGCAATCAACACATGGTCAATATGATTTCGGCACTTCTTACGAGGGTGTGTCCATGTTTGCAAGTGATTGTTCTTACGAGGAAAGACTGGAATGTGCTAGGTAATGAGAACGTGTGCGATCGCAACATATTTCATTCTACTCCCGTTATCGGTCGCTAGTTCGTGTCATTTATATACGGATCTATATTTACACATTAATAAGAACGATTTGTGCCGCTCCCTGAGGGCAACTTGAGATTTTGCTGCTGTTATATTGGATCGTGGGCCATCTTTTGTTTAGAACCCAAGTAAACTTATCTCGGTGCTGGTTTGTATCTATATCTTGGAATTCTTATTGTTGGAACTTCCCGCAAACCGTATATGATGTGTAGCCACATTTTTGCTATGTTAGATGGAAGTTCGTCGTTAGCGTGTGCTGCTTCAGGTTGACTTGCTTGTAGTGTGACGTCAATTTCTTTTACACTATGGATTGCCATAGCTGACACCCAAACATTTCCTCCACAAACCTACATATTGCTTCGTGGTTAGCCTTGTGGTTGTCTGCTTGTCTTTAATACCCCTTAGTGTGGAAGAGATATATTTGCCTTGCCGCGTGTCCTGCTATCTGTTGCATGGATCCCAGTTCTTCATACTCCTTCATAAATTCTCCATATAGTTTTATAAATTCTTGATCACACTCGAGCCTCTCTATTGATTTCAAACTAAATGGGGCGTTGTACAAAGGGCAACTTGATAATAAATTTATGATCTGCATCATGTTTGGTAGAATTTTGAAAAAGCTCCTTTTATTTCTGCTCTTCTGGTGATATTTTAAAACTTTATGGAGGTTATCTCCAATGAAAAGCAGCGTATGACCCTGGGACACATGATCTCCACTTTTTGGCCATCGAGTTGTTTGGAAAGTAGCAATGATTTTCTTTCATGGCTGATATAACACCATCAAACATGCCTGGGTTTCTCAGTGACTGATTGTCTCTGCACGTGACATTCTTAACCGCGTATACGTAAACATGAGCAGGGTCTTGTTAAATTTTGGTGGGACCCAATCCTTCAACCTTCGTTTAATCGCATCCTATGACCAGCAAATGACACAGATGAATATCATAAGTCATGCTTGTGTATAAATGCTTTACGAAACATGCGGATGACCCCGACCACAGGAGCCAAGTGTCCGAAAATATTTTTTGTATGAAATACTAATTTCTTTCGGATGACCATTTTGCAAAGTGTACATATTTTGAACATCAAACATATCCTAACTGCGACCGCCTCCCTCTAGAACAAATGGACAAGTGGAACATCTATCGCCGACCGATGCTTAAGCGAAAGCTGGACTCAAAGCCTCCAACAACTGCAAAATTTTCTCTACATTCGAGAAAAGTTCATACAAAACAATATATATGGTCTCATAAAAGTTGCTACGAATCAGTTTCGGATTAGGATGAATTTTGAAACTAGACAACTCCTGGGGGATTGCGACATTACAGTAGTCATGAAATCTAACCGAATGAAATGGAAAAGTCACATCGCTAGATCCCCCATTAGCTTGATCGATCAAGTTCTGCGTGAAATATGATGATTGTCGAGTGTGCGGACTCTTCAGCTATAAGAACGAGTTTTTTCGTCAGTTAAAATAGTTATGATCATAAAGGAACACTCGATATCAGAATTCCACCTTTGGTGTCTATGAATGGAGTGAAAATTAAGATACTCAAAACTGTAAAATGGCTTGGTGTAAATTTAGATAAAAGACTGGGTGTCACGTTACATGTCAAAACGATTGCAGAACGTAGTAAAAAGTCGTCTTCATGCTAAAACGAGTAGCTAAAGAACTAGAGGCCTTAAACAAAGGACCCTAAAGAATATATACTTACATATGCTTGTGGTTATTATGCTGACAGAATAAATTGTCACTACCAGTACCATAGAATAAGCGCACTTTAATAAAGGGTAATCCTTATTGGTATTACAAAAGCATACATAGCCGACGTAGGAAAAAGGCTTACTCATAGCGCACCGTTCTGGTGTCTAGATTTTCTGGGGTTGGTATATACTGAGTTATGATTGTATCTTTAACTACTGTTGGAACAGGATCATCTTTCTTGTTATTGTAATTCGATTATCCTAACAAGGCCAACCTGTCCTTGGTGTAGCTTAATGACTCTTGATAGTCGCTTTAAAGGTTAATATATCAGTTCCATTTACTTTGCAGAGGTGTTATTTTGTTGACTTGACTCCGGCTTTGCATACTCTTCCAAAAGACTTCCCGGAGGGTACAAAATGTATCTCAGTTCCCAACTGTGCTGTTTTACCCTTAGTTATTGTCTCTTGTTGCTTTGCCTGACTTTGGATTTGTTTGTCTGCTCCAAAGAAATTTGTGTCGCAATCACTATTTTTAAACAGATCTCTCTTCTTAATATGAACAGTCGATATGCAGCTAAGGAAGTATCTGTTGATAGGTCAGTTACAAGTTCGAGAAGGTCCTGCAGAATCTACCCCGATATTCGTAAACGGTATGTTGCTGGTGTTACTCGTTCTTTTTATAACATACCCATTAGCTAATGTGATGCCATTTTCTTTGCTCTTGTACAAGTTATACATTTATGTACAGTTTGGTAAATTATGTTCTTGGCATTTATTTTCGAATACTGTGCTCTCAGGTGTGATAGTGTTGCTTGATTGCCGCCATGTAGAATTATGATGGCAGAATTATTGGATGTTTTTCTTCAAATGATAGATTAGAATTTTTTTACCCAACTCCTAGCCGGCCGTTTTCGTCTAGAATTTCGGTTAGCGTTATAATTGTACTACCCCTTGGTAAGTTTTTATCTGATTTTATTTTCTTTAATTCTGGTTCAAGAGCTTTCTGCTGTGCAGCTCTAATTATTCCTCTTAGAGACGTGTTCATTGTCGATCCACGCTGCCTGCTTATTTCTATTAATTGTTGTCATTGGATTGCTCGAAACGTTTAGAGCCGTCAAATTATGTCGGTTATCAATTAAAGTGGGTTTAACCCGACGTGGTATAATTTATCCAACGGTGAATTCTAATCTCATCTAACTGTGGTAATTCCATTTTGTAGTTTAACCATCTGTTTGCAAGATTAAGGTCGAGTTCTACATCCCATCCTACACCAGAACTTCATAAATCTTGAAAAATAATTTTAGCTAGGATCACCTAACAGTTTACGATCTACTAGGATGGTTAGTGCTAACCATCCTAGTAGATCGTAAACTTTCGATGCCTCTGATAAAATCGTTTGTTGGGATATTGTTATTTTAACTTATTGCAAAGATACTTTAAAGTGTCTATTGAAGAGTTCCAGAGCAGTCCAAGTGTTTTTACTGTATCATTAAATTCTATTGTAGGAAGTCCAGTTTCTCTCAGATTTTCGTGAACTTCTTCTAATACTGACTTTTCGGTGCTGCACCATTTTCTGAGGTAGAAACCTCTACTGGAGAAAGGTTTAGTGATTTCTTTTGCGCAGCTACTGCCTTTTCTAACACAATGTTAGCTCCAGATAGAAGATCATCCACGTAGAAATCATTTTGAATGATTTTTGAAGCAATTGGAAATCTTGACGCTTAATCAATGTCGTCAGTGGCTAATTGTTGCAATATTTTCCAGCCAAATAAGATATAGAAGTTTATTTTTGAACCCTACAATCTTTTCTGGGGCCGAAGCTCTCCCAACTCTTTCGCGGTTAATTTTTAACGTCCTACCTTACGCCGTCACCAGGCAAATCGAGGACGTACGAATACAGGTTCGATTTTAAATCCATCTGCACATTGCATTGCTCCAGTCAGCCTGTACTGACATGGAACGATGGTTCGGCCCATGGATTCTGCACTCCAACAGGTGGTCATAGTTGTGTGTTCTTCGTCATCACCGATCGTAATCAGGTAATGAAAAATCTTTTTTGCAACCCTCCCCCGTTGGGATTCGAACCCGGTGCATCCCGTCCCAAACACCGCAGCTTTAATCAATGCGCCAATTGCTCGGTGATATAGAACTTGTTCCAAAAGTTGTAGTTTTTAATCTATAACTGCTCGTTGGCTTATTTGTTTCAAACCGCCAGAGTCTTGGTTGACAATCTTGATCTTTCGGACTATTGCTAAAAGTACTGGGCTAGAGCGGATTCGGTGTTAATATGGTGATTCAATAAAGTATTGAGGAGATTAGAAACGAGTAATCTCCTGTTGTTGAAGTTGCTTTTTTAATCTCCCAAGCTGTATCGTAGTTATCTCCGGTCGGTTCTAAATGACTCAATAATTACCCTGCTAAATACTTTACTTGGAATAAAAATGATTTTTTACATCGGTATGTGACAATGAATGCACCATTTAACTCCGGAACCAAATCGGCAGTCAGCTGGTGAAATTTGTCCAAAGCTTCCGAAGGCGAAACAGTCTTCCGGCAAGATTATGGTCTCTGTATTTTGAGATGCACACAACATAATATTCAGTGACTTGTTTGGAAATTAGCAAATATTACATGTCATGAAGAAAGAAGAAGAAAAAATTATCTTTCACCAAGATAATGCAGCGTGTCACAAGTCGTTGAAAACAATGGCCAAACTACACGAATTTATCTTCAAGTGGTTCCTCATCTACCGTATTTTCCAGATCTACCCTTCTGCGATTACTGGCTTTTTACAAACCTTTAAAAAATGCTCCAAGACAAAAGAAATTTGGGTCTAATGATGAAGCCTGCAATGCAACTGAAGATTATTTTGAATACAAAGATAAATCGTTCTTAGAACCGATTAGGACGTATTTATATTTGGTAGTCAACTATAATTCTTTCCACCAAGACAGAGGTTTCCGTTCGGGTCCGAACAGCAATATACCGAACTTTAAAGGTATGGTGCAATCAGGTAAGTAACTCCTTTAAAGATATTACATGATCTGCGCTTATTGTTTAGTTTTCGTGCTCTAAGGACTTCAGCCTGACACCTTTCACTCTTTTTCGTCTATAAATTTGTTTAGCGGTTCTGCTATCAATGATCTTTGTTGTTGCGATTGTGAAACGAATTTGTACTTTTTGATGTATATTTTGATACTCCACAGAATGGTATATCTCATCAAACAAATCAATTTATGGTTTTTTGTTCACCATTACCTAGAATATGTCTACGCGACAGTGACTTAATAAATTAATACACGATAACTCGGAGACCTAAAAGGACTCCAACAGTTTGCTGATGTTCTAATAAACAGAGCAGTGATTCAGCTGAAATGAAACCCAAAAGTATTCCGTAGGTTATGTGTCTTTGCTAAAGTTTACTACTAGCAACTGCTAGATGGATAAGAATTAAGTTGCGTGACAATTAAAAAATTGAATAGCAAAGACTAAAACCTTTCTACTATCGATTGGTCGACTTGATTCTGTCAAGTATAATAAATACTTTAATCTAGTCAACAACAGATGGCTCGCAAATCGCTTTTTGTTTAACATAAAACGCACTCATTCATTACCAAATTTTACAAAAAAAAAATTGTAATCGGCAAAACGTCAAATTGATTTTATGTTTTTTTGACAACAAAAATAGTTTAAAATCGTTTTAAATAAAATAAATAAAAATAAAAAAAATTTAGTCAATATAAATCTTTAAGTGAGTTAAACAATTTTTCTAAAAAATGGAAGGAGATGCAGAGTCCAATAAAAAGAAATTGGAGAAAATTGCTGCAGCTCGTAAAAAGGTAAGTTGCCACATATGACACGTCGATCCTCATCTGTCAAAACTTATACAATTCGGTGTTTGTTTTTTTCAGTTAAAACAATATCAACAAAAAACACCAAAATCATTAAATAGTAAGAGCACAGAGAATTTAAATGATATTCAATTAATACAAGCCGATGCCATTATATCACAACAGCAGCTCCAGCCATTAGACGATGAGCCAAAACAACATAATGCAAATGATGAGTTAGCCCTAGGTGCACCACCAGCGCAAGAAAATGTTATCGATTTTAGTAATTTTTCAACTGAAAATCTTGGCTTCAATCATTTTAATGTAATTAATTTTAACGATAGTAATAGCGCAAGTGAAAATGTCGAGACGTTAAGCAATAATTTCGGCAATGAAAATACATTTTTTGATGTGTTTGGAAGTGCAAATTCTGGAAACACCGCACAAAATATTAACTATAATTTAAACAATTACGATACTAATAATAATAATAATAATCAATATGCCAGTACACTAGAGTTAAAAAATTATTTTTCTTTTGATTCGGGTAATTTAAATTTAAATCCAGAAATTCACTACGAAAGCACACAAAATGATCTAAATCAGACGACAACGGGTCTGCCCGAAGTTAACTTTTTTAATAATGTCTCAATTGGTGGTGACAATCCAGAGAAATTGTTGAATAGTCCATTTGATTTGTTAAAGATTACACAACAAACTGAAAATAATTCGGAAACAATATCGACTATATCGGAACATACAGAAAACGATTCGTCACTCGGTTTAGGAATAAGCACCGGTGGGATTAGTGGAAATAATGGTAAAAAAGTATTGTAGTAATTGAGTAAATTTAATTGATTTAATATTGTTATTTTTATAGATAAAGATATTTTCGATATCGTAACACCATCGAAAGTGGAATCACTCGAGTTAGTGCGAACCGCCGATTTGGAAACCATCAAACCGAATTACTATTCGAATAGTGCTCAAGCCACTGACTACGAAATTCTTTATCAATCCGAAAAAATCAAAACAAATGAATTAAATTTTAAATTGGACAACCAACAAAAGCTAATTGAAGAATTACGATTTGATTTAGAAAAGATTAAGTCGAATCGTCAAGTAGATAGTTCAAGTCAATCTGAAATTATACAGATGAATGAACAACTTAAAAATCATACAACAACCATTGGGATACTGGTAGGTGAAAAAACGGAACTAACATCGTCACTGAATAAATTACAAAATCTACTTCAATGTAAACTAAACGATTTCGATGAGCTAAACAGTAAATTATCAGCATCACGACATAAAGTATCCGAATTGGAAAAAGAATTGAATCAATCGAAAATATCGTGTGATCGTTTGATAACGGCCCAAAAAAAATTTATTGAAGAAATCGAATCGCTTCAAGATGAGAATAGTAAATTGAAGTTACATGGCAGTGAAATTGCCGAAGAAAATTCCATACTAAATAAAAAAGTTGAAATCAAATTTGACGAATTGACCAAAATTGAGCATGAATTCAAGGTGAAATTGAACGAGATCGAAATGTATAAGTTAAAAATTGAGCAATTGACGTCGGACGATGTTGGTGATAATACGGCCGAATTAAATTTATTGAAAAAACAGAACGAAAGCTATTTGCACGAATTAAATGATTTAAAAACTAGGAACGATCAACATTTGATCGAAAAGGAACAGCTAAATCAACACTATCAAAATTATTTGCAGCATTTGAACAATGAAATTGGCAATATGACAAATAAGTGTTCGGAACTAAATGTCGAAAAAGAACGACTGATAAAACGGGAACAGGAATTAGTCAAACACGTAAGTGAGTTGGAAAAAACTTTACAACAAATGAAATCTAATCGAATTGTAATCGAGCAAAAAGCAATAGGAAATAATGTCGACGAGCAAAAGTATATCGACGAAATAGAAAAATTGTCGAGTAGAATTGTTGAGCTTGAAACGCAAACGTCCAATGTGCAGCACGATAAAGAATTATTGGAGAATATAAAATCTGAGCTGACTGAAAAGAATGAGGAATTGAATCGAGTAAAATTAACAGTTGAACGGCTTACATCTAATCGACCGGATCCTACGAATATCATGGCAACTATGGAAAGCGATCGATTAGCAGCATCGCGTGCCGTTTCTCAAAATGTTGATCTAAAAGTGCAGTTAGAAGAAATACAAAAAGCATTTGTTCAAATCAGTAATGATAAATTAGAATTAACGGATCGTTTGCAAACCGAGCAACATTTATGCCGTGAAATGAAAAATCGGTACACTGAAATGGAACAAGAACTTCAAACAATAAAAGATAGATTTAATTTTAAAGATCAAGAAATGATACGATTGGCCCATGAAAATACCAAACTTAGTCAAGAAATTTTACAGTTCCAACAAGAATTAGATCGTTTACGTCATTATGAGGCGAAAAATCATTTGGGTAGTGTAATGCAGATTGAATTGCAAAATGCAAGTGATCAAATTGCCTACTTAAGAAGTCGAATAAAAGATTACGAATCGAAGAAGGAAACGTCTGATGGTGAGGTTCCAGATAATATTACACCAGGTGATAACGTCGAAACGAAAAAAGACGAAGAAGACGAACTAATGACATCGTCAAATTTTATGATTGCATCACATGAAGCGATGGAAAAATTACAGGATCGTTTCAGACGAACAATGGATGAAATTGCCGATTTGACTGAAGAAAAACAGAAATTAGAACATTTGGTAATGCAACTACAAGGTGAGACTGAAACGATAGGGGAATATGTGGCTTTATATCAAACTCAAAGGCGTCTATTAAAGCAACGTGAAACTGAAAAAGATGTTGAACTACATAAATTGGCTGAAGATCGTGAACAAATGAAAAATAAGTTAACATATTTGAATAATTTAATAGAACAGTTGTTGGTAGAGCGCGGTATGAACCCACCTGAGTCAAAGTCTAATATAACAAATGGCGATGAACGTCAAATTGAAACGATTGAGTTGCCACAATCGCCACTCATTGAGCATTTCATAAGTGAGACACATGTAGAAAGGCCACAAAAATCAGGTTCATCGAATGAAACTGCAGTCAAAATATTGAATTTACTCGAAGAAATTAAAGTTGTGAACAATTCGATGGATTCACTTCAACATTGTCCTTGTTGTTCTGGAAAGTGGGAAACGGTTTAATCGCTCGGCTAGGGTTTTGGTTTGTTATTAAAAATAAATTTAATATATTTGCTATACACATCCATCTATTAAAATATATTTTTTGTTTACTGCATTTTGTCGCAAAAAAAACTTTTTTCAAAACCGACTAGTCTCTCGAAAGATGATAAAAATCCAGAATCGACACGATTTTCGCAAACGTATGTGAATTACCATACCCGAACCAAATTTATTTGGCAATTTCATGCTTACGGATTTAGAATAGCAATCGGCGTAATCAAAAACCTCTTTATAAACCTCCCTCCAGTTCTTTGAAGAAATGTGCTGCTTAAATTAGGGTCGACTGAATGCAGCAATGTTTGTCCGGAGAACAACATCCCTCCAGTTACACCCGATGTCAGTTAAGAAAAACATTTCTATTTAGTATTCCTCGCATAAATCAAAATATGGCTTGGGGCCAGGATAGCATCAACAGTCTGCCTCCAACGGATTCAATCCCAAGCTTGTTCTTTATATTGTTTTAGACAACCGGAAGAAGACTAAGTCGTTCTTGCAAGCAACCCCAGTGGAAAGGTTTATTTTTAGTCTGTATATGTATGGCCAGTGTGAATCTTTCGTAGGATGGGTCCTCTATGCACATCATCGCAGTCTACATTTGACAACTTTCAAATTCAGCATTTGTGACACTTCTTGAACATTGAGCACACTGTAAATGAAATCAGAGAAATGCTTTTTCCCAGTGTCGAATACTGGCATCGATGTTAACACAGACGTTCCCATCCTCGTTCCAAATGGCAATAAACCTAGGTCTGGAGGATTGGTGAAGTCCGGTGATTGCTTTAAAGAAGTTACATGATTTGCTGTACTCTTAAGACTTTAGCCTTTCTCCATTCACGCCTTTTCCGTCTACAAATTTGCTTGATAGTTCTCCTAGCAAGGACCGCTTTGTTGTTGCGTGCGATTGTAAAAGGTATTCGCGCTTCTTTATAGACGCATCAAACCAATCATTTTTGAGCTTAATTTTTACCATACCTAGACTCGCCTGGAGATCATAAATACTTTATGAAATATAAGGAGGCTTTCATGATATTAACGTTAACAACTTTTCTCTTAAGCCGCTTTCCTAGAAAAAAGATAAACAATATTTAATTCCGTCATGTTTTGCCGAAGAATTCTGCAGAATTTTTCTATGAAAGTGGCTTTACTCAGTTTGGAGTTATTTTTTCTCAACAGAATAACCTTAGGAGTCTTATGTGTAGGCAGTAGACAATTTGATTGTTTACCATAAATAAAATAATTTAACAAGCTACCCAAACCCATATTTTAATTTTCATAAATTTAATGGAAAATTCAAGAAAAATAGCATAGCAATTAAATATTGGATAGCATAGCAATTAAATACCCTGGTGTTGGGTATTACAACTCAAATTGGAATAGAGTTAAATAACTCAAAAAAATTTGAAGTTTTTTAACTACTGCGAGTTTTATGCAGAACATTTTACATAAAAGATCCTCGTTCGTTTTATTTTGGCTCATTTTAATCGCCAGAAAGTATCAATCCAGATACTGAATAAAATCAAGGCCATCAATCAGGTCACTGTCAAGTTCAAGTAATACTTTCACGTCAGAAAAAGTCAAACTCAATGCAGACGATGCCAAATGTTTGGGAATGGATCGTCGTTTTGTTTTAAAATCAAGACATGCTTCAAACGTAATGTACCGCATGCAGGAAGTAACTGTCGCTCTATCGCTCCAATTAATGAAAAATGTGTAAACTTCGATAGTAGACATTTTTCGAATGACAGGTAATATCCTAGACGTAAAGAGTACTTACTAGTTCATCATCCAAGAAAATGTACAAATTAACAACAAAATCCAGATTTTTAAAAGTTTCCAACCTAAAAGAGTTAATAAAGAGTAATTATAAATGGGGATTCCCCAAAAGCTGAAACCACCAAAGCAAAAGTCCTTATATTCTACATGGAATGAAAACTTTCAATACAGCTGGCTACTCTTAAGCTTAGTTCATAACATCGGAAAAATCTTCCGAATTCCCGTGCTCATTTTGTAGGAAGTTAAATTTTTTTTAACTCGAGTAAAGAAATAAAAGGCGGAGTCTATCATTTACTGTGTTTTGATTGGTTTGAGCTCGGGAGTTCGGAAATTATTTCTGATGTTATGAACCAAGCTTTACACCAAAACCTTCGACGGTAAACTCAACTGAAACAGGAAATGAACATTTATTTGCACTGGATGAAATTATTAATTTATTAGTAAGCGGGATAATTCTCAAATTGTCAACATGCAAAACCAACGCGGAACAATTTTCCGCGATAACATAACTATCAGTTAAATATTTAAATGGAGGGAAATAAATCACTCAAAAGCAGTCATCTGGAATGCTATAAGTCTATTATATATAAATCTGACGAATTTTTTAATTATCTGATAGAGTGTAGTATTGATATTAGGCTAGTTCGCTAGTAACCGGGACATTTCTTAAACTCCATATTCGTAGGTGTGGCGATTTATGCATACTAATCAAGAAAATCAACTTAGTTCTGGCCACCTTCTAGAACCTGTTCACCTTTCATTAAAAATGGGTGTGATATTGAAAATTGTCTTCAGCTTTTTAATAACACTATATCCTAAAAATGCATCAGTACCTCTTCCGACAAACCATCCCAGTTATGAATTACTTGAACTAGTAGTTCCAGCTATCCTTACTTAAAATCCATAGTAAATGAGCTAACATCAATTATAGCTTATGAAATTCAAATTCTCAGAAACAAAAGATGGGGAAAATACGTTATTATAACTTCCGGCAAACCCAAGTAATAAAGGACTATTCCATCTCACAAAAGTACAAAGATAAAAGCAAGAGTAGGCTCTTTCCAACGTTATTTTGTATCAGATACTAATATCTTAAATAGAATCCTACTAACTGACTCCGACAAAGCTAAAGAGTTTGCTAAGTGTGGCTCTATAGCCAAGTCGCCAGCTAGTTAGAATAACCAAATATTTGAAGACCCAATTAATAAAAAATATACGACTGTCCTCATTCTTCTCGATATTGAAAAAAAACGTCAAATGAGCTTACTTTACTCGATGGCCTAAAAGTGAAATCCCAAGGTTATACGTTGCTTTTAGGTTGTTATGTCTTATGTAATCTTGGTGTTCTAGGAACACAATAAAAAGTAGTCGATAATCGTATGTGTGGGCTAGCTTTTTGCATGCAACGAACCAACCTGAAAATCATTTGTATTCACGCGCTCTGACGTTAGCCAATCGAGATAAAAGCTTATAATTCTACAAAAATTTGGTTTACCTGATGGAATCCATACCGGAGCACGATTTCAGAATAGTGTTTGGTAACTTTAACGCTTAGGAGAGCTGGCAAAAATATAGGTTCTTACTTCCTACATGAACCTATAGATCGATATTGGCAAAATAATGAAATACTTGGGATTGCTAAGATGGCAGTTTTCGTACAAGTCAGGGATCACATGAAAACGAACCTTATGATTGAACTGTGAAGGTCTGGCAAAGAACTCAATTTTCAGCATTTGACAAATACAGACTATGGAGATTGGAAAAAGAACCGATGAGAGATTCATTCTGGAAATGGGGCTGCATCATTTCTGAGCTTTTGAAATTCGTTAGTATACTTTGAGGCCCCATTCTTAAGAAAGAAGAAGCACGGCATACAAAGTACTCTCATACATAGTATTAAAGAGAACTTCTGTCCCCAATTAATCACATGTTAGAATTTATCTTTCGTAAATCCGAACACACGAGTTCTCTTCAGATAAATTAATAAAGAATTTATTGTATTTTTCTGGCTGTCTAAAACAATATGAAGAGCAAGTTCGGAACGAAAGCGATGTTTTGATCTCGAGCTTGCTCTTCGTATTGTTCTATACAACCATGCAAAAACCGCTTAGCATTAATTTTTACTTAAAGCTAGTTCCAACTTTTTCGAAATTATCTTTTAACGTTCCAATTTACGCCGCTTCTACCCGAATTAGGGATGTACGAATATATGTCGTTATAATAAACCACCTGTATAGCACATAGACTTTAGTCATCGTGTACTACTGGGAAAAATGGTTGTACTGCACTGCAACAAGGTGACATAACCAATCATATTGAAAATCATCGATTCGAATTTCGAACTATTTAATACGAGTTCACTTCTGATTATTTTCATAAATGTATTAAGGGATACGCGCTTGTTATCAGGGTATTTTCCTACATGTATGTACCAATATATTTGGTGTTTACATATTTTTTTGTTATTGTTGTGAAATCGTGAATGTGATAAAATTATATTTTATTTGTAAATTTGATAACCTTTTATTACTATTTAACTAAAATAATAAATAAATTATTTAAAATAATAACAAATTGCCACAGTAATAAAGACAATAGATAGCATGTAGTTTATAGTTTCAATATTTTATATTTTTTTAGAATATTAAAAGCTCTAAAATTAAATGTTAAGTCGCCATTAGTCTTTTGTTTTGAAAAGTATAGTTGGTCATAAAATATAATTTTTTGGCATTGGTCCCTTGTTTATACAAAATTAGTTACTATATTTAAATTGTATATCAATTGTTAATTTTAAAATAATGAGGAAAAATGGAAAAATCTAAAAGTCATCGACTAGAATTTTTTTGGAATTGTTTTTTAAAATGCGATAATGAATATAATAAGGTGAGATATTATAAGTCAAAGTTCATTTAAATCATATGTTAACTATTTTTTTATTTTTATTTTTTTTTTGGGGCTCAGCAAAACTATTTGGAACTGTTTTTATATGAATTTTATAAGACAGAAGGAAAGGTGGCGATTGGAGATAAGAATGGGTAATTAGTTTTATAAACAAATTATATAAATTTGCTACTTATTTTAGTTTCATTTAAAGTTTTAAAATATTAAATATGTCAATGTACCCACATAGTGTTTTGAAAAAAAAATCAAATGTCAAAATATTTGACGTTTCTCAGATGTTGTTGAACCCATTGAACCAAATTGTTTTCTATTCGTCTTACCAAATTTTTTATTATGTGGGTTATGTTCCTTATGTTTAGAAAGTTTATGGCAAATAAATAAATTATAATGTTAAGGAAAACATTTCGAACTAATCGAAACTATCGAATAATGGATTTATATTCGAAGGATACTACATACCAAATTCGATTCTACTTAATTCTACCACAATTTAAAGGTGTATATATTCCAATTAGAATCAGTACGACGGTTGTATGAAAAGTATATGTAACTTTATGTTATATGATATGAACGAATTTAAAATCAAGAATTTATTTGAGTCCCATTTGTGAATAAGATCCGAATGCGAAAGTACCAGTTTATGTAACGTATTCCCAAATTGGGCCCCATCAAATCTATATTTGATTTTTAATAAGAATAGTCGATTCTTGTCTCTAGTTGCAAATAAGATGTCCAAGATAAGATGTAAACAAACTAGGGGTCCTATTACGATTCTTATTTAAATCGAATACGAATCTTATACTTTTGTAATCGAATCGAATTACCAAATAGGGCCCTAGCCTTTTATTTTGCACAGCCTTTATTTTGCAGTTCTAGCCCAGGTTTCATCATCTCATTTTATTGCAGGTACTTGCATTTTAGGGCTTTTTGTTACTTTCAAGAGAAAATAGTCTGTCTTTTTGACCAGTAAGATTATTAAAGTGATTATAAACCGATTTATTCTTATTATCTTTGATTAAATGTTTTAGTTTATTGCTTCGATAGTTGAGTATTGTTTTACTTTGTGGAGCCCGATTTCACTGCCGATTTTTTCGTGCTTTCTGTTTTTCTCTAACTTCTAAAGAGTAGATAATATGTCTTCGAATTTCTTAAGTTTTTCGAAAGTGTCATTCAATTGTGCCAAGTTCTTAACTGGCACTTGAAGATTGAGGAATGTCACTGACTTGTTTCTGTAAAAGTTTCCAATTAATTTTATTGTTTGTTAATTTAGGCAATGGACCTTTCCTAGTCATCGTTGCCTTGAGAGTCATTAATATAGGAGAGTGATCTGATGATAATCCTTGACTAGATTATGCTGCGGAGGGCAATCAATTAAGGAAACATTGTATATTTTGTTGAATTTTTGTTATTTAGTTGAACATTGTTAGTGACTTGCATAATTTCTTCACCAACTTTTATTTATTCAAGATGTTTGATTTTTTATTTTCCAAATATAATTTATCCTGCTGTGATTAGAAAAACAAGTATTGCTTTTGTTGAAATTTTTTAATCAAAAAGTTGCTAATGAGAGGTGGTTCCAAAAAAACATTTTTTATAATGAATTTGTTATATAGAATGCTTACTGAACATATATATTTTTTTATATCCAGCCTATTATCTTCCGTTCCATCACAACTGTCGTGTCATGTTTTGCAAATGATATATTCCACAATATGTACATCTATAAATGATGAATGTGCCAAAGATCTTGACACAGATTTTTACAATAAAATAAACGATGTCTACGATAAAAATATTGATGGATATTTCAAAAGAAATTTATTGAAAAAGGTAATGACTAAACATTTGCCAATATAAATTTATTAAATTTATAATATAATTTTTTTTTTCCATAGTCGAGCGAACAGAAACATATCATATCGTTAAGAGAATTTCTTTTATCTGGAACTGGTGGCCGAATACTTGAAACATTACAGTGCGTTGGTATTAATGTAAGTGTGTGTTGTTTTAATGAATTTATGAGCTCATCTATATATATCATTTCTAATCCATTTTTTTCAGAATATTCCATGCGGTCGAGAACTTTCAAATCTTCTAATAAATTTATTTCCGTCAGCCTCATGGAATGATTCAGATGCCGATGAAGATAGTCGATTAAATTATATCGATACGATTGATTTTATTGATTTAATAAACCGAGTTCTGATTTACGATGTTGGCAACATTAATATTAATGTAAAAAGGTTAGTGGTTAAATTTTAACTTTGTATTTAAATTTTACGTAATATCAGAGATATTAGATATTTAAATATCTACTCTCTGGTAATACACCACAATAGTCCCCTACTAGTAAAATCCTGATTTTTACGAAAAAAAAATTAAAACGATTTGGCCTAATTATTGGACCTCGTTGTGATTTGAGTGGGTAAAAAAAGATATTGTTTAAATTATGACGAGATGCCGAAGTAGGTCGGATCTCCTAAAAATGTGATTCATATTTATTTACTACTTCCGACTGTAGAATTTTATTATCGATCGATGAGGGCGCTCGAAATATTGATGGTTGTACCAAATACAAGCTCTACAGGCAATGACTTTAGTTCCTCGCTGAACATGGTTCTGAATCCTAATAATACGGTTGGCAGAACAGTTGTCCAATCTGTGTTATCTTGACACGTGTGATAGCAGCTTTAAGCGTGCGATGCCATCTTTCAATCATCCCATAAATTATGGAACGCCGAATCTGGCGATCCATGTCGAGTATATCGCAAATGCAACGGTTACAATGGTCTTATCCGGAATTGGAATAGCTTCTCGCCCATTGTGAATATCAATCGAAGACGACACAAATACACAATATCGCTGATACTTTTTGTGCTCTAAACCATTTTGTGTAATTAATTTCGTATTACGTTTGATTTCTGGCCTTATGACATTGCTTACTTATAATTTGACATAAGTCCTATGCAACATGGATGATAAGAGTTGTGGAAGTACTTGGAAATTTGTTTTCAAAAATCTGCTGGTATAAAAGGTCGAGGTACTTACCTGTCAATATCTCGAAAGCTTCGATTGTTTCATCTATCCAATCGATCGGTGTAAAGAAATAGTTAATCTTTCTGTATCCTTTCAAAAAGTTATTCAGTACTATTGATCGGCAACTGCATATCGAATAAACCTCTGATGGAAATTTAGCATTTCCAGGAAACGCTTTAACTGTTTCACGACATTCGGTTTTTGAAATTCTCATATTACTTGCATTCGCTCTTGTGCTGGTAGAATACCCTAACTAGTCACTGTGGGACCGAAAAATTTGATTTTGATGCGATAAATGCTTTTCTAACGATTTTGATGCTACTAAGACATATTCGCGAGTCAACCACGAGTCAAAATAAAAGAAAATAAAAATTATTAAAAAGTGCAGAGTTAACAAAAATAGTGATCAAACATTATAAAGTGCTAATGACCTAGTTTTTAGGGCATTGCACATTGTAATGTCTGAGTTTACAAAAACTCCGCGAACTCCGCCAGGTAGGTCGTTTCAAACAACATAATTTCATTTAAAATCAATAGCAATGTCGTCTCAACCAATAAATAATTCTCCGTTGTCGCCCAAGCAAAGAATCCTTTTAACACCTCAACTACTGTCACAATCAGAACAATCTCAAAAGTTTAGCATTCCAAATGTACCCACGCCTTCTTTATCTATGTCTGTATATGAAGACCTAATAATAGAGGCAAGCAAATAAAGATTAATGACTATTAGTTAGCGCAATCTACAGTGCATTTAGGAACACGGTTTAATTGCGATTGTTAATATCGGCAACATAAGGCAAAATGGTACGAAACAGCCATTCCCACTCTTTAAGTCGAGCTTTGAGTGAGTGAAACAAATAAAATATTTTCTCTCTGTGAAAAACGAGTGGAGAATTCGCAGCCTGCTGTAAATTCGAATTAATCTTATTGACTTGTTAGTGGGACAAAATATGCGCAAAAACTCAAAGATTCAATTAAAAGTCAAACTGGATGGAAATCATTCCAAAGAAAATCATCCAATGTAAAATTCAAAAACTCATAACTAAAAGCCCTAGCATTCTTCTACACAACGGTTGAAAAATATTATGAAAAATTAATGGTCAAAATGGATACTATCTTTAATCTTCTAATGACGATTATCTACAAATCATTCTCCAGAACCCTTAAGTTGCCCTGTCATCTCCTACTTTTACATCCTTCTCATCATCTTCCCTTTCTACTTCTATCTTAAAAATATCCAGCTGTATCATTTCTTCCTCATCCTTCCATTTCATTCTTTTCCCTTTATTTATCTTTTCTATTCGTCCTACTTTCTGACTTTTCTCCTTTAATTCAAAGTGCCTCAACCCATTACTGTTTAAAAAATCCCTTCCCAATGTAAGACCATTCGCCATTGTTACATCTGACATCACCAATAAATCATACTTATTTCCTCCTATAAATTTCTACTTGGCCTATTTTAAGTTTAGATCCATTTATTCCCCTAAATTCCCGTTTATCCCTCCATTTTTCCAACATATTTCTATTTCTCAATCTGTTGGTTTTGATTGCACTTACCGCACTTCCAGTATCAACTAGTCTGTTAAAAATCAAACGGTTTCTCTTTGATCTACCTCCGCTTGAACCTGGCCTCTTTCATCCACCTGTAGTCTTCGTCTCCATCCTAGTCATCATTCCTCATGTCTGTACTCTTCCCGCGACCATGGACCACTTAGTACGTTCAACCCTCCTGCTTCTCGATTAATACCTATCATAGTGCAGTCCACTTGTACGTGTCCTCTTCTTTGATATCTGTAGTAAATTAGGTTGTTTCTATCCGTTCGTCTACCAATTGATCAAATTCTGTCTGTTGCTAAACCTTCTGATTTTGGGTAGCTCCCTCCTTGACATCTATAGCAAACAACCGTTTCTTTTGTTTGCCCTCTGCAGCTTCTCGCCAAATGAACTACATTGCACTTAATCGTTGCTCGGCCGATGAAATCCTCGCCTGGTCCAATAACCGTTAAATCGTATGGGTCTATCTTTCGCATTGCAACACATACCACTTCCAAGAAGTAATTCACTAATCTGGTTCATTTTCCTCACGAGTCCAATCCCGTGTATCATTATGCCCCACATTGTTTTCTTTACCGTGAAATGCCTCTTCATTCCTTCTTTAAGATGGCTCCACGACGGCCTTTCCTTTTGCCGCACCTCAATCCAATTAACAGCGGTTAAATGTAGGTATCATTCTTGCCACGTCCTCTAATTGCATTTTCAACGTTGTTACCTTTTCTGCCGTCTCCTTAATCGCTGCTCGATTCTTATCTTCTTTCCATGCATTCCAGTCTCTCAGGTTAACTTTTAACTCATAATTTTCTTCATCCAATTTCCATGATTTCCGCTTTAATTCTTTAATTATACTTTTGCTTATCTCAAATCCCTCCTTTCCAAAATTCTGCTGTTTCCTAACCTTAATCTTTCCCTTTCCCAATCTGCCAATCTAATTTATAATTTTTTTCGTATTCCTCCTTTTGTTTAACTAACGCTTGCTCTAAATTTTGTATACAATCGCGTAATCCCAGGCTTGCGCTTCGTTGCTGCCCGTTAGATTCAGTTAGTATTTGAATCGCTGTTCCTTACTATCGGCATCGCTTCTTTTGTTTCTGCCACCTTCTCCGCTGATCCTCTTTTAATTGATTTCATTTGATCCATTTCTTTTTCTTTCAATTGTTTCTGAATACTTTTTATAAACTGTCTACGACAACAAATCGGTTGTTTTTTTTACAAAGGGAAATATTTTAATTTTTTTTATGTATGTGTATTGAAATTCTATGTATTAGAATTATAAATTTAAATATTTGAATTTTAACGTTGATTTTTTTCATAAAAAATTTATTTAGCAAATCTAAAATGTTTAAAGTTTAATAAAAAATAAATGGCTTGTGTTTTAAAGAAATAAATAACTTTTATTTAAATTTGAATCGCAACAAAAATACATAATAATGACATTTTTCAAATAAATGAAGGGTTGTCCATAAAATTTCCCAGAGGAAATTTTATATTTTAGTACCAATGTAAAAAAAACAACAGCAAAAGTTCTCTTCATTAGTACAAATCGGTTGTTTTTTATACAAATCGGTTTTTTGTTTGCATGTTTAGGTAATAAATTTTGTGTTGAGACGCAATTTTTTTGAGAATGTATAACACTATCCGTGTGAGGTGCGATGTAAAAAAAACAACCATCTTTTTGGTGGAAACGTACACTAAGAGTCAATCACTCCCCGATTCGTTTTACAAAATATCGCTTTAACTACTTCCACATGGTATTCATAATTTATGCCGAGCCCATATTTGAACTGTAGTAGTAATAATTTACTTTGGTGTGTGTTTTCCAAAGAATACATTTTTTTCAGGATGCTTACATAAAATTGGCCAGACATTCATTGACTACCCGACCAAGGATAACCGTTGACAATTCAATCAATTCAATTGGTTTTTAGATACTGAAAACTTTATACCAACTTTTTAAAATTTTAAATGGAATTTATAAAGAACTACGATCTTCTCCAATAATCCATCCTTCTCTGTGTATTTGTTTTTAAAGCCAACTACAGACAAATATTTGACACCGAATATTTTTAAATTAATAATAAATCGATTTACAATAATTTCTATTCTAATTTCAGATCATCATCATCAACCACCGAAGACAATTTCGTCGATGAAAGTTCTAAATTTTTACAAAATTTTGATGAATACGATATTCTAAATGAAAACAGTTTTACCGATATAACAAATTATAATTATAGTGAATTTATCACCGATGATTTTAAAATGTATCTTAAACGTAAAATCCCGTCAAAACATTTTAGTGAAATTCTAATTAATTTATTAATATCGATTGCGCAAGATGAAAATTTAACAATTATCGATAAATCATCGTCGACCGTACAAAGTATACATTTTGCATTGGAAAAATTAAAATTTTTAAAATTAAATCCAACAATTTTTTATAATAATTTAAATTGTGAATTAATTCGGACAAAACTTTTAACACTATTCATAATAAGTTTAAATAATATATTTTTATTAAAAAAAAAAGTTTCTTCGAATTTAATTGATTTAAAAATGATTTTAAAAAAATTAGTCGAAATTTTAGAGCACGATATATTGAATCCTACAATAAATAATGATGTAAAAAATA
The DNA here is from genome assembly GCA_963556175.1 of Tipula confusa. NCBI lineage: Eukaryota > Metazoa > Arthropoda > Insecta > Diptera > Tipulidae > Tipula > Tipula confusa. Next base: position 69,347,673 of record OY744475.1, on the reverse strand, counting down.
GCAACACCTCAATGACAAATGATGGCCAATTAAATAATTTAGAAAATGATATTATATTTGGCCTATATTATTTTTTATTTGTCATAATTAATAATTGTTTGGTATTGAATATCGATTTAGACTATGAATTCATAATGAATATTATAAATCAATTCAATCAAAATAATTTAACACAGTCAATATTTAAATTGTTCAATAGTAAAAATTTATATTCAAAAAAAATTATTAATATTTTATTTAAAATAATACAAAATATAAAATTATTAAATGTTGTGAACGAAATAAATGTTGGTACAAGTACAAATGCAGTCAACAAACATAATAATAATAATAATAAAATTATTAAATTTAAATTAAATTATAATTTACATTATCTTCATCATGATGTCGCCGCGGCCAAATCTAATATACATTTGTATAATTTAAAATGTCAACTTGAAAATTTACTATTGAATTTATTGTGTTACGATTTATCGATTGATAATATAAAATTAATTTTAAAATATTTTCAACGTTATGGTTTTTGTTGTTGCAATTGTAATATAAATATAATAAATATTTTATTTAATCTAATCGATCATAATATAAAATTACTTTCGATCATATTAACATTTTTAAAAAATAATATTATAAAAACTATGCTCAATACATCGTGCGATTTATGTTTAAATAAAATGCAAAATCAAAATATTAATAGTAATTTAATACAAAAACAATTAATTAACAACTATATAAATTTAATAAATAATAATTTAAATGAAAAACATATTCATATTGTATTGGAACATTTATCTAAATTACCAATCGATCGTATACCAAATGAATTATCGTTAAAAATATTATTTCAAGTAACTCAACCAATTTTCGAAAAGTATCGTATCATCTTAGTAAATTATTCGAACCATCCTGTAAACGATGCTGCTACACTGGCAAAACAATTATTGTGCTTGTGTTTGAATATATTTTCAAATTATCTAAATAATAATGATAAATTAATAAATATATTTTTAACAAATAATTTGATTGAACATTTAAACGAGTTGATCGTACACTATGAATTGGTACCGAATATATTTCGTCTTATAAAAATTTGTTTAATAAATTTAGAAAAAAATAATTTAAATGAAAATTTATACATTGATTTAGTATCGTTACCGATCGAATGTACAATGAATATAACAAAAAAAGTTTTAAATTTTTTTTATAAACTAAATAAATTTAATAATTTTAAAAAATTGAAAAAATATCAATTCAACGACAATGCTATACTAAATGATGACGTTAGAAACATAAATCTATTGTACGAACTACGTTTGGCCGCCGTCTATTGGAACATGACACTACATTTAATACAATCGAACGACGAATTTAAAAATCGTTTTAAAGAGAAATTCAATAGTATTTATCAGGATACAACACTAATTTATTTAGTTTATAATATACTAAATTTTATACTAAATCTAAATGAGAACCAAATTAAAAAAAATAATGAATGTTCGAAAACTTTCGAAAAATTAGATGAAATGATTGATGAGACTGAACTATATAGTAAAATTTGCTGTGATGAGTTATATAAAATTTACGATACGTATGACTTATATAATTTTAATTCGTTACTAAATATAAATGATATAAATATTCGTTCAACTATTTATCAATATATAGAAATAAATGATAATTTTTTAAAAATTAGATCTAGTCTAGTTGCAACACAATTTTATGAAAATTATGAAACTATAATAAAATGTTATGAATTAATGAAAATTAATAGTGATGATGATTATAATAATAAATATAAAAATATAAAAAGTACAAAATTAATTTATAATTTAAAAAAATTTAATAAATATAATAATAAAATTAAATTAATAATTAAATACGATGCCAATGAAAATAATTTTAACAATATTAATCGAATCCATAATAATGAATCAATAATTGGAAATGTTTTTGTATCTGTATCGAATATACATAAACGGTTGTGGAATTATTTTAAAAATGATGATGGCCTAAAAACAGATTATGATGAAAATGTTTTTATATTTTCAAAGGATGAAATGGATTTTCTATATTCAGCTGAATGTAAAAAAATATGTTTTCAACTCTTTGAAATAATATTAAGTGTGGTCCTGGTTGATATGTCGGGTGAGTTTATAATTGTTTTTTTTTTTAATCATATATTTTTATTTATTTTTTAATATCAACTTTCCTGTAGATTTTAAAAATTGTGATGAAAAGTTATAAATTATTATTTACAAACAATATATTATAACTCAATATAAATTAGAGGTATCCTACGAGGATACCAGGTCGGGTCAACGATACGGGTCATTTACTGGATCTGTTTTTAACTTCTCATGCGGAGAAATACAGTATCTCCGTCAGTTCTCCTTTGGGAAACTCTGACCATCGGCTTATTACAGCGGAATTTCCAATGTCGTGGTCGTGCCAAATGAATGGTCCGCCTAAACGTCGATTATGGCACTGTAAAAATGCGAACTGGGAAGGAATGAACAAGTTCTTGCAAGAGTTCGAATGGTACTCTTGTTTTGCTTTCGGTAATATTGACAATGCAGCCATTCTGGTTTCGACTGTCATTCTCACGGGAATGGAAAAGTTCATTCCTTCCAGTCTCTCTACGCCAAATAAAAAAAAATCAGGCAATCCTTGGCATAATCATGACTGTAGAACAACAACCGCCAATAAAGAAGCCTCTCACCGCAAATATGTTAAGAACCCGTCAAATTAAAATTTAGCTATATTTAAGGCGGCTAGAAATCTGGCAACGCATGATAGTGTCCCAAGCTAAAAAAAATATCAAAAAAAAGTTCGAGAAGAGTTGCGGCAGGTCTTAAAGCAGGGTAATAGCAATCGGACCTTTTGGTTCTTTGCCCGCAAAGTAGAGGAAAACTTCTTGAACAGTAGGAAATCATCAATTCCACCTCTGAAAGATGGGGACCATATTTTTTCTACAGTTTAAGAAAAATCTAATCTCTTCGCCCGAAAATTTGCAGCAAACTCTAAATTTACCTGATTCTAACTTAATACCCCCAATTATCTCTATAGCCAGTTCATCGATGCGCCGCATTAGATTTAGATCTAGAGTTGCCGCTAAAGTCCTTGCAAACATTAACCCAACAAGTCAGCCGGTCCGGATAGTATTCCCCCAATTGTCCTCAAGTATTGCTGTAAATCCCTGTCTAAGCCACTATCATGTCTGTTTCACTGATCTATGTCTTCTGGCATTTTCTCTTCCATCTGGAAAACTGCTAACATACATCCTGTGCCAAAAAAGGGCAGTAAATCGGACCCTTCAAATTATCGCCCAATCGCTATCGTCTCGGTGCTTTCTAAAGTACTTGAGACCATAATCAACTTCCAGCTGATGAAATATTTGGAAGCTAATCATCTCAGTATGATTTTCGCGGAGGGTGTTCAGCAGGTGATTTAATTAATGTTGTTACTGAAAAATGGAACAGAAGCATTCATCAATCTGGTGAATCTCAAGTCATTGCACTCGATATCTCAAACACATTTGATCGCGTGTGGCACAAGGGTTTGCTGTGTAAATTGAGGGCAGTTGGCCTTCACGGTTCGTTAATTTTATGGATTGAGAATTTTCTTCTTTGTCGCAAAATGCAAGTGGTGGTGGATGGTGTGACTTCCGATCAACATCTTATAAACGCTGGTGTTCCTCAGGGATCCGTCCTTTCTCCAACTCTTTATAATTTTCATCAATGATCTTTTTTAACAGCAACTCCCAATCCAATATACTCCTATGCTGATGATACCTCATTTTCCACCTCTTACAGTTTACCTTTTTCTTCCTCGCGAAACGATGTTCTCGCAGAAAGAATGGCTATGAATGATCGCCTTACGCGAGATCTCAATTCCATTCTTTAATGGGGTGAAGCCAACAGAGTTGAAGTTAATCCCAACAAATTTCAATCCGAATAGATGGTTATTCACCATCTGTGAATATCGTCTTTTCTGACTGGTTAATCCAGCTTGGCTACGTCTGACACATTTGAGAATCTCGGTTTAACTATATCAAACAGAATATCTTGGGCTGAACAAAAAAACAAAGTAGCGATTGGTGCAGCCAAATGTCTTGGAATTCTACGACGATGTAAGTTTTACTTTAATCCATCCGAAATACTTACAATATATAAGACCTACATAAGACCCAGGTTGGAATATAATTCTCATATTTGGGCTGGAGCACCGAATGATTGAAGACGTAAAATTATTATCTGATCTTGATTCTCTTTCCCATAGGCGTAATGTGGGAGCCTTATGCGTGTTTTACAAGTACTTTCATGGTCATTGTTCATCGGAACTTTATGAATTTATGCCTGGTTTGTCAAAGCCCGCGCGTAATTTAAGACACCTGGTACACCGATACAATCTGGAAATTAAATTCGCGAAAACTAATAAATTTAAAAACTCATTTTTGTTAGGAGCACGCGAATGTGAAATAAACTGAACGACGAGACGTTTCCCTTGGAATACAATTTACAGAGATTCAAACTTAATATCAAAAGTAAACAACTAGAAGACTGAAAACCTTTATTCCTTTTATTCCTCTCTTACCTTTTTCCCTCCTAATCTTTCCTTTTACCTTTTGCAGTAGTGCTGTGTGTTTGTTGCTAAAACTTTCATATAAAGGATATTCATACCTATATCCTATGTGCTCTGAACATTTATATAAAAAAAAAAAAAAAAAAAAAATTATTTTTGATTTAAACGAAGTGTTTTTTGAAGTTCAGGTTTTTACCAACCATATATCCATTGATCCGATGATGTTGACTTCGTTGATATCTTCGTTGATAAATTGTTTTAGCAATTTGTAAGTGATTTTGTTTGATCGGGGTGCTGTATTTTTTATGTTCAATAGTATATCCCTAATTTCTGCGGCCTCGAATTCTTTATTTGATGTAACTGCGTTGAGTAAAATCAAATGATGTTTTTGAGTGACCTTTGATTCCTCTATATTCATTTTCATGAATTCTATGATGTCTTCCACGTTGTTAAATATGTTTTTGGATACTATTTTTTTTTTCTCTAATTTTATTTATTTGGTACCAAATTTGCCTGATATTGAGTTGCTGATAAACTCGCCCCACGACTTCTTTTTTTCTTTCCTGATCTCCTGATCTCTTAACTTATTGGTGGCTTTATTAAGTTCTTCCTTGATATAAGAATACTTGTTGTTAATGTTGAACAATTTCAGGGTTTTACTTTTGATTTCCCATAGTCTTTTGATCTTCTCTGTCCACCATATTTTAGGTACATATTTGTTGTTTTTGTTTTTGTATATTTTGTTTTCTGAGATTATTTGTTGTATAGCAAGTTCGTAATCGCTTATGTCCCATGTGTGATTAGGGTTAAATGATGAGATTTTTTCTATCGCTTTTTCGTAGTTAACTTTTTCAATTGGTGATAATTTTGCTTCTGCTGGTACGTTGATGTATATTTTTTGGTAGATGGTCAGAGGAGCCAACTTTAATTAGGCGCGCCTTTCCCAAATAATTTTATGAGTAATGCAATCGATGTTGTTGTTACAATCGGTGACGATTTACCTTGAATTCCTAATCTGGTATGGTCACCATTGTTTAATATGTAAAAATTTGATTTAGTGATGATATTGGAGAATAGTCTTTCTCTGAGCGTTTATATCTCCTATAGTGATAGTCTTGTTCTTTTTATCGTTGTCTTATATTAATTTCATGAATTGTTTTTTAATTATTGTATTGTTGATATTTGGAGGAATGCATATATTCCTATTATGTTTATTTTGTTATTATTGTTATCTGTGGTTATTATATACTAATTGATTCAATTGGTTCGTATATGTTTGAATTGTTGAGTTTGTCATTTATTTTTTTATTTATCCTTATCTAGTTTTCTATGGTTATCCAATATCTCGGTATGAATGATATCTGAACCTTGACCTTTATCCGAGAAATTCAAGTGTCTCTGTGTTATTGATTGAATTTATTTGTTTAGATCTATGATTTCTTTTATTGATGCAACTTCGTTTCTTATGATGCCGTTATCCTTCTTCGTCTTTGTGATTAATGTTTTCATTTCTATCCTGAGTTTTTTAATTTCTTTGCTTTCTTCCATGATGAGGTTTGGTCTTTTCTGAGTGTTTCCTTTATCGTTTGCTCCTTGGAAGCATTGATTCTTAATGCCCAAATCTCGGAAAGTTTTAATTGTTAATGTCAAAAACCGGTTGTTTCCAGTGTTTTGTCATGTTTTTGGCTTCATTGTAAGATATTTTCTTTGTTTACATTGAAAGTAGTTCGTTGAATAGCTCTCCCCGCAGTAGTAGCATTTAGTTGAGTTAGAGCAGTTTTATTTTTTATAGTCGATTTCCGAGCAGTTGATGCATTTCTCCGAGCCTCTACAATATTTTTGAGAATGTCCGTATACTAAACATTTTCGGCATAACAGGGGCTTTGGAATGTAGAATGCTACTCTTTTTGCTACCTCATAAATATGGGTGGAAGAACGGAACGTGACCTTGATTGCCGTGGCTGACTCTATTCTTGCTTCTTTATTATTTCATCTAGTCATTCTTTCTATATGCACAATTTTGCCTTTAGATCTTGTATTGCTTTTTATTTTATCTAGATCCATCGATACTGGAATTTTGTTGACATATTCGATAGTGGTAGATTTTCTTCATATCGACACTATTTATGATTTAATTTGATATGTCTGGTTCACGAGTTTGTACCTTCACTTTATTACTGCCATATTGTTTGATACAAATCATCTCACCGAAATTAAGGGTATTGATTGTTACAGCAACAGCCATTTCGTATATTACTATATGATTACGAAAAATGGCCCACGTATAACCGGGTTTATATCTATTGTCTTGTATGACGTATCCCTTGCCGCCATTAGTAGTATTGATTGTGTTGTTGCTTGTTTCATGGTTCGTTAGATTAGACCTATTCGGAGAGTCTTTGGAACAATGAGCTAAATCCTCCATATTTGTTGGAGCGTGATTACCGTTATGTTTGGCTTTGTTATTGATTACGACTGATGTTATGTTATTTAAGTTGTTATCTTTACTGTATTTAAATTCTTTGGCATTTGAAACTCTATTGTTATGTTTTGTGTTTGTTGTATCTGGGAAACCTGTGAAGTTATCTGTATCCATCTTGGATTTTTTTTTCTAGCGTCATAGTTTATTGTTTGTACTTCCATTTTTATTATTTTTTAGAATGAAGCTTGTTCCTGACTGATTTATCTTTCGTTGTATTCTTGCTTTTAGCATTATATTTCAATGTTTTATGATTAATTTTCAAGTTGTTAATGGTACTTTTTCTATTTAATTTAATGTATTTATTATTGTTTTCATTTCCAATATTTGGCGTAAAGTAAGTGACGCTTGCGCGTCAATCGAGTACACTATATTTTCTAGCCAGGCTTGTTATAATAATGTCACTTAACACTATCACACATATTTATTAAAATCACTATATCTATTTAAAATGCAAACTAAATATTAAATTATACTATTAAATTATACGAGAAAATTTTTTTTTTAAATATTTATAAGTAAAAGGATTCACCATTTGAAAAATTAACGTCTGTTCTATTTCAAAGAATGAACTAGAATGTTATCAGCTGCATATCCAGGTCGTAGAGATTCAACCATTCCTTTAAGAAAATAACTGTCAGCCACGTTTTTAATTGTTTTTAACAATTTTATTCGTAAAAATATTTTTGCTACAATTTTGTCCAATTTTTTTTCTGATTTAATGTGTTCTGTTTTGTGTTTTGTGTGCTATTACAGGGCTTACACTAGTAGAGCTTTTTTGAGGTATTTAATGGGAAATAAATATTTATTTTTTTTAAATTTAATAAATTTTTAAATTGCCTATTGATATATATTTTTTAGTTATACGCCCACAAGGATTGCACTAGTAAAATTAAGTATTACTAGAAAATAAAAAGAGCATATACCTATATATATATATATATATATATATATATATATATATATATATATATATATATATATATATATATATATATATATATATATATATATATATATATATATATATATTATATATATATATATATATATATATATATATATATATATATATATATATATATTCATTATCCGTTTTGTTAGGTATCTCCAGGTGTTTTGTTTTAATAATAAGAACACAATAAAACCCCTAAATACCATCGAGTTTGATTTAAAAAAAAACGGATTTTTTCCTGTACAGTATCCTTCGTTGCGAAAAATTCAATTAGACCAAGAATCTTTTGTTATGTTGGTCTTGATCCTCAGTGAATTGGTTAAAATAATCCATTAACTGTGTTTTTTGTAGCGTGTTGTGGGAGGGAGATATACTTCTAATATACACAGTGCCTAGTCCATTCCTGCAGGCAGATCCTCGTTGATTGAATATGTTCTTTCTCGTATTTATAAGGTTAATAGAGTTTTAAGCTTCTTTTCATCAGTACACATATCACATGTCACTTGCAACCAGAATGCTCAGTGTCATAAATTGAATAACCATATTAATTTTGTAATATGTAGTTGTAAATCATGTTTCATTCCGATATCGACATTGTGTCAATATTTTACTCGATGAAAAATGCTTGAATCTTAGCTATGTATTGTGCTAGGCCGTTTGCTTTCCATTTGGCTATCGTTCATTTTAACGTAAATTTTTTAAAATAAATTAATTAAAAAAATATGCGTAAAATATACGAATTTTTTAAAAATGATCTGAAACGTGACGAAGGGTCAAACTATTTTTAATCCTGACTTTGTAAATTATGAACAACAGTTCTGTTGTATTAACGCATAACTATAACTGACATGACATTTCTTAAATAGAACAAATATTTCTTCTTATTTTTATCTAACTAAATATTTTTTTTTAACGACTCGGTTATGAGTATGATAAGAAATTCTAAACACTAAAAGTGGTGTATATCAAATTATAGTGATAATATACAGTAAGATTTGTAGCATAATTTGCATGTGACTTAGGTTTGGTGTCAAAACATTTAAAATTTTCAAAAATTCTAGAAATTCACTTCTTTAATATTCGACAAATCTGAATTTCACCTATTTTTTACTAGTTATCGCCATTTTTAAATTTTATTGTTTTACACCCAAAATTCCCATAGGCTGAAAAAAAACACTGTGTCACACTGAACAATAAAGGTGTTATTTTGTATGTACTGCTTCAAGGTTAAGAGAGATACTAGTTTTATCAGAAGCATATCATCTTACAAATAGCGAAAAAGTTCTTCATAATTCAATTACTGTTTACAAAATTAAAGCTTGCATCTTGAACATAGGCCGTGATAAGTGTTCTTCAGATCATACTATATATACGTCTATAATTTATATTTATATATATGTATATATATATATATATATATATATATATATATATATATATATATATATATATATATATATATATTTTTATATATATATATATATATATATATATATATATATATATATATATATATATATATATATATATATATATATATATATATATATATATATATATATATATAGGGTATAGGGTGCGCCCTAATTGATTTTCCTTTAGTTTGATGAACATATAATTAGTCAAATAATCCCAACTTTCACAATAACACAATTTTGCTCTTTTTAACTCATCCGTTTAACCGCAGTATTTTGATTTATTTTACATCCGTTTAACCGCTTTATTTTGATTTATGTTGGCTATAACAAACTACTCTTTTTACTTCTATTTTTTTTTTTCATTCCAAATGTAATAAATTTGCTTTAAATCTGAAAATCTGACCAGTTTCACATTGATGCATATCGACAATACAATTTACATAATTACCGATCTATTATAGACGCAGTTGAATTGATTAGCTAGCAAAAATATAAATTTTAAAATTATTGAAATCGAAATGATCTAAGGCCCCGTTCGATTTCCATAATAATTATGATCTTTGTAATAATTTTGACATAAGTGAAATAATTGTCTCTTCCATATATTGTAATAAGCTCGTTTGCTGTTCGAATTCTGTAATAATTTTGTCTGTTGTAATTGTGACGTTACAAAATAAATATAGCTAACAATTTTAAATTAATTAAAACTATGATTTAATTCAAATATGGCTTTATTTATGATCCATTCTGGATATATGAATAACACACAGAAATCAGAAACAGGTGCGAAATGTACATCTGGTGACAATATAGTTATTCCACCTCGTACTCTAAAATGTATTGTGTTTCAAACTGGATCTGTAATGTTATGGATTTCTATTGATGGCATTGAGGCGACTAACAATGTATTCATACCATGCTTTTCACCAACAATATTATTAATTCTATTTTGACGATGATCAGAATGCATCTCAGAATTTCAATCAATTCATGAAATTGGTAGTTCTTGCCAAAAAATCGTATTATTAATAACCTAGTTTATTATCCAAGAGTGAACTATTAATAGTTTTGCTGTAGTTGACCAGTGACATAAGTTACAGGATTTAGTAGCGACACCAACAAACATTTTGGGAACCACTTTATGTGGCATCATTCACAAATTATTTGTTTTTACGGTATAGAGATGATTATGAAACAAATGACAACATGGCCAAGCAATGGTCTGTCCTTGTATTTTTAATTATCACTGTACTTATCCTCGTATAAATAATTATTCTCTAATAATCATAAAGTATCATAAATACATTTTATGTACACGGCGTACAATTTACTATAAATTATTTTATGTAGCTGCTGTGATAATTTGGTTGCATGCAGCACGTTGTCAAAATTATTACAGGACAAAAAATGTTAACAGAAATCGAACGGACCCTTACTATATTTAACCCATGTTGCAGTTTATGCATATTTTTTAAAGACACCCTTAGGAATTTTTGTGATCGCGGCCGAAAAATTATCTTCTGAATCAATCAAGAATGAACATTTTAATAGGAAGTTAGAAAAATACATACAAAAATGGACAGAATTAAAACACCAGGGTCTTGTGTTTTAATTCTGCCCATTTTTGTATGTATTTTTCTAACTTCCTATTAAAATGTTCATTCTTGATTGATTCAGAAGATAATTTTTTGGCAGCGATCACAAAAATTTCTAGTTGTCAACTATATAGATATAATCAGTTTAGTCGCGCAGTTCCACAGCTATTAATTTTGAACTACCCTGTATATACAAATTTGAGCACGATACTTTTTTGTTTTAATATTTATTTAAAAAAAAAAATGTATTAAAACGAAAGTAGCATTGCTCTTGTAGTCTTACATCTTCAATGAAGCCTCACAAACTTTTAATTTCAAGTCGATATAATTTTTTATTTTTATTTTACGTAAATTATATTATTATATGCCTGTATGTAATTTAATACACATTGAATAAATATTATTCACGACTTGTAGGTTTTATTTTTATTTTACTAGACGTTAAATTTAACTGTAGTATAATAATTCAATATTTATTTTTTTATTTTTCATTCTGTAAAGAGAAAAAAATGGCATCAGCACTGGATGAAATCAAAAAATTGGTAATAAATCATGGAAACGATTATTGGGATAGTATCGATAATGGTGCGGCAATATTAAATATTCTTCAATCGTTGTTGCGCATCTCAAAATTTCGTAATGATGAAAATATCAATTCGTTGAAACAGGATGGTGTCGATTGTGCAATTAAAAACGAATGGGATTCATCGTTTCAATTAAACGATATCGATAGTTTGAGTACGGATATGGATTGTAGTGATGATGATAATTTATCGGGTGCTGACGAAGGATATGAAGCGGATGCCGAAAATTATAATGTTTCGGAAGCGGAGATAAATATGCGGGATATAATGAAAACCAAACCAATATTTCCAATATCAAATTTTCGAACATGTATTATCCATAATGGTTTATCGAAATTGATAATTGAAATTCTATTCGAGCTTTGTAATAGGTAAATTATTTTTAACCTACAATATAATTATTTGACTTATTTTTATTTTAAATTTTTTTTTAGATGTGTCGACGAGCCCACATTTTGGCCAACCATTTTAAACCAACTATTAACACGACTTGCAATTATACGCGATAGTTTAGGTGGTTCAATGTTTTTATTGAAAGGATTTCATAAAATTTTAATTGTTAACGATGACCGTTTAATCGATATTCAACGATCAATTTTAGAATTGATTACAAATTTAAATACGCCCGAAGCATTGTCAGCATATTTAAAGTTGTTTGCGTCAAAAGATCCACCAGTTAATTTATTGCTACCACGCCTGTGTTATTTGATAAATACGTTAAAAATTGAACCGGCTGTAGAAATTACATTTCCAAGTTATCAAACTAAAGAGTCGAATAATATATCGTGTAATCGAGATAGTGAAGCACTTAAAGAACTTAAAAATTTGTATGAGTCTCATAAAGCACATCAAATAAGTTCCGGACTAGCTGATAGTAAATTTATTATTCCACTAAATATTGGTGAGTTTAAACCGTGGAATAATAATGGATTCACCGTAACAACATGGATTAAGTGTTTCGATATTGAACCAATGCGTGCCAAAAATGAAACCGAAAATCGAGACAGTTTCACAAGCGACAAAGAGATGGTGAGTTAACCAAATATAAATGCTATTAAATTATTAACATAAATATATATATATATATCGTTTTAGGTACATTTATTTTCGGTTGGAAATAAAAATTTACTATTGAGTATTTATTTGACGAATTGCGATGGAAATTTAATATCCGTCCATTTAACAAGACCAAACGAAGAATTAAACGAAAGTAAAATGCCTAAAAATCAAAATAATAATTCAAAGAAAATGACCTCTACAGAATCAGAACAAATATCAAACATAAACTCAGATGTGAACAATTTAAACGTAAATAATAAAAAGAAACGGTTTCGAAAGTTTAAATCGAGTACTTTAAGTCAAGGTTTAAATATTATTCTAGACAATCGAAATGGTAATTTTATAGTTGACAAAGAAACGGATGAAAATATTACCAATCGTAATAAAAACGATTCAATGTTGTCGAATACTTATAAAAATACAAAAACCATTTTGAAAAATAGTTTAATGAATTTTCAACTATTTTCGCCAAAACAATCTAAAATGTGTTTCGAAGAGATAAAACCGATCGAAATACAAGATTTAAAATTACCGAAAAATAAATGGATTCATTTATGTGTTTCCGTTGAAATAAATGATAATGGCATAACGCTTCAATTCACATTGGATGGAACGGAAAAGGAGAAAATACGTATCTATCTTCATCAAGATTTTCTTCGAAATATTCGAAAAAATAAATCAACAATGTTTTGTATTGGTTCAAATCGTTTAAATACCGAAACAATCGACGAATCGAATACTACAAAACAGTTGGGATATAAATTATCGAATTTAATTTTATTTAAAGAATGTATTCTCGACTTTAGTATACTCGCTACGCTCACATCGTTAGGACCAGATTTTGTAAATTTTAACTATACAATGGCCAGTAATATAATTCCGAATATGAGTTTACTTAATAATAACAAAGTTGTTAATATTTTCGATCTCAATGCATGCGATTCGATTAAAATTTTACAAAATCTCTTGCTCGGAATATTTTCTGCCCACGAACCAAATAAATTTCTAGCTTACGATTTTAATAAATCGGATCGAGGTAAATTATATACAAAAAAATTAGAAATTGATAAAAAAATTAATTGAAAATTTACTTTACAGGCGAAATAGTTAATTTTATAACATGTGGAACGGAAATGAAACCAAACTATATAGCATCGATACAGAGTGCTACAATCTTAAGTGGTGGTGTTTCGCCAATCATAATACTGTTCGGTCGCGTCGTCGAACTATCAAACTGTTCGTTTTTGCAATCAACCTCGTTACAACTTGTTTTGAAAATAATATTTTCGCATGTCGAACTATATACGGAATTTACAAAATGTGGTGGAATCAGTATGATGGGTTCAATAATACGTACAAAAAACTGTATCAAAAATTTAGATATGTTGCGCAGCATTGTCGAAACGGCATGTGAAGGAGCGATTTTAAGTATAAAATCACAAAATGAAAAATATCAAATAATATCACAGACCAATGCTTGTGTTGTACACGCCGAACTATTAATATCGATAATGGTTCGATATTGGGATTGGTATGATCCCGATGGAAAAGATTCCGATGTGCTAGACGTGTTGTTTGGTATATTTTTGGCATTGGTTCGCGAAAAGCATCCGCATCACGCTATAAATGTGTATCGTTTAACAAAAGCTGGAATTATACCGGCCATGCTTAATTTTTGTAAAATATATTTGGTCGGTGCATCACGATCGGTTTTTATATCGAAATATGCAGCTGAAAATTTAGTAAATTTAGTACGAGTTTTTGCTGGTGCACCGCCCCTACCATCACTTCTCGATGATATTATAAAATTATTAATACTTATGCACCGGCCTAGTGATAGTTTTGTAACGCATGACCGATCAAAATTTTATTTTTTACTAACACCTTCGGTGCCACACAAACAGAAACGTATAATTTTACCGAATGTACCATCGAAAATGATAAATCATCATTATCACCATCATTCGAATAAAATGCGTGAAAGGAAATTAACATTGCCAATGTCTACGATTTCGACGCGTTCGATATTTAGATCGATGTCGCTTAATTATGGTGCATCGTACCAGGACGAGAGTTGGAATACTATTTTAAATGTTTCAAACGGTAATGTTTCCGAAGATAATTTAGATCAAAATGATGAGACGACGGACGTGAACAAATCAAAATATAAATTTAGTCCGAATAAAGAAATGGAAATATATCGATGTAATAATCAAAATTATAATAACGCCATTACGAAATTGTATCGAAAAAAACATAAAAAAATAAAAAAATCTATCCTAAAGAAGATATCACCGAAAAAAACGCCACCAATGGCCAAAGTACATAAGCATCATAAAAAGAAAAGTAAATACTATAGTAGGGGAGGTTCATTATCCAACTGTCAGCATAGTACATCGGAATCGGAAACAAATCTAAAATCGTCAGTATTTGAATGTCGTTTGAATTCAACAATTTTCAATGAATTCTCCAATTCAAATGATTTATTTAAAGCGTATAATTCACCAGGATTTATACGGGTTCAAGAATGTTTATTTAATTTATTGCGAGATTTTATTTTAATCCTACCCGATAACTCAATCGATGAAGTGCTAAATCATTATGTTACAATGGAAATTTTAATTGTCCTATCAAATCATTCCGATGTCAATGTACGAACGGCTATCGTAAATTTATTATCGATCATTTGTGATCGTTTACCAACGACGGTGCTGGCACAACATACAAAAAATTATTCTTGGTTTCATTTGGGTAATCAGATGTCACTGAATATAATCGATGAGGAGTTTTTGAATGGATGTATTCAATTTATCACTGGGAATTGTTTAAATTTTGACGAAATTATTGAGGTAAGACAATTTTTTTTACTATTTTTAGTTGTGTATAAAATTTAAGCCAAACAAATATAACAAATTTTAAAATTCATTCATGACTGCAATCTCATATTAGTGTTGATTATGTGTTACTCGTTTATAGTAAAATTTCATTGCGATAATTTAGTTTTTATCAGACAGCGTCAAAAATTAATTACTTAAGAATGAATTTCTGGAAGTTCAAGAAAGTAATAAATAAGTACATTGACAATTTATGATATTTTTTCTTCAAAGGTTTTTTATAGAATTTATTTCAAATTTTCTAGAAGTTTAGACTTAATTTAAGTGTTAGAAAATAAGTTTCTTCAATAGGTTCATCAAGACTATTTCTGTAATCCATCCGAAAATGTTACTAACGAAAGGGTATTTCATTTGGTTTTATATTAAAATTATTTTACCGCAATTTTCCAACAAGTTAGAAACAAGAATTAAGCCGCGTGAATATATAGAATATTAAAATATTGAAAATGTTACTACAGTAAAACTTTCAAAAGTGATCATCTCTTTATTTTGACCAACTCCCTAAATTCCTTGAATTCTCAATACATTATTTTTGAGACAGTCCCTTTATCTTGACCATCTCTCTATTCTGTAAAGTAACCACACTGGCAGCCGAAAAACTCATCAAACAAATATCGCGCAATTTTTTTGAAAATATTACCAAGAGTATTGTTACGTTTTCGGGGCTGCTAGGCGGTGTATATATAAATGATCATTCGTAACAGTATTTTTTATTTTTGTTTTTATTAAAATCTAGTCTCCTGGACTAATGAGCAATTTGTTTCTGACTTAATTTACTAAGGCAAATTTATCTATGACTCCACCCATTGGCATTTCACAGTTTCTGGTAAGTTGTTGTTTAAAACACATCGTTATAGGATCTAAGTGGATCTAAATCAGCAAGCCGCTGTTTGTTCTAACAGTTAAACCAGATCAAAGCGTTTGATTCTTTTCAGTCTGCGTATATTATTGGTGTTGGTTATCAGCTGAATTGCCTCTAAATTCACATGTTGCTGAGCCTTTCAAAGTTCAATATCATAAGTCCATATTTGTTTCAGTATTTACGGAGTTCGATTTTGATCGTCAAACGATTAACATCGAAAAGAATAAAATAAAATAAAAAAAATTCTTGTGCTGTTGTGTAACTAAAACAGTAAAAATATTTACTAAAAAGTGAAAAAATTAACAAACAAATAAGGAAGTCGAGCAACGTAATTGAGGGCTGGGGCATCCTATTGGAGCCTCAGGTAAATAAATAAAAAAAATTGTGATTGTGTAGTGAGACAAAAATATTGAATAAATAAATATTATAAATGTAGATATAACTGCAAACATGTCAGACGACTCCTGAGAGTTACTGTTCGAGCCCAATTAGTAAGCCTCCGAAGTTAATTAAAAGACCAGGACCAGCTATTCAACATGTAATGCAAGATGGTCAAATAAACCAAATAATGCAAAAAATCGAAACACTTTGTAAAGCAAACCATGAATTGCAACAAAAAATAACTGTAAAAAAAACGAAATAAAAAACAAGCAAAAAAAACAGTACCAGGGACGTTAATCAAAAACAAAAAAATGATTCCAAGAAAGTAATTTACAACGTGGACTCACAAAACACGTTTAATCAACTAACTTTAATAGAAGATAACAGTGAACAAATACAAATATCAGACGATAGCTCATCCATAGATGACGAAACTAACTCGGAATTTATTCCAGTATTACGTCGTCAAAATCGAAAAAAAATGTAAACAATGAAAGTCAAAATAGTAAAACGAAAAACAAATAATAATAACGAGAGTTTACCGTACAAAAATAAACATATATTGTACATGGAATCAAATGAACATTATAACATAGCAAAAGGAATTTTAAATAATGTGTGTAAACCAGAAAACATATTGCTGAAAGGGTTATCAAATGAAGGGGATAAAATTGAACTGTTACTGGAATTAAAAGATTGGGAAACAGATGATCTAAAATTCATAAGCTGCGTTCAATTTAATTCAAATAATTACTCCAGAATCTAATTTAAATACATTATATAAAATAAAATATATTACGGATAACGTGGTAGAAAATAAAACCGAACAATAATATTTCACAATGTAAAAATTGTTTTCAATGTCAAATTTTTGGCCATTCCGCAATTAACTGCAATCTAGCTAATAGATGCATTAAATGCGATAAAAACCATCAACCATGGTCCATCAAAAATTATTATATTAATTATTAAATACTTTAAAATATGACAGTGAACATAGAGCACTGCAATTTAATATTATCTCGCAATTTATTCATGAGTCTATGATCAGTGTCGACGGGGATATGTACCGAACTAAAGTAAAAGTAAATATATACCAAATAATAAAAACCTGAATAACAGCAAAATATACAAATATCTCTAGGACATAGATAAATTGATACTGGAAAGCATTCGGGAATTAGATTCCAATACAAATAATTCAAAGAAACATTATTTAAAAGATATATATGGCAACAAAATAATATATAAATTATATAAAAAAAAAAGCTTTTTATTATGTATCGAATCCAATTTTCGACTAGTTATGTTTTCGACCAGTTGAGGATTACCCATCAACTGTGTAATACATATACGACCTCTATGAAAGAGAGTCGAATGTACGGTATTGAGTAAGATGGACTCACACAAAATTCATCTGTGTCAATAACAAAGAAATCTAAATAAATCAACCAGCTTTTACATAATCGACCAACAAGAGTTCAATATCCATCCATAAAAAGATATAACAGATTAGCGACGAGGTGAAATATATCATAAATTATTGATTTTTCAAAATACAACAGGAAAAAAAAAGTCATGTGCACGTTCTAAAAATAAATTCAATAATGGTAAAATAATTCATGTGCAAAAATGGATCCGGAACAATTGCAAAAATTAATCAAAGCAATGAATTAAAATCAGAAAGCATTGATCGAATCAATGTTATCTGGAGAAATACGTAGTGGTAGTCAATCATCGAATGTTACCATTTCAAATATTCTGGCATTCGAAAATGTTGATGCTAAAAAAGAAAGCTTCAAATATTACTGTCAAAGGTTCGAAAATTACATCAAAATGAAAGAATTGGATAAAGATAAAACAAAAAGTGCACAGATGTAATTTCAATAAGCGCATCAAATTATAATACATTAGCAGCCTTAGAAGCATCAAAATGCCGGGAGATTTAGAGTATGATCAATTAATATCTTAATTAGGAAAGCATCTAGAGCGAAATAAAAGCTCGTTAGTGAGTCAACACTATTTTTTTATCAACATATCAACGAGAACAGGAAAAAATAGCATATTATGTAGCAGCATTACGCTGTAACATTGCTGAACGTGATTTTAAAGTAAAGTGTCAATGTGGAATCAGTACATCAGCAGCAGACTTGTTTCTTCGAGCTCAATTTGTTAGAGGTATAAAGGAAAAAATTCTTCAATTAGAGCAAACTGAGTTTAGCGAAATTGTCACGAAAACAATAGCAATGGAAGCATCAAGAGTAGTCAAAAAGACCAGAAATTTCAACGGCTGCCAGTGACATGAACAAAATAATCAATCATCAATCACGGAAGGATAGTTATTCCTCAAGGAATCGAAGTAAATGTCAGTCACCAAGGGGAAATCATAATTGGACGCGAACAAAATCAAAAGGATGGATCGACTACAAAAAACTTGGGAAGAAACTGTCGAATCGAACCAGCAACAATGGAGTGTTCAATATGCCATAAGACTGGACAAATTGCAAAAGTGTGCATAAAAGCTCTCTTAAATAAAAGAAATCGATCACATTCAACAAATAGGATAAGCAATTATAATGATATGGGAGTAAACCAAATTATCGATATTTACGACCAGTCTACACCGGAAATGGGTCAGGACACGAAGAAGTTTTACACTAATGTTAAAATCGAATAGGTTCATCAAGTTTTAGCAGCATCAGTATTCGAAATATCAACTGAAAATCTAACTCAGGATAAAATTATTAAGGAAACAGAAAAAGTTGAATACTTATCAAAGATAAAGGGAGAGTTACAATCAACCGATAAAGACAGCGAATATGTAATAAACGCGGGGATTTTATTCAAAAATAATCGAGTGGTAATACCAAAAGTTCTCCAGCCGGAGGTTTTAAAGGATTTTCATTCCACGCATCTAGGCATTGTTAAGATGAAACAGCTAGCGCGACGATACCTACATATGGAAAGAAATAGATAAAGATATCGAAAGGGTAGTTAGATCTTGTAAAGAATGTGCCATGATCAAGAAAAGTTCCGACGCACCATTGGGATACTCCATCGAACAATTCGGAACGTATCCATATTTCTACGCAGGGCCGTCCCAGGGATTCTATTTTTTGGTTGTAATCGATACAAAATTAGGATGGGCAGAAATTACGTGAAGCTCCGAATTCAGATAACACTATTCAACTTTTAAATGAAATTTTTGCAAATCACGGATATCCAGTCGTATTGGTTTTTGACAACATTTACCAGTGAAGTGTTTCAAAAATATTGCCGTAGCAATAGTATTCGACAGAAATTTATTGCACCAGGGCATCCAGCAACAAATTGATTGGCGGAAAGGAACGTTCAACCTTTAAAGCATCGACTAAAGACCATGGCGAACGAAAATATTCCAATGAATCAAAAATTACTAAAAATTATGTTGCGATACAGAGTCACACCATTAGCAAATGGAAAATCACCTGCAGAAATGTATTTAAATCGACAAATTCGCATAAAACTCGATGCTATGTTTCCATTGCAAAAAATGTTTCTCTTCCCAGAAAAGGGAATTCATATACGATCTCTTAAAGGAGGCAGAGAGTCCAAGCGAAATTCTTTATAAAAAATGAGACTATGTGGAAATTTGGGAAGATCACCCGGGAAATTGGGGCAACTTCATTACATAGTGAAATTAGATGAAGGCAGATCACAAACTCAGAAGAATGAACCAGTACCAGACCAAGAGTTGAACATCGAAGAATTGTTAACAAGTCCAAGTACCGAGACGGTAGGAAGTAGGCCAGGACGGGAAAGGCGATCACCAACGTATCTGCCAGACCATATAGTATAGTTTAAAAAAAAATTAACATGGTGAATTTTTTTTTTACGTAGGGGAATTATTATAAATGAATTAGTATCAAAATCGAAGTCAAAACAGTAAAGTACAGTAAACACAGTAAAGTAAATTAAAAGTCAAATTAAAAATTTCAATATCAAAAATTAAATTCAAACTAAAGAAAATTAAAGTATTCAAAATTTAAGTCAAACTTAAATTCAGATAAACAATTAATTCCATTAGCAAGTAATTTGAATTTTGTTAAATACGTAGGGGCGAATTATTATCTATCAAATTAAATTTTCGACTAGTTATGTTTTCGATCAGTTGAGGATTATCCATCAACTGTGTAATACATATACGACCTCTATGAAGAATGAAAGAATATATCAAATAAAAACATCTATAACGCAGTTGAATTCGAGCGTGTAGAGGTTTTTATTGTAAATCTAATTAGAACACATTTATTTAAAGCAACGTTAAACAATTAAAAATTCAATGATTTACGCTCCATACCTTATTGACATGAATCCTTTTAAAAATCATCAATAATAAATATGCGCCTCCTGATTCCTTTTTATATCTGGACCAAAACGAATTGATACAGACAAACAGTGCAATCCCAATAATTTAACACGCCTTTAGAAGAAAAAATAATAAATCTATAAATCCAAACGTTGAACAAAATGCACTGAGATTCAATACCAGCATATCAGACAAAACGATTAAAAATTATTTAAAACAAAAATTAAAATACTGGTGGCTTTTCCATCAAAAAAAAATAGTATGTAAGTTTTTATAAGATTATGTTTAACTTATGTATAAAGAAAATTTGATTAAAAATCCTGAACGTGTCTCCCAGTAGGATGCCATTTGAATTGCCAAAACTCTGTTTCAAACGTTGTTTTTACTTGTTGCGTAACTCATTATTAGCTTGCCATTGCAGCTGTTCTAAAATAGTGCAGTTTAATCCAAATAACTCCTTACAGCTTGATTGTAACTTATTGTGAGCCATCTTATAATTTTTGATTTCTTTCCAGTAGCTGCTCATGTTGTACTGGATTGCCACAGTCTACTCCATGTGTGCTAGTAGGCTGTTTTATTTCGATGTTGGTACTTACGAATCCGACACTGCCTATGAGCACTGCGACACTGCGGTGGATGGTTGTGCCCAGTTAGAGTTGTACTGGCATTCTTGGTTGATATTTCCTACAGCAATGCAATTGGTTGCAAAGGTAATATTTCTTTTGAATCTACATTAATAGGTAGTTTGCACAGTTTTGTTATTGGCCGTTTATATGTTGCCTTTTTACATTTAATTGTTGCGACTCGCTCTAAGTTATCTTTTCCGGCATTCAAGAACCCGTTCTAATTTCCATCGAGTCACCGGTAGTTGATCGTGCTTTACTAATGATCATTTATTAGATTTGAAGATGGTGAAGTTATTCATAAGACTAGCGTTTCCAATAGTTTTGTGTCACCAATCAGAAAGTGCCCTGGTGTTAGCGCTGTTGTATCCGAAGTGTCGTTGGTTAGTGGAGTTAGTGGCCGGGAATTGATAACCGCTTCGATTTGAGTGGTGAGAGTGCTTAGTTCTTCGAATTAGAGTTGAATCACCTATCACTCCACATATTCCGGCAAAGTGCCGTGATGAGGCGGTATAAAGAGGCACGTGGTTTCATCACTGGCCTACATGGTTGCTAAGTCCACAGGTAGTGTGGTCATACGATGAACCAAAATATGGTATTGGGAAATACGATGAAGGGTTTTTTATTTTTGTTTGATTTCAAATAGCTGTAAATTCGTTAATAATGGATCCATGCTGGATTTTACTAATCTATAGTGTTGGTAAAAAGAACATAAATAGCTTAACAAAATTTCAAGCTCATTTCTTACTTGTTATGATTATTGGAGGAATCTGCTTTGTTTTTTTTTCTAATTGCACTTTGCTACCTAATGGAAAGTTCAGATAAATTTATGTTTAAGCCTTTTTATAACACACTCCCAATCATTGAGTAAAATATTTGTTTTTAGAAAAATTTTACAAGATAAGACATGTATTATACATTTTTCCTGTTTCCATGACCACTTATAATTCTTATTTATTATATCATGCTATTTGGTTTAGTTCATACACGTGACAATAACCCGATTAATTTAATTAGTGAACGATTATTACCGTTATGATGTTTTATGTTTTGATTGAACATATTTTTTTTATCTACTATCGCTTTTCAGATAGACGAAATAAATATAAGACACAAAGCTGGATTGAATTTACTTATAGCTGCATTATCTCAAACCGTTCACGATCAAGAACTGGCGATGAAGGCAGTCAATGTAATCGACCTTATATACACAAAAGTATCGAACGGTGCCATTTATATGATTGAAAATGGTCTTATATATTCAATAGTGAAAACATTAATAAAATCGTATTCAGAAGAACAGTTCAGCTCGAACGCTGTACGTCTTGAACGAATTTTTTCGCTGTTGACCACAATATCGTTTCAAGCGTTTACATCATCTGGCGCAATGACGGTAATTAATTTATTTGAATTTTGTTTTTAAACTTTTTAAATTAAAATATAATATTACTATTTAAATAGGTGTTATGGGACACTTTAAATTGTCTAACATTTGTCGAACATGTAAAAGTGGATTTTGCCCGCATCGGAGCACGTAATGCTCAAGCAAAAATACTAAATTATATTATTGATGCGTGTTTCATGTCGCATACAAATCCCACGTCAATTTTAAATTTTAAAATTAAAAATTCTAAAATATGTATACCAAAATGTAATTTATCGTCGACCGAATTAAAAACTCGTTTTGATTTGATACTCGATCGAAGCGTACAGTTTATCACAAATGCTGACCTAACTTATCAACCAACCGATACGGAAATTAAATTAATTTTTCAAATTATTGATTTATCGTTAAATGGTTATGTGCGTTGCTGTAATAATGTAGTATTATGGGCCCTATGTCCATCACGACAAGTTTCCTTAACCATATCAATTATAAGGCTGTTGAGTAAAATACGGAATTTAAACAAGCTGAACTGTGATATTAAAACGGTGAGCTCGTTTATATCTAAATAAAATATCGTTATTTAATTTCTAATTCATTTTTGACAGATTAAAATATTTTCACAAAGTTTTTTATTTGCAAATCGTAATATTCTGAACGATAATGATTTAAAAATGGTGACTGATTTTAATAATAGTTTAGACGGTCCGACCAATAGTAGTTGGAATTTACAGGAAATATTGAATCGAATGGAGACGACACGTGAAGTGACGTTAAAAGAATTGAAACCTTCAACCGATCGAGCTATATATAAAATGGAGTCGATAGCCCAAATTTGTATCGATTCGGCGATGAAAATTACTCGAAATGTTGTGGAGCTGCAGGTTTATATAAATTTATATAATGGTGTGTTCGCATTTAGATTATAAACGTATATTATTTTGTATTTTAGAACGTCGAACGAAGATTTCTTATGAATCATATGAGAAGTGACGACGACAAAGAGACTATAATGAAATGGCACATGGTTATTCAAAATATGACGCATGAAGGAGCACCATGGTATTTCGATAGCGACTATCCAAAGTAAATAACAAAAATATTTTATAGTTTATAATATTTATGAATGTATATATCGTTTTTACAGTTGTTGGGAATTGGATCACACCGAAGGACCTAATCGAGTTTTGTTACGGTTCAAAAGATGTCATTCGAACATAGATCCTAAATTTTTTTTGGACGACTATCAGAAAGGTAATATTAACAAACATTACAAATTGTTGCATTATCTGATGACCTCAATCAGCGAGC
The DNA here is from genome assembly GCA_963556175.1 of Tipula confusa. NCBI lineage: Eukaryota > Metazoa > Arthropoda > Insecta > Diptera > Tipulidae > Tipula > Tipula confusa. The sequence goes on along the minus strand of OY744475.1, from coordinate 69,323,199 downwards.
AATGCAATTTTTGCGCCAACGATCAAGTTTTACATAATTTTAATGTTAAACATCTATCCATTGACTGTGAAATGGATGGAGAATTAATTGTAACCGAATCTCAAATCATATTTATGCCAAGCAAAAATGTTAACGAACCAATTTTATATGATATTATATCGATAACTGAAATATGGACTAGACGGTATCAGCATAGAGATGTTGCACTCGAATTATTTCTCGATACAGGCAACACAATGTTTATTATAATGAATAGTGGCAATGATCGGGAGACACTCGAAAAGTATTTTGCTGATAAAATAGTTTCTAGTCCGGATGTAAATAAACTAAGTGGTGTGATTCAACAATGGAAAGAGGGTCAATTAACTAATTGGGAATATTTAATTGTATTAAATCAAATGTCTGGCCGTACGTATCACGATTTAATGCAGTATCCCGTTTTTCCGTGGATTTTATCCGACTATGAGAATCCGATACTTGATTTAAACTCGTCGAATAGTTTTCGAATACTTGAAAAACCGATTGCAATTCAACACAATTCGAATGAAGCGCACTATATTAATAACTACGAGTATTTATCGCAATCGCCGACAGGCGGTGCTGGTTATTTAGAACCGTATCACTATGGATCACATTATTCTAATTCTGGAACAGTACTACACTTTTTGGTGCGTCTTCTTCCATTCACAAAACTTTTTTTACACTATCAAGATAATAATTTTGATATACCTGATCGAACGTTTCATGCTGTAAAAACAACGTGGTGTTTAGCTAGCAAAGATTCGCCGACCGACGTAAAAGAATTAATACCTCAATTCTTTAGCTTACCCGAAATGTTTGAAAACAATGAAGGTTTTAATTTTGGTATTCGACAATCGGGCGAATCAGTTAATAATGTAATTCTACCACAATGGTGTGACAATTCACCGCGTCTATTTACCCTAATCCATCGTCAAGCGTTAGAATCGGATTTGGTGCGAAAAAATTTAAATCATTGGATTGATTTAATTTTTGGTTACAAGCAAGATGGCCAATCAGCTATCGATGCAATTAATGTATTCCATCCGGCAACGTATTATGGATTTTCGTGTAAAAATATGTCAGATCCAGTTGAAAAAATGGCGTGCGAAACCATGGTTAAAACTTATGGTCAAATGCCACGTAAATTATTTAAGTCGCCACATTCAAGTGCCCAGTTGGTACAAACCAAAGTAAACGACGTTGAAGTATTAGCGACGGTGAAAGGACTTAAATGGGGTATATACACGGGATCACCTAGTCTTTCGAATCCAATTCTGTGCAGTGTCGTGCAAGAGACTGATACATATTCATCATTTTTATCGCTAGAAAATACCAATGTAATTTATGCTGTGCCTGATAAATGTAATATTATGCAAGGCATCGAACAGGATACGATGAATTTAATATCGTGGAATGAACATGATAATGTCGTACGAATTAAACCAATTTGTGATATAAATATTGAGCCAAAAATTTTAATAAATATAAGTCGTGTGGATCCGATCACGGCATGCGGAACCAACATAAATTCAAATCAATTATGGTTTGGCCATATTTCTGGCCGTATTACTGTCTACTATTGCACTGGAATGAGTTCGAGTACGAAATATAATAAAAATCGTTTGTTTCAACATGCAAATTTTACAAAATTATCATACAATTCGGCATTTCGTAAAGTTTCGGGAAAATTAATTTCCCGACCGCTCGAACTAGATCTAGTCAGTAGTGTAAATTCGAGTAATCAAAGTACGAAATGGCATGGTCCATTCAATTTAATTCGTCATACGGACAAAGTAAATGTTATTAAAATTTCGGTCGATTTTAAAATTGCGGTTTCATCGGGACGAGATGGATTAGCCGTAATCTGGGATATAAATCGTTTACAATATATTCGGGTCATTGAAACGACATCGACGTGTTTAAATATACCAGAAATTTATTTGTCGGAAATTAGTTCGACACTAGGCGATATAATTACCGTGTACGATGTAACGAAAACGACCGATAACGATTATGTAGATGACGATGAGGATGAAAGTTTCGAGGTGACCGAAACAAATATGGATGATTTTGTTAAAATTTCGATGCATTTACGTGGAAATTGTGTAATGCGATTGCATACGGTGAACGGGAAATATGTAAATCATGTTTTACTACAGGAAAAAATTGCATCGTTATGTTTTTCGAATATTAAAGAAGGGATGGGTGTTAATGTTATTTTAACGGGCATGCAAAATGGTATAATTAAATTTTGGTCGAGTTGGAATTTGTGTTTTATAAAAGAAATTTATACGGGACAATCGGATGTAATTAGGTAAATATAATTTATACACGAATATCGTTTGATCGATTCGACGGTCACATTTTATTTCCATTTCAGTTTAACATATTCAACATATCAACATTTGGTGGTTTTAAACAATAACAATATTATTCAGGTATGGGAATCCCCCGGATTAAATGGTACATCACCAAAATTATATTTTCTTAAAGATAACAAAAACGATTAATTTTATTTCGTTTATTTTAATGTGGTATTTTTTTTATAGTTAAAATTATATAGTTAGATTCTTGAATAAAAAATAAATTACATAAATAAATTTTAAAAATAAAATTTTAATTTTGTAGTAACCAAATATTAGTATTAGTAGTGTTTAACGCTAGATGTCTCAAAAATACGTAAAATGATAAAAAAAAACAAAGGAAGGTATTTTATATAGTCAAAATAAAAACGATACGAACGCGGAAATGACGTGAATCGAAGAAAACGAAATGAAAGGAAAAGTATTTAATTTATTTAAAAATAAAAATTTAAATTTAACGAGTTTAGTCACGTTACCATCATTCGATCCATCTAATCCAACGTCAATACGGCTGAACAGTTCACAGTTGACAGTATTACGGAATATCTGTCAAATCAACGAAAGCAGTTTACTATTGACGATCGGAAGCAAATTAAACGATGCTGCAAAAATGTGGTTCAACGCAATGAGAACAAAATTACGAACATTCAACGATTTTACACGATTATTCGTGATTGGTTTCAAATCATCAATTGTCGAAGTTGATGTTCATGACCTATTATGAAATAACATCCGTCAACGTAACTAAGACATGTTAACAAACATTTTGGAGAATTTTATTTTATTGTTTTATTTTTAGTGATTCCTGATGACAATGGATCATTATCGGTAGAACCTTTTTAGGTGATCGATCATTAAAATTTAAAATCGAAACGAGTACAACGGGAGATGGTGTTATAATCGAATACTCAAACAAAGAAAGCAAAGGAATCAGGTACTGTTTTGCTGTTTAAATTTTGAACCAAATCGAAAGGAATAAATTTTGATGTAGGCCCTGTTAATAATATCGGAAAATATTTTGAAATTCAATCAAGATTTTACAAAATATTGAACAAATTCTTCGAACGTTACAAAATTACTATTATTTTATTGACTTCGCGACTAAGCCACTGTACATGACACCACGACTATCTGTACTATTTCAAAGATTCGTGACGACAATATTTCGTGAACAAATTTGAATTGGCGAAGTTATTGTATTGATAGCAACCGAAAACGTTGAAAAACATTTTGAAATTATACGAAAAGTTTTTAAAGGTTTTAAATTTTTAAATTCAAGCGACGAAATTTTTAATTTAATGAAGTCCGTCCTAGTAAACGATACGTGACTGCAATAATCGAATATCCAATACGACGAAATGTCCACGAACTTCGACGATTTATAGGATTAACCAGTTTCTTTAGACGTTTGTGCTGGGGTTTTCAACGATAGCGAAACCGTTAACGGACATCGTAAAGAAGGAAGCAAAATTTGAATTGGCGCTTAACTCATAGGAGACTTAAATGTAAATTGATCAATGGTCTTAATCTATGCATATATAATCCAAACGCATATACGGATGCAGTCAGTTCAGATTTGGTGCATTATTGTCGCAAACGCAGCCTGATAATCTGTTACATCCGGTATCATATTTCAGTAAACGCAAATCACACGTCGAATCAAGGTATCATTATTTTGAACTTGAGTCGCTCATGATAATATACGCAATTCACACGGTATGAAATTTAAAACCGACACTCGATAAACGAAATCGAAACTCGCGAATAATGCGATGGGCATTATTTCTCGAGAATTATGAATACGAAATTATACATCGACTCAGGTTAAACAGTTCGATGCTTTAAGTCATGTGTTTGCCGTACTAGTTTTAACCAAATGTGTGCTATCACAGTGACTTACGATTCATCAATCAAACGATGATAACATCAAAACGCTCCGTGAAGAATTACGCGGATATGGTAATTCTACATTCTTTACTTTAAAATACTGCCTTATATATCGAAAAACGAATAATGATAAGTTACTATTTTACGTCCCCGAAAAACTAAGAAAACGAAATCATACAAAAATATCATGATATTGGCCACGTAGCCATGCCCTAAATGTGCGAAATTATACGGCGTTGATATTATTTTCCTAATATGGTTCCTAAAGGAGGGATTCTTAAATCTATAGATAAACATGACGAACCATTTGAAAATAAGTTACAGGCATATTTTAATCAGCTTAGTATGCCTAAGAGAAACGTTATTGACCGTGGAACTAACTCTTAAGATCAAAGGAGTTTGTCGAATATTTAAATAATCAAAATATTCAACACGTGTGTACCGAAGCGTATTCTCTGCAAAGTAACGGACAAGCCGAATGAGACTATCGAACTATTATTCCCATAATAGCGAAACTGTCGGAACGAAATAAAAACCAACAATGGGACTTAGTATTAACGGATACTGATTTATAGTTAACAATACGTCGAACAAATCAATAAAAGCGGCTCCATCGACTGCACCTGTTTAGTGAAAATCAAAAAAATAATAATAATAATAAACGAGAAGCTCGCTGAATTGTTCAATCAAGAAACGAAAATAAAACGGAACGCAATTTGAATAAATTATCGTCACACGGATTCTTCCTGGAGATAGGTTATGTAGGAAATATTTTCACAAGAATAATTTAACCGGAGTAAACGTACGTAATTTATAGATAACTTTTTATTGTACCACGGTTTCGTCAATTTTTAAGATAATCGTTTTACAATCACCCCCAATTACGTCGCTCGTTTCATCGCATAAACGATCACGTGTTTCATCGACCAATGGGTTTGCTTGTACGGTACATTATAATCGGCCAATGAGAATAATCGTTTGATATCCTTACACAAAATAGGAGAATAAATCATAGCCGGCGTGTCTCCTGGTACTAATGGGCGGGGGGGGGAGGAATAATTCATACCACAACGACGTAGTTATTAGTACTAGCGACTACAGGTACGTAATCAAAAATATTCCTGATGGCTCGTAGGCGTTTTAAAAGTGTCTATGCCGCCAATATGAAGAGTTACGATCACAACCAATCTGAGCCGATTTTGAAGTTAGGAGAAGCCGAATTTTAGTAACGGAATATTTGTATTAGTAATGTTTAGCGCTAGATATCTCAATAATACGTGAAATGATAAAAAAATCAGAGAGGTATTACAATACAAACGGTACGAACGTGAAAAGCACGTGAATCGGCGTTAACGAAAAATGTTTCATTTATTTAAAAAGAAAAAAAAATTTAAACGATCATTCAATTACGACAATTTATTTAGAAAAGATGGTAGTACAAATTTACTACTATTATCCTTATTCTCGAGAAATATGGCTAATAGTTTTGTTACATTAACAATTGTGCTTGAAATTATAAATGGAAATTTTATAGTTTTACTATCTTTAATATTGAACAAAATACGTTTACTAATATAATCGTTATAACAACATATATCACCGACTGTTATGTATTCGTCCAGATATGTTGAATATACATCGATGTGAACACGACATGATTCGGATGGTGTCAGTCGATCTGCTTTTATGTACGATAATTTATAAGGTAACTGAAAATTTGTGTAGTACTCCTTAATATGTTCGATCATGTTGTCAAATTCTTGGTCACATGCTTCTTGATTTTCTGTTACTATAAATGACTGTACCACAGTCGATTGGGTTGTTGAATACAATCCAGTATTTTTTGTATCTTGCGATTGATACAGTTTACCATTCGTAATGCATCGTAATGGTAACAATGTAGGGAAAATCGATAATTTGGCGATAAAACCTAAATAGCTCAACATTGAACCTTTACCAACTAAATGTAGTAAATTAAATGCATTTAGATTATCATCCTCGCGTAAAAGTAATAAATCACTAGATTGTAATCCGGCTGCTTCACCAACTACTGTACGTATAAAATCAGGATTCGAAAAATGTATAAAATTTAAACTATTTTTAAAATAATTTATGCAATGAAATGGAACTTCCAAATCGAATATAGCCGCATTTCGTTTCAAATAGTAACATGTTTCATTAAAATACTCTATAGAATGGTCATCGTCTAGGTGGTTCGAGTTTAATGTAGTTTTTACTCCAGAATTATTTGAATATATAGTTTGATCCACATCAACAGGTGTATTCTTATGTAAATCATTTGGAAGCATTAAAAAATTCTGAACAAAATCATCTTCGATCGCATAACTATTCTGTTTCAACAATTTTAAATCATCCCGCAAATGTTTACCTTCATTTTTTAATTTATTCATGTAATCATTACTAATTTGTTCCGTCCTCTTATTGTCAGTTAATTCTTTTATTTCGGCCACAACTTCTATGCGCTGCTTTTCTAAATTATCTTTACGCAATTCAATATCACGATACAAGTCCCATTTTTCATATAATTTATCGATATTTATTCGTATATTACGATACTGTAGGTTTTTTGTTAGTTTATCTCGTTGCTGTAGTTTTAGTTTAAAATCTAGGTATGGTGAGATTACAGCGTAGCTTTCCTTTGCTTTGTCGCCGGTTAAAAAAAGTGCTTGGACGTGACGTTTTGGTATGATGATCGTTTTAAAAATTTTATTGAACAGCATTTGAACGAGATTTTCTGGAAAAGAAATCAAAATTAAGTTATTTTAAACGTTTATATAAATTATATACATAATTTAGTGTTTAAAAATTATCTAAGCAACTCTCGTACGTCGCTCGAGCATCTTTAATATTTATGCAAGGGTTAAGAGATTAATTTTCTTTTAATTGTTCTATGCACCTTGAACCGTGGGGAGCATGGAATTAAGGAAGCTCTCATAAAATTTATGTTTTAAACCGCAACAACCATCTCTGAATTAAAGGTTACATTTTTTTGGGTGGTCGGAAAACCGGGATTTTAACGCACTGTTTAGCGGTGTCTTCTCTTTAGGTATATAAATTTAGTATCACCAATAATACAAATATCAATTTTTTATTTAATTAATGTTATTTACCAAATATATTACATAAAATTTACTCAAAATCTCTTACAACAAATTAACAAAATAATATATAGCCTGTCAATTTTGACATTTAGCATATTCACTGGAAAGAATTAATACCCTACTAACCAAAAAAGTTAGGTATAAATTTCGAATGAAAATATTTGTATGTGACATTCCACATAGTAAACCAAAATAAGTGAAAATGTACTGCAAGGTAATTTTTTTTTTATTATTATTTTAAGCCTAGTACTCAGATCGATTTCAAGTGAAATCTTCATACGATTTTAACAAAGCGAAATCAAAAACGAAAAATTTCACGTGAAATTTCGTTTTTGAGTACTCAGATCACGAGCGAAAAATCAAAATTTATTCAAGTACATGGCATGTTCCATAGATGGCGGGCATAAACTCTCCAATCTTTTTTCGCGTGAAATTAATGTATCGACCCATTATTTTCGTGCGAAATTTTGACAGATCTGATTTTGAAGAAAAAAATATTTGGTTTGTTTTGTAATAGACGCCGTGCATTATTCAAGTGTTTCTTTCTGTGTTTTGTTCATTAAAATTATTAAAAATTCTAAAAATTGACGCCGTGCCATTTTGTAGGAAACAAGTATTTCGTGTTGTAAATTACAATAATTACCATTTGTGATCTGTAATTGTTTTGTTGCGATTCGTTTATTAATTTATTTTTCACTGTGCATAATAAAATACCAGTCATAAATAAACTATTAAATGGAGAACGAAGAATTCGAAGAGATTTTACCATTCAACTACGCCAGCGAATATTTAGAGGTTGGCGCCAACGAAAATAACCAGCCGGTTAAACTTAGTGTACCAACCAATCTTAGTAAAAAAAAGCGATTGGAAAAAATTGTATTTTCCAACGCTGAAAAAAGGAAATTAGCTAGGGTAGTCCAAACAAAGGAAGGGATATGGAGATTAGATTCCAAGTTGCATAGGAATTCGCATGCCATTTCCGCGCAATGGAAAGAAGTGGCCAACCATATGGAAAAACCGGGTATGTAAATTAAATATGTAAACATCATCATAAATAACTAGATTTATGAATAACCAGAATATTAATATACAATTTACATACGTGAATATATAATTCTAATGTGGTTTACGTATTTTCTATAACAGTAGACGATTGCAAAACGATTTGGAAATCTATGCGAGATAGTTTACGTTATCGATCTCGCAATAAATCAAAGTCCGGGAGTCAAGCGGATTTAGATGACAACGCCATGCAGCAAAGCATAGATGAGGACTGGGAGCTGTCCGATGTCATGGGTTTTTTAAGCCCATTGTCATCACAAAGTAAAAGAAGGTAAATATTTTCATGCATTTAAACTTATTTCATAATACCTGAAATATACTCTTAGATTCTAAGTACAAATGTGATTTATTTATTTTATAATTTACAGGACATTTTCCGGATCGAGCAGTAGCAGCATTGCTAGCACCAGCAATGACCTAAATCAAGCTGCACCCGAAGTAGGTCCAAGTGAGGAAAACAGCGAATCCTCAAATTATTTTTATGTTCGTATTTTCATTTAAAATAAGTTAAATTATGTTATATTATTATAATAAACAATTCATTTTCAGACAAATAATACCAAAAATAAAAAAAACGAGGATCTTTCGTTTATTTCTTCATTATCATGTTCATTAGAACAGATGATAAAGAACAAAGATGAGCGAAACAGACAAAAAATGGAAAAGGCGCAAACACCGAAGGAACCGGAACTAAAATATTATAGTTTATGGGCCAATTGTGATCGGATGTGTCAATTAATACCGAATTATGACGTTGAAATGCTAGGCGTAAAAATAACTCAACTGATTGGCGAAAAATTGGCGGAATTAGAAAAAAATAAATTAAAAGACAACTAGTTAAAATAATTTTGTTTTATTTTTCTAAAAACACAGCCCGCCTTTGCCATTCTAAAATGCCAGCCGGTGAGTTTACATAATTTTTTATGCAATCCCGGATATGTTTCGCATAATTATTTTGTCGACCAGGATGTGTTGCTAAATCGTTGGAGTACATCGATCCTTCCGGAATATTCTGCCTCCAAACACCTTCGATCAACGTACCATCGTCACAATATCGGTCGACAAGATTTGATGGGCAATACGTTGAACTACTTTTATTTAATAAGTAGTTGTGCAATAAACAGCAACTACTCACAATTTTTTGTGCTCTGTCTGGCCCACAAAACATTGTTCTGCCTAAACACAGCCATTTAGAGCACAATACTCCAAAAGCATTCTCGACACATCTCCTAGCTCTACTGAGCCTATAGTTAAAGATTCTTTCTTCATCGGTCAGCTTAGCGGGTTTTTTTGGAGCATATGGCTTCATTATTCTGGGGTTTAATGGGAAAGCATCGTCAGCAACAAAAAAAAAAAGGTAAAGTTGTGTTACCGACTGGAAGGTTTTCGGGAAACGGCAGCGTATTTTGCAGCGTTCCCTGTCCAAATTTACTGCTTGTAAATACTCCAGAATCACCTTCGCTGCCGTATGCGCCAATGTCAAAATAAATAAACTGGTAGTTTGCGTCAACTGCAGCCATTAACACAATACTATGGAATCCCTAGCAAAAAATATAAACTCAAAAATAATGAGCTCTGCGATATAACTGATAATGTTTCATACTCACTTTATAATTGTAGAACAAACTTCCAGCATTTTTCGGACATCTAATAGCAACATGTTTGCCATCGATAGCACCAACGCAGTTCGGGAAATTCCATTTTATATTATATTCGTTGGCGATTTCAATAAAGCTTTCTCGACTTAAGTCTTCTAAAGCCAAATTATTGCAAATCGCGTTGCACACTTCGTCTATTATAACACCCATGTGTTGTTTACTGATGCGGTAAATGGATGCCATATGTCGCTGCATAGAGCCACTTGCTAAATATCTATAATTTAAATGTTTAGTAAATAAAAAATTAATAGTACGTGACAGATAATACTTACTCTAAAACGATCACTAGCTTTTCTTTCGGACTGATCCCATCTTTAGGCCTTGTGTTTATCTTTGGTTTTAATGACCGCTCCAATGTTAAAAAGAGTTCTTCAAATTGAATTGGAGTCATATGGAAGTTTTCTTTAAAAATTGCCATATTTGATTTCATATCATCGAACTAAAAAATAATTCACACAAATAATTAACTAACAACCTAATTTAATTATTTATAACTCTTAAATTTACATCAACCAAAAATCGTCCTTTAGTTTGTCGCTCCAATATGTATGGGTTTATATAAAAGCGACGCTCACGACGAAGACGCTTTTTTCGCTCTATTAATGCCCTGAGCAAAACCCCGGTAGTTGCAATAATATTATAATCTTCACTCGACGAACTACTGGTACTAGACATATTTAAAATTTAAATTTACTTTTAATTTTATTAAAACTTAAATAACAACACAAAAAAACTATCAATAATACAAAAACTATGCAGAATACACAAAAAAACATTTAATTATAGATAGCTTGTTACAAAAACAAACTCAAAATAATATGTCTCCATAGTTAAATGTCAAAATAAATAAAAACTCTCCAAAATAATTTCGATTCTATTTCACACGAAATTAAATAGATTTTTGGAGACCGCGTTAAAATTTCATTTCAATTTGAACTGAGTACTGGGCTTTATCAATTTACATACATAATAAAGTGATATTTTATTTTTACAATGAGAAATAAAAAGTACAATAAAATAAACGAAAATCAAAATAACGAATTATTCTGCCAAGGCGGTATATCCACTTCATTGAATTGTACTGGTCTGTAAAGTCGACTGCACCTCGGTTTGGATTATTAGATCCTAACTGTTGTATTGGTGTCATTTCAGTCTCACTTTCTTCCAGTTATGTAAAATAGCCAGTTATGGCCATATTTATGTAAAATGGCCAGTTATGTAAAACCACTGTTGATGTGATAATAGCTAGCAGAGTGGGTTTGGTCACTATAATATCGTCGATAAATACGCCATCTACATGCCAGTAAGCCAAAGGCATTCTTAACAACTCGATGAGTCCGAGATAGTCGATTTGTAAAAACAATTAGATCTTCGGGCAGTACCGAAGCGCTTCTCCCAGGATATGGATGCATCAAATTTTGAAGTAGAGGAAACGCCTCATCACCAACAAAAATAAATAGATATTCTTGATTATCCCACAGGTGAGGAAATAACCGGGTGCACCTAGTTCTACCATGGTAAATTTATATTTATATGACACTCAACTTTACTGTCTGATGAGGATATCTTTTATACAATATTCAAAATATATATTAATATTTTTAATATTAATATTTTTTAGACACCGTTGCTTAGACCGTGTTTGAGACATCGAAAATACAAGATTATATTTCGACGGTTTTTAGGGTTTTACGGTGGCAATACAAATGTTGTCTCTATCCGTTAAACAAATTGAAAACCAAAACAGTCAAGTTTACGAAACCTCAAAGCAAACGAGTCAAACCATTGTCGTTGTCGTTGAATAAATAGTGAAAATTGTAAGTTTTTGTTTAATTTAATATATTATTATAACTGTCCAAAAGTTTCTATTGAGTTAGTTAGACTGTAAGTTCATATAATGCAAGATCGGCCATATCATAATATGTTTTTATCTATTGGAACGACTAGTTGGTTCAGAATCAACGATTATAAATATGTTCATCGCTTATTCACAGATTTTCATTGTAATATATACGCTTATCAGCTATTTGTAATGGCGTTGAACATTATAATTACCTAAGACTATTATGGGGTATTGAATTCATCAAACGAAACATCTTTTACGCCATACAATACGCCTAGATGGCTGGAGCTTTCCATTGAGCAGTGTGCATGATAATTAAAAGCGAGTCGGCGCATCTTTTTAACTAGCAACGGTGCAAACTAAGAACGCTGAAATGGAAGTGTAAACAAGTTGATTGAGTTTCAGTAACTTATGAATATGATAAATATTTTCAAGAAACCACTGTCTTGGGTTTATCAATCATTAACTTACTAAATTTATATGAAGAGCCATAACCGTTGTTCTGCGATCTTTGTTATCTTGTTCGTTAAATATTGGTACTCAGGGTTGAGACAATTCAGCAGTGGATGGATGTCATAGTTGTGTTCATCGTCATGACCGATCGCAATCAAGTGATACAAAATCCTCCCTCGTTAGGATTTGAATGCTCGCTCACTGCAAAATATGTTGATGAAAACCCATTCATTCTATTTTTTCTTGATAAAATCGATTTGCTACGATCGTTTATTCAAAGTAGCTTCTTTTTCCATCATTTGTGAGTATATCATGGTTTGTGCCATATTTTTCAGTTATCATAGGCTTACATAACATTTTTTCTAGATTTTAGAAATCTTCTATATTTTGATATAAAAGGTTCTCATTTGCGCGTATCTTGCTACACGGTAAAAAACATTGTTACTTGACGCATCACAAACTAAAAGAACCAAATTTGCCACTTGCGATCCCCGCAATAATTGTTGTTGAGTCTAGGTCAATCAGGGCTCGGAACTTGACTCCACATAAAGTGTTGTTTGTTACCACCACAGTTGACAGAATAGTAACAGTGGATAGTGTCTCTAGACACAAGTAGGAGCATGCCTTTTGTGCATAGCTATTCTTCGAACAGTGCGGGGACAATTGGTACAAATCCTAGCTCTAGTGGCCTCGCCGATTCTTCTTTTGCAGATATGAAGCGGAAATCGACCCAGTTGTTCAGCGCATGCCCCAATATTTGCATTTGACTGCATTGTCTTCAACTGATCGCCTTCTGAGAAAAAACCTCGGATGGTTTTGTGACTTTCGGCTTAATCGGTCTCATGTTAGGATGCTTCAATGCTTGGAACATCTCTACTAAAAATTCCAGACATTCGTCCAGTCTTGGAACTTCTGCATCTACTTTCTTTTTTCATATCGTGTGTATTCTGTGTTGAAATATAATGTGGGACGTAACAGTTTCTTATGATTTGCTTATGCAATATTTCCCACGCTCGCTTGTAACTTTTATCTTGAAAGATGGTTGATTAATTGGGTAACTAACTTCTGTTGGCGTGATTTTAAATACGTTATTTTTTGGTTCCCTGTGGTTGGGGGGGGGGGGGGGGGGGGGGGGGGGAAGTCACTTGCATGCCTCGTAAAAGACTTCTAAAATAACATGCTATCCTTAGAATTTCACATCATTCTTGGCTTGTCGTAGGAGGCTACTAAACAAAGGTTGGATCGCTGAGCTGACAAGCCGTATCCACAAAAAACTTCACAGTTAAAAAGAATATATATGGATACCCCCAAAATTAAGCCAATCGCCGCTTATCTCGTTAACGGATTTGTAGTGTAGAATCAGTTCGTGTAACGTGCAGTTGCTAAGAAACTCGATGGCCAAAAAGTGGGGACCGTGTGTCACAAGGCTATGCATTGCTTTACAGTAGAGATGACCTCGGCAATCTTGGTGTTGGTTTTCTTCTTGGGACCTAGGTGAAAAGTATGTTTTGGATGTTGATAAACATCCAAAATATGTGGGTACATGTCGTTTACGTCTATGCATGCGACTAGCAAACCTGTCAATCATCTGTGTCCACTGATATAAGCCAACCTAAAGATAAATACTCATTTTTTAACATTATGGATGATCTGATGGGATCCATACTGGAATACGACGTGAGAATAGAGATTGGTGACTTTAATGTTGGAACTGGTAAAAATCATACTGACTTATGTGAAATCAAATAGGTACGTACTCCTGACACTATTTAGCGACCGATAATAGGAAAAGAATGATGTGCTAGCACATTTTTACCTCATAAAAATATCCACTCAAGAAACATGGACGCACCCTCGTAAGATCTCCCGAAGTCAAATTGACCTTGTTTTAAATGCTAAGGGAAGGTATTAGGTCATCCTCAAGCCTGAATAATCGAAGGCTGAAGTCTTTAGATTACAACACTAAGCAATGTGCACAGTTTGCGTAAATTCTTTAAAGTTACTGGACTACACCACACCTTCAGTCCTAGGTTTATCGTCATTCGGGACCAGGATGGAAACCTCTGTGTTAACATTGATGCAGTGCTTGACACTTGGAAGGATCATATCTCTGATCTACTCAATGTTTAACCAAGTGTCAAATGCTGTATTTGAAAGTTGTAAAGTATAAACTGCAGAGATGTGCATAGAGAACCCATTCTATGAGGAATTCACACTGGCCATGCAGAGTCTAAAACGAAACCGTTCCATGGGGTTGATTGCATTAATTCCGAGCTCTTGATATTCGGAGGGGATACTTTGTGGAACTATCTTTGTCACCTTATTAGATATTAGTATGGTAAAGCGAAGCTATGCCTGATGAATGGAAGGTACCCGCGTTGCGCCCTAGCCTTAGAAAAGGAGATCGCTCAAAATGTGAAAACTTTCGCGGCATACCTCTCTTGCCCAGAATACAAATTACTGTCTCACATAATATTAGAAAAAAACACTCCTCTGGTGGAAGAATTTGTAGGTGACTACCAAGGAGGATTTCGTCCGAATCGGTCAGTCACTGATCAAGTTTTTTTGTTGGCGATGATTCTTTCTAAATATTACAAGACATCTCGTGACGTACATCAGTTGTTCTTGGATTTCCAACGAGCCTATGACTCAATCCATCGCAAAGCTTATGATTTGCTTTGCGATGTCTGGAGAGTTTTTGCAATTAGCTCTAAGGTACGGCAAGGACTTGACAATTCTCAGCTTCCATTGGTCTTAAAATCAATGAGTCTAAAACAAAATATATGATCACTGGATTTAGAGATCGGATTAGCCTTTATGTTGCAATGTGGATATTATTGTTTTTTTAGATGGTAGTGGTTCTACTGGAAACGTGGAAGGGTATTTGACGGTCAGCTCAGCACGGATGTCAACACTTGAACCTGTTTGTTTAGTCACAGTGCCAATAATTGAACCCATCGATGAAGTTTTGCTGATATAACTTAGTTATAGTATTTTTCATCGTCTTTTTTGATAGTGGTTCCCGATAGGCTTGGCACTTCTTGATGAAATTATCGTGGGCACTCTGTAGCTGTCTGTTTTTTGTTAGATATGGGTGGTTTTGTTCTTCCAGGTTATCAAGTTTTGGTCAACGTCATGATACAGCGAGTGAATTGTCACATTGGTGGAATTTCGTTATTTTAGCTAACAGCTGTTGACTTAGTTTGCTTTGACGAAGTTGATTAAATTTGGGTCTTTACTTTTTATGTAAATTTTGATTACATATCATCAAGAAATTTAGCTATTGTTATATGTTCTTCGGCAATTAAATAGTTTTTATTTTTGGTCCTACGTTACCTTTGTCCGTTTAATAAATAAAGAGCTGCATGTATTAAATGTTTGTATATTTTATTATAATATAAATTTGGTAAATCAATATTTAAAATATTATCTGTAAAACATTTAAAATGGATTAACTTTCTCCAATTATCAAAAAAATGTATAATGAAAAAAATTCACACGAGTACGTAAAACTGCATTAAATACAATTTTACAATTTTGACTTGGCAAGTAAAGCTCTCAATTCTCTTCGTAATATTTTACCACTGATATTCTTTGGTATTTCATCGATAAATCTAACGCCACCTCGTAATCGTTTGGCCGATGAGACGCGATCTAAAAAAATTGAAAATTTTTTGGATTATAGCATTTAGCTATTTGGTTATTGTGTAATACAATATTTACCTTCAACATATTTTAAAACTTCCTTTTCAGTTAATTTCACATTTGGCTGAACAACAACAAAAGCTAAAGGTAATTCACCGCTCGCCTCATCCGGCAGTCCAACAACAGCAGCATCCGCAATTTTTGGATGTGTTAATAAAATTGATTCTATTTCGGCTGGAGGTACTTGGTACGCCTTATATTTAATTAATTCTTTTAAACGATCAACGATATAGAAATGATAGTCATCATCGTAATAACCTACGTCTCCCGTATGTAACCATCCATCTTTATCTATTGTATTACGGGTTGCTTCATCATTGCCAATATAGCCTTTCATGATTTGAGACCCTTTAAAACATATTTCACCTGCTTGATTTTTTCCAAGTGTTTTGCCTGTATCTGGATCAACCACCTTACAGTATGTTCCTCTTGACAATATACCAACGCTACCCGGTTTTCGTACATCAGTTCTTTGAACAAGGACACTTAAAGTTGTTTCGCTCATACCAAAGCCTTGGCGGACATTTACTTTGTTCTTAAAACGTTTTTCTACAGCATTTGCAGTTTCTCCACTTAAGGGTGCAGCACCACAGAAAATTTCTTCGACACTCGATAGATCGTATTTATCGACTAATGGATGTTTCGCTAAAAATATCATCAAGGGTGGTACTGTAAATAGTACCGAAATTTTATATTTCTAAAATAAATTAAGATCAATTAGATTTATAGTTTAATGTTTATATATAACGGTATATTACCTCTATACAGGATAAATATAATTCCTCCTCAAATCTAGGCACAACGACCACTGTAGCTCCAATAGCACATATTCCGATTAAAGTTAAACAACCAAACGCATGGAAAAATGGTATTATTCCCAAAATTTTCACATCTTGAACATTTTGAGCACGTTCAGCAATTGAGTATCTACATTCAAAGAAAAATATTTTTGTATCATTAGATAGTTTGCAAAAGATTATTAAAAATTAAATTACTTAAATAATCCTACAGATGCCAATATATTGAAATGGGTTAGCTGAACACCTTTTGGAAGTCCCGTTGTCCCTGAAGAACATAGAATCAATGCATTGTGTTCCTTAATGTTGACCACAGAGGGAATAAACTCCGTTGGATTTAGTTCCTGTAAAATAAAATAAAAATATTTTCTTTTAATTTTTCATACTCAATGTCCAAACAATTTTCTGTTAAACTTTAGATAAAAAAACTGCAGTTAGCATTATATTACAATTTACAGTAAATAAAGCCGTAATTTAAAAATAAAACCTAATTAGAGTAATTTCTTTTTAACGTAATTTTAAGGACATGCCTACTCATTAGGACCAAAATTCATAATGGAAAATACAACTTCGGAAACTAATCTTTTTTTTTACTGGCTTTATTCTTGGATTTATCGGTATCCGTCTTCATATTTTGAGTTGTATTCCGTATGTGTACTTGTGGTATGTGTAGTCCAGCGTTTCTTAAACATCATTCTCCAAAATACGCTTTAGTTTCTCATTCAACTTCGTCATTTAATGTTAAATCTTTTCATCAAGCTCTTTTTTTAAGTTTGGGAAAATGACTACAGTAAATAGTCACTAGAGGTTACATCTGGATAATATGGCGGATGCGGAAGCAATTCGCATCGTAATTCATTCAATTTCTTTTAAGTTTCCCATGAGATGTGAGCTGTTGCCACATAATAATCTCTTGTGATAGATAGTTTTTTGTGTCTTAAGATAGTCGACATAACCTTTCCAGTCGATGCAACCACTTTTATCTTCTTTGGTGCACTTGAACTAGCTTACAATTCATTGTTTCGATTGTTAATTTTTTTCAGTAGTGTAGTGGTGAAATCCATATTTTATTAACGGATATGGATCGACGTAAAAATCCATTTGGATTACGTTGAAACATGGCCAAACATAGCTTTGAAATGATTGGACGATTGTGTTTGATTGATTTTCAACAAACGCAGCATCCACCACAGGTTTTTTAAATACAATATTCATGCAAAACGCAATGCACACATCCTGTTGAGATATTTATAATTTCAGCTAACTCACACACTTTTACTCGGTGATCTTTCAAAAGTATATCATGGATGTTTTGGATCATTTCTGGGGTTGCCACTTTTTTCGATCTGAACGTTCATCAATTATGCGTGTACGACCACGTTTAAATTCTGCAAACCAATGAACCGCAGTTGTTTTCAATGGGCAGATGTGCCTTAATATTTATCAAGCTTTTCTTTTGCGTTTTTCCCCCGCATAAAATAATTTTTAGGTACTATTTCGTTTTTATCAATTATTTTGAAAAAAAGAAGTTCGCTTTTTACGGCTGTTAAACAAAATGACATATCTAAATGACATATCTTCAACAACAAAAACTAAAAATGTCGCAGCTGAAAGGAGAACATAACAGAGATTTATTGGCACTTCATCTTAAAGATATAGCAGACAATCTCAATAAAATGCTAGAAAAGCTAAAAATCTTACAAATACACATTAGATGCTTAAACAGTAATAAACTAATCTTAGAAAGTTATCTGAACCTGAACAAAATAGTAGGAGTAGGAGTGAGCATAATCGCTGTTCTTTTATTTCATGGACGAGATCAGGAATTTTCATTAAATTCCTGATATCGTGGTTGAATAAAACTCAGTAAGTGTCGCCTTCGTCGCGTTTGGGGCCATATATCAAGATTCTTTAATGATTCTTCTCTCGGATGTTATTAAAAATCTCTCATACTCATCCGCCAGGATCTAATTCTTACACCCATACATGACAAAGGGTCTGATCAACACCTTGTGCAACTTCAGCTTGTCGGTACTTGCAAGGTATTTTGACTTGAGCAGTGGACGTAAGGCATACAAAGCCTGTTCCCCAGTGACAAGACGCGCTTCAATATTCCCGTCCACACAGTTATCATAAGAGGCAAGGGACCCGAGGTATCGAAAACTTGTCACTCCTTCGTGATGTTTGATCACTACTACTAAAATCTATTGCGTCTTGATCTCTCAAACCAGTGATCATATATTGTTTATATTGTTTTTGACCAAATTGATTTTGGAAACTGAGATAAGTCCTTGCCGTACCTGAGAGCTATTTGAAAAAAATTCTGATAGCTTGTTCTCAACTTAGATCTAACATTGTGATTGCATTACTGTCATTTTACAAAAACGCACCGCAAACCAAAAGCTTTCCCGATGGATTGAGTCATAGGCTTGTTGGAAATTCAAGAAACTTGATGTAGGTCACGAGATATTTCGTTATATTTAGAATGAATCATCCTCAACGAAAAACTTGATCAGTGACAGACTGTTTCGGACGAAATCCTCTTTGGTAATCACCTACAATTTCCTCCGCCAGAGGAGTGATCTCTAATAGTATGAAAGATAGTAATTTACGCTTTGCTGTGCAAAGGAGAGCTATGCCGCGATTGTTTTCGCATTTTTAGCGATCTCCTTTTTTAAAGATAGGAAACAACGCGACCACCTTCCAATCATCAGGCATAACTTTGCTTTGCCATACCAATCGAACAAGGTCGAAAGGATAGGTCAACAAAGTATCCTCTTCGAATATCAAGAGCTCAGAATTAATACAATCAACCCCCTCGGAACGGTTTAGTTTTAGTTTGCATGGCCAGTGTGGACCCCTCGTAGGATGGGTGTCGAGGGGTGCATCGATGCTATCACGGAGATTTCCATCTTGGATCCGAATGGCGATAGATTTAGGTCTGAAGGGTATTGGTACTGCCATCTTAGTTTTGCAGTGACCAACTGGTGATCACTGTCTACAAATATGGCAGCCGACCGATAAGATCTTAACATCTTGAATGACTTAAGACCTTCCCTTAGAAATTAACAAATAGGGTGTTCATGTTTCCAAGTTGATATTTTTATGAGGAAACAAATGTGTTAGTCACAATGAGGTCATGCACGATCGCAAAGTACCAATTGTTCCCCATTGTCGGTCGCTAAATCGTATCGGGTATACGGACCTATGTTGGCCATGAATTTTTTGGAGAGAAACGAGCTTCAATCGATACTTTTTTATGACTGATAGTGCCATCAAACGCGCCTGGGTTTCTTATCTGCGTGTCCGTTAATATAAGCGGGAGTCGATTTAAATTTTGGCGGTATCCATATTTTATTTTGTTGTTCTTTTTAGCAATGGAGTTTTTTAAATATGCGGGTAGTCAGCCCAGCGATCCAACCTTAATTTAGTCATCTCCTACAACCAGCCAAGGAAGCAGTGGTGGAATTCTATGGATAACATGCTCGTTTAGAAGTTCTAAGCAATTATTTACATTCGGTGATCTGTAGAGTCATCTCTTGAAGATTGCCTTCTTAATAAACTGCCCGTATTACTTTAGTCTTAAAAAATTGTGATTCGCGTAATACAATTACATACTTTTAATTTGAATTCTCCGCCTTCGTTGACTTAGAACTTTTAAAAAATATTCTAATAATCAGTCCCATTTAGCATAAAAACAAGCTCTTAATAGAGTTTTAGGAACAGTTAGGCTAAAACCAATTTGTACAAATACAAGTTTAGACCCGCCTGTTCTTTATTGCTTAAAGTTTTTATGCTCTAATTTAAAATACTTCTTACATATTTTAAATTTTACCCT
Organism: Tipula confusa; assembly: GCA_963556175.1. Lineage (NCBI taxonomy): Eukaryota > Metazoa > Arthropoda > Insecta > Diptera > Tipulidae > Tipula > Tipula confusa. Next base: position 69,302,450 of record OY744475.1, on the reverse strand, counting down.
CACGTCCTCTTCCTTCCCAGACCATCGCAAGCTTAGTAAAATAATTCAAATTCCAAAGGTTAGTATTCTTCGAAATTGTCGCACTGTTTTAAAAGAATTTCAATTTTTGCATAATTTTGAAATCATTTTTTAATCATTATAAGGCAGTTTGTCTGATTACTTTCTTGTTACTTCCGGCGTACCTCAGGGTTTAGTGCTAGGCGCTTATTTCCTATATACATTAATGACATACTATTTTATTCACTGATTGATATCATATTTTTGCTGGTGATTTTCAAATATATAGGAGCATTGGTTAAGTTTAGATCACATTTGTGCTGTTAGAAATATTGCTTTGATAAATGAAGACTTACGTATGACAATCAATTTCAAGGGTCTATTTCCGATGGTCTTAGTTTTATTGCTAAACAGTTTAAGACCGAATCCCAATCACCGACTTAATTAATTAGACAGACTTATTTGAATGTGTCAGCTGGTGAGGTTATTTAATTTCCGTCTCTTTGTTTGACAAAAACTTATTTGTTAGCGTCGTATATAAACCACTTATTTCGGATCAATATAATATCATCTTAATAAATAATTTTAATTAATTTTTCTCATTTTTTTAGTATTCAACTAGCAGAAAAAATATTAGTTAAATGGAGCTAAATGGAGCTGTCAAAATAAGTCAGCAATAACAATTGGGATGGCTTGATCAACGAATTCAAGATGGCGTCAAATAAACTAATAAGTCTGAAATAAGTGGGTGATTGGGACAGAACCTTAGTCCGTTATAATTTATAAGAAATCTTTAGATACTTTTTCCTTTCCAAGTATTGATTCCGGTTCTCTTATTACGTTTTCAAATACTCTTAGGATGTATGGTAAGTTTTAATAATACTCTTACTTGGGGTAACTATTAAGTTGCTATTTACTGTTTTAATTTTTAAGATTGCATCATGTGATGGCCGCAGAGTAGATATCGCATCATTGTTCTGACACCTGGTAAGGCGATTGTAAATTAACTAGTATGTGACTGATTTGGTGCTTGGTTTTGCCATCCGGTAAGTTTTGTGTCAATATATCTTGACAGTCCATATCTTGGTGTCAACATTTCCTAATTCCTATGAATATCTTTTTTGTGACACACCATTCGATGAGTCTAAGCTTAATTGTTGTTCTGAATAAATATCATCGAACATTTACCTATTATTGACTATACTATTCAATTCCATATGTGAATATTGAAATCATTCTGGACTGCTTCTTGCGTCATAGCAATTAGCGCTATAAGATGGTATTTTACTATTATCAAAGAAAAAGGATTCACTATTCTACTACTTGGCTTCCGCTTGAGTAGATTTTTTTGTTAGCTGTTGTTAATATTCCTACGCTTACAGGTCCACTTTCACCTTTCCAACTGCACTTAAAGAATTGTTTGCTGGCGTAGAAGATAGTCGGGCCCATAGATAATTTGTCGCATTGACCCACCATTTCGCGATAGTACGACTAAACATCGTTAATTAGTTAAACTATATGTTTTTGAACATGACACCAACATGTTCGGCATTGCTCGAAAAAGTTGTTGTCTGAAAGTGTAACTATCGCCTCTGGGTAATTTTATAAAAACTATTTAAGCTCACCTTGTACTGTTTGATAAAATCCTGAAATAATATTGTACTTTCGTCTAGTAATACGTCTCCGAATTGAATTATTTTTTGTATATAATCGGTTTGAGTTACAGCACTGACAACATTATAGGACGGAAATGGCGATGTAAAAATAAATTTTGGTCGGGATAATCCAAAAGCATGTACAAGTTCACCTAAAATAACAAAAATATGAATATAATTACAATAAACTAAAAACATCAATCATTATTCGGACAATTGTAAATTGATATGACAAAATAATATACTTAGAGGGGGATTTAAAAATGATTACATTAAAGTACATAAGTCAATTAAATATAAACGCAAATAATCAATAATTCACTTTTTATGATATATTATTTACTTTTTGATAATTTAAGTAATAAATGGTCACAATTAAGACGATAAGACGAATGATAACTTATGTGACTTTATTTTTTTCATATTTTTGATAACCACTTTTGAAAAGAGTTTGTTGTCAATCATGATACGGATCCCTATTTTTATTTGTATTATTTAAATTTTCTTCGGTCTAATAACTAAGCAAAATTATTTTGGCGCTTTCAGATAGGCCAACTGTATGTTGAACTGTTGTTAATATATTATTATAAGAACGTCGGCCAAGATTTCTTAAACTGAAAATGAAATAGATTTTATTTGCATGATCGTTATCCCAAATAAACAATATTTGGGCCAGTCTGTTTTTTGAAGAAGTGTAAGATGCGTTAGTTGAAAAAACTTGAGAAATGGTTTAGTTTTATTTAAAGGTTAGCAGCTGTGGTTTGTTTAGGAATCCAGATCACAATTAGTCAATATAGCATTACATTCAAGGACAATGTTCGAAAACGATACCATCAGCTCGTCTACAGACAATTATGATAGATAGCCAATGCATGAACAGAACACCTTCATCTTGCTTCTTATTTACGGTTTTCGAACTATTTTTAATGGTTTTTCGATGTTGCTTAAAAGGTTCAATCTTCAGACGATCGAAAGATCTGGTTAACGAACACATCCAATCCCTTATGATTCTTTTTGTTTAAGTTTATTACTTTCTCGCCAGTTTTTTGGCCATAATTTAATCAAGATATACAGACTTTTCTACATTTTTAATTTGGTCTTGGACGTGCATTAGTATATGTTTGTATTCCTGTAACGTCTTGTTTTGGATGTAAAGTATGATACCAAATTTGTTATTTCGATATGCTAGCTAGAGTAAGCAGGCATATGTCAATTTCGTAATTCACTTCTGTTAGGGGATGTATTATCTTGCATAACGCTAACAGATACTATCAGTTTTGCTAATTGTGTAAAATGTATCTCATCCCTGCCTTATTCATCAAGTGTTGTATTATGTTACACTTTATTTGCAAGTAATTGTTCTTCGGCTTCTTTATGTCACTGTTAACTTCACACTCCTTTTTTAGATGTGTGTTAACAGTTTTGTAATTGGCGCCAATTAATAACCCGATATTTTCGATGCTGTATATGCCGTAGTTTTTCAAAAATTCCCTTCATTTTGTATGTCTAATTTAAAAATTAAAAGTACAGTATAACCTTCAAAGTTGACCAGCTCCCGTACTTTTATTGTTTTCCAAAATACCTCTACAAGTTGACCACCTCTATAAATGGCCAACTTTATACCTCTATAACTTGTATATGGACCAGTCATTCGACGAAAACAGTTTCAACTTCGAATATTGCAACCAGCCTAAGTTGACCAAACAAAAGCTTTATAATAATGTATGGAATGAAATTGATTTTTTTTACATTTTTTTACTTAGTTAGTTTTTAGAACCGTTAGAGGAATTGAAACTTAAAGCATCAAATGGATCGCTCAAATGGAAACCCCGAAGTAACATTAGCCCCTTTATGGGGAAGAAAATGAAGTAACGAGTCATGCAGTAGAAGTTGTTTGGATATAGCACTAAACGGAGTTTCGTTTGATAATTACGTCGATATCGATAACAATATTCAAACATGTTCAATCTTTAATGAAACAGAAATAATTCATTTCAGCGGATGAAATAATTCATCCGCTTGTTACAGCCAAAACTTCAATATTGAAATTTTGGCTGTAACAAGCGAATCAGGCGAGGAATTAATAGAAGGACCGGCTGCAAACAATTGGGCTGTCTGAAATTTTTAATTCTATTTAAAATATTGAAATAAGTTACGTATATGTATACAGTAAAAACAGTCTAAGTTGGATATTAACGGCTCCGTAAAAATTGGCCAACTTATAGAGGCGGTCAACTTCCAAAGGGTAAATAAATAAGAATTCGTTTTCGTACAAAGGTAAAACCGTCCAAGTTAGTCAGTTGCTCAAGATAAAGAGGTGTCCAACTCAACAGGTAAAAACTGCACTGAAACACCACTTTTTCATTACATTTTTATATAAGTTGATAGCAAATCCGTAATTTGGGTGGTCAATTTATGCACGTTTTACTGTATATACGCTTAAAGCTTTTCAAGGGCGACTTGTTTTTACGCAAATATTAAGATATACAAAAAAAAAAATTAAACGTAATATAAATACAGCCAGTAGATGGAAATCCCATTAAGCAGTCGAGGCGTTTAGATTTTATGAATAGAAAATGCACTCACTTCATCTAAAACATGTATTTTTTGCAAAAGTAAGGATGAAATGTCAGGTTAATACCACGAGCATAAAACGGCTATATTAATGACAAGAGCCTCGAGTTTAAAGAAATGTTGCTTTGGGATAATGGATCAGTTCATCCATACATATAACATCCAAGATACCCTTTGGGTCTCCACCAACAAACACTATATCCTTCATTCAACTCCTAGATAAAGGTGTAATTTTGGTATTTAAAATATAATACATCAGACAAACATTTCAACACGTCCGAAGCAAGCTCAATAACAATAAAACTCTGACGGTTATCTCTGTGTTGCGCAACATAATAACATTGTCACTTGAAATTGGTGGCGAAGGATTCGATAATCTACCATCAATCGATATACATTCGATAAGAATTTTTAATTGGTTAACTTAATTGGTTCTGTTTTAAGTTCCGGATTTGGAACTAAATGCGGATTATTAACGGATCTGGAACTAAATCCGGACCATTAACGGGTCTTGTTCGAGTTCCGTTTTAAGTTTTGGATCTAGAACTAAATCCGGATCATAGGCGGATCTTGTTCGAGTTCCGTTTTAAATTCCGGATTTGGAACTAAATCCGGATCATTGACGGACTTTGTTCGAGTTCCATTTTAAGTTCCGTATCTGGAACTAAATCCTGATCATTGACGGATCTTGTTCGAGTTCCGTTTAAGTTCTGGATCTGGAACTAAATCCGGATCATTGACGGATCTTATTCAATTAGGTAATCATTTTGTCGAATTTGGATCATAAATAAAAAAAGTGCTTGAAAATTTAAACGGGAGCTTATTTAAATTCAGATACAGAGAAGAATACGAAGCATCAAGCCAGAAATTGATAACAGTTCGTTTACGGAAACAAATTACATAACCAATGATATAATTTCATTCAAGATCAGACACGAACAATTTCAGAATTTAATGCGTAAGTTACACATCGTCAAAGATTTACCGATATCTAAACAAATATATCATATTTGAGCGGATTTGTTCTTAAACCATCAACAAATATTTGTTTTATTAAATAAATATTTAACCGGTAAAATTAGGGCCGACAAAGTAATATCGACCAAAATGTTGCCAAAATATGTTTACAGTTTATTTATCTCCGAAACAAGGTCGTTTGGGTATTTATTTGTTCCCTGTAGAACATAGCTGAAAATTTTGGCTTTAAAACATTAAAAACTAGTAATTTTGCAGCGTATGCGGATTTTGAGATATGTAAGGTAGACATTGATAAAAAAGTAATATGATATTTTTCATTTTTGACAATTTCTAACGGTGTAACAGTAATGAATTTTGAAATAATATATTCAGTGCCAAACACCCTGTATATTTAGCAGTATCAATAACAAGTCAAAGTAATAGAGATTTTCTATCCCGTTAGCACTATATTACGTTTGAAAGAGTTAGATAACGATTTAATTGCATAAGACACGAAAAACACAAAATATTTTATCGCATAATCAAATCGTCAAACGTCATTGCTATATAATTAAAGCAATTATTTTAATTAAAATTGAAATTACCATTTCGATTAAATAATCACATTAACTACACGAATTTATTCACACTCCCATATAATTAGGTAATGTTAATATAGGCCATTGTCATGCCAAACCCGCTTTCGGTCGATAGAAACGATTCTTGTTTTGCAGAATAGCCAAAATACGAAAAATTTCTTGGCATCTAAAATAGTAGGGAAACTCTAATATCTTACATTAAATAGCAATCTTCACATAAAGATATGCATATATTAAGACTATATTGACTTACGACAGTTACAAAATAATTTAATTTGTTTTCCGCCATATTTAAAATTGAATTAGCACTTGGTTCATATAATATTCATTGAATTATACAAACGTAAACAATACAAATGTTTGCATCTTAAAAATGTGCAACTGATTAATTTACATAACTTGTTGACGAATTTGATACCACACCAATTCAACAAACCATATTTGTTAAAGTTTTAAATAACCGTAAAATGTTTTGGCAATTTAACAATCGAATTTGCAACCTGTACCAACGAAATGAATCAAAGTGACATACACAAGCAAGATTAACAAATATTATCTAAGCAACTCGTTATTCTCATATAGTAAACAAAATCATGTTTTATCGTGCTAATCAAATTATTAATATTTTTATTTACATTTGACATTCTATATCTGTGTGTTCTGTATCACTGTTTGCTAGATCAAAATAATAACAAATATTGGTGTTTTATTGACATTTGACAATTACAATTTTATCTTATTTTAAAAAGTGTTTACAATTGAAAAATTAAAGAAATTTTATAAGTTAATACATAGTTGCTAAAAACGGTGAAACAAATCAGTAAATCACTAATGATTGAGAGGTAAGATTTTCGCAATACTAGAAGGACGACATATCGAAAATTTTCTAAAAATTATAACATAATTTTTAAAAAATTTGACCTATATTAAATTATATGGAAAGAATATCTTATAACTTGCATTGTTTTAGAGTGCCCGAATAGAGTATGTATGGAATAGTTTTAAACGTGGTTTGCTTTACCTATTATAGCCAAATTTTGCAGTATATAGCCTTGTAATTTCAAATAGGAGTAACTCAATTAATAATAGGATTCAGGTGTACATAACGGTTTCATAGCTTATACAATTTTAGATAGCCTAACATTCGTAATAGCCTTGTATTGTGTATATTGTAGAAAATGTATGCTCAAATTTAAACCTAATCTCATTAGTAATAGGTTAAGAGTGGATTTGATGATCGCCGAAATAAAATTAAATCACCTTTCCTGAAAGATGCAGCATTTAAAGTAGTGATAACTACCGCTAGTTGTCACTACCAGCTGAGAAAACATAAATATCATTTTCCAAAACATGGCAATAATAAACAACCAAAAAAATATAAGTTAACAACAAAATAATATAGAAAAAAATATAAGTTTATGTTAATAAATATCACAAAATAGTTTACAAAAATAAACAAGGTCAAAAGTCATAATATAAATTAAACTGTGTTGACTTTGAAAACTCTGCATTTTAATTATTGTTTATTATTGTCCTATTTTGGAAAATGATATTTATATTTATTTATATTTTATCAGCTGGTAGTGACAACTAGCGGTAAGTGCGATAATCGCGGATAAATTAATTTTTGATTTGTGGCATATAATTACTTTAGAGTGACAAAGAAAATCGTTTTGTCTTTTTTGTTGTAACGATTGTCTTTGTCACTCTAAAGTAAATTAGTATTTTTTTCTCCGTCTGGTTTCACAGTAAAAAAATATTGACAGTAAATGTTTCATTGTGGATAGACGACTTAAAGCAGTTTTTATTCTGGAAGATTTGTGGGCATCTTCAACAATTTTTGCGATATGTAACGTGCTACTGGTGGTTTCATCACTTTGCAGTGGTGATCCTAATCTTGTAACGTTTACTTTACTATTATTCAAGGGTTTCTTGACCTGTGTCGCGTTTTCTTCTTTATGCAATAACCCATGATGTCTAGCGTGACATTTTGAACACTTCCATTGAACCTTGCATTTGAACATGGGATGACTGTGGCTCATGCAGTTGAAAAAAAGATAATTTTGTGTAATAAACTTTCATCGTTCATCAATGCTTGAATTCTGAATGCTGAACAATTGGACAGAAGATGACCCTGCCCCTGCCAAAAAGAACAGACTTCGATGTTAGTGTCATGGGAACTAATATGTAGTGCCTTAAGTGGATAAATTTGGTGATTCGCTGGACAAGGTTTCTAAGGCATCATATTTGCTGGTTATACATTTTATGAATACATTTTGAAAAATCATTTTTTATCATCCCAAAATAGTTAGCTAGCTTCAGTTAGTGCAAAATGCTTCAGAAAATTGTATGTCTCCTTTTAGACAGTCCTTTAATAATTGTAACTTTTGTGCAGCCGATAGCCAATCATTTCGATCCACCGACTTTGAGTATAAGTTAAAAAATGCCAATCATTATTATTGCCGTCAAATAGTGGTATAATCGTCCGAGGCAATTTTAAATCAGACATGGTGTAATTTGGTTGTGTTACATCTAAAGTTGGGTGCACTGGCATTTGCCGCTCTTATTTGCGCGTTTAACCTTGAGATTACCTTGCATATTTCCTTGAATTAATTAATTCAATTAATTCATTTTGCTCGCTTGTATCTTTTGTGATTATTTTATTATCAGCTTCTAAAAATCTCGTATGTAAGCCCGATGCGTGTTGAACCCGTGTTCTCATCTCTTCAACGGGTGTTATATCAGTAACATTCACTATAAACCGTTCAAGGGTTTTCAATGAATCCATAATTATTGAGGGCTTTTTCTTTGCTGCTTCCATTACTTATTTAGTATTTCAAAATGGCGCGGCGTGACTTCCTTTCAAAGCTTGTTTCTTCATTCAATCCGGTTCGAAGGACAAAAAAATGTTGGATGTTTAACTTGGTTTGAACACTTGAAAACACTTGACATGTTTTTGCTGGGTTTTAGAAATATTCTATGTTTGGCTAAAATCTTACAGTTTTGATGAGCTAACCATCATGTATTTTCTAGATTTTGGAAATTTTAAATTTGTGGCTCATATTTTTGGGGTAAAGTTATTTGAGCGCTGTCTTAAAAATCTTTAGTAACGGGAATATCCATATATCCATATATTAAATAATGGGAAAAATTCTTATTGTCTTAAAATCCTTATTTACTTATGAGCTACTTAATCAGAGATTAACCAAATTCAGAAACCAGAAACTCAAAAATCCTAACAAATGTTAAAGAAATATGACATAAAAGGACGGCCACATCTAAGGAAGGCAGAAGGATGATTACACTTGGGAAAAGAAATCCTCTGAAAAAAATCAAGTCTGTTCAGTGATATATCGGTTTTTACAGGCCATCGCTAACCCGTACCAAATCAACTTTCTAGCTCCAACGGTTTCGATCCTGAGCTTGTTCTTCATATTGTTCTAGACAACCAGATGAAGCAAACCGGTTTCTCAACCCAAGGAATCATTGTAGCCGACAGCGACCTCTACAAATTCTAAATGGCGGCCACCATAATAAGTATCCTTTTACTTCGTGAATGACATCAGGAATTTTCATCAAATTCCTGATCTCTTGATTGAAGAGAACTCGGTAAGTGTCGCCATTGTTACGTTTGGAACCATTTATTAAGCGCATGATTCTTCTCTCAAATGCCAGCAGTTTTATTTCAGCAGTATTAACACCTTGTACAATTTCAGCTTGTTGGCATTTAAAATGTATTTTAGCTTTAGAAGTAAACGTATGGCGTACAAAGCACGGTTGCTAGCGGCAAGACAAGATTCGGGCCAAGTTTCGCGCGGCACAAATAATTTTGTCCACGGCTTTATTTTGTAAGCCCGTGCGGGTTGTATTTTCTTAATGACTTATTGAATTTCAAGAATTATTGTATTAATATTTGAGGAAAATGTGTTACCCCTTCTTGAGAACTAATTGAACGACAGAAAATTTACTATTGAATTATTTAAACATAGAAGTATCTGTTTTCACATTATAAATTGACTGTAAATTAAATAAAGAAAATTAATACAAAAATATAAAGCCAAGTACAGTAAGCCAGAAGTTATACTTTAACTAATTTATGCTAAATTGATTGTTATATTAATGCAAAGTTAATTTGCTATCATTATACCGAAAGCATTGAATTTCTATTCTTTCCTTAAAACCTTTGAAATGTTGCAATTTTGTCGGTATATTAAATCAAAGAATACAATGTGCAACAAATATAGTCCAATATTATTTATAAAAATGTTCAAATACAAACATATGCGAACTTAAACTAAAGTTTTCATGGAGTTGATTTTATTAATTTTTTTGATTCAAGAAATCTCTGGAAATGATCGTTTAAAATGTTGCTAATTATAGTATTCGCATAAATCATTTGTTTAATAGACCCGTATCAAATATAATTTGCTACGATTTATTCGTTTTTAAAAATGACGAAACATGTCGTGACCAATATCTAAAAATGGCTGAAAACATGTAGTCGTAATTAATTAAACGTTTAAGCAAAATTGTAACAGTTTGATATCCAATATTTTACTATTCAAAACTCATTGCTGCGTCGTAGCAAACTAGTCTCTTAATATAACTGTAGAGGCGGTGATGACGGTCTTATATTATATGCCCTTGAATTCGCAACGACATTTACATTTTATAACTTATTATAAAAAGTATTTTTAGGGTTAAAGTACATATTTTTAGTGTATTTTGGACTAATAACTTATTAGAAGTATTATCAGTAAATAACCGCGAAGCTACAAGTGGTATCAATAATCTTATATACTTTTACGTTCTGTTACAACGAGTGTTTTTTATATATAGAGATAAAAACAACATGCGTTATCAAAGTGCTTTACACTTAAATTATTTCATAAATTAGCAACGCTATTTCTATGTGTGTATCCTCTTAAAGATTATATTTACTATACAAAATATAGTTGTATTCTTTAAAATTATAGAGAATTGATCATAAACAAACACAAAATAATAGTGAGGAAGATAAAACAGGTAACAAGTCATTAAACTTAAAGTAATTTTAAAGCGATATGTATGTATATCGATGTTGATCGAAAGTTAATTTATTTTGTCACTTACGTTCTGTATATGTTGCGTTCATTGGCGCCACAGTTACTCCAATAAATAAAGCCGCCAATACCGGTATTGGATATTCTAAACGATTTTCACTTACAATCCCGATAGTATCACCTACTTTAAGGCCTGCCGCTCTTAAACATTTTGCCGTCTCGATACTATCGTTTAAAATTTGTTTATATGTCACCTCATCATCGGTGATAGCATCTATCTAAACAAAAAACGTTTTTTGAATAATAATAGACTATGTTTCACACTATGATATCACTGTACTCAAGAATACTTACAAACGCAACATTATTTTCGTTTTCTTTTAATAAATCGATCAAAAGATGCCCTAGAGATTTGACGGGACCAAAATTGACCATCTCTACTCCGCCGTACAACACATTTTTTTCAACTTCAATCGTTTCAATTACTTCCGTCATTTTATATTATGTATTTATATAAATAACTTATATATAAATATATTTACAAGGGCAAATCGTATATTAATTAGGACCACAAATAAAATTAACTTTAATTCACAAATTGCACAAAAAAATTGCTTAGCTCCAATACAACACACGTTATTTTATATGGTAATAAAAAATTATAACTAAAACATATATGATTATTATTTTAATGTAAATAATACACGAAGATTTCAAGTATAAATTAAAGTACAAACTAATTGAAAACCATATATAAAATAATCAAAAATAAATTTAACATGTACAACAAAACACGTTTACATCCTCCAAGTAAATGGCATGACTGAAATGAATTTTATAAAATAATAATATAAAAAAAAAAAAAAAATTAAAAAACTGACATAAAACAAATGTGCATGTGTTATGTTCTATAAAAAACTTTACAATTTCTTAAAATGGCTCTTGTTCATTTACGGGTTTGTTCAGTTTATCTCATGTTCTTAAACGCCTAAACAGATTTGTTCATATTGCTAAACGTTAGTGCGATGTAACATTATTTTTACATAAAACTTGTAGAAGCGTCATGCTTCACATGTTGTTTACCCATTATACGTCAAAATACTGTAAAATAAAAATTTTAAAAAATTTTCGCTACTTGGAAACAGCGTTGTTCTAATTGACATTGACTAAATAATTTTACAATCTTGAAAGACATTATGGACCAATAAGACGTCAACAATACTTAAATTAAAACATAATAATAAATAAGTATAAACAAAAATTTCATTTTGACAGTTCAGCAATAGTTTACTGATAGATTGTGTATAGTAATATCACAAAAAACATGATCCAAATCCAAAAATTGATGTAATTAAATGAAATACTATGTTCGATTTGACAGATGTGAATAATTTCGAATTTTTGACGTTTTTCCTGATTGGTTGAAATTATTTAAAAACTCTAAATTATTTACCATGTCAAAAATATGGCAACATGCTTATTTGCGACATTTGTGTGTTTCGTTTTGCCCTTAATATCGTTTTTCATTGGCATCTGTCAAAAAAATTTGATTGTTGTCTCCAATAAAACATGAATGTACAGATTAATTTTTTAATCGTTATTCGCCTTTTAACTGCCACTAGAGGCGCTACGATCTGCAAGTGCGAACGGTGATAAAAATGTATGTATCTGTCAAATAGCATAGTAATAAAATGCAATGTACGTTTTATTATTGTTTTATTATTATTTACCAATCATTTCTTTGCAAAAAATGACAACATTAGTTATCTTAAAAGTCATATCAAACTTTATTGTATTAATTTCAGAAAAAACTTAATGAAATTCAACAAAAAATGGTTTTAGAAAGAAAATCTCATGATGTCAATAGAAGACATTTTTTATGTTTATTTACCGTATGTGGTTGAATACGATGGTGGCCACTATGAAATCGCTGTTAAAAATTCTATTGTATATATATCTGGCTTCAGGCCTAAATTCACGATGCTACCTACCTCTATCAATTGACTAATATTAGTGCCATTTAATGAGGTCAAAATATTTAATTGAGTCCAGTTGTTATTAGATCATCTATGGTTAGTTTTGGATTTCTCTCAATATCCGTATCGATGATTGAATTAAGAACCATATTTAACTAATCTCCAATATGAACTGGATTTCCTTGGTCTGCACCGTTTACAATAATTTCACAATCTTGAAACAAACAGCCATTTTTTCTAATTTTAGAGACTGTCTTGTAAACTCGTATAACTTGATGCCACCTTTTTTAACATTTTGTCAGTTGAAAAACTATGTAAAGCTGTTTGTTTATCTTATCACAACGGGTAGTATAGAATGACATCGAATAAGCTTTATTAATTTTATGTTTCCGCATATTTTCTATTAGTTTAGTCAGTTAAAATAAATGGTTTGATCACCTTTGCTTTAGTTCTAAAATGTATCACTAGATGTCAGCCACTTGGCGTTAAAAGGCGAATAGTGGAGAATAAATGTATTTTGACATTTCACAGTACATATTTATTATTTTTCAGTATCAAATTTATGACGGAGTCTACAATCCAAAAATCGAGGAAATTTTACAATACCCAGCAAAACAAAATTTACGAATGACATATAAAAATTGAAATTTATTTTTATGTTGGTTTTGAACAAATCTCGCTAAAAATCTAGATTTGATAAAACTAATCTAAATTTCATAAAACTTTTTTATCCCAATGAAACAACAAAATAAGTCGTAGTCTACGTAGATCAAATATAGATCAAAAAAATAAATCTTTATCCCCAATAAAAAACGATGTAAGATATTTTTAATCGTTGATGTTATTTTATGTTTTGTAAAGTTTTTAATACCAATTAATTATGAATTGATAATGGAGATCGTTAATAAAACTAGTAGACTAAGATTATCCACAAAATATGGTACAAAAAAGAAAAGTTCAGATATGTAATCATTTTGCTGCAACGTCGATATAGTAGTGAGGAATAATATCATTTATGAACCTAATGGTGCTATAGAAGATTTTGATAGTTGTAAAAACCTGAGCTCAACACAGAAGCCACCGTTATCATTTGCCAAATGCAACAAAATGTCGAAAAGTTAATTAAAATACGACATAAATTGTATGTGGAGGTCAAATAAAGCAAGCAAATGCGATTTCAGATAAAAACAAAATGGAGGCATTTTCGAGTGCTGTTGATTTTTAAATCAGCATATGCATGTTTTAGTTAAAACATAGCTAGGGTTTCTTTCTTCTATGCTGAAATTATTTATTATTCGTGAATCTTGAAAGCATCCAGAATATCCAACTACAATTTAAAAAATCCGCAATTTGTGGTAATTAATTGCCTGCAATTTTATATTGTTGGATTAAGTAGTGAAGCTTTGTCCATAGAGGTATTATTCAGTTCCATCAAAATACCCAACGCATTATGGAAACGCCTCAAATGTTTCGGTAGTTAATATAATTCTTTCTTATATGGAACCCATTTTAAAAGAGAGTCGTTGCCCAAATTAACAAACAATAAAACAAATTACAGAAACTAGTCAGTGACAATCTTCAAGTGCTCAATTGGAGGACCAATTAGAACTACTTAACAATATTATACAACAAGCAGCTTGGAATTGTACGCTTAATAGTCAAAAATAAGATTGAATATATATTAACAACGCTTTGGAAGTTAAAGAATTTGTTAGAGAAAAACGGGAAGCACGAAACTATCTAAGTAATAAATTAAAACTTTTATCCAATGAAAATAAGAATTAATCGATTCATAATTACCTTATTGACCTTACTTGGCAAAATGATACAGATTATTCCCTCTGAAAAGCAACAAAAAGTTTAAAAAGACCTAAAATGAAAGTACCTGTATTAAAATGTGATGATGGAACTTAGGCTTCTCAAGTCTACATAGGGACTTAAAGATGGAATACGCCAGCGAGGAAATAAGGAAGCACGCGAGGAACCACATACATTGTCTTTATCAACACCAAAACGTTGAGACTCTATTCTTCACTGAATCATTTCGAGTAGCCAGAATATGGTGAAATCCATCGAGACTAAAATAACGTTAACTAAAATAATGCTTAACTAATTGATTTACAATAAATGGAAAAAGAATTGCAGAACTTGCATGCATCGCAAAATTATAGAAATATTTTAGACAATATTATCTAAACTACATTCAGAAATTCTTCACTGAAACTAATCAAAAATATGTAGGCTATTCCTTTCAACTGTATATTCCTAAATTAATGTGTGTATGTATACATAGCTGATAAAATTTTTATAGATAGATACATATTTCGCGTTGTTATAGTATATTATTTTAAATTAGATAACAGATACCCCTGAGATATAGTCGACGCGACTTTCTATGGTAGAAAGTAACAACTTTATAAAACTTATGTTTGAAGTTTGACGACGTTATCTTGTTTATTATTTGTTTGGCAGCTCACTCTCAGTGAATTTGTAAACATGGAAAAAATTGGTCATAGTTATGTAATACAATACATTCATGTGAAAGGCCTTCGTGTAGCCATAGATTAAGATATAATAAAGATGGCCCATACACAAGCAGCAAACATTTATAGCTAGAAAAAGTAGAAATAAAAAGAAGAAACCATTTTTATGGTTACTGTATAATGAAGGTTCGTAAAATATGCATTCGACCAAAGACGCCGATTATTCCAAATTTAAAAGGACAAAGCGACTACTAGTGTTATATTTATTTACGGCCAAATTTAAAAACAAACCAATACTTATATAGTATTTTTGTTTATGTTTTTAAGAAATGTGAACAAACCCCTTTTTATTACAAGCCGAGTTCATCACACTAATGCTATCTAATTACATGAACATAAAAACGTATTGTAAGTAAAAAACGTGTCGAATATAGTGTAACATTCGCATACTATAGAAACAGAAAATTTTAATAGCACTACTACACGCAATTTTTCATATCGGTTTTGTTTGTCTGTGTCAACGAAAGTTCGAAGACGGCTTATGTAATACAGAGGGTTTTGAATATGAATAAAAGAAAACAAAAAATACATAGCAAACAATAAAATATAATAGCCCACACTAGAAAAATGTATTTGGTTTTGTATAAAATCAAAACCTCCTACAATAAAAGCAAAACTCATCTAATAGCACACGCCGATATATAAAAAAAATTAAGTAAATTTCTAGATTTGGTGTGATATTAGTAACATTCAAAACCTTATAAAATTTTTTAAATTTCGTATGGCAATTTCAATAAATAACACTAATATAAATCTAATATAAGCACTTTAGCAAATCTAGAATTTGTACGGCCTACGTGTTTAATGAATTCGGCTTTTATTACAGGAGGTTTTGATAACATAAAACCAAATTAAAAACTAAAATAAATAAAACAGCCAAACTTTTTGCTATTTTCACGTTGAAACCAATACTACAGTTAGTAGTCAGGTATGTAGAAATATATGTGAGGGTCGGCCATTAATTTATCTTGGATCGATCTTTTCGAAGGGGGCGCCTTTGATTCGACAATGAAAAAATAAAAAATAAAACCAAGTAGCCTTTCTCTACAATCTTTGTAGTTGAAAAATATATTTTTGTACTTTGTACACTAAACCAAACCTTCTGTAATAAAGTTTTGACAGTAAACCAAAAACTGCTTTTAAATTTTTATTCAATCTAAGTTTTAAAAAAATGCCAGGTTTTTATTTCGAGAACGGTGCTAGATAGGAGCAAATTACTTTAAATGAAATTTGTTAAGGATTGAGAGCGACTTCTAGTGGTGACCTTGAATGATCTTGAAACTCATTAGTTTCGAAGATATAGGCCAAAATTACTTTTTTTTAAATTAGAACCTTTACTTTTGGGAGATTTTTTTTAATTGATTTAATAACAGTAAATACTTTTTGCTTACCAACAATTTTTGTAAAGTGTATGATTTTTGAGATATGAGCAAAACTTGATACTCACTAAAGCAAACGAATTTTCGCGAAACGAAGTTTCATAGTGTTCCATAGTTGTACATAACAACAAATAAACATAGATAATATCAATAGTTCTTTGATTTATTATGCAATGTTGTACAATAACGAGGAAGCATTCGAGATGATAATGATCTACGGTGAGTGTCGACAAAATGAATAGATGGCGGTTATATTATATGGTACACGACATCCAGATCGTACGACACTTTGGAAGAGGTGTATTTAAACACTTAACAGATAAGCTTCGCACTACCGGAAGCATAAGAAAAAAAATTTTGTCATAAGTTTCCTGAGGAAGTTGTTCTAGCTGCAGTAGCAGCTAGAACAACTTCCTCAGGAAACTTATGACAAAACCACACACATCAACACAAAATATTGCACGAGCTAGAGGAATATCTTAAACGACCGTGTCTTGCATTTTGAGAGAAAATAAATTCAATGCATTTATCACATATCGTTGCTGCAAGAGTTATCTGAAAATGATTTTAGAACAAGTTAACAATTTTGTCATTGGGCGAGGCAGCAAATTGATGAAAATCCAAATTTTTTTCATCGTGTTCTTTGTACGAACGACGCAAAGTTTAAGTGAAGGTAATGTGAATAGACATAATTTACATTGTTGGAGTAACGTAAATCCACGTTGGATGCGTTCCGTTGATCATCAACATAGCTAGAGTGTAAATGTTTGGGCTGGAATAGTTGAATCTCACTTAATCGAACCTTTTTTATGGAACACTACCGATACAAACAATTCTAGGAACAAATCTAGGATTTGTACAGCCTACGTATGGGATGAATTCAGTATTCATCAAGAATTTTTATTACAGAAGGTTTTGATATTTGAGGTACCTGTCACTTTTATTTTTTGTTCTAATTGGAACATCTTTTTATACCTTATTCTATGGTCCAACCAATATCAAAGCGAAGCTAAATTTTCGTCTGATATAGTCTGCTGCTTTAAAACAGTAAAATATTGGGTGACAAAGTTCAAATTAGGCCTTACGAGCTGGCAAAACGAATATCGCAGTGGTCGAGCTAGCGTTTTATATTTGATTAGACGTGAAAAAACTGTGAACAAAATAGGTGCCACGATTACTCACAATAAAATAAAAACAACGTCGTAAGGATGTTCCAATTGTGTGTTTAGCAAAGTATCACAGCAATTAAGCTGTATTTTTGCGTTCATTCATAACCATGGTTTGAACATGGGTCCACCCCTTTACACGTAAGACCAAGGAAAAGTCACAAGGGACCAAAAAAAGGAGCGATCGGCTTTAAAGAAAGCGAAGACAGTCTCATCTGCAGGCAAAGTCAAAGCGTCGGTTTTTTGGGATGCACATGGGAAAATGTTCATTGATGATCTGCAGAAAGTAAAAACAACCAACGTCCAAAATTAATCAGTTAAAGTTCGACTTGCTTCTTCATGCACGCTATTCGCCAGATTTAGCCTCTCGAATTATTTTCAGTTTCCAAACTTGAAAATATGGGTCAGCGGAAAAGGATTTGCTAACAACGAAGAGGTGGAGTCAGTCGTTGATGGCTATTTTAAGGAGAGTTCGACGATTCTCATTATAAACAGGGTATCGAAGCTATTGAACTATATGTAGAGAAATAAAGATTTCCCAAATTTAATGTGTTTTCTTTGTGAGATTTCTGGGACCACCCTACGAATTAGTACAAATACGATTATGTGACGTCGAGAATGTGTCATGGATTATAGAAAGTAAAATGTGTAATAGCTTATTATAAACGGTGTTAGAAAATGAACTAAGAAATTAATCGGGCATAATTAACTTTAGAAACCGTAACAAAAGTAAGAACCTTACAATGATACCTTAAGACAAGGCACCACATTTTTTTAAATTTTGAAAGGATATTCCTCCAAATAAAACCATTTTATCAGTCCTTTAGCACAGCAAATGCAGTTTAATAAACTTTAAAGCGACGGCAGACGCCTCCTCTAGTTAGTCTTATAAGTTTGGTTCTAGTTAATTGTATACTTACACAGATATTTTTGCATAATTGCATTAATATGAGATAGTGTATTTGGATTATGTATAGTAAAACAATATTGAAATATAAATATGATTTATGATATCTATATGGTGTCTCAAAAAGTAAACATTATTCAGGGATGGAAAATACTGTTCATAAAATGATCACCCAAATAACTGCAGAATCAGACCTAACCGTTTTGAGACTGAAGGATCTGAGAAAATCTTTATTCCCATTTGGAACGAGTAGTAATACTCGTATAAATAAACAAAGTTGCACTGAATATAAAATACTATACAAATGCTGAGTGATAAGTCACAATAAATATTATACAATCAAATAAATAATGTCATCGTAATCGTCAATGTCAATGTAATCGTCTTCATGTTAATCTAAAAAAAAAGCGTAAACCGATATTATGGATCGTTTCGACTATAGCGGCAGTAGTGGACTAATTGAATTTTGTTGTCTTCAGCGTCACCCCTAAAATAAGTAGCTCATTGATTTATGTTTAGTTTGGGTCACATTTATATTTTTGTAAGAATGCGAGAAATTTTTACTTACTATAATTTTAAAAAAAATATTGCAGCATTTCAAGCCATTCAAGAATAGATTCCCAGCCGAACAAGTTAAATTGTCAACAAATCAAAAATTGCATAATATACCGTCACACCGATACATAACAATAACTCATGATAAAGTTACGTTTATTGCACTGATTAAGGTATTCTATTCTGTATCACTACGGACCTAATAATTAGTTTTGTTTCAACGTTCGACGCGTTCGGTCAGTGTTTTTGATCCGTGAATTTATTTTAATTTGGTTTGGTTAGTGTAAAAAATAATAAAAAATTAAAATGACAAAAAATACTGAAACGGTTGAAATTGAAAAAAATGTATTGTTCGGTGGACTAGGTGTAGAGGAGTTTTTGTTTCAATCTGCAAAATCTCTGGGACACCTGTTTATGGTGCTATTGAAAGAACATGAAAACAAAGTTGCGTTGGTAAGTTTATTACCAAACCTTATAGATTCGTGATCAAAGTGTATTGAATGTTTAATAAATAACGTGTTAACTTATTTAGATAGATTCAATTACGGATAAGCAGATTACATACAAGAAAATCTTACAAGATGTGATCGAGTTGGCAAAATGTTTAGAAGCGGCTGGCCTTAAAATGGGAGATACAATCGGAATTGTTAGTGAAAACCGTTTAGAATATCATTTACCTTTATTAGCGGCTTTATTTATTGGCGTGACTGTGGCTCCAATGAATTCAACATACACAGAACGTAAGTGACACGATACATTTTTACTTTTTTAGATAATGTTATTGTATTTCAGTAAAACGACAAAGTTCTATTTTTATCTCTCGTTTTATAATCGTAATGTTAAATTATGTTATCTTTTACTATGACCATCTCTAATGAGAGTCCGATGTGCGGAGTACTTTATTTATATAGTCTCTTAATTTTAAAGATTAAATAACTGCGTTGTTTTTATCTCTTATCAAAAATTTTATTATAAAAATGAAAAAATGCACTGGAAATATTTAAATTATTCAAATAGCATTTACAGTAAAGACTGATTGGATTGCCATGTAAATAATTAATACTCGTATCAACAATCAGGTTCCATCGATTCCGATCCCTAACTTCACACCAAGAAATTATTGTTCCCCGGTGGCCTCTAGGAGCGAACACCAATATTTTTCACAAAAAGTAAAGTATTGGAGTTTTAAAATTTCTTTTTGGACATTAGAAGATTAAACTATCGATTGGACATTAGAAAATTGAAGATCATCAGGGTTTCTGCTATAAATTATTTAGTTTTTAGCGTTTGTGGTCAGCGTTTATTATTGTAAATAATTTAATTTTATGGTTCGATTCTTGAGTTAAAGTATGCTCAAAACCGATAAACTGAAGCTGCTGCTAACTCTAAGTCTTCCCAAAATCAGGAATTATTTAAAAAAAAAAAAACTAATGTCGTTCATAAAATAAAATAAAAACATTAAAACAGTAAGTGTAGTAGTTGCTGGTGGTGTTGTTACCTTGAAATCGGAATCAAATCGTCCTGATTGTTGATCATCGACCATCTATGTCCTAAAAATCACTTATAATTGTTTCTGTTTTTTAAAAGGTCAATGTTTAAGAGTTTTACTTTATTGGTAAATTATAGATTTTGTTATTCGAATTCAATAACTAATTACTATATATATTTTGAACATTTAAGGTGAATTGGTGCATGCATTGGGATTATCACGACCCAAAATCATTTTTACGTCTCCAAAACCGTTAAAAAATGTTATCAGTGCAGCATCTCAAATAAATTCTGTACAAAAAATTATATTATTTGGAGACGTTTTACTTGACAAAAGTACAGTATTGCTTAAAGACTTTATAGAACAATACAAGGTATTTCCGAAATTCTACTTGGCTAAATCCATAATCAAGTATAAAACTATATTTATTTTAACAGGAACCGTACCCGACCAAATTTACACCTGCCTCGGTAAACGTTCACGAACATAATGCATTAATACTTTGTTCATCAGGAACAACAGGACTTCCAAAAGGAGTACAATTAACACATTTTAATTTATTGACGGCCATGAATCTATTCAAGTAAGCTAACTAATACTAAATACGGCTGACGGTGTTTTTAAAATGTAACATTTATTTGAATTAGATTCGCAATTGCCGACAACATGAAAAGCGCCGATAACTTTATTGTTTTAGGAATAATACCATTTTTTCATGCATTTGGTTGTCTAACATTACTTGGTATGTTCGCTACAGCAGCCACAATAGTCGTTGTAGCTAAATTCGAAGAAAAATTATATCTATCCGCCATACAGGTAATATCATAATATGTTGTGTCAATACGACCGAATTGATAGTCATAAAATTCAAAATTCATCTTACAATAAATTAATTTCAGAAATATCGTATTACATTATTATTTACTGTGCCGCCATTGATGATATTTTTAGCAAAACATCCTTTAGCCGAAAAATACGATCTAACGAGTGTCGAAGAAATTGTTTGTGGTGCAGCACCCTTAAGTGGAGAAACTATCGATGCTGTTAAAAAACGAGTTCAAAAAGCAACTATTCGTCAAGGCTATGGTATGAGCGAAACAACATTAAGTGTTCTTATGCAAAGGACCGATGTACGAAAACCTGGAAGCGTTGGCATACTTGCAAAATGTACCTACTGTAAAGTGATTGATCCAGACACAGGCAAATTGTTAGGCAAACATCAAGCTGGTGAACTATGTTTCAAAGGTTCGCAAATCATGAAAGGCTATATTGGTAACGATGAAGCGACTCGCCATACAATAGATGAAAATGGATGGTTACATACCGGTGATATTGGTTATTACGATGATGATTATCACTTTTTTATCGTTGATCGTTTAAAAGAATTAATCAAATATAAAGCATATCAAGTACCACCAGCTGAAATAGAATCGGTTTTATTAACCAATCCTAAAATTAAGGATGCCGCTGTTATTGGATTACCGGATGAGGCAAGTGGTGAATTGCCTCTAGGTTTTGTTGTGTTGCAGCCGAATGAAATATTAACGGAAAAGGAAGTATTGAAATATGTTGAAGGTAAACAAAATATTAAATATACGATTTTTACAAAACATTTACAACTATTTAATTTTTAGACCGAGTTTCGTCCGCCAAACGATTACGAGGTGGCGTTCGATTTGTCGGCGAAATACCAAAAAACCCCAGTGGTAAAATATTACGAAGGGAGTTGAGAGCTTCACTAGTGAAACCAAAATTATAAAGAACGATACATTTTTTGTATTGTAAATAGGTTAAGTTTATGAATTAGTTAAGTTATATTTAATAATTGGTATGGTTTTTGTTAACTAGTAATTTATTTTACTAATATTAATGTCAAACAATTTAAACTTTGTCGATTTTAATTGACTCGGGAGGTACCGGTTTTGAATCCCAAAATTCTGCAACAAGCAACCTAATTCTAAATCAGTTATCAACTAAATTACGAGGAATATTTTTATACTGTAATTCTTTGGCTCAAGGGTATTGTCGTATTACAAAAAAAAAAAAAAAAACGATAAAAAGATATATCAGACCCGGAAAGAAAATTAGCTGGTGGAGATAAACATTGACAAGAACACCAAACGATTGAAGTTGAGAAACAGAGAATATAGGTACAATATTACAAGATTAACACATCAAATCGTATCAATAAAGATTGACAAAACAATCAGGTGAGTTGTAATGTAATATGGAAAATGTAATTGGCATTTCTATTAATACGAAACCTAACTTCAAAAAGCAAGCCTCACATCGCAATGCATGAAACTTAGATGCCTTCTAAAGTTGGACATGACGAAACGAATGAATACATTGTGGCCATTAGAGGACGAGGTATGGTCGCCTATAATGGCTATAAAAGATGAAGTAAAACCGCATGAAGCGCACTTGTCTTCCATTGTTAAACATTTATGTTTGGGTTGGGGTTGGTGAAAATGCAATTTACGCACGCAGAGCATGAAAAACTTTTTTCTTTTATTCTGGACTATCCTGAAGTTGTTTGTCACATTACTTGGGATATTATTAGACTCTTTGAACTTATGCTTCATTTCGGCTTCTACTTTTTTTAATCACTCCTACCTACATTGATCCTACTTTTTAATATCTAGATAATATTTTCCTTGTATTCTACCACTTTAATTCATGTTGTATTCGCACAGGATATGATTTCCACCGCCCACTGAATTCAATTGTCGCACGCAAAGAATGTATGCTCTACGTCGTCGATTGCGTTTGTGATTTCCCTCTTATGCTAATAAGGCACAAAGCCTAGGTTTCATTATTACATCAGATTTTGAGTGGAATAAACATGCAACAAATCCGGATAACAGGATACTTCAGCAAATGACGGCCAAAACGTGAACAAATTAGCTTGTCCTTTGTCGGTCATTTATTACCATTACAAGCAGACGGAATTGACTAGCTTATGGACCAATTTTCTGAGGTTATACTAAGCTATATGCTTAGTGCTTATAAAACTATAGTTACATTATTTGCATTTCAATATTCTCTTAAAATAATAAGCCCAACAATATTTACATTATAATGTATTTAATTTTTTCCAGACTCCAATGTTGACAGTTCCAGACTCCAATGTTGAAAATACCGCAAAAATCGTCTCCCGCTGTTTTGCCTCGCTGCAGGTTTCTGAAAATATTTCAATATAATTTAGTAAAATGCTAAATAAAATATAGTTTAATATCACCTTTATTATTTTGTACTAATTTATATGAATATTTTACCCAAGTGTTATTTAGGTCTGCATTTATTTCCCGCATCCGTTCCAGATTTTTTGTATTAGGCATTATTGATATCGGAAGTAACATCTACTAATCTAAATATGGTTTTAAAGCAAACACAAAGCAATGGTATTTGCAAAAATACATTTATTGTAAATTAAATAATAAGCAAATTTTTAATTATGAAAACTAAAATTGATGTATCCGTAAATTTACATAGAACTCCCGTTTTTATTAAATTAGTTTAAATATAATGGACGATGGCTAACAGCCTCCTTAAATATGTAACATTGCAGTTAACATAAAATGGCATTTATAGCAATTCCAATTAGCTTGAGATTTTGAATATAATAATACGGCCAGTTACATCAATTTTGTCAAAATTATAATCAAAAATATGCAACATTTTATTAAAACTATTGTCAAATAAAATATAGTTAATAAAAAAAAATATTCTTACTATCTGTTAGATTGTCATACAAATAGAACCACTAAAATTTTTCAATAATAAATTTTTAATCACTAAATATTTCAAAATGTGCTGGCAACTGGATACAATGTGCACGTGGGCTCTCAATTGTCGTTATCCAATGACCGCAAAGTTTCAGTAATGGTGCACTTGGCAGCTGAAACCGATAATACAACAAACACTGCTACTGCTGTGGCAAACTTGGCTGCAGTTACAGTAAATTCTACAAGCAGCACCCAATACGAATAATGATAAAGAAAAGCAACCAGGAAATAGGGAGCAAGTAACCCTGACATCTGTTTCGGGTAATGGAACTACTCAGAGCAATAACGATCC
The DNA here is from genome assembly GCA_963556175.1 of Tipula confusa. Taxonomy (NCBI): domain Eukaryota; kingdom Metazoa; phylum Arthropoda; class Insecta; order Diptera; family Tipulidae; genus Tipula; species Tipula confusa. The sequence goes on along the minus strand of OY744475.1, from coordinate 69,277,531 downwards.
TAAACCGAAGAAAATAATTCAGCCACCACCTATTAATACAGTTAGTGTCAAAGACTACCCTACTATCAATGCCTTGATGAAAACTATCACGGTTAAAGATTACAAGCTAGTAGCATTAAACATCGATGTCTGGAAGGTAAATTTACCAGACCCAGAAACATATCGTACACTTACCACGAAGCTTAACGCTGACAAGTTTCAGTGGTATACTTATGAAGATAAGCAAGCTAGACCAATTAAGGTTATGGCTACATCATAAAACAATGACATAATCGCTGAGTTACAGCATAAAGGTTTAGATATTCAGGATACTGTCAATATGATCAAAAAAGACAGAACTGAAAGCGATAAAGTAAGCCGCGGACTGGTAAGAAAAGGACTACCGCTTTTTATGCTTACGTTTGACAATAAAGAAAACGTCCAAAAGATATATAATATTCGGGCAATTCAAAACATGAGAGGTAGAATAGAGCCAATGAGGAAAAATACTTCAAAGATAGACCAATGCAGAAAATGTGAATGTTATAATCATACCCAGAAATATTGCGGGCGTGACGCAAGATGTGTCAAATGAGCTGGTAAGCATCTTACGAGCACGTGTACATTAAACAAAAACACTATAGCAACATGCATAAATTGTAAAGGACAACACTCCGCAAATTATCGTGGTTGTGAAGTAGCTAAAGAATTGCAAAAAATTAGAAATCGCGCTGAATAAATACTGAGCAAAATAAAAGAAATCCTGGTACAACAAACCAACCAAATAATAAGGGATTATACAATCTTTGAGGTAACGCATCATATGCGGTAGTTGCTAAAAATCAAGAATAAACCAAAAAAGTAGATAGTACTGATCAAGTTCAAATAGATTTCATCAAAACCGTAAAAGCTTTAAATAAAAAATTTGAGCAAGCTGAAATAAATAAATTTATATTTGACCTATTGAAAACAGTATTTCAACGTGAATAAAAATAAAAATTAATTTACAAACACTGAGAATAGTAATATGGAATGCAAATGGGCTAATCCATCATATTCCTGAGCTAGAAATATTTCTAAACACGCAAAAAATTGACATATGTTTAACTTTGAAAGCCATTTTAATAGATCTTCATATTGCAAAATACATGGGTACAGTTTCCATGCTATTCATCCAGCAGGAAGGGCAAGAGGGGGATCTGCCATTTTCATTAAAGATTATATAAAACACCATGAAGAACTGAAGGTTGAAACTGAGTGCATGCAAGTGACAACAATCACAATTCAAACTAAGAGCAAAGATGTAAGTATCACAGCTACATATTGTCCACCATGCTATAACTTAAAAAAAGAAGAATACGAAGAACTTTTTCACTCTTTAGAACGATGATTCATTATTGATTGTGACTTCAACGCAAAAAACACTTTTTGGGTCTCTAGAATTCACACCAAAAGGAAGAGAACGCAGAAGCATCCAAACAATTAAAATGTGACTTTAAATTTGGTGGCGCCCATACTTACTGGCCAACAGATTTAAACAAAACTCCTGATCTTATAGATTTCTATGTAACAAAAGGAATATCTGACTACTGCATATGAATGGAAAATAATGAAGACCTTTCAGATCACTCTCCTGTTATTATGACATTAAGCGAAACGATTATTCAAAAAGAAATATCACCAAGATTTTACAACAGGAATACCAATTGGAACCTTTTTCGTGAATTGTTAAATGAAAATATCAAACTACAAGTGTCAATTAGAAAATCTATGCACGTTGAAGAAGAAATTGACAGACTAATTGAAAATATAAAGCAAGCAGCGTGGCAGAACACTCCACTCGAACGTGCAATCAACCTTAGAGGTACAAATAATCCACTTGAAGTAAGAGAACTGGTGGCTAAGAAACGTAAAACACAAATAAATCGAACTGAAGCTAATAAAACCGAGCTTAATAACTTATGTAAAAAACTGAAATCTGTTATTAGAAAAGTTAAAAATGAAACAATGGAATCATATTTATCGTCATTTACTGGTCAAAAAGACACTAGTCTTATGGAAAGCAACAAAATCGCTCAAGAGACCAACAAATTCAACAGCACCTATTAAAAATGATAACGGTACATGGGCTTGTAGTAGTAAGCAAAAAGCGGATCTGTTTGCGAGGCACCTCGAAGAACCATTTCAACCACTACCCAGACAATTTGCGAATGAAAATGTTAATTTTGTACACAGATCTAATGTGCTTGAAATACAAACAGTAACGTCCCGTGAGTTAAAAGAAGAAATAAAATTTTTAAATCGGAAAAAACCTCCTGGATATGATTTAATAACTGGGCAAATTACAAAAGAACTACCAGTCAAAGCAATACACAAACTTCTGTACATAATCAATGCTGTGTTTGGATTAATATACGTTCAGGCAGTGGAAGGTAACTCTACTTCCTACTATATCGAAGTAATTTGAAAAACTACTTCTGAAGAGAATAAATAAGCCTGTAATAGAGGATAATGATTTTATACCTGCTTGACAGTTTGGATTTGAGAGAAAAACATTCGACCCTAGAGCAAGTTCAAAGAATCACAGATATTATAGAACGTAATCTAGAAACGAAAAAGGTATGTTCAAGACTCTTCCTGGTTGTAGCGCAAGCATTTGATCGTGTATGACACAAAGGATTAGAGTACAAGTTACATCGAGATCTTCTCAAACAGTATTATGAAATTCTAAAATCTTACATAACCGACAGGCATTTTCACAAGTAGTGCCACTAGGAAGTGTTTTGGGCCCCATCTTATACTTCCTTACACACGAGACATACCACTAATGAAAGAAATAATCATAGCTACATTTGCTGATGACAGTAATTCTGGCAGTTGGAAGCAATATAACGCAAGCTACAGAAAAATTACAAACATCGATTAATATAGTTAGTAACTGGATGAAGAAATGGAGAACTAAGCTCAATAAAACAAAATCGTTTCATGTGAACTTTACTAATAAAACAAACTATGTCAGTATACCGATCGTAATCAACTCTAAACAAGTCCCTTATGCAAATACAGCAAAACATCTAGGGATGACGCTAGATGCCAAATGGAAAGAACACACCAAAAAGAAAAAAAAAAACTACAGAAAAATATATACAGCTTTGGGGCTGTACTAAGAAAATGAACCTTAAGATAATTCAGACGTTCTAAAATAAAGTACCTCGGAACATTGTAAATGTTCCATGGTACATTCGAAATGAAAACCTGTAATCTAAAATAATACTATATTATAGCAACTATTTATTTAAATAAATAATTATATTTATCTTTGGGACTAGCCATTATGTCCTTTACCCCAACAAATTGGAATTAATTAAGATAGAAAAATTGCTATATTACGGGTTACTTATCAGTCAGATAATATATTCCGACCTTGTCTGGCCAAATTGGATTATAGTTCGAAAAGAAGGCTGCAATTTGCATTTAATTCAATAACTAGAGACGTTTATAATTTATCGTGATTTGAGCATATAACTCTCTACTCTAAATCTTTACAGGACTAATTGCCCAGTGGACTAATTGAATCTTGTTGACTCCAGTGTCACCCCTAAATTAAGTAGCTCATCGATTAATGTTTAGTTTGGGTCACATTTATATTTTTGCAAGAAATTTTTACTTACTATAATTTAAAAAAAATGTTACTGCATTTCAAGCTATTCAAGAATAAACTCCCAGCAGAACAAGTTAAATTGTCAACAAATCAAAAATTACATAATTTACCGTCACACCGATGCACAGCTCATGATAAAACTACATTTATTACTATAACACTGATTACGATAGCCTGTTCTGTGCGGTCCAAATAATTAGTGTAGTATCAATGTTCGACGCGTGCAGTCATTTTTTTTATCTGTGAATTAATTTAAATAAATTTGGTTTGGTTAGTGTATAAAATAAAAAACAATTAAAATGACAAAAAATCTTGAAACGGTTGAAATTGAAAAAAATGTATTGTACGGTGGACCAGAGGTGCTTCCGTTTCAATCTGCAAAATCTCTGGGACACCTGTTTATGGTGCTATTGAAACAACATGAAAACAAAGTTGCGCTGGTAAGTTTATTACCAAACCTTATAGATTCGTGATGAAAGATGTTTAATAAATAACGTGTTATTTATTAGATAGATTCAATTACGGATGAGCAGATTACATACAAGAAAATCTTACAAGATGTGATCGAGTTGGCAAAATGTTTCGAAGCGGCTGGCCTTAAAATGGGAGATACAATCGGAATTGTTAGTGAAAACCGTTTAGAATATCATTTACCTTTATTAGCGGCTTTATTTATTGGCATGACAGTGGCTCCAATGAATTCAACATACACAAAAGGTAAGTGACACAAAGCATTTTGATCTTTTTAGATAATGTTATTGTACTTTAGTAAAACGGTTAAGTTATATTTTTATCTCCCGTTTTATAATCATAATGTTAAACTATGTTATCTTTTAATACGAAAATCTCTGATCGGAGTCCGGTGTGCGAGGTACTTTATTTATATAGTCTCTTAATTTTAAAGATTAAATAACTGCGTTGTTTTTATTTCTTATCAAAAATTTTATTATAAAAATGGGAAATAGCAAAAATATAGTATTATCAAAATAGTATTTACAGTGAAGACTGATTGGATTGCCATGTAAATAATTAATACTCGTATCAATAATCCGGCTCCATTGATTTCGATCCCTAACTGTTTTTACGCCAAGAAATTATTGTTCTGTGGTGGCCTCTAGGAGCGAAGATCAATATTTTTTAGCAAAAACGGAAGTATTGGAGGTTTTAGATTTCTTTTTGGACATTAGAAAATTGAACTGGGAGCCCTCTCATGTAATCTGTCATTTCAAATACACCTAGCTACTAAATCTTTTAATATTCTAGAAATTTTCAAATTGCAAAATCTTTTTACAAAATTCCCTAATTCTTGTATATCCTAATTACAAAATCACCTAAGTCCGTTGTTTTGGGATGGCTGCAACACATACACAAAATCTTTACTAAAGGATGTTTAGAATTGGATTACGCATCGGACTCTAATAGTTGTAGATAAAACCGGTCACAAATTTTCAAGAAAAAAAAAATCAATTGAAAAGAACAAAAGAATTAAAAGACTAATAAACTTGGAGTACTTTAAACGAATGGGCATAACTTAATTTTGAACTAAAATATAATTTTTTTATTAGAATATCAATAAAGTTGAATTTTGTAAAATTTTTGAAAATAAAAAATATATTGATTTTGGTTTATTGGCTTGGATTTTATTACCGCTGCCCTCACACCCCGCTTTACAGAATAGATCGGTTTTGGAAAAGTTGTCCGCAAAGCGTATTTTCGTTATTTATAATTAATATCACTAAAAAGAGAAAGGAACTTGGTTTAACGCCACTCTGCGTATTGAGAAAAAGCCTATTTAAGTTAATTTTTTGATTTTAGTTGAGTCATTAGCTGTGTTGTTTTCGTGAAGCTAAGCGAGTTTTAGTGTACGTTTCCACCAAAAAGTTGGTTGTTTTTTTTACATCGCACCTCGCACGGATAGTATACATTCTCACAAAAATTGCGTCTCAACACAAAATTTATTACCTACACATGCAAACAAAAAACAACCAATTTGTAGAAAAAACAACCGTTTTGTACTAATGAAGAGAACTTTTGCTGTTGGTACTAAAATAAAAAATTTCCTCTAGGAAATTTTATGGACAACCCTTCATTTATTTGAAAATTGTCATTATCATGTATTTTTGTTGCGATTCAAATTTAAATAAAAGTAATTTATTCCTTTAAAACACTAATAGCCATTTATTTTTTATTAAACTTTAAACATTTTAGATTTGCAACCATTTAAAATAAATTTTTATGAAAACAATCAACGTTAAAATTCAAATATTTAAATTTAAAATTCTAATACATAGAATTTCAATACACATACATAAAAAAAAAAAAAAAAAAACAACCGATTTTTTGTTAGAAACCAAGAGTTAGACAAAATAGCTGTCAACTATTTCCAATTTAAACTTTATCAAGGAAACTGCCCATTTTTTTGGAAAATTGGAAAATATAAATTTATTTTCTTGGCAAATTAGTATATGTTCATCAAATGAAAATATTTTGTAAACTAACCCAGCTTTTACATCAAACAAATACATAGTAAATATGTTCGATACACTTTAGGTATTTTGTGATGTACGGCACACCTAGATGTTATTGAAGAAGCAGAGTTGCTAGGAGCAACAAAATTTAAAAAAAAAAAATTTGTCATAAAATGTGACTATTGAAAGAAAAAACGAAGGTTACTGTGTGAATTTTAAAAAATATTCACGTCAATTGTAGAATTACCCGATGCATTTAACTTTAGTTTTACTGTACACCGCGATTTTTCTTTGTCGATTTGGCGCTTCTTTAATAAACTTTTATGTTCGGTAACTCAATTCTTTATCGAACTTTTTGGAAGATATTAAATTCAAAAATTAGCTCTCAAATCGAATTAGTATACATTTATAGTTTAAATAAGATAAAAGTTCTAAAAAAGTATCACAATAATTTTGTGTTTTTCTTCCTTTCGTTTCCTTCCGTACAGAACGAACCGTTCATTCGTTCTGTAAAATTATTTTGATTTGTTTAAAAAAACCAATGTAGCTAACGATGGTGTCGTTAGCTTGGAATCGAAACCAAATCGTCCTGATTGTTGATCATCGACCATCTATGTCCTAAAAATCACTTATAATTGTTTCTGTTTTTTAAAGGTCAATGTTTAAGAGTTTTACTTTATTGGTAAATTATTGATTTTGTTATTAGTAGTTTCCTTATTGATTGGCCAAATTGAGTTCAATGACTAATTATTATATATATTTTGAACATTTAAGGTGAATTGGTGCATGCATTAGGATTATCACGACCTAAAATCATTTTTACGTCTCCAAATCCGTTAAGAAATGTTATCAGTGCAACATCTCAAATAAATTCTGTACAAAAAATTATATTATTTGGAGACCTTTTACTTGATAAAAGTACTGTATTGCTTAAAGACTTTATAGAACAATACAAGGTATTTCTGAGATTGCTACCTTGCTAAATCTATAACCAAGTAAAACTATATTTATTTTAACAGGAACCGTACCCGACCAAATTTACACCTGCCTCGTTAAACATTCACGAACATAATGCATTAATACTTTGTTCATCAGGAACAACAGGACTTCCAAAAGGAGTACAATTAACACATTTTAATTTATTGACGGCCATGAATCTATTCAAGTAAGTTAACTAATACAAAATACAGCTGACAGTGTTTTTAAAATGTAACATTTATTTTAATTAGAATCGGGCTTGCCGACAAAATGAAAAACGCCGATAACTTTATTGTTTTAGGAGTACTACCGTTTTTTCATTCATTTGGTTGTCTAACATTACTTGGTATGTTCGCTACTGCTGCCACAATAGTCGTTGTAGCTAAATTCGAAGAAAACTTATTTCTATCGTCCATACAGGTAAAATCTTAATATACTATCGATATATACGACCGAATTAATTCATAAAATTCAAAATTCATCTTACAATAAATTAATTTCAGAAATATCGTATTACATTATTATTTACTGTGCCGCCATTGATGATATTTTTAGCAAAACATCCTTTAGTCGAAAAGTACGATCTATCGAGTGTCGAAGAAATTGCTTGTGGAGCGGCACCATTGGGTGGAGAAACTATCGAAGCTGTCAAAAAACGAGTTCAAAAAACAAATATTCGCCAAGGTTATGGTATGAGCGAAACTACGTTAAGTGTTATTCAGCAAAGTACCGATGTACGAAAACCTGGAAGCGTTGGCATACTTTCAAAAAATACCTTCTGTAAAGTGATTGATCCAGACACAGGCAAATTGTTAGGTAAACATCAAGCTGGTGAACTATGTTTCAAAGGGTCGCAAATCATGAAAGGGTATATTGGTAATGATGAAGAGACTCGCCATACAATAGATAAAAATGGATGGTTACACACTGGTGATATTGGTTATTACGATGATGATTATCACTTTTTTATTGTTGATCGTTTAAAAGAATTAATCAAATATAAAGCATATCAAGTACCACCAGCTGAAATAGAATCGATTTTATTAACCAATCCTAAAATTAAGGATGCCGCTGTTATTGGATTACCGGATGAAGCAAGTGGTGAATTGCCTCTAGCGTTTGTTGTGTTGCAGCCGAATGAAAAATTAACAGAAAAGGAAGTAATGAAATATGTTGAAGGTACACAAAATATTAAATGTACGATTTTTACAAAACATTTACATTTATTTAATTTATAGACCGAGTTTCGTCCGCCAAACGGTTACGAGGTGGTGTTCGATTTATCGACGAAATACCAAAAAACCCCAGTGGTAAAATATTACGAAGGGAGTTGAGAGCTTCACTAGTGAAACCAAAATTATAAAGAACGATACATTTTTTTTATTGTAAATAGGTTAAGTTTTTGAATTAGTTAAGTTATATTTAATAATTGGTATGGTTTTTGTTAACTAGTAATTGATTTTACTAATATTAATGTCAAACAATTTAAACTTTGTCGATTTTTAATTGACTCGGGAGGTACCGGTTTTGAATCCCATAATTCTGCAACAAGCAACCTAATTCTAAATCAGTTATCAACTAAATTACGAGGAATATTTGTATACTGTAATTCTTTGGCTCAAGGGTTAAGTCGTATTACAAAAAAAAAAAACGATAAAAAGATATGCCATATCAGACCCGGAAAGAAAATTAGCTGGTGGAGATAAACATTGACAAGAACACCAAACGATTGAAGTTGAGAAGCAGAGAATATAGGTACAATATTACAAGATTAACACATTAAATCTTATCAATAAGGATTGACAAAACAATCAGGTGAGTTGTAATGTAATATGCAAAATGTAATTGGCATTTCTATTAATACGAAACCTAACTTCAAAAAGCAAGCCTCACATCGCAATGCAGGAAATTCAGATGCCTTCTAAAGTTGGCAATGACGAAATGAATGAATAAATGAGGCCATTAGAGGACGAGGATTGGTCGCCTATAATGGCTATAAAAGATCTTCAGCCTACATGAAGTTTCAGCCTATTGTAGTCTTCCATTGTAAAAACATACATTTATTTTTGGGTTGGAGCTGATGATAATGCAATTTACGCAGGCCGAGCATGGAAAACACTTCTCTTGTATTCTGGACTATCTTGGAGTTGTTTGTCACATTACTTGGGATATTATTAGACTCCTACATCGATCCAATTTTTTAATATCTAGATAATATCTTCCTCGTATTCTACCATTTTAATCCATGATGTATCCGCACAGAATACGATTTCCACCGCCTACTGTCACACGTAAAGAATGTGAGCTTTACGTCGTCGATTGCATTTGTGCTTTCCCTTTCTTTATTCGTGACAGCTTAAGGAGGTTAAGAATGCTTAAAGTGTTATGCAGTAACCGACCTCGCTATACAGTCCATTTTTCTTTTGGTTTCACACTTCGAAGGCCAGTTTCTCAAGATGCAGGTCCTTACTTTATTTTTGCTGTTTCTCTCTTAACAACCGCCTTTTGTGTATAAACAGTTTTAGTTTTCTTCGCCAGCAGGTCTAATAATATATATACTATGATTGCTGTGGTTTTCCGCAGGTGTCCACGTTTTTGCAATTGTGACAGCCGTTTTTGGTACTATCTTTAGTAGTGCATAAACCGATCTGTCTAGCCCCTATAAAAGGACAATTTTGACTAGAGATACTTAAATTGAATGGTCACTATATCATAATTATATCATAAATACTGTATTGAAATATGCATACATTTTCATAAATTATTTTGGAGCCAAAAAATCAGGCAAGGGATTAGCCCACAAAATTACGAAAATCCATAAATTATGCGATAAAACACGTAATACTGATACGATTTTAATGAGGTTCACTGGCTACTTAGGACTATGGAAAGCGACAAAAATTATTTTCTGTTCTTGGATTATTTCAGGATGTGACAAAACCTCGGTATACATAAGTCTAGAGCTAAGTCTACGAACAGTGCCAAGTCTACGGACACACGCAAAACTCACGTAATAAGGAGCCTAGTTGCGTGAAATGTATAGGAAAACACCGTACGGCTGAATGTATGAAACAAAAAGACACCCCACCAAAATGTGTCAACTGTGGGGAGGCACATTCAGCCAACTACAGAGGTTGCTTTGTTATAAGAAACATTAAGCAAATTATCAAGAACTAATCCAAATATAACATATGCTGATGCACTCACTATGGGAAGTTCGAGAAGGCAACATAGTTATGTTTCAGTTAATGATTCAAATAATAACCAAACTATTAAAATACTACAAGATATTCTTAATAGACTTAGTTCACAAGAAGAAAAGCAAGAAAGAGCCCTCATATCAATCATGCAAAAGCTTACTTTACTCGAAAAAAGTCAAACAGCATCAGAGTTAGCCTCTCTATGCTAATTAACATGGCAAATAATTTAAAAATTCTTGCATGGAACTGCAATGGTATATTGCAACGACAAAATGAAATACAACTATTTCTTGATTTAGAAAAAATAGATATATGCTTATTATCTGAAACACACCTTACTACTCAGAGTCATATAAAATTCCGTGGCTACGAAAGTAGCTACTCTGCGTTCACTCAGCAGTACATCATAATAATAATACACGAGGGGCAGTGATTTTAAAAATGATATTAAATACGATCTACAACTAAAACTTGAAAGTGATGAAATACAAGCAATTAGCGTTAGCATTAATACCCTCAACCACAAAGTAGTGGTAGTCGCAATATATTGCCCACCTAGATACAGCATCAAAAAGAATGCTTATACACACTTCTTAAAGCAGCTAGGTGAAAAATTCATAATCGGAGGTGACTTCAATGCTATAAACATACAGACTGGGGGTCAAGACTAACAACACCTAAAAGGAAAGAACTTCATCAAGCAATAATTAAATACGACTGCAACTGGCATTCTACTGGAAAACCAACTTATTGGCACAGCGATCAAAATAAAACACCAGACTTAATTGACTTTTTTATAACAAGAAAAATTTCGGTTGATTATATACAAGTGCAGGAAATATTTGACTCCACATCTGACCATTCCTCTATTTTAATGATAATAAGTGATACAATAATTACAAATGACAAGCAGCCAATGTTAACAAATAAATATACTGACTGGAAAAATTGTAGGAATGAATTAAGCATCATTTTAAACACACAACTTTCATCAGAAGAAACATTAGAACAACAGGTGGAAAAGCTCGTCAAAGATAGAGCAAGCAGCGTAATACAACAAACAAAACAAGTAGCTGGCAAATGCTACCCAATGGAAATTAAATCACTAGTTATAGAGAAAAGAAGTGCCCGAAAAGAATGGCAATGGACACGAGACCCAGCTGCCAAAAATAGGTTAAATAATTTAACACACGAATACGCAGAGAAATACAGGAATTTAGAAATAAATCAATAAATTCATACCTACAATCTATCACCTATATATGATAAAGATAGTGATTATTCATTGTGGAAAGCAATGAACCAAATATCTGAAAAGGCCAGTTATGCACATACCACCAATACAAACAAATCAAGGTCGCCTGGCTAAAACCAAAGAAGAAAATGCAAAAAAGTTCGTGGCTCATCTCGAGATTACCTTTCACTCCAATTTAACAACACTTAATCAACAGGATATACTGATTCACAACCATCCTGAGACAGGAAATCCCATTAACTAATGCTAAAGAAGTGAAGCAAGAAATAAAGAACCATGTAGTACTTAAAATATCACCAAGATATGACTTGATAGCTGGAGAGATTCTTAAACAACTACCTAATAAAGCTATTAAAAAAAATATCGGACATGATTAATGCTTCCTTTAGACTCCGTTATGTCCCTCTATCTTGAAAATTTGCGGAAGTGATAATGATACCTAAACCAGGTAAGCGACCAAGTGAATTAACCTCGTACAGGCCAATATCACTTCTTCCCATTATGTCAAAACTGTTTGAGAGACTATTATTAAAACGAATTAAACCAGAAATTATAAAATCAGGAGCTGTTCCGTCCTATCAGTTTGAGAAACACTCCACAATCGATCAAGTCCATAGAATAACAGATTTCATAGAAAAATCCTTAGAGAAAAAAAAGATTTGTTCAGTCATATTTCTGGATATAGCACAGGCATTTGACAAAGAACCTAGATTGTTTAATATTTAAATTGGAGAAAACTCTGCCATTTGAGTATTGCAAACTGCTAAAGTCATACCTGAAAAGAAGATACTTTAGAGTTAAACAGGAAGGAACTTAATCCAGCATGAAAGAAGCTAAAGCAGGAGTTCCGCAGAGGAGTGTCTTAGGGCCACTGCTTTTCGCACTGTTTACAAGCGACTTACCGTTAAAATATAGAAAAATGTACTGGTTAATTGGAAGAAACTCTCAGTTCTCCATTCATAATAAACTTTTGCTTTATAAACAAGTGCTCAAACCGGTCTGGACTTATGGTATCCAACTATGGGGATGCACCAAAACCATCAATCAACAGATAGTTCAACGATTCCAAAATAAAGTTCTTAGAGGGATTGTAAACGTCCCTTGGTACACTCTTAATAGTGACCTTCATAGAGATTTCGTAATAGACACAGTCGCAAGTGAAATAAAGAAATGTGCTCAAAAACGCCAGGAGAGGCTCCATCATCACCCTAATATTGAAGCTGTAAGACTACTTCATCAAGAGGGTATTATAAGAAGACTCAAAAGACTAAAACCTTTTGAATTACCTGAGTAGTGCGCATAATGCAAAATCAAACAAAAAAACACTTTAAAAAATAAGTCGAGCGTTACATTTTCATCTAGTTTATGTGGCTATTCAGTCAGCAGCTTGATATGGCCAGCACCACGTAGACTATAAATGAATGGATCCTGTTCGGGACGATCGATGTGAAGCTAACACGAAAAGTTAGCACGATTATTTTAAAATTGTACATAAGGTAATACTTTTATCAAAGATTTAAACCAATATTTATAGTTTATGGCATAAACCATTTAATCAAATCATATTGTTGGCAAATAATTAAAAAAAAATGTAAAGCTTTTTTATGTTTATTATCAAACTTTTCTAATTCAATTAAAAGTTTAAATAATTTGTTTAATCATAACAATTAAATATGCATTTAATTCTGTGTACTAAAAAATGTTGGTTGGAGTATTAGATAGAGATGAGATTAGATGAGAGTAGAATCTACAGCGAAGTGTTAGTACTCCTCTCTGACCCATACGAATATTTCGATATGTTTGTGATGAGTTCGATGTAGATTCTACTTTCTTATCAAACCAATTCCATTTAATTCTTATCAAACCAATTCCATTTAAATGTAATTTTGGTTTTTTTCGTGCTAACTTTTTATTTTCATATGTTATTGAAGTATTTTTCGAACTAGTTTGTACTAAAAATTGGTTATTCAAGACTTACATCATTAGTGTTACCATAGTTTTTTTTCGTACTTTCTTTTCGTGCTAGCTGCACAGACATTTCGGGACGGACATGCTTAAGTGCAAGGTAGTGTTATGAATCCTCTTTCACAGATATAGAGATATCTAGGTAATAGTAGCATAAACAAATCAGCAAACATGTAAGTAGCCAGCGTTTGTAAGCGTAAATAAATAGTGCGGTGTTATTGAATGGGTTGTGCTGTATTTTAAAAACGATTGAATTTGAGTGAAGGAATTAAGAATTAAACTAAAGTGTATAAGTGTAGGTGGAAAATATACACAACCCGGACATTAAATTTAAAATACAAGAAACCGTTACTCTCATAAAATCGAATATAATAGGATGTCATTAAAGTTTAATTATATGATATATAGAAACAATATCGTGTACGCTTCTAGACGAAACTTCACTTATTTACTTGAAGGGCACTATATTATTGATAATTATTCAATCACGTCGTTTCTTTAATAAAAAAACGTGTATGGTAATTGTAAAGTTTTCCACAATTTCAATTTAATTCAGTTACATTCTATTTAGGAATACGGACGCAAACGTGTTTCGCTATATACATTTTAGTATTCACTATTTTATTTATTTATCTTTTAGTTTTTTTTATAACTGTAATTTGTACTTAAACACTGTGTGGCACATATTTATAATTCCACAAGTACTTATACAATTTATATAATTTTTATTTCGATACGTACATGTTGGATGTAAAGTCCAGTAATTTACGAATATTCTTTTGTTATTTAACGTTTTAGAAATTAATACGAGTACATTACTTGTGCTAAGTGTATCTAAAATTTTTAATAAATATAAATATTAGATTAATATTATAAAATGCCGAATATAGTTGAAACGATTGAAGTTGAAAAAAATATTTTATACGGTGGACCTGAGACGGTTGATTTTGGTCGAGTGAAATCTCTAGGGTATCTTTTAATTGATTTACTTAAAGAGCATGAAGATAAAGTGGCGCTTGTAAGTATTCCTTTATATCAGGTATGGTGAACATTTTTATTCATATTTTATATCACTACTCGTTTAGATAGATGCTATTACGGATGTTCAACTTACATATAGACAATTGTTAGTAAAAGTATCGAAACGGCAAAATGTTTAAAAGCGGCTGGTCTCAAAGTAGGTGATACAATAGGAGTTATAAGTGAAAACCGTTTAGAATATCCAATACCAATATTAGCGGCTTTATTTATTGGTGTGACTGTAGCACCAATGAATGCAACATATACAGAACGTAAGTAAATGTATTGATTCAGTTAATTTGACTTTTTTGTAATATAAAAACAAAGACGACGAACTTAAAATTATTTATCATGCGTTTCTCGTTTTTATCTCATGAAATTAAACATAACCAGTCGCAAAATATATACATATATGACATAAATGTATATAAAGTAATAATTACAACTTCAAAGATTATTATTATTATTACTTATATAAACGCGTCAGTATTTACTGATAACATAGTCTTATAAAATATTATAGTCCAAAATACATAAAGTACACCTTGTGTAACCTGAAACTTATAATACTTTTACTCGTAAAGTAAATTTTAGTGATAAAAACGATTATATCAGCGGTCCTTTCAAATTGCTGTATCATCGAATAATTTGATTGAAATTAAAGCATTCGTAAGTGATAAATAAATGATTAAAAGAGTGTTCCAAAGCGTATGATTGATACCTCTATCAGTCCTACATTAAGACTACTAAGACTGTGTTCGAAACCCATGATAAATATTTGTGAATACAATTATTGACATTTGAAAAATATCCCCTACATTCCCATA
Organism: Tipula confusa; assembly: GCA_963556175.1. Lineage (NCBI taxonomy): Eukaryota > Metazoa > Arthropoda > Insecta > Diptera > Tipulidae > Tipula > Tipula confusa. The sequence continues at coordinate 69,262,178 of OY744475.1, read as the reverse complement.
ATGTTTTATGACGCTTTCCGAAAACTATAATAATTGATTGAAAAATTTCCCCGCCTTATTTGTTTTTGAATTTATTTTTTTCGACTTATAATAACTATGAAGGAAAATTACATTTAAGAATGGTTTCCACGATTTCGAAGCGAAAAAATTAGACAAACTAAATACATATCGAAGACTATTTAAAAACAATTAAAAATTCGAATTAAAAATCATTTTTATTTTGAAAATCACTTTTATTTTTAATTATACACAAAATTGAGTTCATTAAATATGACACGAGTGATTAAAACACATAAATTATAATATTATTATGACGAATTCAACAAATTAGCGGCTAATCCGAAAACAGAGAAACGCTCACATCTTTCTTCGGTTTAGTCGTCCAATTTCGGAGTTCTGAATTAAAATATTAAAATTAGACATCCCAATATTTTTTTCGACATGGTATTTTGTCTCTATTGCACTATTGATACATTTTTGCTTTCTCTTTTTAATTTGTCTAACTTTTTCGCCGCGCCTTCGTGGAAATCATACTTTAATTGTGTGCATTGTTTATTGAAATTGTCATAGCAACGAAAAAATTCAAATTTTTCTTATATGGTTTTTGAATGGTACTATTACAAAACCAAGTAGTGAATTGTATATGTTTTCATGTAAATCCAAGTGTGCTACGCGTTGAGTTTGGTTTTTATTATAGAAAGTTTTGATATTTGTCAAAAATTGTCATAGCAACTGACCGTGATAATTTAATTTTCTTCGTCTTTATCAAAAATTTTTATTCACAAATATTTATCATGGGTTTCGGACACAGCCTAAATGATTTTTAAATATTTCGAAATTCAATTTTTTAAATTTTTTATTTGAAGACAATTTTAAAGTTCTTAAAGTTCTCCTACAATTGAGATTGCCATAATATTTTAACAAATTTTTAAGTGTATTTTTTCATTAAATGTCACCATCATTAATTTAACATTTCAATGGTATAATGGTGGTTTTATTAGTAAGATTGATACCTCTACCAAAACCTCTCGGGGCCTTTATTGAAACTATCATATTAATTAACAACATTTCAAAAAAGAATGCTAGTCATCAAATTTTTTCTGGACTATTTAGTATTTATCACAAGTTTATCATTTTCACATTGATAAACCTTTATAAATTGTAGTATAAAGGTCCATTGGTGACCCGTACCGTAACAATAATCTGTCTCGATCGGGTTCGATCCCGAGATTGCTCTTTACATTGTTCTAGGCAACCAGAAAAATATAAGTCGTTCTCTACCTTGCGACTTCTACGTCTGCCGAATGGCGGCACTTCTATCAGCGATCGCTGCACCATTTGTTTGGGATCAGCAGATGAGTATCGTTCTCAACTTTGTCAAGCAACTGTGACTGCATTACTGTAATTTTATATAAACGAATATATATTTTTATGTATTCCCAGTATACAGACATCGCAAAGCAAACGAAGTAGAATTCTTCTATAACTTTGGTCATCTTCATGAGTGTCAATTTGGCGAAACATTTTTTTTATGTCGGCTGCTCAGCAAGTTTTGTTGAAGTGACTTTCCATTCAGCATGACATAATTTAGTGATATCTCTGTGGATGTTTTGGTCGATGGTTTAAACACGACAAAGGTAGTAGAGCTTGCTTGTTTGATTACAGTGTGGTGTGGTAAATAAAAATGTTCTGCTTCTTTACTTTCCATCATCGATTTCCTTCATACAACGGATTTATAGCAGTTTTTGTATACTTTGCAACTAAAGTAATTTACTTAAGTATCACTAAGTGATCAGATCGCGTTTTTAGCAATGTTCAAGAGGTTTAAAGCATGCAGAGACCTATACCAAAATACCTACTCGACAATGGAACAAACTTCGTCCGAATCCGATCTATACTATAATAAGAAAACAAATGAAGCCATTAAACAAGCTATTCCACATCTTCAGGAAATATTAGCTAAAGGCGAAAGATCATGGCATTTCACACCACCCTCAAAACAACATTTTGAAGAACTTTGGGAAGCAGCGGTTAAATCAATAAAGCACCATCTCAAGCCAATAGTTAGGGGCAGTAAAATTGAGGATAACCGGAACATTTTCTTTTGACATCAACAAAAGGCCAAAATAGTTTTGGGTTTAAAATTAAATTATTTTCAAACCGTGACCTACAGCGCTTACCTATATAGGCTATATTCTATTGATCAACAGCAATATAGCACTCTTCGTTAAACCAAACATTTTTGTATTTAATTTTTACCATATCTAGAGTCGTCTAGCGGTACTAACAACCTAAGTTTTACATCCCATAGAGCGTTTAAATAATCAGAACGGTGATTGGTTTTCATAGTGCTACTGCTAACTTTTTTTCATCGTTCTTCATTGTTTGAAGTAGATTTTTTTTCATTTAAATGGTAACATCAATATCTGGCGCGTAAATACAAATGATTGGCAGGTTGGGTAATCGTCTGCGTAAATGTAGCTTATAAATTCGACTATCGACCTGGGACCCAAAAAAAAAGTCAACGCCAAGTTGGCCTAGGTCATCTCCACTGTAAACCAATGTATAAACTTGGGACACGTAGTCTTCACTTTTACTAGAAGTATATTCTTGTTACAAACTTTTTTTTAATAAATTATGACAGTCTCCTGTCTCTATAATATGTGGTTGTTGATTTCCGTTGAAATTACGGCATGGCTTAAATTACGTGTTGTTTTATGATCTAACCATTGGTTGCTTTGAGTACTGTTCTCGAATATATATCATTCAGGTCATGTGACATTGTCACAAACGATTTCTGGCTTAAATGTGTTATTGTTCATAAATAATTTTCTTTAAAATGTTAACCCATTTATATATTCTTACATTTTATTATTTTAGGCGAATTGCTGCATGCTTTTGGATTATCACGACCTAAATTTATTTTTACGTCACCATTTCCTTCTCATAATGTTGTTAGTGCAGCATCACAAACTAATTTTATACAAAAAATTATTCAATTTGGAGACGTATTACTCGACAAAAGTGCAATACTATTCGATGATTTTATTAAACAACACAAGGTAAGCCTAATACTTTTCTAAGTTATAGTCATGCGCAAAATTTTAGAGCATCAAAATAGTATATAAGTATAAAAATAGTATGACGAACCAATCAAGTAACTAACTTTATCAGGAAGACTTAGTGAAGTTGATTGCTTTGTGTGAAGAAACACTTAGATCGTTAAAAATAAAAATTTAGAAACAATTATTGTTAGTTAGAGGCATAAGGTGCAAAGATGCATAAAGATGGTAAGACTGAAATTTCTGGGTAAAAAGCATTTTCAGTTATAGTAATATTTTTAATACTTTTGCCGATAGCTGTAATTAAGCTTGTAATTAACAGGAACCACATTCAACGGAATTCACGCCTGAAGCGGTAAACATTAAAGAACACAATGCATTAATCCTTTGTTCATCTGGGACAACGGGTCTACCAAAAGGAGTGCAACTTACTCATTTTAATATAATAGGCTGCATAGGCCTTTTCAAGTAATTTTATACAGAAATAGTTTAAAATATTTTATAAAAGTAACATATAATCTTTCCGTTAATATAGAGGGTCAATCACAGAACAAGCCAGAGATGTGGACGACTTTAAAATATTAGGAATAATACCATTTTTCCATGCATTTGGTTGTTTAACATTACTTGGCATATGTGCAACAGGTGTTAAAATAGTCGTCGTACCTAAATTTGAAGAGGAATTATATTTATCGTGTATAGAGGTAATATAATTATATCATACTTCCGACAAGACTAAACTCAATATTGCTTATTATTTTCAGAAATTTAAAATTACAGTATTATTTACTGTACCGCCACTGATGATATTTTTAGCGAAACATCCATTAGTCGATAAATATGACCTATCGAGTGTTCAAGAAATTTATTGTGGTGCTGCACCCCTTAGTGCAGAAACTGCAAATGCTGTAGAAAAACGATTTAAGAATAAAGTAAATGTTCGCCAAGGTTATGGTATGAGTGAAACAACCTTAGGCGTTCTTAATCAAAGTTCCGATGTACGAAAACCGGGTAGTGTTGGCCAATTAATGCAAGGAATATACTGTAAACTGATTGATCCAGATACAGGCAAAATCTTAGGAAAAAATGAACCTGGCGAAATATGTTTAAAAGGGACACAAATCATGAAAGGTTATATTGGTAATGATGAAGCGACGCGCGAAACAATAGATAAAGATGGATGGTTACACACTGGTGATATTGGTTATTACGATGCTGATTATCACTTTTTTATCGTTGATCGTTTAAAAGAATTAATCAAATATAAAGCATATCAAGTACCACCAGCTGAAATAGAATCGGTTTTATTAACCAATCCTAAAATTAAGGATGCCGCTGTTATTGGCTTACCGGACGAGGCAAGTGGTGAATTGCCTCTAGCGTTTATTGTGTTGCAACCGGATGAAAAGTTAACAGAAAAGGAAGTAATGAAATATGTTGAAGGTAAACAAAATATTAAATATACGATTTTTACAAAACATTTACATTTATTTAATTTTTAGACCGAGTTTCGTCCGCCAAACGGTTACGAGGTGGTGTTCGGTTTATCGATGAGATCCCAAAGAATGTTAGTGGCAAAATATTACGAAGAGAATTAAGAGCTTTACTTGCAAAATCAAAATTGTAAATTTGATTTTATCATAATTTTGTATTAATCATGTGGTTTTATAAATTGGGAAATTCATTCAAATCATTCATTAGATATTAGGCAAAGTATTAATTTACCAAGTTATATAATAAATAATTTGTATAACAATTTGAATTTAACAAACTCCATTACCAAAACATGTTTTGAGATTCAACGCAAATCAGAACTATTTCCTATTGACCTTCATAGTCATTCGTTTACTCAAAATCTATGAAGGTCTAATATATATCCAAACGTGATCACCGTTGTATGGTTATTCATAAACATTAAAAAGAAATATTTCTTCAAAGTATGCAGTTCCGGATCGATGTAATCACTAAAGAGTCAATCATAATTTTAAATGCCTCAGGATTAGAAATTACACCAACTACTATATCATGGTAAGTTATGTTATGTAATGTTTTTATTCTATACCATCAATTTGCCAGTCACTTTGACGACGCGTAACTACAGGTTTGGTTTATTGATTGATGTGCAATTGTACAGATATTCTCTTTCCGAAACACAAATGCGTGGGTTTGCAAGTTTAAACTATATGTAACATGACAAAAAAAAATCTTTACGCAAACCAAGAATACGACAGTGTGAATACAGTAAAATCGGAACAACAGTTTCAACATGTGTGTGATTTAATTGCCAGCCAGCATATAAACAAATACTAACGATTATAAAATCTAAAGTTCATCTTAAACAAAAAATAATAGTTAACCCTTTAATATTATTTGGCATTCTGTCAACATAAAAATTATACATTTGTATCGTTGTTTGTGTAGCTAGAACAGCAACAAAACTATTATATACTAAAGAGTAGTAGTAGTTGTAGATATATTTACAGACAGTTCTTTTTCAAATGTAATATTGTTTTAAAATTTTCTTATATTTCTAAGAATTTTATGCATATCATCGGTATTTTATTTTACACTGCTCGTCAAAAAATCCATCCACTTGTGGTTTTCCTTAAATATCTTATTTTATGACCGTTGCGCATAGTTTTACGAACTAACTAATGATTGCTAGATGCCACGAATAATGGTGATATTCTCACAATGCACAATTAAATGTTCGAGGCATAAATCTTGACGGTGGCTTGTGTTCATGCGCAAAGCTATTAATGCGACAACACTAAGATCTTCAGTATTCGTGGCCAAGTGATCCTTTATGCGTGTATTAAATTCCCACTTAACCAGATCGAGAACACATAATGCAAGTTCGCTTTAATTAACCGTTTGCACAAATATTAACATAAACGATAATTTCCGGGTTTTTTAACGTGCATTGTATTTTCTTATGCATACATTACAGATATATATTTTTAATGATTTCGTCACAGACATCTTCATTTTCACTTTAGTATTCAAGTAGAAAAAAACAAAAGAAATTAATTTACACTTGACTTTGTTAAGAGGGCAAGGTAACGAATTTACCTTTGTATTGTGCTGTGTTGTAATTGTTTATTAAGTATATATTCTGAAAATTATTACCAACAGCCATTTATTCTACACAGAAGACCTTAATAAAAAGTATTTAAATCTTGCAACAAAATTACTAGATTTGGCTCCGTTGTAGGATTTTTCTATTAAACGTAAATATTTTCTACAGACAGGTTAGTATACGACCTCATAATCAGGAAGCTTGAACTGTACTGATTTTTTCTTAATCACTTCTTGCCAAATTTTTGGGTTGGTCTCTAATCGGTAAATCCAAGTTTGGTTGCCTTTTTAATTTTTTTTGCTGTTTTCCAACATGAATGAATTAGGCTTGTTCCTTTGCTTGGGGTTAGTTTCAGTTAAACTTATATTTGTTTTAGTCGAATTGATTTGATAAGTTGAAGAAGTCGATAATTATGTCGTCACTCAATGCCAACTCAGTGTGCGTTGACCTGTCAAGAAACAAAAAAATAAACATATAGGTTTTTTGTGAAATACATAATATAATTTTCTTTTTATATTTTTAGGCTTTTCGTTTTTTTATTTATTTTATTTTGGTGTTCCTTGTAGCGGTATTCACTTAGAAGGCCTCGTCACTGTAAGTGAGTTCGGCTGCACATGGGCTCCATATTCAATCGGTCCCTAAAATTGGTTTCATTGTTCTCATTGTTTACGTTGATTACGCCATTCTGTTTTAATCTACTTTTCGTTTGTAAAATGAATTTCTATTTTGAAATTCATTTTACAAATATTCGGGGCTTTAAAACTAATTTCATTTCCATTTTAACTCACCTGGAGCTAACCAAACCTGTCATTCTTAGTTTACGTGAAGTTCAAATTTCCTACTTAGGCGATCCAAATGACTTCAAATGTCCGGGTTATTCGTGTAGGTATTGACTGTTTGATTCCACATCGAGAAGTGATTCTTTTTGTAAGGGATGATCTCCACTTTAATGTACCCAAATTTATTTTACCTAGTTCCAATCCTGTGTTTAATACTTTGTGGATTGAAATTAAATTCCAATCTCGCTCTATTTTTATTTGTTCTCTGTACCGTAGTCCAAATCTACCACATGCAGAGACATGTCACGAGTTTGATATAATTTCAAGTTCAATTGATATAATTTACCGGATCTCTTCAATGTCTGTGGTTGTCTTGGGAAGTTTTGATATTTATAATGACACTTGGTTGGGATTTTCTCAACCAAGAGTTCAAACAGGTGAATATGTTGAATTGTTTGCGGGGATGAATAGCCTTGTCCAACTTGTAGACAAACCAACTCGGTACTCTGACATATTAGGTCATTCATCTCATTTGTTGGATTTATTTTTGACTACCATGCCTGACAAATATTCTATTGATAGAATATTTGTCAGGTTCTATTGATGTTAATCCTCTAGGTCTTTCTGATCATGCATTGGTCTCAGCGAAATTTCTGACTGCCCCACCTACTTCGGAGCTCATTACATATACACCTAGACTAATCTGGAATTTCAATGATGCTGATTAGCAAAGTTTCAATCTATTTTTCTCTTCTTTTGATTTGGCTGTGTGTTTTAAAAGTAATATAATGCTGATACAGTAGCCAAGCATATAACTGCGGTGATTTTAAAAGGAATGAAGTTATTCATTCCTAGCTCTTATAAAAGGCCCCACAAAACTCAATGGTTTCATGCAAATTGTAAGTCTGCTTTCTCCAAGAAAAAATGTGCTCATTCAAATTATCTCAGTGATGAAAATCTCATTAAATTTAGAATAGCCCGTAATAAATCGAATGCTATCATAATCAGGCCTAAATTAAACCATGACCTCAAAATTCGTAATCAAATACGAAATGTATTAGATTCTAAAGCGAACAACCGAACGGTTTGGTAGTTTGCTAGCTTGGTAAAAAGGAATTTTAGCGGTAAGACATCTTCTATCCCCTTATTGTTTTATAATAATAACTATTATAAAACCATCATTCAAAAAGCTAATTTATTAGCGTCTCACTTTGCTTCCGCATCGACTCTGCCTTTTCTCCCTAACCAATCCACACCAGCATGCACTACTGTTTCTTCATCTATGCCCAAAATTTATTTTCGTTCTCGAGTTGTTTCTAAAGTTATTAAAAATCTGAGTTCATACAAAGCAACTGGGCCTTGTGGATTACCATCAATTGTCCTAAAATGATGTCATTTTTCCCAAGCTAAACCTCTTGCCAAACTGTTTAAATTATCAGTAAACTCTGGTTTCTCTCTATTTGGAAAACAGCAAATAGTCAACCGGTTCCTAAGAAAGGTGATAAAACTTCTCCTTCCAATTACCGCCCAATTGCTTTGTTGTCGACCTTATCTAAAGTAATGGAATCTATTGTGAATTTTCACATAATGAACTATCTCGAAAGGCATGCGCTTTTATCAGATTTTCAATATGGGTTTCGTAAGAATCGCTCTTCAGGTGATCTTATTGCTTATTTAACTCATTTGTGGGGAGAAAAATATTGAAAAATATGTGAGTCAAGTGTCGTATTTCTAGATATTTCAAAAGCATTTGATAGAGTATGGCATCAATGCCTGATCATTAAAATTCGGTCACTGAATCTTAATAGTTCTCTAATTCAATGGATAGAGAGTTATTTAATAGGACGATCAATCAAGGTAGTATTAGACGGCATTTCATCCGACTCGTATGAAATCAATGCTGTACCGCAAGGTTCATCTTTGTCGCCAACCTTATTTTTGATCTATATCAATGATATTTTTAAATTGGCATCATGTGATATCCACTCTTTTGCTGATGATACTACAGTGTCTGCTACTATTGAGTTTAATAGCCAAAAGGACTGCAATGTTCATTTAACTTGCTCTCGTCAAATTATGAATAGTTTACTTCTTACTGGCATTGACAAGGTCATTGAATGGGGAAAACGAATAGGGTAGAATTTAATAAACGGCATTCAAATTAATAGGTCCTTCTCTCTTAGAATGTTGGGCTTAGACATTTCGAGTGGTCTTTCTTGGAAAGAACATATATGTCCTATTGCAAAAAAAGCTAGTCAATATCTGGGTTTCATTAGACGGTGTAACTTTTATTTTACCTCTAAAGAAGTTCTTAAATTATACAAGGCTGATGTTAGGCCCATTATGGAATTTAATTCATTTGTCTGGGGCGGTGCTCCAAAATCAAATCTCAAATGTCTTGATAGAATTCAAAATAGAGTTATTCACATGATTAACGATACAAATATTGCTTTATCAATTGATTCATTAGAGCACAGACGCAAAGTAGGTGCTTTGTCGCTTTTGTACAAATATTATTTTGTTCACTGTTCTTTCGAAATTAAATCTCTAATACCAGCGGCGTTTGTCAGCAGGGCTCCCACTCATTTTGGTTCAAAGAAACATAGCTTCGCCTTAGATATAACCAGATGTAGAACTAGCCTTTTTAAATCTTCATTTTTCCCTAGACTCACCTCTCTGTGGCATCAAATAGATTCGTCGGTCTTTCCTGCAATATTTAATTTACAGGTGTTCAAGAGGAACCTACACGCCTACTTAAAGAAACAAGCAACCCGAGAAGTTTAAATACTGTTTTATATTTACTGGTAATATTTTCTCGGTCGGGGTTTTATGTAGTTTTCCCTGACCATAATGCATTGATAAAATTGGTTTTAATGTGTCGGTCGTTGTATTTTCGTGAGCGTTATTCACCTTAAAATCAAAATCAATGAATTACAGAAATCTGAGAAAATAAATTGAAACCGGCTACATACGTGATGAATGTATTGTTTATTGTAAATTACAATCATTCAGTCTTTTAATTAATTTTAATAAAAGGTTTTAACCCACCATGTTGCCGTGGCGTAAGCAATTAAGGGAATAATCCCTAGGCAATGTGATAATCTAAAAAAAACGGATAGGATTTTTAGCCCGCGATTTTCGAGAAATTTAAAAATCGTTACAAAATTCGAATTTTGACGGTATCTGCTACTGCATTTACAAGCGATTTTTAAATGATCTTTGACGAAACCAGACTTGATCTGAAAAAATTGTACAAAAAAAAAAAGCCGCCAGCTGAGAAAATAATGCTGTTGGGAGGAAGGTCACCATTATGACGTGTGTAAATGCAACAAGGATCCATAAACTCGATAATGATGTAATATTGAAGTGGAGAACGCCAAAGATCTTTGATGTTTTAATGAGGTCGAAATACCATTATATTACTAGACATCCAAAAATATTTGGCTAACTCTTGCGCTCTTCAAGAAGAAGTACAAAATATCGAAAGGATCTTCTAGCAAACCCCGGTACCCTAACTGGCAATGGAAAATGTTCGGTGGTATTTTCATTGTTAAATCTTGGAATGAACTCCTACAATCAGTTGTCAAAATTTTATTTAATCATCTGTTTTCATTGATTGGCGAAGTAATTCATTTCAAAGTACCAACTGATTATTTTACGGAAGAGGATAATTTCTCTAGTAAAACTTTACAATTAAACTGTAAACGAAAATAATGTGGCAATAAAAGAAACGTCGCTTTTGGAATAGAAGACCATAATGTTATAAGTAACGCGAAGAGGGTTGTAAATCCTTTAACGTCGCAGTAGAATGGGCAAAGAACAATTTCACAAACAACAAAAATGTGTTTCGGTGTAGAACCAGAAGAAAACTGTACTTAACCGAAAAAAGCTGTAATGTAATTTTACTAAATACTGAATTGGTTCAATTGCTTTGCTTGGAGTGTTTACGGTAATACGCTGAATATACATCACGTTTTGGAATTCCTCTCGGTTTTGTTAAATGATATCTCCGTAGCATGTAAGATTTTATGTAATAGTTTTGCCCTGACATCGTAAAGTTAAATAAGGTGGAACGAGCTGGAGGTCATTTGCACCAGACGTCAACAAATCATCTAGTGCCTACCTCAGGTCATTTGAGCCTATGGTAAATTTGCAATACTAATTGATGATTCGTCACCGATCGATATCGATGGTTAAGATCGATATCGATGGCTTACCATACCACGGTCCCGATGACCAAATTGTGTGTGGCGATTGACCGTTTCAATGTCCACCGATTTTAAAACAAGATGTTTAAAAGGTTTCTTTGAAGAGGGATGTTTACGGCCTCTATCCATAGTTTAGTTTAATTGATGACCCGTAGTAATTCTATCGAAGCACGTTCTTCCCATCCAATGGTGTTTTTTTTAAATTCAACAGTTTAAGACCAAACAGTCGTTGTTTCCTAGCTGCAAGCACTTGCAACAGTATAACTTGAATGTTTATCACCAGGAGCTTTATGGATTGCTCCCAAGAACTGTAATCTATGTAAAAGGGCGGGAGCCGTTAAGCAAACAAATAAACGACATGGTTCACGGTTCTCTATAGACGATTAGCAAGATAGTAAAATTTCAAGCTGAACCGTAAAAATAAAACCATGTGGTTTGTTGGCCTTTTGTTGGCCTTTAACCATTTTGTTGGCCTTTAAATGTCCTTAAACTGATTCTCAAAATGGTAAGTGTCGGTGTTCAAAAAAGCCGATTAGATACACGGATAGTTATTTGACTAACGTAATGTAGATTAAAAAAAAAGATTCAAGCATCGACTATTGTTATTTTTGCTCAATTGCCAATATCTAAAAAAACATATAATTTATCCAAAAAGCTTTAAAAATGGTGGATTGCTACAAGACGGACAAACATATTTTTTATCAGCTTCGATTAACAGTCGTCGATCGAAGCCTTATTTTTTGTCGATGATATTTTACCACATGAGCAATTTCAACGACTGCAAGTCTGATGCAAAAAAAAACTTGTACATTGCAATATGGGAATCACCAAATCTGGATCGGACATAAAGTCGGAAATAAAAATTGGTGGAATTTAATTCAAACAGAACTGAACAGTTTAAGACCACTAATACGAGAAGCATTCGGCTCTATACTGGTTAGCGTAGTATTAAAATTTTTTTAACCGTTTATACGGTTTTTATCCTTAAGTTTTTTAGGTTTGAGTATAGATCTTAAATTTAAAGTTAAAAAGAAGCTTACCAAAAATAAAAGCGAAATCAACGCATTAGGTATGGAGCCACAAATAGAATAATATAGTTCTTATCCCTTTAGAGGAGGTCGAAGTACAGACAAAAAAGCACGAAGGGAGGAAAACATGGCTGTCTTAGAAGAAAGTGTATAAGAGGATCGACATTTATTAATTCCACGACGTTCACATTCACAACATTTACGGCTATCATACGACAAAACATGGCGTATTTTACAACAATTTGGACTTTCATATGGCACAACAAGGCGAATTTGACGTACAGACTTCGGCTTAAAAGCATAAAAAATCAAACTAGTCCAAGAACTGAATCCATTGGATCATCATAAGCGTAATTTATTTGTTGATTTTGCCTTAGACAATTTAAACATTTTTACCGGAAAATTTTGTTTAGTGATGACGTTAATTTCTAGTTAATCACGCTAAGTCAACAAACAAAATTTATGAATGTAATCATTTCATGTAATGAAATATACATGTGAACATAGTAGCAATGCACTATGGCCAATAATAAATGACAGAACGTTGATGTACATATACTAAAGAACACATCATTTATTTTAAACTTCCACATGGTGTTGGAAGTTAGTGAAAACAGAAGAATAAAATATAAGTAATTAGAATTAATAATAAGATAAATAATAAAAAAATTACTTAAAGTAATCTAAAATAAAGGTGTGAAAACAAAAATCAGACCCTGATGATAAATAATGTCATCAATAATTAAAAATTATAAAAGGTGTTCGAAAAAAAAAATATAAATCTCATCCCTGGATCAAAATTGTAAATAGTGACAATGGAAGGACTAAAGCCGCCAAAGCCATTAATCATCAACAATAACATCGCAAATAAATGGAAAAATTGGTTGGAACAATTCAATTACTACGCAGTGGCATCAGGATTAGATAAACGAGGTCATAAATAAATGTAAAACGGACTAAATAACGCTACAACAGGTGCAATCGTTGAAAGACGAAGTAATATACGTAGTTAATGGCAAATATAGCGTAGATAAATCCAACACATTTTCTTGCAATAGATCTAATAATACGTATGACCCTAAAAGTTGTCCAGCTTTTGGAAACGTGTGCGAGTTGTGCAAGAAAAAGAGATTCCCCATAGATATAGCTTTTAGAAATAAAAAAATTAAATCGAAATAAACGAAATAACGCTCCTTAAGTAAAGGTGAAACTAAAGCCAGCTGTACGATTAGAGACAAAAGTCAAATAGCCAAGTTCAAGATTATTAAAGATAAAGGAATTCCAATCATTTCCCTTTATACTGCAAACGAATTAAATTTGATCAATGAATAGACTATAATGAAATAGAACGTCTCGATAAAGTAGATTTAATTGGGAACCTCAAATTCGAAAAACCCCGCTCGAAGAATAGCTTACTCTATCAGAGAAAACGTTAAAAAGCAGCTAGACAAAATGGTTGAATTATAAAGAAAATTTCAGAATCGACTCTAGTAGTCTCAACATTAGTAGCTGTGAAACAGAAAGGAAAATTAAGAAAATGTATCGATCTTAAACAAAAACTTACTTAGGCGTCGCTACCCACTAAAAACAATTGACGAATTAGTCACAAATATAAAAGGATCAAAATACTTCACTTTGTTTGATTGATTTAAAGGATTCTGGCAAATAACGGTTTTCAAGAGGACAGATAGATACTTGGCTTTCGCCACACCCTGGAGTATGGATACACTTGATGTCGACTGCCGTTTTGGGCTGGCATCTGCTCTAGACTTTTTTCAGGAGCTAATGTCTAATCTTTTCGAACAAATTAAAAACCTCAAAGTGTCTATGGATGACATTCTAATCCACGATTTAACACTAAAAGGGTAAAAGGTAAAAATGTAAAGAGATACCGATACCGGACTTATTAAGTAAAGACGTAGATAATCCACCATACGAAAATGTTGATTATCAAATCGAGATTCATAAATTAATACCTATAGTTCCATATGGGATAGAACACTTCGCAAACTTTACGGACGAACTTTTAATTTATCATACCATCATATTTAAGGGACAAAAGATATTGATTCCAAAAAGCCAAACACATAAAATCGTTACTCAAGCTCATCACGGTCATCTGGGACAACAGTCAACAATTAGGCTAATAAGATAAAGTTTTTATTGTAAAAACCTGGACAAAGACGTGATTGACTACATTGAAAAATGTGCAGTCTGCAAATAAACACAGAGAAATAAAATTATAGCACCAATCACGAAGAAAATCATACCAGGACTACCATTCCAAATTGTCGGCACGGATTTATTCTCATACAATTCAAATACATATATTGTTATTGTAGATTGTTATGCAGGGTACATAGATTTTAGCAAGGCTAGCTCACCGGATACAACTGAAATAATAGAAAAACTACAGAATTGGTTTTCTGTTCATGGTTGTCCCGAGATAGTAGAATCGGACAACGGATCACAATTTTTGGCAAGACAGTACAAACATTTTTCAAAAGATTGGAACTTTGAACATAGAACGTCTAGTCCAAATTTTCCTAGATCAAACGGCCTAGTAAAAATAACCGTTCAAACGGTGAAATTGTAGCTAAAGAAATGTGCAAAAGACAAATCAAATCCGTACCCGGCAATGATGAATCTATGAAACACGCCAAAATCCGGAAACCTAGGATCACCAAATCAAAGACTTATCAGCTGAATTACAAGATCAACTCTCCCAATACCAAAAAACTAACTAATACCAAAAATGAAAAATCAGGTAGCTAACAAATTAAAATTGGTTAGAGACAAAAAAAAAGCTTACGCAGATAAAGAAACTAAAGAAGCCACTCAGATCGAGTTAAATGATAGAGTTAGAATGCAAATAAACCCGAGAGAATGGATAGCAGGGCGTGTAATCGATTATGCGAATGCACCAAAATCGATAATAATTCCAAAGCAGAAATACTAATACAAGAAAAATCAATCCGTTATGACGACAATATAAAACCAGACATAACCCGTGAATGCAGTACTAATGGCACGGATGAGACTGTAAATTCAATGACTCAGGTGAAGGGTCCGAACAGTGATATCAACTGTAAATCAGAACATGGTATATTTCGGTCAAGATATGGTCGCGTAATAAAGCGAATAGAACGCTTAGATTTGTAAAGCGATCGTTATTAGTTGTGTTGCTTTCACAAAGCCGAAAAAGATTACAACAACAATTGCATTGTATAAAGCCAACATTTTTTTCATAAATGTATATAAAAAAGTTTGACATAAATGTTTTATAACCAACACAGAAAAATTAAAATGCGCGTAAAGCCAAAACCTGTTGCTTTGAGATATTAAAGTAAAACTCGCTTAGCTTTACCAAAGCAACACAGCCAAAACCAATCAAAATTTATTAAAAAAAAAAAAAAAAAAAGAACGGAGGATGTAATGAAATATGTAATAAACACAGTAAGCAATGCACTATGGGCAATAATAAATGACAGATCGTTGATATACATATACTAAAAAACTCGTCATTTATTTTAAACCTCATCACACATTACATCCATAAAAATTAACTGTATGGTGTGCTTTTCATGCTGGTGATGTCATTGGTCCTTATTTTTTAGAAATGAGCAAGGACAGCATGCCACCGTTATTGGACACGTTACAGATCGATTATTAGGGATTATTTGTATAAAAACATGGAAAACAGAAATATCAATCAAATTTGGCTTCATCATGGTGGTGTTACGAGTCAAATAGAAAGCAATGCCATATTAAGAAATGGCCCGGTGAATATTTATATTTACTTTTTGTTTATTATATGATAATTATATTTATTATTATAATATATTTACTTTTTGTTTTATTTCATTTTAAAGTTAGGACATATTTATTAGATAACCCTTTACATTGTATATTAACAAGAAGCTACAATTTATCTTCGTTTTCCTTCATGTTATTTAATATAACTTTAAAAGCTGGATTCATTTCATATCATGAAATTATGTGGTGCCCAACGGTTCATTGTATAGTACGCTTGTATAGTGTAAAAAACAACAAATTTATTTACTAGCATTGTATTGATGCTTTGAACTGAGAAAGATAGATGCAACAACAGCGAAAGGTATGCTAGATGTTTGAGAGCAAGTCTTTACGTGAACAAGCACTTTTTCAAAACTAAGTCATTGGAGAAAACTCATAAATTTGAAATGTAATAAAAACAGTAGCCTTGAAGATCATTTTCTTATTTTTGATACGTTGGTGCGTTATCTCGAGTATCTTGGGCCAAAACTTGATGACTCTGATTGAATCTGTCATCTTCTATTAACATTGCCCTTAGAATATGATACTGTAATAACAGCAATTGAAACAGTCGAAAATGTTAAAATGGAATTTGCGAAATCACGATTGCTAGATGAAGAAATAAAAATACATGGGAAGTTAAAATGTGAAACAGATGATGTCTTATTTGGAGCAGGCACAAAAACATTAAGTACGTCAGGATGTTACGAAAGTAAAAAGTGGAAGTAAATTTCACCTACAGTACAATTGTCCTAATCTGACCAAAAATAGAGGCAGAGGTGGTAAAAACTTTAAAAGACCACAAAGAAGAAATAGAAATTGCTATAGGGATCAAGGCCGTGGTGATCAAACTAAAAATTATGCTAATGAAGCCGGAGTTAATTTTATAGCATGTTTGTCACTACAAAACGAAAATAATATTTTTTTTGTCGAGGATTCTGGATGTTCCAGAAATATGAAAAAAGGTGAGTTGGAGAAAACAAAAAAGATTGGGGAAGGCTAATAATGAAGTTCTTAGGACTCTCGGACTACCACAGATAAATCAGAAATGTACCTATTGCATAGAAGGAAAAGCAAAGAGAGAATCTTTTCCACGGAACGAAACGAAAACACACCAAATAGGACAACTTATTTAGACTGATGTTGTGGTCCAGTAAATATTTCAACTTGGAATAGGGAACGCTATTTTCAAGTTATTCTGGATGATTTTTCGCATTTTATTATAGTAAAACTATTAAGAAACAAAAGTGAAGCCGCACAAAATTTTATTGAATATGTTGCTGAATTAGAAAATCAATTAGGAAGTACGGTAAAACGCATACGTAGTGACAGGGGTGAAGAATTCTCTTCGTTTGAACTTAAGTCATATGACTTTAGTCATAACCCACCTATAAATGGTAAAGCAGAGAAAATGAACGATCAACTTCAAAATATGGTTAGAACCAAGTTAACCGATTCGGGTGTACCAAAATATCTATAGGGTAAAGCAATTAGAGCATCAGCTTACGGGTTAAACAGGACACCTTTTCAACTCTAGAAAAGAGGAAAACCCCGTCTATGATTTGGAATAGAAGAAATGATTTATCAAAGTTAAGAATTTTTGGATGTCGAACTTGGTCGATTAATTTGCCTAAAGGCGAAAAACTCGATCCTAGATCAGAAAGAGGTGTGATGGTAAAATATTGTGTTGTGAGTGATTCGTTGTTTAAGTTGCACCAGAAGTTTGGGTCTAAAGTATAAAAGGAGCTTCCCAAATTCTAAACCTGAACTTATTTCGTATTCATATGCTGATTGGGCAGGTGACAGGGAGAGTAGAAAAAGTGTGAGTGGTTTCGTGTGTCCATGCAAGCAACCCAGTTGCCTGGCACTCCAAGAAGCAAGGGTGTGTTGCATTATCATCAATGGCAGCTGCGTACATTGCGGCAGCTTCTACAGCACAAGAAGCAGTAAATTTGAAAGACGTTTTGTAGGAGCTGAACAAGTCTTGTGGTAAATGCTTTGAAGTATCCGACAATAAAACAAGTTGTATTATAAAAGTAAATAACTTGAGTGCAATTTCCTTGGTAAAAACATTCTCAAATACAAAGAGAGGAAAACATATCGAAATTAAGTACCATTTCATTAAAGATCTTTTAAATAAAAACATAATTAGTGTCGAATATGTTTGCACAAAAGAAAATTTGCCTGACTTCTTCACGAAACCATTATGCAAAGAGAAGTTTATAAAATTTTAAAATTCAAATGAACATCGAATCGAGGGGGAGTGAGAAAGATAGGTTTAAGTTCACTCATTGAACTGTAGATGGTAGCACCTATAAATTAATATGTAAAAGGTGGCCATGCTGTTTAAGTGTTTTTGTTTTTTCTTTCTATTATTAACTCGCGTTACTCGACGACACGTGCATATAATTTAATACATTGAAAATTATAATTAATATAATTAATATACTAACTAAATAGTTAATATTTTCTCATGAACACCTTTACTATTATAATATAAATACTTCATTTGTTCCACAAGATTTATTATTCAGACGTGCGTACCATCAACACATAACTTCTAGTAAACGGTATTTAAAAAAAATCGCTTCCGTTTTTACTTCTTCCGAATAATCGAGCAGAAACCACAATGTTGGACAACGTGAAACTTCAATATTCGAATCATTCCTTTGAAAATCAATGAAAAACTAGGCTGGCCTTGGCCTAAATTAAAATTATTGCCTACACCTTTCTGGTAGGCCCCTTCTGTGAAAAACCTCAAAGCTGTAATGAGTTTCAAAATATTTGGAACCGAGAACAATCGTTTCATTCGTTTAAATTTTGGAGAAATATGATCCAGCAAATCCTTGAAGGCATATTTCGAAAGTCTGAGGTAGTTTCTAAAACTAAATTTGTGGTAGGTCCTGAATTTGTAGTTCTGAAATATAGAATTAGAAAGTATACCAGATTTCATTTAATTCTAATGGGTGAATTAAGGTCTTTTCAAAATGAAAATTCCAATTGAGTTTAGAACTCTTTTGTACATAATAAGATTTTCTTTATTAAATATTTTTTGAATTGAAAGCTTCCGGTAAACAACTGGGTATTGCATCTAAGAAAGTTTGCATGTCCACCCGGTAGTTGGCACAATCTCAGCTATCACAAAATCTGGTCGTTTATATTAAACAATAATATTCGTATGTAACAACTACATTTTAGAATCTTAAACTTGAAAATTCAAATATATATAATAAATAAAAATACATTTAAATTCATTGATGATACAAATTAAATCCCTCTATTTTCTTAAAACTTTTCCTTACAATTACATTTCGTTTTATTATATACTTACATTACTTATAAATAATTTTTTTTTTTTTGATTTTAGTACTAAACGAAAAAAAAGTGATTTTGATTTTAGTATGATCTTGAAAAGTTTCTAATTATAAACTATTTTTTATTAGTTTTTGTTTTTTTTTAATCACAAATTTATTGTTTTACATACGTAGTATATTTAAATCAATTGTTGAAAGTGCTTTAAAAATTTAAAAAAAAAATTAATAATTTAAAGCTTTAAAAGTGCTAAAAGTGCTAAAAATATAAAAATATATTTATCCGTTAAAAAATAAATTTCATAAATGATTACATTATATTAGTGCTATTAATTACTACGAGTATTATGGTGGAAAATTTTATATTTTATTACAAAATAAAAAAAAAATTTATTAAGTGAAAATTCAAAATTTTGGCACCTACTTACCATGTAAAAAAATTATAATAATACAATTATAAATATAAACTATTCGTTTAATTAAAATTAAAAATAACAAGACATAAGAGTTAATTAATTAAAAAAAAACAAAAAACTTTATTGAAGTGAATTAAGTTACAAAAAGCCAAGAGCATGAAAAAACATTTTACAGAAAAGGTGAATTTGAACTTTAGATACTATACCTAGTACAGTACCTACTACTGTGCGTTTTAAGCCACTAGATTGATTTACTAACTAAATTCAAAGTTAGTTACAGTAAAATATATATAGATGGCATTGGAATAAAACGACTAATTTGTGGCTTAACAATAAATATATATACAAGTATATAATAATTGATTTAATTTTAATTATTGAATGCAATTTAGTTAGTTTTTTTAATTTATGCCTTATTTTACCTATGTCGTTCCTTTTTTTATTTCTTGTTTACATAGGCACATTCTTGTTTACATACTTGATAGATTGTGTTCAAAGAAAAATACACAAAAAGTGAAATATGTAAATGTTTGGCCAGTCTGATTTCATATACTCGATTTGTCAGCCTTACTTCTGATCATATGCAAGTACAGGATAGCTGGATCATTGCAATCTGCATAACGATATTTAAAGCAAACCTGTAGTCGTGCGTTGGATGTTAAATTACCTGCGAAACAGTTGGGAGAGCTTCGATCCCAAAAAATACTGCATGGATTAAAACAAAGAAATATTCGTATGGTTCGAGTACATAATCGATGTAATATTACATCGACTACGAGTGATTCCCAAATTTTTCTAATTAGACCCACATCAACATTCTTAAGGTTAGTTCAACGCCATCCATACGAATCATTTGCCGTTTTTAAAGGCGTTGGGTTTCGGCACACAATATACTGCTTATTAACTAATCTTGCTTTTCAATTTTACAATGTTCCGCAAGTTTTGACCGCGTTTGTCTATAAACGTTTTGGTTTAGCCACAAAATCGGTCGGTTTCCAAATATCGATTCCGAGTGCTAAACATAATTAATGTACGAGATCGTGTATTTGTGTTTTTGCCTATTATTTTAAGCTTTTCTCATTATTTAGCTCACACTCGAGACTCTCAGTCGACCTTGCAATTCTTTAGTTGTATTCTCTAGCAAACGCTTATCACGTTGCAAAGATTGTTTACAAGATTCACTTCTTACTTGTAAATTACATAAACGATTGAATCGGATATAGATAATTGGCTTCGGACCTTTTGAGTTCGACCGATTGCATTTCATTTACATCAACATCCATTTTTTATCGTTTCGTGTTTAGATTTCATCTCTCGAAAAGCTTCATTGGACAGGAGCATACTAATTTTCTGCTTAGATGGACATTTTGCTATGTGTCTCTTTTTACCACTTTTGAAACATTTGTCTTCTTTTTTTTAAATTCACTGTCTTGTGACGCATTCGATGTGTCACCCGTTTTGTACTCATTCTTTTTGATGTTACAGTGAGATGACGATTTTACTTGTTCGTAAACAGGTATCCGTTTTAATTGAGTAAGAGTACGCATACCATACAACATGTGAGAGCATTAATTTTCGCACAAACTTGGGACTATGTAGAGTACTACTCTGGATTCATTGCATTCAGCAATTCACTAATTAATCATTTGTAAATTTTATTATCAAACTGTTTTTTTTTGTGTTTATTCATGCAATATTTTCTGGGGCAGGAGCTCACCCAACTGTTTCGCGGTTCATTTCACGTCCTTCTTTAACACCTTTACCAGTCAAATCGAGGACGCACAAGTACAGGTTCGCCAGCCTGTACTGACATGGATGATGCTTCGGCCCATGGATTCGGCATTGCAACAGGGGATCATAGTTGTGTTCATTGTCCTCACCGATCGTAATCAAGTGATGAAAATTCCCTTTTTCAACCCACTCCCCTCCCTTCGTTGGGATTGTTACCCGGTTCCTCCCAACCCATACACTGCAGCCTTAACCACTGAGCAAATTGCTCGGTGATATTAAATTGTTTTTTATATAAATTCTATTTTTTTGAGCATTATTATCCGCTTAAAGATTCAATTAAATTTCCATCATCGCTCAACCACTCTTCAATTCTTTCTTGCTAGAATAGTCCATAACTAACAGCACATATTTATTTTTGGTTTCAGTAGTGGGAAATGGTCCTTCCATTTACATCACTATTCTCTCGAATGGTGACTCGACATTAAACTTCTGCATGGCTCCTTAGGTCTTCCGTAAAGTATTTTTTTTTGTCTCACACTGATCACATATTTGACACAACTTCATAACGGCTGTTTAGTGGCAACACTTCACGCCATGTAAATTAAAAGTTCCACATCTAGCACGTCACATAAATTTGCATGTCCCAATTTTCAATGTACGACCAAAATCTAGGCTCTGGTAATAATGATGTATTGCGGTGATCTTGTTACGGTAGTAGAGCATCTGTAGTGACTAACACAGTTCTCGTTTGACTGAAATAGTTCTCCTTTGCTTTTTCTCTTTTTGTTTCAAACTCTGTGTTAACGTATAACTAGCGAGCCCGAAAAACATCTTTACGAAACATTGTGGTATTTGACGAATGTTATTTCTTATGGCAAATTTAACAAGTTGCCTTGGTTTGAGTTTGCTTATAAAATTATGACATTTTTTACAGTTATACGCCAACCAGCAACTAAGTAACACCTTTAAGTTAGAATACGATATATCGAGTCCGCATGTTAGTGTTCGGGTCTTAAAGAACTAATCAAAAATGTTTCGTTGAAATGAATTAGTAAATGTTAAATCATTTTATACGTAACCTCAAAATAAGAAATTGCCATTAGAACTTTAAAAGTAACATTCATCAAATTCCACAATGTTCCTATCGTTTTCTTATTTAGAGTTGTTAGTAAGTCGCTAGTTGGCTCATTACTAGTGACTTTTTTGTGGCCGCTATGGTTGGTTAAGTTCACCATTTAATAAACTTAACCAAACATAGTGGTCACATTCAGAATAAATACAGGAGTCATTTTGTAAGCAAAATCAGAAATGTTGAACGTATTACAATCCGAAGAAGACAAGTCGGTTTCTACTCCGAGGAGCTATCGTTGCCGACAGTGACCTCTGCGCCTACTAAATAGCGGTTTTCCTCTCAGAGATCGCTGAACCATTCGTTTCGGATCGGCTTGTAGAACGTCACCGAGCCAGCGTATTCACTGCCCTACTATTTTATGAACGAGATCAGGAATTTTCATTAAATTCCTATTATCTCGTGGTTGAATAAAACTCGGTATGTGCCGTCATCGTCGCGTTTTATCATCAATCGCATGATTCTTCTCTCGAATGCCACTAACCATCTCTTATATTCTTCCATCAGTGTCCAACTCTCATATATCCATACATAGCAACGGGTGTGATGAACACCTTGTACAACTTCAGCTTGTCGGCATTTGCAAGGTATTTTGACTTTAGCAGTGGATGCAAGAAATACAAAGCACGGTTGCCAATGACAAGATGCGCTTTAATATTACCTCCCATACAGTTATCATGAGTGACAAGGGACCCAATATATCGAAAACTTGTCACTCCTTCAAATGTGTGGTTCTATTGCGTCTTAGTCTCTAAAACCAGTGATCATATATTTGGTTTTGTACTCATTGATTTTGAGGCCAACGGAAGCCGTTACTTTATATAAGTAATATTAAATTTTATTCAGCTCTTCTAGAATTTCTATTATTATCCGTGCTGCTAGCAAATAATTAACGTTTATTGATTCCTTTGCTTAATTTCGTTGTATTGACCAAACTTCCGACATTACAGGTTTTTGGTATAGCTAAAACGGTCTTCCTTTGTTCATGTTTTTATTGATATTTCACACACATCACATTCAAAAAATTGTGTACACTGTTTTCTTCTATTTTTACTGTTAAAATATTATTTTATTTATGTTAATAAATTAATGATAAAATAATTATATTTAGATTGTGTAAACTACTGAAAGTGAGACACTTGAGCTTTATATCAAGTCACTTCAATTTCATTTCGATTTTTACAAAATTATCGTGTACAAAAGAATCAATCAGATAATTTAGCTAATTTACGTCAATAGAATACGTATATTATCTTGTTATGATGATAATTATTAATATCTTATAAATTTAAATAATTTTTAATTTTTTTAAAATCATTTAAAACCAAAAATTCGAACAAAACAAAATGGAAGACAAAATCTTTACTGACATTTTATGATGTATTTTGTTGTTGTATATGTTGGTAGTAAATTTTAGTTTTTCTATTCGCGGATAGGTAGCTCTACGACCGACATGGAGATTTTTTACTTTTTTAAAGCGACAATATTATTCGTACATCAAATAAAT
This sequence comes from Tipula confusa, assembly GCA_963556175.1. Taxonomy (NCBI): domain Eukaryota; kingdom Metazoa; phylum Arthropoda; class Insecta; order Diptera; family Tipulidae; genus Tipula; species Tipula confusa. The sequence continues at coordinate 69,238,133 of OY744475.1, read as the reverse complement.
AAATTATGCACAAAATTTTACCACTAAAATAATTTAATGTTCGACGGAAAAATTATTTGTTCATAAAAAATAATATATCTTGCACGAAATTTTACAAAAATTAAATTTCTGTTTAGCAATATTGTATAGAAAAAAAAAAAATTCTTCGTACATAAAGATAATAAATTTTGCACAAAGTTTTAACATAAAATTTTTTTTCTTCAAAAATTATTTTTCCGCTTATAATGGGTCATTTTTTAAGCGTTTGTTTTAAATTTTAGACACTTCACGTAGTCCCATAAAAAGAGTCAAGAGCCGTTAATCGCACGTTTAAGGTGGCCAATTCAACAGACCGAAACGTGGGATATATTGTTCACCGAACTCATTTCTCTACAAATCCATGGTTTCGCGTGCTGCGTGTGGCATGTGGCGCTATCTTGCTGGAACCATATACCAACCAGCTTTCCGCATGCTCGCAACAGTTCTAGTATTTAAAATGGTTGCACAATTTTGTGTCTTATTTATTATTTTTTTTAAAATTGCTGAACAGAAATAGAATTTGTGACATGACATATTATGTGTTATGAACGCACCCGTCAACTCAGGTCAAATGTTATGTTATATTACACAATTGTAATTGTTACTACTACTGAATAAAGCATTATAAAATCAAACCTGTATCTTGTACCATTACGTTACAGAATTCAAATTTTTTTGCAACGCTGATTATTTTTCACTACTATGTTGATTTTGTTATAACGTTTAGTCTTAATTATAGAGACAGACCAACTGTATTATAATCTTCAACAAGATATTATCTTTTCATCAACTAAACGTGTACATATTTAATGATGTTGCAAAATTTGTATATACTAATGAATATGCTCAGATAATACTATCACTCAACTGAAATTCTCACATGATATATATAGCTTTAAGTTTTATCTCTGTGCCAAGTTCAAACCTTGATTCAAGGTGAGGTGTCTTATCAATAAATTTAAAAAAAATATGTATGAATTAGATACTGACATTTTTGACATAAATAAATGTTGCATTTAACAATTATATTTTTATCTTACCAGAAATTGTGCATACTTAAAAAAATTAATTACTCAAACCTGATTACGTAATAGTAGAAAGACATCGGTAATGTCGGGACCAAACTTAGCAATCCGCAGAATTGAATTACAAAACCATTATCGTGTCACCATTTTGAATAATCTAGTCAATTGAAATAAGATGTCACTCTGTACTTTGATTTAATAAGTGGTTTGACTCACGTTTTTAGCATACAATGAGGAGATAAACCGATTATAACCAGTCACAAGTACTTATAATCAGAAACAACTAAAAGTAACCGCAAAAAATCCAATAATAAATAACTTCAAATTATTAGTCATATCTAAACTGCCTCCCGCACCAAAAACGTTATCGTTTAGGTAAAGATCCCGAAACGTAAAATGATGTGGCAGGGAAAGTCCCAATTAAATTATATGATCTTTCGAAATATTTATCATTTACGTACGTCCAAGCTATTTATAGTTCAATCTTTATAACATCTTGTAACCATTTTGATGTACGATTTTATCTGGTAACTTGAAGTATATTGACTAAAAATAATTAAACGATTAATTTCATAAAAAACAACTCGTACGACTATCTAAATAATAAAGCAAAATGTCATATAATTACTTCCTTTTACTTATAAATGATAATAGTAATTATGACGAATAATCATTTAACACGATAAAATTTTAAGTAATGCATATGTTGTTTATTTACTATTTTTAGATAACGAATGTCAAAACTTCAAATTTTTCTTACAACATTCCTTATTTGTTTATCGTCTAGATCTAGAACAATAATAAGGTAAGGGGTGGCAATAAATTAACTCGGAACCCCCCAGATCAATCAATGTTCAACATAATAACAAAAAAACAATGTTTCCTCGATATATTGCTCTTCGCGGCATAATCCAAATAAAAAGGACTATATTAAATTGTTTAAATCCCTAGGGTTCAATATCATTATTTGGTGTAGTTTTAATGCTAAAAATTCGTTTTGGGGTTTAACTCTTACAACCTACCTACATATAACATGCCTATGTATCCAAATAGTATACCGGATCTCATAAGATACTACGTAATAAAAGCCATAACTGAAAACCACGTTTACATAGAGGACAATGAAGGACTATTATCAGGTCACTCTCCTGTTATTATGGCTTAAGTGCCAAATTTAATTAAGAAAGAACCCTAGCCCAGTTAGTGAAAATGTCAATCTTCAAGTACCAAATAAAACTTCGGCACAGTTAGACGACTAATTAAAATTACTTATAAATAACGTGCAACAAGCAGCTTTAACAATAACAACAAAAGATTTTCCAATCTTCCTTTGATTGTTGAGTACGATTTTACAGTGTTCGATTTTGTCGTTCTAGTTCTTCGTTTATTTGTGGACATGACGGAATACTTCGAACATATTCAATGTACCATTCTTTTTACATAATTCTTAAATTCTATTAAATCAAATTGGGGACCATTATCGTGTCTGATTGACATGGGAACATTTTTTGTAAATCTAATACCCAGAAGGCAAAGGCCATATAAAATTAAAAGCTAAATCCGACCAAGATTGAACTGGTTCTTTCTTGGTTCTGGAGAATCTGGATGGTCATTTTGTGGTGCTATATCACACTTTTATATCACATTTGTAGAATTTTTTGGTGATAAAATGTAAACAAAAAAAGTCTACAAACTCAACCCTGCACAATGAATTTTGTGGAGAATGTGATGAATAAAAAGTGATATGTTGACGTTTCTACATAACCTCAAAATTAGTTATATGAAACTTTTTTATGAAGTGCTATCTTACAGTGATATAATAATTTTCAATACTGTTGAAATTTAATTTCTTGTGTTTGTTTTTTTTTCTCGTTATTTTGAATATTTTATTTAATAATAAAATAAAATATTCAAAATAAGGAAAAACATAACATACAAAAATTATTGTATATCACTAGATGAGATAGCACTTCAAATAAAACCTTCAATTTTGAGGTTATGTAGAAACGTCAACATATTCCTTTTTATTCATTTGTATAATATTGTCAAAACTCGCGACATTTGTAATTCGTCTTGTAATAGTTTTTAGTTATTTCTAAGCTATAATTTGAGTACGCATCGGTTTATTTATATTCCAAATTCGTGTTTGGTGTAAATATTCATATATCCATGAAAACGTCAAAAGTTGACAACAAAATCGGTGTTTTATACTAATGTTAGTATAAGACAACAAATACTGTTGACAACACAATCGTTTTTTCATTTTTTGTACTAGTGTAAGTAAGAAAGCAAATATTATTATTTTTTCATTCAAATCAATAAGCGACGTGCAATAATTCATCCATCATGCGCACGGATCAAGTACAGACTATTTCATTTTATCACAGTTTATATCACCAAATGTGATATAGCACCACAAAATGACCACCCAGATCTCAATATTATTAAACAGGTACGACGATTTTTAACTGATTTCTCAACTTCTTTATAAATTTATAAATTTTTATTCCTTCGGTTCACAAAATTTTAACGTAATATAGATGTCTCTGCACGATGCTTGTCATAATCAAATAGTTGTGGTTGTTTGAAAGGATCCGCAAAATTATATTTGTTAGGTCTGTATATTACATTATACTGATACGACTGTATTCTCATCGTTTATTTATTGCAGAAGGTCTAGAATTTATACCAAAAGTTATTTCCAATGTCTTATGATCTGTAATTAGATACAATCCCTTCCCAAATACATAGAAAAGAAATTTTTTAACCGCCTAAATTGATATCTCTTTCATTTTTTTAATCACTTTGCTTATGTGCATCATGTGCATCATGTGTCTCTTGTACTGATCATTGTTACTACAGTATCGATAATACAGATTACAATACAGACACTCCAGATAGCAGTTAAAATCAACAACTGTCAAGTTTTACATGCACTTACGGACAAATATCTAGATGAGACAATTGACGCTAAGCTTAAGTGCAAAGAGCATGTCAAAAACAAAATAAGAGGAGGAGCTTAGCATTAAATACAAAAAAAGAATGTAATGGCTTTATATGTTTATAGGTAGAAACGCTAAGCTAAAATTATATAATAAACTGCAAATTCTAAAACGAAAATGAGCCTAGAGAATACAGATTTGGGGATGTTCCAGAAAGGCCAATATTGCCATAGATCAGTTTATTGTATATGTCGTTAAGCCAGATGATTTTTGTCAGATGATTAAAGTCATAAATGAAGTGAAATGACAGCAAGGTACATTCTTGTTTGTTGGTAGACCGTGTAACAATCGGTGGTCGTGGCACCTCGACATAGTAAGACAAATCAAAGAGTTAGTCGAAGTCAAAAACTGAAATCTTGTTGTTGGTAAAATTAAAACCAGCAAAAATTAAATACCCACTCCTCATTTTTTATCAGAGTTATCGCAGTTTTCAAAAACTCATATGTTAACTAGCAATCGAGCAAAATTTGAAGTAGAAAACTAATTGTTGGGAAGAGCAATTTTAGGACATTGTAACGTAGATTACAAAATTTACTATACGATAAGTTTACTATGTCCGTCTATATACGGTTTAATATACCAGGATATTCTAGTTTATTCCAAAATTATTGCCATTAGACGTCAGATTAGATAATTTTATTGCAATTAATTTTATATATCGTACGATATAAATAGAATTTGATGTATCTACTGACTTTGACTGTGGTAAGTAAAAAGTATTTATAAATACATTTGAAATGATTTGTTTATATTGTCACTTGAAATTTGTACGAGACATGTTATCAATAAAAATTTAATGAATTCGTTATTAATTGTTGTTGAAATGTCTAATTAAAACGATTTGAATTTATGTCAAAATTATTAATTGATATTATTTAATTATTTATATACACCATTCATAGGTATAACCCGTCCTTTATTATAGTGACGGTTTTAGACGTTTTCCCACCCCGTTGAGGACAACGTTAACTGTGTAAAAGATCTTGTAACGCATTAGTGTTTCACTATCTCATCGAAAAGCACTATTAATTTGTTTCATACCTTCTGAAAGTTTGCTTTCAATTAAAACCGGGCTCTCTGCAATCATCTCTTAGATGTTTCTTCTTATAGTTTCACTGCGATGTTGTAACTTTATACTGTCGTCTAAATTGAAGGTGTCAAGAGGTTGCTTCAATTCTTAGTCTTAAATAAAAGCCTTTGGGTGTGTGTGTACGCTTTGATATTTTGCCTAGATTTTCCGTCTTTAAAGCACCAACTAATGTAAGCAAAAATCGCGTAAATGGATCCAGTCGTTTTATATACAGTTACTATTTAATCTAATCACACACAGATGTCACCAAAGTCATCATGCCTTCTATTATCGTTTGCTAATTTGTTATGGGAGTACGGATCTATATATTTTTACATGCATGTAAGAGCAAGCTAAATCGTGATATTTGTCAATTGTTTAGATGTTGGTCAGCTTAACAAGCTTGTCATCCTATTTATTTCATGATTATTTATATGCACTTTAAGAGACATGCGAAAGAAGCAAACCGACGTACGAAAAATTTACAATGACTATTGGTATTGGTATTGTTGAAATCGTTAGTATTTCAAAACTTTTCCAAAAGTAAATCAGCATAAATTTAAGTCCATTCGACGTTTTTACGTAAACATTACAAGCGTCGGCCACACTTTCAAAATTCAACTCCTTGATATGCGGGTTAAGCTCAAATATCTAATCTTATCTAACTAAGCGATAAGTTCATTAGTTCATAACATAACACATCATTCAATAAGTCCTGAGACTAAGTATATACTAAAACAACATTTTACGTCAAAATTCATCATTATTCATCAACATAATCTACTTCTACGCTTTTCTAAATTCTGTATACCGCATGTGAGTAGAACGATTTAAAATAACCCTCAGTTGCGTCGATGACTGCATTATTAGAGCCAAATCTCTTTCCTTGGAGCATTTTTTGAGGTCTCTAAGTAATCACTGTAGGCCAGATTTGGAGAATATGGTGGATGGAGAAGCAATACGAAGCCCAATTAATGTATATTATGTCGTGCAGGCTGCAGAATACAGAGGCCATAACCTTGATGGTAGACCGTTGCGTCTTTGAACGTGGAACAATGGGGTAATGCAGCACCCATTTGAAAAAGCTTTATCATGGTCAAATTTGTTTGCAACATATTGAACACACTACCAATTCATATCTCTATGACCTCAGTTATCTCACGGACTTTTTTTCTAGGATTGTTCTAGACATGGAAAAGTACCAACCATGATGGAATGAAAATCTCGCTCTGGAAACTGTCAACGATTAAATGGACCAATCATTCATTAATCTGAATATGAAATGATTACAGAAACGAATACTAAAAGAAAATACTCGAAAATGTGGCAAAAAATGATCGAAGAAAATACTCAGACGACATTGGCATTAGAAGCAGCCAATCAAAATATGCGAGCACTACAATCAGTGTGTAAGAAAAGTCATTGACAAAATGCCCAACATACCACCTATAAAGACGAATTCAAAGTTGCATTTGTTCGTTAGTTCAGCAGGTTTTTTTAAGCAATAGTATTCGTTGAAAATAGATCCTGGCAATCGTTGGGTGCATCAGAATTATTTATGGGTTCGTTTTGGAAGTTGGAACCCATAAAGTAACAATGCTTTTCTATAAGTTTCTCGAAAAGAGAGGTACCAAATTTTGTGGTGTGGTGAGGTATCAAGGTTTAGTTTGAACATATAAAATATATATGCTCACGTTTTTTATTTCAGAACAATGATCACCTTAATTTTATGAGTCGAGTTGATTGTGCTAGTAGAAGGTGACGAGGTGATGGTAGATAAAGGAATTATGATAGAATATAAACTGTCACAAGGAAAATAATTTAAATATTTTATACAATTAATATTATAATTTATCTGAACAAATTTTACAATATTAATTCAAATGCAAAAAATTTATAACAACAATGCCACAGCGTATACGTTATTTTAATTTTTGCCGCGAGAGGCGCTCTTTTAACTGTTCCATTCGTCATTTTATTTTTATCTCTTTCACATCTATAATTACCTCTCTGTCTCGCTATGTTCTCGCCTTGCAGAAGCAAGTCTGGATTCACCTTGAAGGATCCTTCAGATCAAGTTTTAACGATGAAGCACAGTTAAAGAAATGAAAGTAATATTTCGAGGAACAAGTCATCAAATGTCGCCAAAATCTCTGGTTTCAACTTGTGCCAATATTGAAAGCAACACATATGCACTAATGGAACGGGAAGGTAAATGTGTCATAGAAAAACAATAAAGCTGCTGGAACAAACAACATAGCCGCCAACCGAAATATTAAAAGGTAATACATCTACAACTGCAAGTTTATTCTCACTATTAATACAAGAAGTTTGGAATTCTGGCAGAATGCCATAAAAATAAATAAAAGAAGGCTTGACAATTACGATTCCTAAGAAAAGTTAACTACAGGAGTGCAAGAACTGGCAAAGTATCTTTGTCCTCAGCATAAAAATAACAAGCTGGTTTTAGACCAGGAAGAAGACTAATCATACAAATCCAGTCCTAATCATCAGTCATCACTAAACAATCTAATGAATTAAATTCATTACTGGTTACTATCCCTGCTCTTTGATGACACTCGAAAGGTAAGTGAAGGGTGCGTAATCTCACGACTATTGTTCCTCAACATTTTGTACAGTGTCATGTGGAAACTATATAGATTGTTCAAGACATTCAATGATCTGGATCTGTTTATGAAACAAAAGAATGTGTGTTTGTAAGTTAGTGCTTTCGGCAAATATTGAAGGGATTCTGGCCAAACACCATAACTAACATCGAAATGGATAGAATCATAAAGCAGTTGGAAATTGAGGCCGAAATAAAGAAATGGAAATTGAGATGGATTGGTTATATATATTTAAGAAGACCACCAATTGATATAACAAGGATGTCATTGGACTGGAACCCGCAAAGAAAAAGTTAACTCGGAATACCAGCCATGACTTGGAACTGTGGTAACATAAGCGAAAGAACATGGCAAACCATGGATGGAAATGAAGCAGTAGCCTCCAATTGAGTAATAAGGTCCAGCCTAGTAGACGCCCTATGCTCCTAAATTGGAGATAAAGGGAAAATAAAAAATACATTTAGTAGGAATGTTTGTTAATCATCCATTTTTCCCTAATATTATTTACTGTGGTCTCATTTAAATTATGTTTTACGAATGAATTTTGTCAAGGCTTAAATAAACTTACGGTAATGACTAAGATGTTTCCAAGAAAATAAAACAAACTAGCTATATACTTGTTTTTACTATTGATATGTTAACATCATAATCTCGACAAGGAATGAGTTTGATCGCATGATAAAACTCGTATGCGCCCCTTGATTAATAAACAAAGCTATAAAGATTTGATAACATAACAATAATATATTGACGTCTAGAACTATTACTAAACGACATGTATATTAGTAATGCACGTGAAAACTAAGGTTTTCATATTAATATATAATAAATCAAACACATTCTTTGCATTTTTGGCATTAAGTAGTATAATCAATCAAATGCTAAATGGCCTCTATCGCATATATTGAATTCAATTGCTTTGATAAAATTACATTAACAATAAAATTATGAATGGTTCTGAATAATATATGTCTGCGATGTATATATCAAAGGTATTCAATTTATCTATATAAATGCGTAATTAATCTTTGACTGAATGACGCCATCATTAAGCATGATTTGATCAGCTACACGGATGACATCTCATTAGAAACGCATAAACAAGCGAACTGGCTCGAGAAGTAATGCAGTGTCTAAGCAGTATAAACAGTTGCAATCCATTCAAAAATAAAGTTATCGTTGACATTTTTTTTTTAACCAAACATATTTTGATTGATTTGACGTGCACTAATAATATCGAATTTTTACTTTAAGTTATCTCTATTAATATTGTTACTAAAGTACATAAAAATTTATAATCAACGTTCAAATTTGGGCCGTTCATACACAGTGACCAAATACGAAGATAGCCTTAATTGGAGGTGTAGTTCGTGGTGTTTAGACTTTTATCAAAAAAACGCCTATTTGATTTATTTTATTCGAACATCGGCATCCTTAATATTTTTATTTATTTGTTATTGTGATGTTTAAACATCGGACTACTGGTGTTGTCACTTCATTCGTAAACAACATAAAAATACTCGCATAGATATGCGATATGCGAATGTCATAATTTCAAATGCACTCTAGATATTTGAATGAAAACAATGAGTGCGTTTAAATACTATAGAAATTTACAAATTATACAGTTAAATGCGAGTGAAGTGTGTTTTATACTTAAACTTGTATTCGATGATGGATTCAAATGTTGTGGTGTTACATAATTTAAGGAATTTTAAACATGAAAATATTGTACTGATTAAAAGTAATATTTGAAGATATTTTAAGACATTTTTTTCCGGCATATATTTTTATCATTTTATAATTAAATCATTGACATTATAATATTATTAGAAGAAAGAAACTATTATCACAACTACATAAAGGTTTGTTAAGTGGCAACATTGGATTTGATTTATGCTTTTATTTAAATAAATAGTATTATAGTTATTATCGTCATATCAATTTATCGGTAATTTGTTTTTGCTTAAATTTGACAATGCTTAATCTGAAGAATACTATACTGAGTATGTTCATAAAATAATAAAAAAAAAAATTTAATAATCAATCAAAACTTATTTACGAGTATTAATATGTTCTATGTACATATATAATATATATAAAGCTACCGACTTATCAAACTTCTACATATTTACAATTACAATAAAGTACTTGAAAGTTCGTTTGTTTTACTTTCGTAGATAATAATAAATAAAATAATAATTCAATACTTAAGTATTTACTTAATTTACAGATATTCAATAGACTAGATTTGCCAAATTATAAAACATCAGGAATCGATCTTGAGCTAGCAAATTCAGTTGAGTTTCGTCAGCCGCGAGCATCGATCGATAGTACTAAATATTTTGAAAATAAAAATCAAACCTTTAGAAGCATGGGTAAATATTATTGAATTTATAAAATTATAGTCTTACAGTTTTTAACTGAAAATATTATTTTTTATTTTCAAAAAGGATTGGATTTGGATGAAGATATTGGAGTTGATTATGAGTCGGCTATTTATAGTACAGGATTTGGAAAATTTCATTTTAAAGTACTTCTGCTCAATGGATTGATTTATTTAAATACTGCCATTGGTATAACAATATTATCGTTTGTTTTACCAGCGGCAACATGTGATTTTGAAATGACATCGTCGGATAAAGGATTACTAACGGCGGCACCAATGCTCGGTATGGTGCTAGGTTCGTATTTCTGGGGTTGTCTGGCGGATACGAGAGGACGACGAGTCGTTCTAATTGCAACACTACTACTCGATGGAGTTTCTGGACTTTTATCATCGATCTCCCAATATTTCTTTTTATTTGCCATATTCCGATTTATTTGCGGTTTTGGGTAAATTTTTCATATAAAATTAGATTTTTGGTGAAATTTGTGAAAAAATATTTTTTTTTTTAGTATCACTGGTGCGATGGGTATTTGTTTCCCATATTTAGGTGAATTTCAATCGACCAAATATCGTGAAAAAATGTTATCGTGGCTGGAATTATTTTGGGTCTTTGGAATTATAGCACTGCCACGTAAGTTAACAAAAAAATAAATATTTTGTGTATATCATATAGATGATCTTTGATGAATCAATATATTGATTTGTATACTTTAATCATTTGCCATAAGTGTGCTGCATGATATGTTATCATATATTCAATATAATCAATCTTCATACCGGTACTAAAAATCAAGTTCAATTTGATACGAACCCAACTACTGTGTATGAATTTTGATACGTTAATGATTTTTTTTTGTCTATATGTATATACTTATCTATAGGTTTAATTGTTCAATAATTAATATCTTTTGCAGTTATTGCATGGGCAATTATACCGATTGATTTTGGTGATCAATCATCTGGATTTTTATTCAATAGCTGGAATTTATTTGTTGCAATCTGTGCCATACCTAGTCTACTTCTTGGAACCTGGCTATTTTGGTTCCCCGAAACACCAAAATTCTTAATCGAATGTGGAGATCTTGACGAAGCTTTGGACGTATTACAGGATATTTTCCATGAAAATACAGGAAAAGACAAATCGGAATATCCGGTATGATTAAACCGTTTATTAATTTAAAATGGGTCGAATATTTTTAATTTTTAATGTTCTTTAAATTTGATTATAGATAAAATCGTTGAAACCAACCGATCGTGTTTCGAAGATCAGTAGTAAAACGGAAAAATCGGTGAGAGAACTTCGTTTCCATAAGCATAGCGATATGAAATTACTAGCAATCGAAGTGTGGCATCAAACTAAACTACTTTTCAAGGAGCCACATTTAAAAAATACAATTTTAACGTGCCTTATACAATTTGGATTGACCACCAGTTATTATACCCTGATGATATGGTTCCCCGAATTATTCGATCGTTTCGAAACATTTGAAAGAGAGAATCCAGATACGTCGGCATCAGTTTGTGATGTTTCGGAAGGTTTAACGAACGGGTAAGTTTCTTATGATTATAACCATTCGAATTTAGTGTAATGCATAATTTTTTGTTTAGAACGGACTTCGGTGATAAGTGTGATGCACACATTGAAGATAGTGTTTACATACATACACTTATTATTGGAGCGGCTTGTATACCAACAAGTATTTGGCTAGGATTGTGTGTACATAAATTAGGAACAAAATTCTTTTTAGTATTTACTTTGTTGGTGTCGGGAGCTGTTACTATTGGTTTATATTTTGTTGTTGATTCTACACAAAATTTAGTTTTATCAGCCATATTTGAGTCTTTAACATCGGTTGGAATCAGTACGGTTTATTGTGTATGTGTCGATCTATTTCCAACAAATTTACGTGTAATGGCGGCAGCCCTATCATTAACATTTGGCAGAGTGGGGGCTTTAGTGGGCAATTTAGTATTTGGATTTTTAATAGATTTAAATTGTGTGGTTCCTATAATACTTTTCTCAGGCATGCTAATCAGTAAGTATATATATAATAATTTAATTTTTTAAATGTTAAATAAATAATTTCTTTTTCAACAGTTAGTGGGATATTATGTTTCTTCTTACCGAAAACGGGGCACATACCAATTGATTAAAAACCCCATAGGCGTTTAATAATTCAATCAAAAGACTTATTAAGTATATTACAAATAAACAATTTATGTATCAATATAGTATTAATTTATTATTATATAAGTAGTTAAAATTAGATCCTAATTAGTAATTTATAATTGATATTTTAATTATTATTTAATAAAATACATGTATTATTATTATTTTCTTTAAATTATTTTATTTTCCAAAAAAAGTATTTTGTAAATAAGAAAATTTAATTTAAAAATAAAATATTTATAATAATTTAAACATAAAATGTTATCTAAATTTTTCTAAGCACTAATACAAATCATTCATAATCTTTCATAAATTTGGATAAGTATAATTTTGAAACCGTCCATTCTTATGAATTTAAAATACAGCTGCATATAAACATATTGGTATAAATTTCACCATAACATTAAGTCAATATAGAAATGTAGTGTAATAGTTGCTTTACTAAGAGGTGAATTTTAAATTGCGTGTTTTGTGATATGGAACTGTCTAATCGACAGTCGTAAAGTTTGTATTTATGTTACAGCTGGTATTTGATTAAAAAAAATAATATTGTTACATAATTTCGGTGGTTCATTTATTTTTCCAAGCATATAATGATTTCTCAAATTCGTACTACAATGCGTGGCAGAGTAGTGGCCAATAATAATAATATGAAACAAATGTTAACTAGGTCACAATCAAAAAATTTCAGTACCGAAAAACTGACAGTGGTCCATGATGCAAAGAACTCAGAATTTGTTGTTTTCCTAAATTCGAATAAATCATTTCTAGAATATAAGGAAAATGGTAATTTAATCGTATTTAAAGAAACTGAAGTTCCTGAGGTGTTTCAAGGCAAAGGTGTTGGAAAACTACTCGCTGAAGTAACAACAAAATTGGTATACTATTTTTAATATATTTTCAATCCAGTAACATATTTTTAGGCAGCGCTTGATTATGCATCGAAGAAAAATTTAAAAATGAAAGTAGAATGCACTTTTGTCCAACACTATATTGATAAGTATGCTCAAGAATTCAAGAAATTCATTGTAGAATAAAGTAGAATGCTCAAAATAAACATTGACAAAATAAAAATACCTCAATATCGATTTTAATAGAGTGATCGATGAACCGTTTGTAAATATATATTTGTAAATAAATATGTTTTAATATCCAATTAGGTAAATTGTTTTAATATCCAATTACCGTGTGAGTTCATTTGAAACTATAGTTTTTCTTGAATCAAAAGCTTTAATCCATAGACGTATAATAGATAGTTTTAATGTCTACTTTAAAAAAAATATCTTGTCAGCATAAATATAGATATAAAATATTGGAACATTTTTTATGCTGGGGTCACAAGCTTTTGATAAAGGTATCATTCATCAAAATCGGACTACTATTACGTGTCCTATTGACAATTTATTGATTTTCGGAAATTCGCAAAGGGGTACCACTGTCCGGATTTTTATGCTTTAAAATGATTGGTGAAAATGAATGAATATTTTGTGGCAATATTTATGCTGGGGTCACAAGCTTTTGATAAAGGTATCATTCATCAAAATCGGACCACTATTAGGTGTCCTATTGACAAATTATAGATTTTCGGAAATTCGCAAAGGGGTACCACTGTCCAGATTTTATGCTTTAAAATTATTGGTGACAATGTTTAAATATTTTGTGGCAATATTTATGCTGGGATCACAAGCTTTTGATAAAGGTATCATTCATCAAAATCGGACCACTATTACGTGTCCTATTGACAATTTATTGATTTTCGGAAATTCGCAAAGGGGTACCACTGCCCGGATTTTTATGCTTAAAAACTATTGGTGAAAATGTATGAATATTTTGTGGCAGTATTTATGCTGGGGATTCACAAGCTATTAATAAAGGTATCATTCATCAAAACCGAACCACTATTACGTGTGCTATTGACAATTTCTTGATTTTCGGAAATTCGCAAAGGGGTACCACTGTCCGGATTTTTATGCTTTAAAATGATTGGTGAAAATGAATGAATATTTTGTGGCAATATTTATGCTGGGGTCACAAGCTTTTGATAAAGGTATCATTCATCAAAATCGGACCACTATTAGGTGTCCTATTGACAAATTATAGATTTTCGGAAATTCGCAAAGGGGTACCACTGTCCAGATTTTATGCTTTAAAATGATTGGTGAAAATGAATGAATATTTTGTGGCAATATTTATGCTGGGATCACAAGCTTTTGATAAAGGTATCATTCATCAAAATCGGACCACTATTACGTGTCCTATTGACAATTTATTGATTTTCGGAAATTCGCAAAGGGGTACCACTGCCCGGATTTTTATGCTTAAAAACTATTGGTGAAAATGTATGAATATTTTGTGGCAGTATTTATGCTGGGGATTCACAAGCTATTAATAAAGGTATCATTCATCAAAACCGAACCACTATTACGTGTGCTATTGACAATTTATTGATTTTCGGAAATTCGCAAAGGGGTACCACTGTCGCGAAGGGGTACTACTGTCCGGATTTTTATGCTTAAAAATTATTGATAAAAATGTATGAATATTTTGTGGCAGTATTTATGCTGGGGTCACAAGCTTTTGATAAAGGTATCATTCATCAAAATCGAACCACTATTACGTGTGCTATTGACAATTTCTTGATTTTCGGAAATTCGCAAAAGGGGTACCACTGTCCGGATTTTGATGCTTAAAAATGATTGGGTAAAATGTATAAATATTTTGTGGCAGTATTTATGCTGGGGTCACAATTTTTTGATAAAGGTATCATTCATCAAAATCGGACTACTATTACGTGTCCTATTGACAATTTATTGATTTTCGGAAATTCGCAAAGGGGTACCACTGCCCGGATTTTTATGCTTAAAAACTATTGGTGAAAATGTATGAATATTTTGTGGTAGTATTTATGCTGGGGATTCACAAGCTATTAATAAAGGTATCATTCATCAAAACCGAACCACTATTACGTGTGCTATTGACAATTTCTTGATTTTCGGAAATTCGCAAAGGGGTACCACTGTCCGGATTTTGATGCTTAAAAGCTATTGGTGAAAATGTATGAATATTTTGTGGCAGTATTTATGCTGGGGATTCACAAGCTATTAATAAAGGTATCATTCATCAAAACCGAACCACTATTACGTGTGCTATTGACAATTTCTTGATTTTCGGAAATTCGCAAAGGGGTACCACTGTCAGAATTTTTATGCTTAAAAATTATTGGTTTAAATGTATGAATATTTTGTGGTAGTATTTATGCTGGGGTCACAAGCTATTAATAAAGGTATCATTCATCAAAATCGAACCACTATTACGTGTGCTATTGACAATTTATTGATTTTCGGAAATTCGCAAAGGGGTACCACTGCCCGGATTTTTATGCTTAAAAACTATTGGTTAAAATGTATGAATATTTTGTGGTAGTATTTTTGCTGGGGTCACAAGCTTTTGATAAAGGTATCATTCATCAAAATCGAACCACTATTACGTGTGCTATTGACAATTTCTTTATTTTCGGAAATTCGTGAAGGGGTACTACTGTCCGGGTTTTTATGCTTAAAAATTATTGATAAAAATGTATGAATATTTTGTGGCAGTATTTATGCTGGGGTCACAAGCTTTTGATAAAGGTATCATTCATCAAAATCGAACCACTATTACGCGTGCTATTGACAATTTCTTGATTTTCGGAAATTCGTGAAGGGGTACCACTGTCTGGATTTTTTATGCTTAAAAATTATTAGTTAAAATGTATAAATATTTTGTGGCAGTATTTATGCTGGGGTCATAAGTTTTTGCCAAAGGTATCATTCATCAAAACCGAACCACTATTACGTGTGCTATTGACAATTTCTTGATTTTCGGAAATTCGCAAAGGGGTACCACTGTCTGGATTTTTTATGCTTAAAAATTATTGGTTAAAATGTATGAATATTTTGTGGTAGTATTTTTCTGGGGTCACAAGCTATTAATAAAGGTATCATTTATCAAAACCGAACCACTATTACGTGTGCTATTGACAATTTCTAGATTTTCGGAAATTCGCAAAGGGGTACCACTGTCCGGATTTGTATGCTTAAAACTGATTGGTTAAAATGTATGAATATTTTGTGGCAGTATTTATGCTGGGGTCACAAGCTTTTGATAAAGGTATCATTCATCAAAATCGAACCACTATTACGTGTGCTATTGACAATTTCTTGATTTTCGGAAATTCGCAAAGGGGTACCACTGTCTGGATTTTTTATGCTTAAAAATTATTGGTTAAAATGTATGAATATTTTGTGGCAGTATTTATGCTGGGGTCACAAGCTTTTGCCAAAGGAATCATTCATCAAAATCGAACCACTATTACGTGTGCTATTGACAATTTATTGATTTTCGGAAATTCGCGAAGGGTACCACTGTCCGGATTTTTATGCTTAAAAATTATTGATAAAAATGTATGAATATTTTGTGGCAGTATTTATGCTGGGGTCACAAGCTTTTGCCAAAGGTATCGTTCATCAAAATCGAACCACTATTACGTGTGCTATTGACAATTTATTGATTTTCGGAAATTCGCAAAGGGGTCTGTCAGAATTTTTATGCTTAAAAATTATTGGTTAAAATGTATGAATATTTTGTGGCAGTATTTATGCTGGGGTCACAAGCTATTAATAAAGGTATCATTCATCAAAATCGAACCACTATTACGTGTGCTATTGACAATTTCTTGATTTTCGGAAATTCGCAAAGGGGTACCACTGTCCGGATTTGTATGCTTAAAACTGATTGGTTAAAATGTATGAATATTTTGTGGCAGTATTTATGCTGGGGTCACAAGCTATTAATAAAGGTATCATTCATCAAAATCGAACCACTATTACGTGTGCTATTGACAATTTCTTGATTTTCGGAAATTCGCAAAGGGGTACCACTGTCCGGATTTTAATGCTTAAAAATTATTGGTTAAAATGTATGAATATTTTGTGGCAGTATTTATGCTGGGGTCACAAGCTTTTGATAAAGGTATCATTAATCAAAATCGAACCACTATTACGTGTGCTATTGACAATTAATTGATTTTCGGAAATTCGCAAAGGGGTACCACTGTCCGGATTTTGATGCTTAAAAACTATTGGTGAAAATGTATGAATATTTTGTGGCAGTATTTATGCTGGGGATTCACAAGCTATTAATAAAGGTACCATTCATCAAAACCGAACCACTATTACGTGTGCTATTGACAATTTCTTGATTTTCGGAAATTCGCAAAGGGTTACCACTGTCTGGATTTTTTATGCTTAAAAATTATTGGTGAAAATGTATGAATATTTTGTGGCAGTATTTATGCTGGGGTCACAAGCTTTTGCCAAAGGTACCATTCATCAAAATCGAACCACTATTACGTGTGCTATTGACAATTTCTTGATTTTCGGAAATTCGCAAAGGGGTACCACTGTCCAGATTTTTATGCTTAAAAATTATTGATAAAAATGTATGAATATTTTGTGGCAGTATTTTTGCTGGGGTCACAAGCTTTTGATAAAGGTATCATTCATCAAAATCGAACCACTATTACGTGTGCTATTGACAATTTCTTGATTTTCGGAAATTCGCAAAAGGGGTACCACTGTCCGGATTTTGATGCTTAAAAATGATTGGGTAAAATGTATGAATATTTTGTGGCAGTATTTATGCTGGGGTCACAAGCTTTTGATAAAGGTATCATTCATCAAAATCGAACCACTATTACGTGTGCTATTGACAATTTCTTGATTTTCGGAAATTCGCAAAAGGGGTACCACTGTCCGGATTTTGATGCTTAAAAATGATTGGGTAAAATGTATAAATATTTTGTGGCAGTATTTATGCTGGGGTCACAAGCTTTTGATAAAGGCATCATTCATCAAAATCGAACCACTATTACGTGTGCTATTGACAATTTATTGATTTTCGGAAATTCGCAAAGGGGTACCACTGTCCGGATTTTGATGCTTTAAAAAGGATTGGTTAAAATGTATGAATATTTTGTGGCAGTATTTATGCTGGGGTCACAAGCTTTTGATAAAGGTATCATTCATCAAAATCGAACCACTCTTACGTGTGCTATTGACAATTTCTTGATTTTCGGAAATTCGCAAAAGGGGTACCACTGTCCGGATTTTGATGCTTAAAAATGATTGGGTAAAATGTATAAATATTTTGTGGCAGTATTTATGCTGGGGTCACAAGCTTTTGATAAAGGCATCATTCATCAAAATCGAACCACTATTACGTGTGCTATTGACAATTTCTTGATTTTCGGAAATTCGCGAAGGGGTACTACTGTCCGGATTTTTATGCTTAAAAATTATTGGTTAAAATGTATGAATATTTTGTGGCAGTATTTATGCTGGGGTCACAAGCTTTTGATAAAGGTATCATTCATCAAAATCGAACCACTATTACGTGTGCTATTGACAATTTATTGATTTTCGGAAATTCGCAAAGGGGTACCACTGTCCGGATTTTGATGCTTTAAATAGGATTGGTTAAAATGTATGAATATTTTGTGGCAGTATTTATGCTGGGGTCACAAGCTTTTGATAAAGGTATCATTCATCAAAATCGAACCACTCTTACGTGTGCTATTGACAATTTCTTGATTTTCGGAAATTCGCAAAGGTGTACCACTGTCCAGATTTTTATGCTTAAAAATTATTGGTTAAAATGTATGAATATTTTGTGGTAGTATTTATGCTGGGGTCACAAGCTATTAATAAATGTATCATTCATCAAAATCGAACCACTATTACGTGTGTTATTGACAATTTCTTGATTTTCGGAACTTCGCAAAGGGGTACCACTGTCCAGATTTTTATGCTTAAAAATGATTGGTTAAAATGTATGAATATTTTGTGGCAGTATTTATGCTGGGGTCACAAGCTATTAATAAAGGTATCATTCATCAAAATCGAACTACTATTACGTGTGCTATTGACAATTTATTGATTTTCGGAAATTCGCGAAGGGGTACCACTGTCCGGATTTTTATGCTTAAAAATTATTGGGTAAAATGTATAAATATTTTGTGGCAGTATTTATGCTGGGGTCACATGCTTTTGATAAAGGTATCATTCATCAAAATCGAACTACTATTACGTGTGCTATTGACAATTTATTGATTTTCGGAAATTCGCGAAGGGGTACCACTGTCCGGATTTGTATGCTTAAAAATTATTGATAAAAATGTATGAATATTTTGTGGCAGTATTTAGGCTGGGGTCACACGCACAAGCTATAAATAAAGGTATCATTCATCAAAATCGAACCACTATTACGTGTGCTATTGACAATTTATTGATTTTCGGAAATTCGCAAAGGTGTACCACTGTCCGGATTTTTATGCTTAAAAATGATTGGGTAAAATGTATAAATATTTTGTGGCAGTATTTATGCTGGGGTCACATGCTTTTGATAAAGGTATCATTCATCAAAATCGAACCACTATTACGTGTGCTATTGACAATTTATTGATTTTCGGAAATTCGCAAAGGGGTACCACTGTCCGGATTTTGATGCTTTAAAAAGGATTGGTATAAATGTATGAATATTTTGTGGCAGTATTTATGCTGGGGTCACAAGCTTATGATAAAGGTATCATTCATCAAAATCGAACCACTCTTACGTGTGCTATTGACAATTTATTGATTTTCGGAAATTCGCAAAGGGGTACGACTGTCTGGATTGTGATGCTTAAAAATGATTGGTTAAAATGTATGAATATTTTGTGGCAGTATTTATGCTGGGGTCACAAGCTTTTGATAAAGGTATCATTCATCAAAATCGAACCACTATTACGTGTGCTATTGACAATTTATTGATTTTCGGAAATTCGCAAAAGGGGTACCACTGTCCGGATTTTGATGCTTAAAAATTATTGGGTAAAATGTATAAATATTTTGTGGCAGTATTTATGCTGGGGTCACAAGCTTTTGATAAAGGTATCATTCATCAAAATCGAACCACTATTACGTGTGCTATTGACAATTTCTTGATTTTCGGAAATTCGCGAAGGGGTACTACTGTCCGGATTTGTATGCTTAAAAATTATTGATAAAAATGTATGAATATTTTGTGGCAGTATTTTTGCTGGGGTCACAAGCTATTAATAAAGGTATCATTCATCAAAATCGAACTACTATTACGTGTGCTATTGACAATTTATTGATTTTCGGAAATTCGCGAAGGGGTACCACTGTCCGGATTTTTATGCTTAAAAATTATTGATAAAAATGTATGAATATTTTGTGGCAGTATTTAGGCTGGGGTCACACTCACAAGCTATTAATAAAGGTATCATTCATCAAAATCGAACCACTATTACGTGTGCTATTGACAATTTCTTGATTTTCGGAAATTCGCAAAGGGGTACCGCTGTCCGGATTTTGATGCTTAAAAACTATTGGTTAAAATGTATGAATATTTTGTGGCAGTATTTATGCTGGGGTCACAAGCTTTTGATAAAGGTATCATTCATCAAAATCGAACCACTATTACGTGTGCTATTGACAATTTCTTGATTTTCGGAAATTCGCAAAGGGGTACCACTGTCCAGATTTTTATGCTTAAAAATTATTGGTTAAAATGTATGAATATTTTGTGGCAGTATTTTTGCTGGGGTCACAAGCTATTAATAAAGGTATCATTCATCAAAATCGAACTACTATTACGTGTGCTATTGACAATTTATTGATTTTCGGAAATTCGCGAAGGGGTACCACTGTCCGGATTTTTATGCTTAAAAATTATTGATAAAAATGTATGAATATTTTGTGGCAGTATTTAGGCTGGGGTCACACTCACAAGCTATTAATAAAGGTATCATTCATCAAAATCGAACCACTATTACGTGTGCTATTGACAATTTCTTGATTTTCGGAAATTCGCAAAGGGGTACCGCTGTCCGGATTTTGATGCTTAAAAACTATTGGTTAAAATGTATGAATATTTTGTGGCAGTATTTATGCTGGGGTCACAAGCTTTTGATAAAGGTATCATTCATCAAAATCGAACCACTATTACGTGTGCTATTGACAATTTCTTGATTTTCGGAAATTCGCAAAGGGGTACCACTTTCCGGATTTTGATGTTTAAAAATGACTTGTTAAAATGTATGTGGCAGTTTTTATGCTGGGGTCATCATTCATCAAAATCGAACCACTATTACGTGTGCTATTGACAATTTATTGATTTTCGGAAATTCGCAAAGGGGTACCACTGTCCGGATTTTTATGCTTAAAAATGATTGGTTAAAATGTATGAATATATTGTGGCAATATTTATGCTGGGGTCACAAGTTTTTGATAAAGGTATCATCCATCAAAATCGGACCACTATAATGTGTGCTATTGACAATTTATTGATTTTTAAGAATTTAAATATCTAGCTGTCATGCGGTTAGTACAAGTTTTTAATTATTAAGGCTATTATTTTTAACTATATGCTATTATCTAACTAATTTTATAGTAAAATTGTATGTTATATCGCTGCGTGCTATTCTCACGGTAAATCGTAAAATTCGGTAAATTATAATTTTAGTACAAATTTACCTTTCATGTCGTGCCAAACTTTAGGTAAATATTTAGGTTCGGATAGTTAAAACCACTGGTTTGTAGGTAACAAATTAAACGTCAAAATTTTTTTTGTTTAAATTTTTTTTGTTTAAATTTTTTTTTTGGTTTCTTTATATAGGGTTACCCAATAAGAAGATAACGGCTGATATCGTTTTCGAATGTTAATGGCATACCTTCCTCTTTACAATGAAATAAACATTTATTGATTGAACTCTTAAAAAATACTCGTTTTTTTAAAATCAAAATGAAACTTTTTGTTGGAAAACCATATATTTAGTCCATTAATATTTTCCAAAATGTTTTAGGCTCCATAGGCTTCAGCCGAATAGTCGGGTAAATCGTTTAGTAAAGCAAATTGAATTTTTAGTACACATTTACCTCCGGTAGTGTCCGAATTCTTTGGTAAATCAATTTGTCGAAATCGGCTGGTAGGATAGAATATATTGGTTTAAAGGGTTCATTTCACACCAACACAAAACATTTTGAACAAACACAAAACATCTTGTGTTTGTTAAAAAATGGAAAATAATAATGATACGAGTAATAATGTTTGTAAAATATTATTTCAAGATAAAATAGATATGGTATTAATGATAAAAATGTGTGGAGAAATTGCCAAATTAGCAAAAAAATATTTTTATAGAATCGAAAACAGCTTTTGTATAGAACTAATTTACCCAGCTTTTTAGTATAATATTTGAATTTACCCTATACACTGTTAAAAAATAATAAAAAGTACCATTTACCTGACTATTCGGCTACAACCTGTTATATTTTAGTAATTAATTTAATTAAACTTTAATATTTTAATAATTAATCATAAGTTTACTCTTTTGTTGCAATAAATAAATTAAATATGTGAAAAAATAACAACAAACTATTACCTTTTTTTCTAATAATTTACTCACCTTTTTAGTACAGTAATTCGATTTAACAAAAAATTTACCGAAAATGCTTGAGTATATTTCAATATAATTTTAAAGGTGCTTAATTGTCCGATATTTACCAGTTGATGACAAAGCAAAATAATTATGGAATATATATATATATATATATATATATATATATATATATATATATATATATATATATATATATATATATTTATATAAATATATATATATATATATATATATATATATATATATATATATATATATATATATATATATATATATAAATATATATATATATATATATATATATATATATATATATATACACTAGAGCCTCGAGTTGCGTCGCTAATGCGTTCCAGAAAAGTGTGACGCAACTCAAAACACCGCAACTCGAAACCTTAAAAAAAATTGTATATCCTACTTATAAAGAAAAACAGGCTAAATCAAAACATGGTTTCATATTGTTAATTACTCCAATAGATAAATTAAAAAAAACAATTAACAACTATTAATAAATTAATAGTTCAATTAATCAATTATTAGATAAATTAAAAATAACAGTTAACTATTTAACGTTTTACCTTAACCTAAAATATGTAAATTATAAATTTCAGTCATTTCGAAAATATTCACTTTCATTATCACAATTAATTTCAAAGATTTTGAAGTTTAACTAGGACTTCATTCTGAATTTAATTCATGGCATTCTATATCGGTTGGTAGTTCCTTTTGCCTAGGTTGATTTTTAAAAAATTTATCAAGAGTACTCGGAGTAGCAGCTTTTTTTCTGAATATAAATTGCTTTATAGCAGCTGATACTTGTATTGACTTCATTTGCTACTCTTGAATTTTGTATTCCATCGGGATCTTCGTTCCTAAACATTTCTAATCCTTCGGATATTAATTGAATCGGCTAGACCTTTAGTAGTGAAACTCTTTGTTACTAGCTTCTCTGTAGAACTGCCAGAATCCTCTGCGATGTTATCAGTTATTTCTATTAAATCTTGAGTCGGAATACTCAAATCTGCGTCATTAATAAGCTCTTCAAGTCCCACTTCATCCATTCCCTCAAAATTGGCTCTTTGCGCTAATTCGATAATTTCATCTCTACCCATATGGACCTAGTCAATGTCAATATCAACATTCGAAATACATTCTGGCCAAATTTTGCGCCAGACGCCATTCATACAGGTTCGTTTCACCTCGGCCCAAGAGTGTTCAATATTTTTAATGGCTTTTAAAATACTATAAGCCTTCCAAAAACCTTTAATTGTCGAGTTTTCATCTTCATCTGTCGCAGATACAAGTTGAGTAAAAGTTCTTCGCAGATAGTATGATTTAATATTTGATAGTACTCCTTGATCCATGGGTTGAATGATTGAAGAGGTGTTGGGTGGCATAAATAAAAATTTTACATTCGGACTTATTTCGTCCAAATATGTTGGATGCCCTGGTGCGATATCAAGAAGAACTAATATTTTAAAATTCATATTTTCTTTTTCGCAGTACTTTTTGAATTCCGGAATTGTACAATTGGTTACTCAATCCGAAAATAATACTCCAGTAACCCAGACTTTTTTGTTTGCGCGCCAATGTACAGGAAGCTTCTTTTTATTAATTCCTTTCAAAGCTCTTGGAGTGTCTGAGTGGTATACCAGAAGGGGTTTCAGTTTATAATCGCCATTTGCATTTCCACCCAAAAGTAATGTTATCCGATCTTTGCTTACTTTGTATCCAGGTGCGGCAGATTCCTCTTTTGAAATAGATTTCCTCTTTGGAAGACGTTTCCAGAACAAGCCTGTTCCATCAACATTGAAAATTTGTTCTGAAGTGTACCACCTTTCTGCACTACATCTTTAAATACGCTACAAAATTTTTCTGCAGCCGTATGATCTGCGCTGGCTGCTTCCTCTTTTAAATGAATATTGTGTAAATTTGCACGGAATTTAAATCGCTCAAACCAACCGCCACTAGCGTTAAAGTTTTCATTGAACGATTCACTTCGTAATGGCACGGTATCTTGCAAATCGTTAATAATCTTGTTCGCTTTAGCCTGAATAATCATTTTGCTGAGCGGTATGTGTTTGTTGTTCGATCCATAGTGATAGAAGAGATTCCATTTTAACCAAGCGAGAACTTCTGGTGATAACTGTGGTTTTAACTTGGGTTCTTGTTGTTACCACAGATAGAGCTTTAATTTTTGTGCATTCCCGACTACAAATGCTGCGCACTGTTGTTGGGGCTAAATTTGATATTCTTGCAATGTTAGCTGGTTTCTCACCTGATTCAAAAAGTCGCAAAACATTAAGCTTCAATTCCAACGAAAGAACTTTTTTACTTTTTTTGGCAGGTAAATCTGCTTACTTTCTTCGGTAAATCTTTTACTGCACGTTTACAATCCATATTTCAATTAAAATAAGATTAACTCGTACTCCTAATTTAACATAAATTATTAATAAATAATTTTATCCAAATATTTTGAAACGAATAATACGTACCAAAATAAATTGTTACAATAAATGAAGAGTGAGCTCACAGATGACGATTTTTTATTACGTGTGCATAAATTTCCAGTTGCGTCCAAAATTTTTTTTGAGACGCAAGTCGAAACGGCGCAAGTCGAATCGACGCAACTCGAGGCTTTAGTGTATATATATATATATATATATATATATATATATATATATATATATATATATATATATTTATATATATATATATATATATATATATATATATATATATATAAATATATATATATATATATTATAGATCAGGATCGAACCATCGATTTAAAGTTTACAGTAACCAGCTCTACCTCTAACCTTCAAGTCACCAAATTATATTGAAGTCTTTTGTCGGAAGTTGAAGCTTTAAAAAAATTAATTTAAAATATTTTTGATAAACACCACGAATGGTGTCTGTCTATTCAATTATATTTTTTTATTTTTATTTTTTTGAATTTATACATGTGATTTTATTATATTACAATTAATTCAAGGTACACTAAAATATAAAATGATCTGAAACATAAAAAGGCGGGGAGCTTGGTAATATCGTCAATTTTGCCTAATATCATAGGCATGTTGATACGGCATCCGAATAGGAAGTTAGGTTATCAATGGTGTAGCGTTCTGCATGCAATTGGACATGTAAAAGGTAGATAATTCTATAGCTTAAAAAGCATATTCAATCATCATCCTTCATTGCCTATGTTAAAACCATTGATATGATGATGATCTCAAAATGGTGTCCCTGGCCTAGTTATTTTTAAACACGAATTAACACCAATAGATAATTGACTATTGTCCCATATTGTGTACTTAAAGTTTGATGATCATCTAGGTCCGATCTCCATCTGAAAGTGTAAAATGAAAAATATAAAATAGATTGATATAAAATAATAGCTTAAGTTAAGTTTGATTTGGTTAATCTTGGAAAGGCATAAATAGAAAACATATTACCATCTAAATTTAAACTCGCCGTGCTAAACTTTTTAACCAAATTATTAGCAATCTATTGAATTAAAAAGGAAAATATTTGATATTTTCACGGTTTCCGAATAATTTAGCAAAGTTTGTACGACCTTGCTAAACATTTATTGTCTATACTACAGATAGTTTTTAAGATTTTTTATTTGTTAAGTACAATATGCCTAAGGAGCCTTCAAAATTCAAAATGAAAATATATTAAGTGAATAAAGCATTTCAGTTTAAATTTCCTAAATAGTTCCTTAAGTTACTTAAATCATTGAATCACGCTATAATTTAATATAAAAATTGTTTCGTTAAGTTTTTCCATGTTTAATTAAAGTGTTAAGTTACTATATTTCCAATTGCCCATCACTAGCTTCATAAACACGTTTAAATCATTTATTCAAACTTATTCTTAATGCGTGCTAAAACTTATCAGCATAAGTTTGTATTTTGTATTTTTCATACCAGCAGCTATTATATTTACCAGCTCTAATATTATTTGATGATTTTCTACGCCTTTAACTAAATCGTTAATAGGTTTCGTTAAATATTTGTTAAGTAATTTGAGTAAAATTTAATAATTATTGATTGGTTAGTTTTTGAATAATGTTATAATCAAAATTAAAAAATTTAATTTTGCGATGCCACATACAAAATCGTGCGTAATTTTCTAAAAATAGATTTTCTTTTTTTCAATAAATGACTATATTTTTTATTAAATGACTATATTTTAAATTAATGAAAAATAATGTAAAATAACTGAAACTAATATCTAAAAAGTAACAAAATTATATTAATTAAACAAATTTAATTGAAAAATAGCCTTTTTTAAATTTTTTTGTGTCTAGGAACGATTTTTCATTTAAATGGTATAATTTTTAACGTGACCGAACGCATTCGTTTTTAAACGATTTTCGTATTCACCCAAAAATTTCCTACTATTTTATTTATCGTTCTGATTTAACCTCAATTCGTTGATTGTTCGATATATATATATATATATATATATATATATATATATATATATATATATATATATATATATATATCAAATAACTTATATTACTATAAGGGAAATCGTGAACATTTCCATAGTAAATGCTAACGACAACATGATTTCGTTCAATTTTGTTTCGGATAAAAATTCTAGATGGCATACCAAACGTTTTTAACGAGAACAATAGATGGCACGTCAACCAATTTTTTTATTTTTTATTTTTTATTTTTTATTTTTTATAAACAAACTATCAATGAATTAAAATATGTTAACAAATATCATCAAAAATTAAATGTAATACAAAGTAATTTCAATACAGGATTTTTAGGTTTTTTAATAAATTCCGAAAGTCTAAAAATTATGTACAATGAATTAATTGTAAATGATAAATTAGATTATTTGTTAACATATAAGTTTAGCCAGGATCACTTAGAGTTGTTTTTTGGGTTGATTCGTTATCGAACTGGCCGAAACGACAATCCAACATGCAAACAATTTATAGCATCCTATAAACGGCTAGTTGTTAATAAATCTATAAAAGCGCAAGGTACGGGTAATGTTTCCTTGCCAGAAATATTAACTATTTCATCCAGCCGAAAGACAAATCAATTAAATTTAAATGATGATGTTGTATTAGATTTAATTGAAGTCGAGCTGGATGAATACTCGTGTGATATAATAACGTATTTAGCTGGGTATATTGAAGCCAAACAATTGCCTAAATTTTTAAAATGTAAGGAATGTCTCCAAATTTTAAATAAAAGTGCACGGTTGGAGCTAAATCTAGGTTTATTTAATTTAAAAAAATGGGGTAAATTAATGACCCCATCATTAAATACATACAAAATTTTAGTCGAATGTGAGAAAATTTTTAAAAGTAGTGTTAATATTAATGTAAAATTAGAATATAGTAAGTTAGTTTTACGATCAATACAAAATATTAGTTTAATCGATTTAATTTTTATAGATAATAGCAATCACTTATACTCTAGATTTAATATTAATGATATAGAAAATCATTTTTACGTGTTAATTAAAACTATCATAAATATATATTATAAAATAAGATTTTTTCATTTTGCAAAACAAGAGAATTTAAAAAAAATTGGTGTAAGAAAAAAATTAACGAAGTTAATTCATTTTAATGAAATGAAATAATTAAAAAAAAATAAAATTTGGTTTTATTTATTTATTATTGTATATAAATATAAGCCCATGTACTCCAATCCCGATTATAAAATTTAAAATTTTTTTTTTAGATTTAAAATTTTTGTTTCGTTAATAATTCGTTCAATATAAAAAACTGTAGATAAAAAAATGTAAACATTTCGTTCAACTACTCTAGTGCCATCTACTATTTTTATCCCAACTAATATCATGTTGGCACATAAAATCGACGCGATTTCCCTTATAGTAATATAAGTTATTTGATATATATATATATAAATCAAACGTCAATACATTAAGATAATATGTATATCCACTTTGACACTTTTAATTGAAATGGCAGAAAAATATAACATGAGTAAAATTGTTGTTGTAAAAATCGTTCGAATGTTTTTTTGGTATGTGGCGAGGTAAACTAAATTTACGCACGATCATGCATAATTACATCTATATGTGGCAATGCCTTTAGTACTTTGTACTAAATCAAGATGATAAGTTGAAAGTTGATTTTATTTTGAAATTCTTGATCATGTGCACAATCTGTTACATCGATTTGAACAAATTTCAGACCACAATGATATAATTAAATGTTTGCATTAAATTTCGTCGTTCTTCCCACAATTTATGCAATAATTGTTGAAAGTCAGAGAAACACTTTCGTTATTGGTAATGGCATTAGTGTATTAAAATAATTTGATGTAAAAATTTTAAATTTTATAGATTTTCCAAAATTGCCACCAATCTACACTTTAAATGTCATTGTGATATAAAATATCATAGATCAACGATGTATATTGACGGATGTTTGCGACGTTATCGTAACTTTGACCTCTACATGCATTGCTCTGTTTTAAATACTATGGAAACATTAAAGACTTCTGTCTTTAATGTTTCCATAGTATTTAAAACAGAGCAATGCGTTCTAATGTATGTGACTGCGGCTAGAAGTAAAAAAAAAAAGAAAAGTTCTATGAGTTTAGCGGAGTCTATAAGATTATAGACAGCTGATCAACATGATTGGGGAGCGAAGTCCTAGATTCATACCTCCTTGCGGTGATTTCTGGGTCACGCTAAATGAATCAGGTGGTGTAGTGGAGACGAGCAAGGGAAATCCTATTTATAGTCATGAACACTACATGTCAGGGCGAGTCATTGGCTTCTCAAAACCAATTCAGCGTCTGTTCTCCATGTTAGGTACCGCTGAAGCGGGCGTCTGTCTTGTATCAAGCGGATTGCTATATAAATGTGTTCAATGTAGCACGTGGCCCACACACATAACAAGCGAGTTGAGCAGCAGGCCAACAACTTGCTCTCATAAAAACAATTAAAGTTATGAACCCTAATCAAAGGCCTAATTAAACCAGCATATCTGCGTTAGATCTTACAAAGGTGCAGCCATGGACAGCGATCATGTGCTTGTCATATTTAAGTATAAGTGCAAACTGTCATGTACATTCAACAGACAAGCACAGAAGACCGTTCGATGGAATTTCGTTGCTTTAAAAGACCAAGCGTCAGAGTTACCAATCAGCTGTCACTAATTATTTAGACCAGCCCAATAACAACGAAGAAGCTCCTCCTAACATCCAGGAGCAGTGGCACGCTATACAGTCAGCCATAAGCACTGCGGGGCAAAGTTCCATCGGAAGAAGGCCTCCGAGGTCCCGCAATGTTTGGTTCGATGATCAATGCCGAAGGGTCGTAAAATAAACTAAAGCTTCGTGAAAAATGGTTGGCTCGTAGAAGCACCCTAGGAGAATATCTCCGCTCTAGGAAAGCTACGACTAAATACCTTCGACAAAAAAAGCGCGGTCATATGAGATCTTGCATCGAAAACATCAGCCTCCAAGCGGAAATAGTAAAGTCAAGGGACTGTTTTGCTAACGCCAGAAATGTAACTAAAGACTTCCATCCAAGAAGTACAGCCATCAAAGACGGGAATGGAGAGCTGAGAACAAACGTGGCTAATGTTCTCTTAGTATGGCAAACTAACTTTCAAATCTGCTAAATCGGAACGTCGAAGTGACCCCCATTAGAGCAATAGCTCCTTTAGGTGAAGAGGTCCTTGTTGAATATCCCACAGTAGAGGAAGTAGATGTAGCTATTAGTAGATTAAAAAGTAGAAAGGCACTCGGTCTCGACGGAATCCCCGCAGAATTGATTCAGCTTGGAGGCGCTACTCTTGCAACAAACCTATACGATCTCATTGTCTCTATTTGAGACCAAGAAGAGTTGCCGAAGAATTAGAAGACCGTACTCATATGTCCGCTGCACAAAAAAGGAGAACGTCTTAAATGTGGAAACTATCGTGGTATCGCTCTGTTAAGCACTGCTTACAAAGTGTTGGCTAATGTTGTACTTGCCAGACTCATCCCTCTCGCCGAAAACACCATTGGCGACTATCAATGTGGTTTTCGTCCCAACCAATCGACCACTGACCAATGTTTCACCACGAGGATGATCTTGGAAAAATGTTGGAAGTACAACATAACCATACACTAACTGTATACAGACTTCAGACAGTATAAACCGTGAAAAATTATGGGACGCACTCATATGCCTAGGAATTCCAGAGAAACTCGTTTCTCTGTGCAAATTAACAACCTCTGGGTCTGTATGTAGAATCGTAATTGAGGGAGCTGTGTCAGACCCCTTTGAAATAACATCTGGTGTTCGACAGGGAGATGCACTCGCGCCTGTGCTGTACAACTTGGCGCTTGAGTGCGTAGTGAGAAAAAGCAACATTGAAACTTCGCACTGTATATTTAATAAATCAGGCCAAATTCTTGGATATGCAGATGATATCGTGCTTCTTGGCCGAACACCTAGCGATATCAAGGACAGTTTCATACAGCTCGACCGCTGCGCAAGAAGACTTGGTTTGGAGGTGAACAGCAGCAAAACAAAATTGTTATCAACACCCAGGAACGTATCCATGGTAAATCTCGGAATTGGTGACCATAACTTTGATAGCGACGAAAACTTTAAATCTATCGGGTCATTTATAACATCGTCGAATGATATGCAGGCAGACATAAAAGCCCGAACCGCTGCCGGACAACGGGTTTTCTACGCCCAATCGAAATTATTGCGATCTAAACATATGTTGCAGTCGTGCAAGTTCGCACTTTATAAAGCACTCATAAGACCTGTCGGAAGCGAGAGCTGGACCATAACCTCTAACGATGATTGTAGATTGTTATCTACCTTCGAAAGGAAGGTCATTCGCTCAATCTCTGGTCCAATCAAAGTCGCGGACAACGAATAACGGATTCGTATGAACCACGAGATAAGGCAACTTCTTGGAGTATAAAGTGTTCCATCAACAACCAGCCGGTGTTCGTCGTAGAGGAAGGCCCCGATTGTGCTGGCGTGATGACGTCGAAGAAGATCTACATGCATTAGGATGTCGAAACTGGTGGAGGACGAGAGCGATAGACCGAGATGGATGGAGGACCTTAGTGCGGGTGGTAAAATCCCTTCATGGGATGTGAAAGCCAGAGAGAGAGAGATCGACATGATTTATGCCAGGGGTTGAATCTACTATTATTGAATAATATCGTGAATTTTTTATCTCATCAATTAAACTTTTACGCAGCTTGTCTGCACACAAAAAACTCTTTGTTTTATTAAAACGACAATTTCAACCTATCAAGATTGAACTAAATGCGGGCCTACCTGATATCGTTCGGTGATTTTGGGCTGACCGACTCCAACGATCGCTTATAAATGATTAGAGGAAAGGTACAACTCTGGCCTGTAACGCTGTTGATTAATTTTGAAATAGTATCACTTTTGGATTTAATCAAGTAATTTAATATTTCAAAGGTCATTTACCCAAGCCAGACGATATTTTAAATTTGATAATATTATCGCTTACGAATTATTATAATTTTACTTAAGATATCATACAATCTTATCAATCGGCCGCATGTGAAACAATGGCTTGTTATGGTCATATAAGCTAAATATTCAATTGCAATCGTGACTAGCTAGTAACTTTCTATCGCGACTACCGTAATAACGTATTTTTGAATGATGTATAAACTAACCACATACATTCTAGTAATTTGTATATGTGCAGTTTCTAGTCAGAATCAACCAAAGGTAACATTTTGGCTTTACGAGACCTGCTTCTTATAATTATAACACATTAATTTTAGGTACACATTGGAGTGTATTATGAATCGCTTTGTAGGGACAGTTATAATTTTATAACTAACCAGTTAGGAGTCGTGTATGATACCATAGAAGATTATGTCGACATATTGTTCGTGCCATTTGGGAAATCAGAGGTAAGTCATAGTTTGTCTCTATATATTAAACCGATCATTTAACTTTAAGATATTTTTAGAGTGTGGATGGTGGTGAATCGTTTATATGTCAACATGGAGAACCTGAATGCCAAGTGAATAAAATTCAATCGTGTGCATTACATTTGTTAAATAAAAATCAACGTTTACAAACCGAATTTGTTGTTTGTCAAATGAATGATGCATCCGATAAGACTGGACAATTCTGCTCAGAACTTGTAGGACTTAATTTTGGCGATGTACAAAATTGTCTCAATGATGATTTGGCAACCACTTTGCAATTAGAAGCTGAAATTAAAACCAATAGAATTCGTAAACCTTTATCATTTGTTCCAACAATAGTGTATAACAATGTAAGCTCTATCTACAATAATTACGTATATAGTTATAGATAATTTATCGGTTTCTTTTAGAGGTTTGATCAAGATCTACAAGACCGGACAATCAAAGATTTTCTAAATGTAGTATGTGAACAGTTGATAAGACTGGATTCTAATAGAATACCCGATGCATGCCGAAATCTACTTCCAAAGGTAAAATGTCAATAACAATTTATCGGTTAACCTGTTGTTATGATAATCAATTTTAGGTACACGTTGGAGTGTATTATGAATCGCTTTGTAGGGACAGTTATAATTTTATAACTAACCAGTTAGGAGTCGTGTATGATACCATAGAAGATTATGTCGAGATATTGTTTGTGCCATTTGGGAAATCAGAGGTAATTCATAGTTTTTGCTTTGAAACAGATTATTTTATTTTAAAATATTTTTAGAGTGTGGGTGGCGGTGAATCTTTTATCTGTCAACATGGAGAACCGGAATGCGAAGGGAATAAAATTCAATCGTGTGCATTACATTTGTTAAATAAAAATCAACGTTTACAGACCGAATTTGTTGTTTGTCAAATGAATGATGCATCCGATAAGACTGGACAATTCTGCTCAGAACTTGTAGGACTTAATTTTGGCGATGTACAAAATTGTCTTAATAGTGATTTGGCAACCACTTTGCAATTGGAAGCAGAAATATTAACAAATAGCATTCGTAAGCCTTTATTGTTTGTTCCAACGATAGTGTATAACAATGTAGGTGACATTTTTATCTACTTTATTTATTTATTTAGATAACAGTGTGTTTCTTTCAGAAATTCGATCAAGACCTACAAGACCAAACAATCAAAGATTTTCTAAATGTAGTATGTGAGCAATTGATAAAACTGGACCCTAATAGAATACCGAGTTCATGCCGAGATCTATTTCCAAAGGTGAATAATTTATTTATTTATTCCACACAGCGTGTTATTGGAACTTATTTATTTTAGGTACATGTTGGAGTGTATTACGAATCCCTTTGTCCTTACAGTACCTTATTCATAGTAAATCAAATTGGAGTCGTTTATGATTATGTAGCCGATTATGTAGACTTTTTATATGTACCATTTGGAAAATCTGAGGTAACCGTATATATAGGCTGAAATTGTTGTGTTTATTTTTTTTTAAAATTCGATCTATGTATAGAGTGAAAACGGTGGTGAATCATTTATTTGCCAGCACGGAGAGGCCGAATGCCAAGGAAATAAAATTCAATCGTGTACTTTGAATTTGTTGAATGGAAATCAACGTTTACAAACCGATTATGTAATCTGTCAAATGGATTTTGATTCTGATAAAACGGGACAAATTTGCTCCGAACATGTAGGCCTTAATTTTGATGATGTAGAAGAATGTCTGAATACAGACAAAGCAAAACTTTTACAGTTGGAAGCTGAAATTTTAACAAATAAAATTCGGAAACCTTTGTTAGCCGTTCCAACCATAATTTACAATAATGTGAGTGCGGACATATCATTATTTTTTAGACCTTGAAAAATGTGCTTTCCATTTTTTTAGGTATTTGATCAAGAACTACAAGATCGGACTATCAGGGATTTATTAAGTGTTTTGTGCGAGCAGTTGATTAAATTAGCTAGTACAAAAATTCCAACAGAATGCACAGATCCGTATTAATGTCATACGATTTATTGTTTAATAATAAATTTGATAGTAGGATCAAATGTTAAATACATTTTAATAAAATTTAATTGTAACGGTAATGTACTTGTTATGCTTGACCAAACGTGTTTTTCCTAAGAGGTAGAAAGGCAAATATTAATGCTGTTGCCAAAAGGATAAAAACTGTCGGAAAACCAACACTGTGAGACAGAGGTTGGAGCAATAGTATTGTTGATTTAGGTAAACTGCATTATGGCTTTGGAAAAGGACGTTTAACAATTGATGTTATAAGATTGGTCAAAACCATTGCGTAGAATGCGACCACTGGACGTAAATGGATGACTATATTTTGCGTTTTTAGAGTAGATCTAACTAATGTATATACAAGGCGATGAGATACCAGAATAAAACCAGTCGACTTTATTCATCATTTTCGTGTATGAAAATTAGGCAAGGGATTAACTCATTGTGGTCCAATTTCGATGAGTGATGCTTTAATCAAGAGATTTTGATGCCAATTATTTTAGTACACAAAAATCAAGCAAGGGGTTATTACTATTACTTTATACTTGCCTTGATTTTTTGGCACCGTCAGCTTTAAATTAAAGTATCACTCATCAAAATTGGATAAGGAGGATGTTGGATTAAAAACTATATGAAGCTTATGATTTCGACATCGAGCTTGAAAAGCGAGTCCATAATTAATCAAATAGAATCACCTTGAATAATAGAAACCGTTCGGAGCATTAACGATGCCACAAAGAACTTTGTTTTAGACTCGGTACCTCCCGACCTAAACATTACAGTTTAACCATTGTGTTAATTACATGGTTCCATTCTCTTGAGTTTGGCATCGAGATACATGCCAAAGAATTTAGCTTCGCTTAAATATGACATCTGCATTATGTTGATTTCTATTAGTAGATGATTAGCCTTTTGGCTATACGTTGCTTTACAGTGAAGATGATCTCGCCAATCTTGGCGTTGGTTTTCGTCTTGAGCCTCAGGTAAAAAAGCTGTTTTGGATTTCAAAGCAGATGATATTCTTAAGTGTAGGCTACGTTTACACATGGGACTAGCCAACCTGGCCATCATTTGTATTCATGCGCCAACTGATGTAAGCCAACCAACAGATCAACAATTTGGTTGATCTAATGGGATCCATATACTAAAATACGACGTCAGAATAGTAAATGGCGACTCTAATGGTAGAGCTGGCAAAAATTAGACTGATATGTAAAAATATAGGTCCATTCTCCCGACTCGATCTATAGCCATCGAGGAAATAATGATGAACTTTGCTATCACGCACGACCCCACTGTGGCTAGCACATTCTTGCCGTACCACCTATATTTTTTTCGCCAGCGCAGTTCTTTTTAAATACCACAGAATTCTCGTATACTCTTCTGCTGACGCATAGTACGTTAATATCTGGTCCAAAAACTTGAGACACAAACAGAATGCATTCCACTGCTTGCTGATATAGAATATGTTGAATACATGTAATTTATAATTTATTTAAATAAGCAAGCGCCCTTGCGAACGTGTCCTTGTGGCGTATTGAATTTTTGTATTCATTGCATAATTTCCTGTTTTGTTGTTTTTCTTCTTCCTGGCTGACCTCTAAAATGGTGCATGTATTAAATAAATATTATATAAAATACATCGTGTATAATCGGTTTGGTTTACCTGTTTTATCCATTTTCCTGCTTATTCTGCTAAAAGGTTATGGGCTCGATTTCGTGAAAATAAAAATAACCAAAAATTAACCATTTCCGGTTACATACATGATATAAGAAATTCAGAGGAAAAAGCATTTGCGACAATCGTGTAAGCGCTTGTTCGTTCATGTAAGAGTTAAAACATTACCACATAGAGCAAATCACCGTGTTTACACATGGTCTCATGAGTGTGGTATCTTGGGTATCCAAAATCCCACCGTCGTTTACACTTGGACTCTGAAACTGGTTTCTTTTTTATTCCTTCTATGTATATGTAAGAATATCTTTATTTACTTTTCAGGTGGGAATGTTGTAAAAAAATTAATTCGTGATTTTCATTATAAAAAGAGCATAAAATAATAATTGTATATTAATTTATATTATATAATTTATATAATATATTATTATAATAAATATTTATAATAATATATAATAAATATAATATTTATAATAATATATAATAAATTAATACATAAAATGTATTATAGTTTGCTATACGGCCAAAGAAGAATGGTTAAAAATTGCCGATGACTACAGCTTGAAATGGCAGTTTCCACATTGTCTCAGTGCGCTTGACGGCCAAAATATTCAGTTCAGACTATCGAAAATGCACCTTTATTTTATAATTTATTTATTTAATAATATGTCATAGCTGTTTCCTTTTAAATGGTTTTAGTTGTAAATGCATTGCCATAGCTATTTTTCTCGCGATGTCAATTTTATTTTATTTTCTATTGTTTTGGTTAATAAAATAAATTTCGTTAAGTTTTTTTTGCTGAAAGCATTAAATTTAATCATAATTTTTAGCCCCTAATATTATTTCAACTCAAATATGATAATTATTGTTGACAAATAATTTAAATTTTTTTTAAACTTTTATCGTATGAAAAAAAATTTCGTTCCATAATTTCGTACGATAGAATTTAAAATTTATTTTTTTCTACAATAACCATCATACCTAAAAAAAAACACTAGATGCTAAGGATTGTGATTAAAATTGTTTTTAGTGGTTTATGCAAAAACAATTTTATGGAATTTGTTTTATTAACCAAAAGGTTCGAAAGTGGTATAACATTTGACTCGCGCATAGGGTAACTGTGACAGTGCCTTACCGCTCAAAGCAAATTCAAATTGCAGACTAATCAAGTTACTACGAAAAAAAAATGGAAAAAATATTATTATGTATAGCAAAACCAACACAAATGTATATACAAGCCATGAAGTTGCGATACTCATGCCAAAAAGTGACTACTATACCTAAGTATTAGTGTTGTGACGTAGTATAATTTGTATATACTTTTATTATATACTTTGATGTAAATAAAAAA
Organism: Tipula confusa; assembly: GCA_963556175.1. Classification (NCBI taxonomy): domain Eukaryota; kingdom Metazoa; phylum Arthropoda; class Insecta; order Diptera; family Tipulidae; genus Tipula; species Tipula confusa. Next base: position 69,200,339 of record OY744475.1, on the reverse strand, counting down.
TGAATACGAATGATGGAACAACAGTATTTTGCGCTCTTTAAGACAAAGCAAAAAACAAATTTATTATTTAACGAGAGAGAGAAGTATTGTTATTATTATTTACTTCATAATATACTATACTATATACTAATAATTTAGAGCAGAGTGGACAGTCGCAAAATATAATTTTTGTTTCGTTTTTTTTGTAGAAATGTTATGTACTTTGAATTTAGAGGAGTATGGACAGTGCGAAATATAATTTTTGTTTCGATTTTTACTGTAGTCAAATTCACTAACACATACACCCAATAGTAGTCATAATATGTTTTACTTAGCCAAGCTTCATGGCTTGTATAATATACAATAGTGTTGGTTTTGTGTATAGACAAAATTTGATTGTATGAGTGCGAAAATACCCGAGAAGTACAAAAAAATTTGGTTTAAAAAAGAAACCCAAACATGGCTGCCGCAAAACCGGTTTTGTAGGTAAAGGGGAAAAGAATGAAGAATGAATCCGGTATCCAAAGACCAAGTGTAAACACACTGAATATCCGGTATCCAAAGACCAAGTGTAAACACACGAACGATTCGTGCGTATTTTTGGTTTGATCGCCACATGACAAAAAACAAATTACGAATGATTTTACACAACAACAACAACGTCGACTTTATATTTTCGCGCATTTTCGTCGTATGTCATTTCATAATGAAAAATTGATCAAAATGGCAACTATTTGAAATAAACGAAACTATACCAAATAAAATACGAACACAAAGGCAACTATACAACAACAAAAATAAAAAAAATTCAACGACCCAGCAAACGTTGAGTTCATCAGTTTTAACTTTTTTTGTGTGCAACCAAAATAAAACAAAAAAAAAGAAACAAAAATATAGTTTTTAAAGATGTAATTACATTTCGTTCTTACTCATATGTTTTCCATATTTGATGGACATATGTAATGGTCGTGTAATGACATTTGAAATAAAAACGCGATACATGATTCTTCGGCAAAATTTAAAAAAAAAAATATTTACGTAAGTACAATCTAATTAGTTGAATTGTTTTTAAGATGGTTTCATTAATCTCAAAATAAAAAAATAATTTAATAGATCTTTTAAAAAGCCGATTATAAAACGGCAGCGGTAGTGGCAATGAAAATTATCAAGAAAAAGAGGTTATGGATTAATGAATTAATTAAGAATACGAAATTATAACGCAGTTTTAATTTGAACTAGAGGCTACGAATCGTGCGTAATTACATCTTGTGGCAATGCCTTTATATCGCCAAGTATTTGAGTGTGCATGCGGAAATCGTTTGAAAAATGTTTAAATGGTATAATGCGTTTGGAAACGAAACAAACTAAAGGCGATGCCACATGCACGTATTTTCTGTAATTAGGTTTTTGATGCCACATGAGTAAACAAAGTACCACCGTTTTTTTACAACAACAATTTTTTATTGTTTTTTTGTTATTTGTTTTTGACAAACAAACACAAAATAGTTATACCATTAGTAAAAAACCTGTTTCTAGGAACGGCAAAACAGAAAAATCCAAATTATTAAATGAAAATTGTTAAATTATTGAAAATTTATTGTTTTAATAATTAAAAATGATTATTTTTGTATAATTGTTCAACAATTAAAATAAAAAATGTGGATTTATCTAGCTGTAAATTGAAAATCTGTTTTTAGAAAAACGTCGGTATTTTTGTCATGTGGCAACGCCTTAAACGTCACATTCATATAGTTCATCTAGTCACGATTTCGTGATGTCGAATAATGGAAATAAAAAAGTGATAATTTTGAATGAAATTTGTAAAGTTTTTGAATTTTATGAGTTGTATTTATTAAATATAGTTAATATGTATCGTTTGCGTTTAAATTTAGTTTTTAAATTTTATTCATTAAATCGTTGCTTAAAGACACATGGAAATCACTTAAAACTTTCAATGAACGATTCACATTCCAAATCGCATTTGGATACTTAGATTACAAAACTTAAAATCCTTTAAATGTATAGCATTTAATGGGAGACGCCCATAATACTTTTAGCGCAAAAGGCATGATTATTATTTATTCAGCATTTTTTAAATTGTCGGCGACCATTTCGTTCGTTACGACGAATTTAATTTGGATTTTACCTTCATTCAATTTTTCGCGAACGAAGTGATGACAAAGATCAAAGTATTTCGTCGTTGGGCTATACATCTAAGTTGATCGAATGAAAACCGATATGCTCAACACGCGGTATGGTCGTTGGTTGCAAATGGCTGAGCCATTTGAATTGGTTTTGCCGTTCCAAAAACTCATTTTAAATTTATGGTTTTTACGGTCTTTTGAAAGATCAATCAATTTCCAAGTGCGATTGCTCATCAACGATTAATATTCATCGTCCAATTCTTGCTTCCAATTTTAACTGATAGCTTTTTCAATGCATTTTTTACATTTTTGGTTCATTGATATTTTCACATGCCAAAAATGTGATAAAATCAGCGCTTCAGATTTTGCTTCGACCGTCTTAATTCAAGTGTGACTTTTTCTGTTGAATTATTTAGAGCTTCGCTGATATTGATCGATTCAATTTCAGAAGGGCCTTCGGCCGATTTACTTGATGAATTGGTGCGTTTAGATCTCTCGTAGCAGCATCAACATCTTCACCGAAATAAGTTTCGTCGATTTTGCATTGAGTTTTCTCCGTTTCTCGTCCAACACGTGAACCATTGCATGCGATCTAAAAATTTGCAAATGATTTAGTTTGGTTTCGATCATGTCCGAATTTCCATTAATGACATTTGATCGGTCTAAAGTCGAGAAACAGAACGATTTTTCTACTATGTCGCCGTTCTCATGGGACCCATGTTTGGCACGGATGATTATCTACCGATACCGCTTGATTTGCATATTGTTTCGTATTGTTAATTTCAGAATTAGGCTACATTATCAGAACTGAAGGAAATATCAATTTGTTTGCCAGTCTGATTCTCGACGTACGCTTTGTATTCACAAAATTTTGAAAAAACTTCTTTCTTCGATTTGATTAAATCATCCACCAAAACGAGCACCATCAAGAAATTCGGTTTTTAGTGGTCTTGCCAAATCATCTTGAATGATTTCAAGTGATACATTTGCTATCAATCCAATCAATTTTTTGTTGAATCACAAAAGCGATTGTTTCCCTTTGAGAAGACCATTATGTCAATTTTTTGGTTTTAGAATTACGGATAATAAAGTCTCTGTTAATTCTGGAATGCATAAAACGTCTTCAACTTTGATACAATTTGCGTTTCCATTTACATTAATCAACACTTAACCGTGACGCACGATTACAGTTTTATGTTTTTTGCCGTCGTTACGTCAGTTACAACCGGTGTTCTAGCGTCAAAAATTATGTTTTGATTTAAGGTTAGATGTTGCGTTGCACCGGAATCCAAATACCTATCGCCTCGATTATTATTTCGGGTCAAAAATACTGCGCTGGATAATGCACTAGATTTGCCATCGAAACGACGACTCTCCTTGAAGCAATTTTTTTTGACGGCGTCTATGGTTAGTTTATGGTCAATATTATCCACGGCCATTACATACGACGGATATTTTTAAGATAAACCGTTTAGCAAAAAATATGCAACGCATTTGTCGTCTAATTTCAAACCAATCGCATTAATTTTCTGTGCCATGCCGACGATTTTGCCAATATATTTTTGCATGGAATCGCATTCATCCAATTTCGTCCAATTTAGCTGTTGAATTAAGCCAACTCGGCGATATCTAACTTTACTAAATTTCTTCTGGTGTTTTGACATCTTGAATATAAATTTAATTTGGCGACTCAACAGAAAGTACTGAAGTCGATCGTGCCTTTTAAGTTTTTTCTGCATTCATAGCCTGCGATCGATTTCTATAATTCGCAATGCTCTAACTTACTGTTAGCAACATTCTACGTGCTAAAATTCTCCTAGCCTTTCAACTTGATGATGAAACTCAACAAATTATTGTTGTTTCCTATGATGCTTATATTTATAAGAACAATCGAACAAAGCTTCCGTATAAAGTTTTTATAGTGAAAGAAAAATTGGAAAAGTTACATGTTCATCACGATTCGACGATGAAATTTAGTACTTATCGAGCTGCATTCCATTACAACGTGACAATTGATTACTATGCTGATAATATAATAATCCCAATATTGTAATGAGAGCCGATAAGAAACCTGTGGGAGAACATGCAAAACGTTTCAATGCACTAACAATTGATGAAGTCAAGTACGAAGAATTCAAACCAAATTGCTGCACTTCTTTATTCGCCATTCACGGGAGTCAGTCCACTGTTGTTTACTAGTCCGTACTTTTGAAAAATGGTTAAAGAGCATACTTTACTGCGGAGAGCGCATTCCAATGAGCTGATGAACCGTCATCTACAACCTTTTTTTTTAATGTGCCGCAGAAAGATGACTTCACCCTAACGCTGCTATTTACTCCGAAATGCCAAAAATGTATACTTGAGATCAATCGCAAAAATTTTAAGGAAGGAAATCCAGTTCTTGGTTTCCCCACATGTATTTTCCACTGATGCATTAAGACGCTTTTACAAAGTTCATTCAAATTTCAAGCAAGAGTGTTTCTATTTGCGTTTGGTTTTCCCTTTAGTCAACGTTCGATGCAATTAACGATGCGTTGAGAGAATTAATTCGAACGGACGATTTATCTGTTGATAAATCGGTAACAAAAATTTGCGTGAAAAAACTCTGAAGGGTATGAACTACAGGGATTTTCTTTTTAGACGCTCCCGATGAAACTGGAAAAACTTTTTACAACGATTCGCTCACAGAATAAATCACGTCTTTGTAATGTCAGTGAAGAAACCGATAAACGCCATCGTTGAAGCAAAAAAATGCTAAAGGAAAGTATAAATGGGAGGACGTTTTAAAATCACGCATTCCATTGATTACGACCGACATTCGATTATTCGACTTTAAATGCTTGCAGTTTCCGGTACGACTTACATTTGCGGCATTAACAAACCGCAGTGGTAGCCATTGAGTGTTTGTGACATTAACCTTTGAATTCCATGCATTTCGCATGGCCTGTTCTCGTGTCGGAAAAACATGAATCCGTTATTTCTAAATGAACTCCTCCTCAATTTGAACATCCATGGCCACAATCGTTAATAGATAAAAAAATAAAATGATCACTCATAAATACTTAACTAGTAAATAATATAAATGTACAATACCTTTCCACAAATTCCGACAAAACGATCACAAACAAATGCAATAAAATTTAATAGGACAACGTCTGCCACGTCAGATAATTTTTTAAATAAAAATTAGACAACAGCAACAAACAGTTTATTTCAAAAAAATGTATGTTTGGTTACACGTTAAACAACATGGCGGGCATAGAAATAATTTTTAAACTATACAGATAATACAGCATACAAAATTAATAAATACATACATAACCTTGCCTGTATATTTGTAACTCCCGGGCACGATAAACAAAATATGTTTAATATAAAATAATTAAAAATAAATAAATAACTTCTAAATTCATTTATTTTATTAATCGGACGCTACATAAAAAAGCACGTTTTTAATTTTATAACATGGCGGATGGAATCATGCGAATTTGATGACATTCTATATTTCGATCCCTATAAACCAAATTCAATAAAATTACCTTGCTCATGCTAAGAGTTGAGTTAGCAAAATCAAATTTTTTTATGAATTGGTGTATATGGATCATGAATGGGATATAATGACATTAGTTTATATAAAAATAATGATACTAAATTTTAAGGATATATTTTATCATGATTTATTTTGAATTTAATGTCAAAACGTGAATCATATAAAAACACATGAATCAATATAGAACAATTTAAATTCTAAATAAAAATATGATATATTATGCGTAGAGAACCTATCATTTTAGGTTATGTGTTAAACATGATTTCGATTTCATAGATATATCAGCAAACGGGAAGCTAGAATCCGTACATATAATCGGTAGTATTGTTCCACCATGCAAACTTAACTGTTCGCATACAACTGATAAAAAGTCATACTTAGAACGATCTTCTAGATCTTGGCGAAACACCTTAAATGCATGTAGTGTTAAACAGCTTAGTATCCACAAATGTAGTGTTAAACAGCTTAGTATCCACAAATTAATTTTACTAGTGATACTTACATAATTATAAGCAATGGTTGGACTTCTGAATTTGGTGATATTATTATGTACAGCATTGGTTAATATTTCCGCTTCTAATTGTAATGCAGTTCCCAACTTCGAAATATAACATGATAGTACATAGGTAAAATTTATTCCCACAATTTCTGAACAATGTCGACCTGTTTTATCAGATTCCATACGCATTTGGCAGGTTACGAATTTGGTTTGTAGCTCTTGGTTTTGATTTAATAAGAATAATGCACACGATTGAATTTTATTGGTTTCGCATTCAGATATACCGTGTTCACAAAAAAAATCTTCACCACCATTCACACTCTAGAATCAGATTTCAAATTTATATATTTCAAAACTAATCAAATTTTCGTTCATAGATAAACTACTTCGGAATTTCCAAATGGTACATACGATATATCGACATATGATCGTATATATTCGTAAGCGATAGCTAACTGATTGGTTATAAAATTGATGCTGTCTTCGCAAAATGATCCATAATATAACCCAATGTGGAGCTAAAATTAATATTTTATCAAAATAGAACGTGCGGATAACCCATTAAATGCTATATTTTACCTTTGGCTTTGACTCTTGTTGACCTGAAACTGTAATTGTAAAGATTAACAGTATACACGCAATAAATGTGTACATTGAGAGGTACTAAAGCGAAATTATAGCGTAACGAAATATAAACTAAATTTTACAAAATATATATATTATAAACTATTTATTGTGACACAACCACAATCGAGCTAAATTGAACAGGAAAAGAAAAGCTACTCTGAAAATTTAATTTAGACAGACTAGGAAAATTGTTTTTAATACTGGCATTTGAGTTTATGTCATTATTGAGATGTTTTGTAAACAAAACTGGGTGGCAGGAGCATCAAGAATGCTACTATCGAAAAATTACCAATGGAAATGGCGATATCTTTTAATTCTGCGCAGCCCAGATAGGCGTTAGAAGATAGGGCATATGGCCCTTTAGAAAGAAAGGGAATCATTACGAAACATAAGTCTACTCAGTAGCGCCACTTGCGTCAAAACCTAAGAGTGATGGTAACACACGAATGTGTAATTCATATTATAAGGACCATTCAATTAAGACCCGATCAAAAATAGTTTGACTTCGGCGTATAATCAGCTAGAACTAGACGACAGATCGAAACAGTTAGTCTCGTGGAGTACACAATTGGGTAACTACATAGATAGAAAAAGATAGAAAAAGTTATAGCATATATTCCGGCCATAACAGATTTCTTAGACGATATTATTGTAGCTACAAAATCAGAATGTGACCATTTTGATCGAATCTATGCAGTTTTCGAAAGGTTAAGAACTCACCAATTTGGCAAAATGTATTGGAAATTAGATCATAGTTGGACTAATTACTACAAAAAGATATAACGTTTGATTGATCCCAAAAGTGCGAAAAACCTTTTGACCTTTAAAGACAAGAACTAATTTCAGAGCAAGTTTAAGAACCTTACGATGCCGATTTGCCCTTTAATCTAACCTAAGTGATGTGGAGTAGGTCCGCTAATTTCACTTACTTTGCCGGGTTGTACAGAATGCACGATCGAGAATGCTTTAAGACTTTAGCGAATGCCGAAAAGAATTATGCCAGAATTAAAAAAGAGGCATTGACTATTTTATTCGGGACGGAAAAATTCTTTCAATATTGGATAGGGCGACATGTTACCCTTATAACCGACAACAAGCCGTTTTTTGGGATTTTCGATGAAAACATGGGAGTTTCACGAATGTTGGAAAGCCGTTTGCAGCAATGGGCAATCTATATGTCAGCATTTAACTACACCATAAAACATGTAAAGTCTGAAAATAACAGTGCGGATGTGCTTTTTCTACTTCCAATCATGACGGATAACGATTCAATAAGACAATTACTGTCTAGAACGATTCACAAAAAGACGAGCTTTTAATGATATTGAAAGAAGAACCTTTACAAGGGAACTTTAATACATTAGATAAAGTTATGTTTGGCCCTTATATAATGGGGCGTGGTAAAGTTGAGGATAATATTCTCATTAGAGATAAATTCTCATTGAGCAATACCACCTAAGTCGTTAAGAATTACAATTTTAAAGGATGTGCACCAATCGCACATGGGAATTATAAAAACCAAGATACTATATGTATGGTGGCCTAACATTGACCAAGTCGTTGAAAATCTAATAAAAATTTGCGTGGTATGTTTGTATAGAACGACACAAATCCACTTAATGCGATAAATTTACCGTTGGAAATCCTGAAAAGACCATAGAGTAGAATTCATAAAGGTTACCTGTTAAAAATCGTAAATGCAAATATTGAAAGCATTGTAAATCGTTTCCATGTGGATTATCGGTTCACACCTCACTGTACGGCTGGTCGACCGTCAGCCAAGGCTTTATTAGAATACACAAAAAAAATGCTATAGATTTACTAATGCCTGTGAAAATGCTTAACCCGAAGGAAAAGGGTAATATAGATTGTGATACATCAGAGTAGGAATCATTTGGAATAGTCTAAACGAAGATATAAGGAAATACAAAAAAAATCAGCCTATATAGTTCGCATAAATCCGATGCATTGGCGTGAGGTAAAAATAGCTTCCGATTTTCACAGAAGAGATCTTGTTATAGTGTATGTCATAGCTTTGAGGGAAGATGAATTTTACATAAGGACTTAGAGACAACATATTGATTTAGAAATCAATTAGATTTCTTCAATTGGAATTGATTCATTGGACTGTAGGGCCAAGCTCTTGGCTTACCTCCCGGATAACGTTGGGCCTATTTCTACACATTATTATCTTCTGGGGGTAATGAAATATCTAGGTTTTCGTTGAATACAGGTTTTAACCTATCGATAGAGATTTTAGTTGATTTACCATGTAAATCAACGACGAAGAATTGTGCGTACCGCTTAAGGACAAGATAAGGTCCTCTGTAAGGAGGTTGTAAATAATGATTTTCTTACAGAATTGGTACGTATGGAGACATGAGAACAAGTATTGAGTTCTTTGTAAACAAATATTTTGTCTGCAGAATGTGAACAAATATTTTGTCTGCAAATATTTTGCTCTTAAACCTAAGAGAATGGACGGTAGAAACTGTGTCCAATCAGGACGATTTTAGCACATTAAGGAACTTTTGAGACTCCTATGCCATGTCTCAATGATGCCATTGCATTTCTGGTTATAACTCGTGGTTCTTTTGTGTTCAAAACCCAAGAGTTTTGAAAGTTCGGCAAAGAGATGCGACTCGAATTGTGAACCTTGGTCGATGACTATGGAAGCAGGAACACTGAATCGAGCGATCCAGCCTGACTTTTTCATGTCTGGCCAGATTTTTCTGTAAGGAGTTTAACAGAAGCTTGAATTCCCGGATGTGACAAGTTGTGGAATGAATTAAAAACAGATGGTTTAAACTGTTTGGGAATGAAAGGTCGTGAAATTTTAGTAGAAATGTCGCAAAAAATAGAGTTTGTCGAATTGAGACAAACGGGAATCTTAGTGAATTTAAGTGAGTTGTTACTCAAAATGAACTGTTGAAGTTCTTTGTCTGTCACCTGAGCATCTGCAATGCTTTCATAATCAATTGATTCCGGTAAAGAAATCTGATCGATTCTTGAAAGTGCATCAGCTACGACGTTGTCTACACCCGAAATATGTCGAATGTCTGTGGTGAACTGACCAATAAAATCCAAGTGACGAAATTCTCGAGTTGAAATGCGAAAGAAAGGGGCTTGTGGTCAGTACGTAAAGAGTGAAACTACGACCTTCGAGAAGATATCGAAAGTGTTTATTGCCTGAATAAGCGGCAAGTAGTTCTCGGTCGAAAGTGCTATAACGTTGCTGAGCATCATTGAGTCTAACGGAGAAGAATCCCAACGGTTGCCAGGAACCCCCCAATGATTGTTGGACTACTGCACCCAAGGCTGTGTCAGAAGCGTCTACCATGATTGCCAACCGAGCGAACATGGAAGGATGTGCAAGAGTTGTGGCTTGACACAACTTAGTTTTGCAATTCTCAAAACCTTCCATGGATGCCTCAGACCAATTAATTAAAACTTTACTATTTTTTGTGTAGCCCCTAAGAAAATTGTTAAGTATTAACTGATCTTTTGCAGCTCCAGGAATGAAGCGTCGGTAGTTATTTATCATTCCTAAAAAACGTTTACGTTGACTGACTTGTTTGGGTCGTTCAAAGTTCACAATAGCTTTGACGCGTTGCTTTAGTGGAAGAATACCGACGGCGTTAACTGAGTGGCCGAGAAAGTCAACTTAAGATTTAGCAAAAATGCATTTTTCTAACCTGATGATTAAGCCAAATTCAGATAATTTGGAGAAAATTATTCTCAAATGGGCAATGTGTTTCTTAAGAGATTTAGAAGCTACTAAAATGTCGTCTAAATAACAAAAACAGAAAGAAAATCCTGCTAACACTCTTTGCATTAGACGTTGAAAAGATTGAGCCGCATTACGCAAGCCAAAGGTCATTCTTGTGAATTCAAATAATCCAAAAGCGGTGATGATGGCGGTTTGAGGAATGTTGGCAGGTTCGACGGGGATCTGATGGTAAGTTCTTACCAGATCCAATGTTAAGAAAACATTGCATCCTGCTAGTTGCTGAGTGAAATCTTGCAATTACGAAATGGGATACCTATCGGGAATTATGACGTTGTTAAGAGCCCGATAATCTCCGTATGGCCTCCAAGTTCCATTCTTTTTCTTTACCATGTGAAGAGGACTTGCTCAAGCGGAATCGCTTGGCCGGCAAATGCCTCTCTTTACCATGTTTTGGAACTCTTCCTTACCTAAAGCTATAGTTGATCCGCCGGTAAACGACCATTTGTTACAAGACCATGAGTGACGTTGTGGAGTATTGGTTTAATTTCGAAGTCGTCTCTAATTACTTCAGAGAATTCTGACAGTAACTCAGAGATTGGAGAGAGAAGTTGAGTCTTGTCGATGTTAGTCAGAGAGCAATGTGTCAACCTTTACAATGCACAAACGGTAGAAAGTGTGGTCAATGGATCGATGAGTTTTTTTTTAATGTCGACGATAAGACCAGTTTTTTAAGAAAGTCAGCTCCTAAAATTGACAACGAGACTTCTGCGACTAGGAAATTCCAAACGAAGTTTCTTCTAAGTCCCAAATCCAACTCTAACGAACTGGTACCTAAAGTTTTAACTTTTGTACCATTCTCAGCTAAAAGGTTGAATGCTGAGTTAGAAGAAGAAGAGTAAGTGGTAGTTTTAAATAGATTAGGAGGGATAACAGAAATATCCGCTCCTGTATCTATGAGAAAGTGTTGATTGGAAAAGATTTCCCGCACCATAAGACGACAAGAATTGTTGTCATCAACGCATGCTGCCATGTATTGATGATTTACGTGTTTTTTTGAATTATTTTCTGGTGCGCTTTTACCAAAATGCTTACAGAACGGTAAACATTTATTTGCTTTGCTACCGAATCTTTTGTGGTAAATACATTCATCGTTTCGCGAATTAAGACGGAACCTCCTTTTCCTGTTGTTGGAACGAACAGGAGTTCGAGTTCTAGATTCCTTAACTCTGCGATCATTACAGAGATCGATTTTTTCTTAAATTTTTTGAACAGATCCGTGATCTGTTCGTCAGCATTGGAATCGACAGATGAACTGATGGGCTAAATACGACTAATTTGCTCAAAATATTTACATGTAGATTTAGTGATGCCACAAACTAAATGAAATAACCATTAAACAGATCAAATGCGTGTTTGCAATTAGAATAATATCCAATTGCTATAAATTTGGTGAGTTAATAAAAAAAAAATCGACACCAATAGGATACTCTTCATCAAGCCAATCTTTTGGATTTAATTTTCACCATACCTAGAGTAGCTTGGGTGGAACCGGCAATATAAGTTTCACAAAAAGCGTTTGCACCATCGGTGATTGATTTCATGATATTGTGGTTTCTCATATTTGTTTATCAGATCTTCCTAATTGAAATATAAGATTCGACTTGTACGAAAACTACTGTCATAGTTATTTATGGTCACTGCCGACCCAATGACCTCACATCTTGACCCGAGACCGACACTCGAAACTATTACAATAGTAAATTTATCTTCGAGAAATCTTGCGCTAAAGTAACAATTTTGAGGTAAACTCCACTGTAAAGCAACGTATAGCCTTGGACCACGTGACCTCCCCTTTATTGCTATCGAGTTATTAAAAAATGTTGGCGGTATCCAAGTTTTCTTGTTCATTTTTTGTAACAAAATTTGTTTTGACAAAACCTTCCACTTGCACCGCTTTCCACGAGCAAGAGACATTTTGGTGGTAATATAAGGATATCATGCTCGGGTTTAAATACTTTACGAGACATTTGAGGCCAAATATACCCTATAAACAATAAAATAAAATCCAACATTTTTGAAATGACAAGTAAAACCACCAAAATAAATTCATATAACTGTTTATTGATCCACAAACGCCATTGATGTGTTGAATACACTAGACCTAATACGGTGCAATATCAGTACATTCTATTGGTATATTTAAAACATCAAACGCAGCTAGTTGTTCACATAAAACCGTTTTAAATCCAAACTCTGATCGATTCTGAAGATCTTGGTTGAACGTCTTAGACAAATTAAAAAAAAAAATTTACGTTAAGCATTGCGCAACAAATTTTACAGGTTAAAAAAAATACTCACATGATTATATACGATAGTTGGAACCCAAGCGATTGGGTTCTGAATTTGATTGGTCAACGCTTCTTTTTCTAATTGCAGTTTAGTTCCCAAATCAGAATTAAAACAGTCAAGTACATCTGCAAAATTGAGTCCTACACGTTCAGCACATGTTTGACCCGTTTTATCGGACTCGGCACTCATTTGGCATACAACATAAGCCACTTTCAAACGTTGATTATTATTTAGTAAATGCAAAGAACATGATTGAAGGCGGCTTCCGTCGCAAGCACCGGGACCATGTTGGCAGATGAAGGATTCACCACCATTTACACTCTATAAAATTATTGGTATTTTATTTACCCCCACAAAAACATAAACTAAACAAAATAATTTTTTGGATGATTTACCTCTGATTTTCCAAAAGGTACATATAAAAATTCTACATAATTCCCGATATAATCGTACGTTGCAGCTAATTGATTTTGCATGAAATTGTAGCTATCTCTACAAAGTGGTCCATAATATAATCCTACGTGAAGCTAAAAAATAATAAAATCAGTTAAGTAATAGTCCTCCTACTCCAAATATAGTTATTACCTTTGAGTTGTTCTGTCCCGAAACGGAACACGCGTAAACCACTAAAATATATGCTAAAAGCTTGTACATTGTATGTGCGGAATGTTGTTTAAGGTACTAAACTGAAACGAAAATGTAATACTGTCGTTTTGAAGTACACCTTAGATTTGGTAATTTAATGTCGATATTTTTGTGTAGATCGAACAAATTGATTAGACATAGATAAATTACACAAGCTCAATTGTATTTAATGACATAATCGTCAATGTTTTATCTCTTCGATTGATATGGGACACTCAATGTCTTGGTTTGAACTTTGTAAGTTTTTTGTTTTGTCATGAAACTATTCAATCGTCTTGATTAATTATACTATTATAGTCAGTGTCAATGTGAGTCTATGCGATATGCCCAATTTTGTTAACAGATAGTGAACAATTCATTTACATTTCGAGCCGAAATAGATGGAAAAACCAGTAATTGCCAAATAATTAAAATGAATATTTAAATAATTTTTGTAGTAAACATCTTATCGTTAAGGTAGATAAGATTCCAATTTTTTCTATGCTTTACTTAAGCACTTTGATTTTATAACGGATATTGTTTCGAACTCAAGTTTATTTACGAGCATTTTTTTGAAAACTAGAAGTAAAATTTTTTCAAAAGGTACATATATTTTGGATCACAGATTAACCCACTTAGGTGATATCATAATTATTATTATGTTTAATTATACTTTAAATAAAAGACCGATGATTTACGATCCCTTTGTTTAATTTTATGCGTCCATACGCTTCATCGTCTTCTTCCCTACTCCCAATCAACCAAACATTCGTCATTCTCATCATCCTATCTTCATGTTTCCCAACAAACCATACATAAGTAATTATATACATTTCAATCAATTACATCTCCCTCCTTAAGACAACAACTTAATATTATAAGGTATACATTCACAAAACTAACTGACTTCAAAAACCGTTAGCATTGTAAGGGTAAAAAAAATAACAATCATATGGATAGGTACATATTGTAATCATGTAAATAAAATATAATGGGTTTATGGGGTTAATTAGAAAGAACTATATATATATAGTACTTCCGGAAAGAAAAGAGGGAGAGAAGGATATATATGTATTATGGGAACCGCTCAGAACTGGACATGTTAAAACTGGATATTTCAGAATAGGATTTGACAAAACGAGATAAGTTACAAAACTGGATATATCAAAATTGGATATTTCAATACGAGATAAGGTACAAAACTAGATATGGTACAAAACTGGATATTTCAAAACAGGATATTTTGACAGGTGATTTAAACATAGAATGTTTTTTTAGGAAAGTTCTGGAATATGGCCAATTAGGAAGGAGCTCGACGAGTTCTTAACCGATTATGATGAAATTCGATACGTAGGATGAAAATGAAATTTTAAAATGATTGTTTGGGAAAGTTCTGGAATATGGCCAATTAGGGAAGAATTCGATGAGTTCTTAACCGATTATGATGAAATTCTATATGTAGGATGGGAATGGGATTTAAAAATGATTTTTTGGGAAAGTTTTGGAATAAGGCCAATTAGGAAGAAACTCGGCGAATTCTTAACCGATTATGATGAAATTCGATATGTAGGATGGGAATGGATTTTAAAATGACTTTTTGGGAAAGTCCTGGAATATGGCCAATTAGGAAGGAACTCGGCGAGTTCTTAACCGATTATGATGAAATTCTATATGTAGGATGGGAATGGGATTTAAAAATGATTTTTTGGGAAAGTTCTGGAATAAGGCCAATTAGGAAGGAACTCGGCGAGTTCTTAACTGATTATAATGAAATTCGATACGTAGGATAAAAATGGGGTTTAAAATGATTTTTTGGAAAAGTTCTGGAATATGGCCAATTAGGAAGGAACTCGGCGAATTCTTAACCGATTATGATGAAATTCGATATGTAGGATGGGAATGGATTTTAAAATGATTTTTTGGGAAAGTTCTGGGATATGGCCAATTAGGAAGGAACTCGGCGAGTTCTTAACCGATTGTGATGAAATTCGATATTTAGGATGAAAATGGAATTTTAAAATGATTTTTTGGGTAAGCTGTGGAATATGGCCAATTAGGAAGGAACTCGACGAATTCTTAACCGATTATGATGAAATTCGATATGTAGGATGGGAATGGATTTTAAAATGATTTTTTGGGAAAGTTCTGGAATATGACCAGTTAGGAAGGAACTCGGCGAGTTCTTAACCGATTATGATGAAATTCGATATGTAGGATAAAAATGGGATTCAAAAATGATTTTTTGGGAAAGTTCTGGAATATGGCAAGTTAGGAAGAAACTCGGCGAGTTCTTAACCGATTTTGATGAAATTCGATATGTAAGATGGAAATGGGATTTTAAAATGATTTGTTGGGAAAGTTCTGGAATAAGGCCAGTAAGGTTCTATACTTGTATATTTCTAAGGAGAGAAATAGAATTTTCCTTCACTTAATGTTTTTTTCTATAATTGTATAATTAAATTTGATTTTAAAACCTTTTTTGGGAAAACCTCTGAAATATGGCCACTAAGGTTTCATACTTGAATAATTTTAAGCAGAGAGATAGAATTTTCCTTTACTTAATCGTTTCATCATAATCGGTTAAGAACTCGCCGAGTTCCTTCCGTATTGGCCATATTCCAGAACTTTCCTAAAAACTCATTTTAAGTTTAAATCACATTTCGAAATATCCTGTTTTGAAATATCCAGTTTTGTACCATATCTCGTTTTGTACCTTATCTCTTTTTGAAATATCCAGTTTTGAATTATCCTGTTTCGTCAAATCCAGTTGTAAAATATCCAGTTTCGACCGGTATCCATGTATTATATATATCGTGGTCGAAGGAAGGATAAAAAATACATAAGCAATCGTGTTTAATAATTCTGTTTTTAATAAAATTGGATATTGGTGTTAATCGGCGGGTTTTATCTAATTAATATAAAAATAAGTTGAAGACTTATAGTTCAGAAGTGGGATTTACGTGTGATAATTGTTAGAAGGATAAATAACAATTAAAGATGTCGAAAGATTTGAATGTAAGACAATTAAAGAAGGAATTAGCGGCACGTGGACTTAATACTACTGGAGAAAAGGAAGAGTTATTAGAAAGATTATTATGTAATTTAATGGAGGAATGTGCAGAATAGTGAAGTCAGGATGGTGAACAGGACACATGGTTATGTCGATAAGATAAGCAACTTTATGCCACATGTGGATCAGCAGATGGACCATTAAATTAATATAAATCAGAAGGATTAGGAGAATCAGGGTCATCGGATCCAACAGAAGACGGTAGAAAATCATCAGAGCAGTGAATACAGCATGTAGGGGCATTGATGGATACACATCAGATAGATGCAAGATTGGTTGTATTGGCAGCAAAAGATAATATGAAAATGTATACCCAAAAATGGTACGAGACTGTAAAAGTGGAACGAATTTAAATGTGAGTTGCAGCGTAATTTCAATTCACATAAAAATTCAAGCCGAAATACATGATATATTGAGGGAACGAGTCAGGAAGAAGGAGCAAGGACTCGCGGAGTATTTTTACGAGATTTGTGCAGCTGCAAAAAAATTATAAAAAGTGAGGAAACACTATCTATTATATAATACAAGGAATAAACGAATTTAAACTTAGTGGCACACTGAAAACTATTCGGATAAATAGTTTAGAGCAGTTAAAGGAACACATCGAGTGGTTTATTAAGATGAACGGTGGAAATGAAAGGAAAGATTTAGAAATGGATGTGAACAGGAATTTAAATAAGTCGATTAAAATAATTCCGCAGTCGGAGGATAGTAGTTTGCAAGAAAAGAGGCGTCAACAATGCTATAATTGTTTCCAGAACGGTCACATAGCGAGCAAGTGTTCATTGCCATTACGGAAGCCAGTTTGTGAGAGGTGTAAGAAGATCGGGCATAAAAAAGAGGACTGTAGAGTCAAAATACGTACGAGTGAAGATAACAAAAAAGTGTATCAAATATCAAGACAGTCGAGATGTGTGGAAAGCAGGGTAATTGTGAGGAAAATACAATACAGGTGGATCATACAGCCAAGGCGATTATGGACAACAGGTTAATCGATACCAACGTACTCATAGATTCTGGAAGCACAGTGAGTATAGTAAGAGAGAGTCTTATTAAATGATGCAAATATAATAAGTTGGCATAGAATATGTCTTTGATAAAGGGAATTACCGACAGTAGTTTGGTAGTTTTAGGAAATATATTGACAAATGTTGTAATAATTAATGATAAATTATTTAAAGTAGATATATTAGGTAGTCACAAATGAAACCAAAGATGTAAATATCATTCTGGAAGATCAGTTAATGCTAATAGGAAGTAAAAGTGATATTAGTGTGGGTGATACGGAGGAAACTTTAAAGTTTAGAAACAAAGTTAGTAAACGAACGGGAAAAAGAATGGGATTAATTGTTAGGTGATACAGAATATCTATTAAATAAATCAGTAAATAAAGCAGTTAATGACCTTCCTGCAAAATAGCTATTTGGAGTGGTGCAAAGAGGAATGGGCAATAAGCCAGTCGAATGTATGAATTTACAAGACGATAGTAGAGATTTAGAAAAAAATTAGAACAGAAGCGAAGTTAGCTAATGAGAAACAACAAGATTATAACAAACGTTATTATGACAAGGGAATTAGGAAATAAGTCAATTATCCAGCAGTTGACTAAGTATTAGGGAAACTCCGCAAGTGGGACAAAACAATAAGTTAAAAAGAAAGTTCAAAGGGCTTTATAGAGTTTCAAAGGTATTAGGTCGGAATAAGTTCATTATAAAGGATATTGAAGGGTATCAAGTTTCGACGAGATTATTTGAGGGTATATTTGATTCCAGAAACATGAGATTATATTCGAGGAATAATGAATCCTGTGATCAAGCGGTTGAAGAGGAAGAATATTTAGACGAGGAATGTGAAATTGAGTATTTGAACTCTGCGGAAGAAATGATAGAATGATTTTGATTGACTGTTTCACTGTTCTAGTCCTCATCTGACAGTTCATCATTAATTGGTAATGTACTGAGATAATCAGCATTGCCATTTTCACATCCTTTTCTGTATTTCAAAATAAAATCAAACATTGCTAATCTTTTGCTGTACCTTTGAAGACGGGACGCAATGACTGCTGATTGACCCTTTTTCTCTGAAAATATACTTTCCAACGGTTTGTGGTCGCTATAAATTATCTCATAGTGACCAAAAACATATTTGTAAATTTTTTTTCATAGCGAATACTACTGCAAGAGCTTCTCTGTGTAAAATTGGATAATTCTTTTCGGCTTTTGTTAACGTGCGGGATACGAAAAATACTGGCTTCTCAACTTTATCAACGATGTGATACTAAGATGCAACTTAATCCTGCATCGCTCGCATCACAAACAACCACAATTTTTTTCTTTGGGCTGTAAAACTACAAAATTTTACTATCTAACATGTCTGATTTGCATTGCTCAAAAATTTCTTGATATTTATTATTCCATTCCCATTTTTTAATTCTTTCTTCCATATCCCATAGAAAACACTACATTTTTTATTTAAACTTGGCAAAAACTTTGCATAATAATTCAATAATCCAACGAAAGATTTCAACGCTGTAGCATTTTTTGGGGTGGCGCCTTAATAATTGCTTTGACCTCACTACATGGACTTACACCTGAACTAGAAATTTCGTGTCCAAGATAATTTAATTTTTTAACAAAGATTTTACATTTATCATAATTTACTTTAACGTTATATTTTTGAAATTTCTGAATAACTAACATTAATTTCGCATACGCAGACCTTCAATTGTACTCCTATAAGTATATCGTCTATATAGCGAAATGTATTTTCCATATTTTTAAAATTTGGTCCATAATCGATTGAAAGATTGATGACGCTGGTTAGAAACCATACGGCATTCGTTTATATGAATATAAACCACGAAGTACATTTTTTGTAAGAATTTCTTGCGCCTCTTGACTTAACTTTAATTGAGTATAGGCAACGTTTAAATCTAATGACAGAAAGTATTTACAGCCAGCCAGGCTTGCCAATACTTCATATTGTTTTAGCACCACAACAATAGGTCACTCGGACGCTCACTCCGTAACTGTAACGGGAGTAATTATGCCATCATTTACTAGCTGATCTAACTCCTTTTCGAACTTTTCTCTCAAACTAAAAGGTAAGGTATACGCCTTATGAAAAATTGAAGTAAAATTCTCTATCAAGGGAATATTAACTTCAAATTCTCTAATAGGTGTTTTTCCTTCAAACACTGCACTAAACTCGCTCTTTATACGATCACACATTTTACTTCTATACTCCTGACATACATCAACATTTAGTATTTTGAACCATCCTCTCCAATTAGGATAAAACGTATCCAATCAATCTCTACCATATAATGACGTTGTACCCGGTTTCGATCTGCAATATTTTGCGATGTGGCCAAAACCATTACACGAAAAACATTTTATATCCCAGCGGCTACTTGAAAATCATTGTCGAGCTCCTCTATCGCCTTTAAAGTTATTGCTATTATGTCTGGTACCATCAAATTGTTGTGAACCTTGATAACTGCTTTTTTTACGAAATTGCCCAACTTTATTGATTACTTTAAACTTATTAAATTGTTTTATTTTCATTCAAAGTCATTAATTCGACACGTAATCTTTCCTCAAGAACACATTGTAAGTAAAATATATATTTTATTGAAATTTTCGTGCTGGCACATGGTCCGATCAAGTTGCATAACAACATAATCATAATCTTCTCTTCTTCAACTTTGTTAAAAAATTTTAAAATTTTCATTTCCATATAGTCGCCAAAATTTTCTTCGTTCACAAAGGGCTCCATGTACCCGATTAATTTATTGCCATCCATTTTATTTTTTTTCTTCGACTTTTTTTTTTTTTAATTTTATATTATACACGTGTTTTCTATTGTGATTTTCACAAATTTTGTATAAATTATATACAAAAACCCTTTTTCTCGTCGCCATTATTATTATGTTTATAATTATTCCTGATATTCCTTTATTTTAATTGTATGCGTCAATTCGCGTCATCGTCTTCTTCCCTTCTCCCAATCAACCATAAATTCGTTATTCTCATCATCCTATCTTCATGTTTCCCAACAAACCATACATAAGTAATTATATAAATTTCAGTACATTACAATAATGATAATAATATAAGTTTTCGTCATAATGTACGTAGTTATGACCATTGTGCGAGCAAAAAATAGCTCCCTTGCCAAAGATTTATGCACCATCCGTTTAGGATGGGCTCTTCGAACGTGTCCCAGAAAATGAGCGTGATGATTATGACAGAGTATAATGAAAATGTTGGAGCGTAAATATTGAGGTGATCATAAACGAGAATTCTACAGAATGGAGCCAATCTAGCAGATTCCAAAATGGATCCATACTACACGAAAGGAATTAAGATCGATGCCTTTATTAACGATGTAGGGATGTGGAGACAAGGAGTGCTGTAGTATTGTCTTTAAAAGCCAAGTTCACAGACACTATCGCTGCGCATTAACCAACGAGACAACATATTATTTCATCAAGATGCGAAAAATGGAAATAGATGAACCAACGATGAAACGAGATAGCAGCCTATCGTCAAAGAAGTTCGCAACCTAAAAATCAGATGTTGGGTAGTGACAGAAAGGGCCATAAAGCGATTAAGAAACCAAAACCAATGGAAGAAAGGAAGAAGCTCAGAGAATTGCCGAGGAGTAAAGCCAAGGAGATTGTGTAGAACGGTGAAGTAAACAACCAAGATCCCCATTGCCACTGTATCGCAGACCAAGGGACAAAAGATGCAGCGGCAGGCTGAAATTTTGTATATGTGACAAGGTTGATCACTTATCACGGGACTGTATATGGAGTAAGGAAGATTACTCTCCTCTATTCCATGGCAAAGAAGCAATGAGGCAGTAGTCAGGAATGAAGGCTAAACACCGACAGCATTATAAAACAAGATTGATCAACATAAGGGAAACTCAAACGTATATTAGGTTCAACGAGACAGTTTGCGGATCGAGTATGGTTATCTACAGTGAATTTGGCAGTTAATAGTGGTACGTAAGGTTGGGATCCCAGAGATTTTACGTGCTATCTATGAATTAATAAAACGCTAGCCAAAATACGTGAAAGATTTGACTGGTCAGGATGTCGGCAGTCAATAGCAGAATAGTGTCAAAACTGTGACCAAAGTATGGCGGTTAAAGGACCCGCTCGAAAAAGTTAAGATACAGTAATAGTGAAAATAAATATGTGCTGGTAATGATGGATTGCTTCAGCAAGTGGCTGGAGGTGTATCTAAAACAAAATCAAGAGATAACTAGTATATATCACGAATACTGTTGTTCATTATGATCAAGGGCGGCATTTTGAGTCAGTTCTGTTACAGGGGATGTGTCACATCTTTGACAAGGGGCACATCTTTGACATTTCTATCTACAAACGGCTCTGTAATACTTGTATGACGCTTATCGTTGCCCTCTAAGTTTAGGGTCAAATAGAATAATACAATATTATGACTATACAAAAATTAGATAGAGTATAGTGATAATAATGTACAGTCCAATTTCGTTGTCTAAAGAACCATTACATCTCAATTAAAAATGGTTAAACTGTTAATAACGTTAATAATTTCTTTGTCAATTGGAAGACTGAGCGGCACCATTAAAGATCCACAAAAAGTATGCACGATTTCTTATCGATACAATTATATTTCTAAATTCTAAACTTTTTTGATTGTTACAGCTACAAATTGCTTTGTATTACGAATATTTATGTCCGTACAGTACAATATTTGTCGTTAAGCAGCTGTTTCCAGTTTTCGACGATATCGATAACTACGTAAATATTTTGTACGTTCCGTTTGGCAAAGCTGAGGTAGGAGTCATCGCAATTTTTTTAAATTTTATATAATACTTCGATTTTTTAATATTTTGAAGAGTGTCAACAATGGCGAAAAGTTTATTTGTCAACATGGACCACCTGAGTGCGAGGGCAATAAACTACAATCGTGCGCTTTACATTTATTGGATGGTAATCAACGAAAACAGACCGAGTTTGTTGCGTGCCAAATGAAATTTGGAAATGATGAAACTGGCCGAAATTGTTCGAATTTGGTAGATATAAGTTACGATAGTGTCACGGATTGTGTTAATTCGACGCTTGGAAACAATTTACAATTGGAGGCTGAAAAGGAGACTAACAAAATTAGAAAACCGTTAGAATTCGTACCGACAATAGTTTATAATAATGTAGCGTATCGGTTTTGTGTATGATGTCGATTATTTTATGTGATAACCGTCTTTTTTTTTTTTTGTTGATATTTTAGGTATTCAACGAAGAATTGCGTCGACGGTCGAAAAAACATTTCCTAACTGTTGTCTGTGAAGAACTGACTAAGCTTAATAATACGCCACCGATATGTTCAAATGAAATATGATTGGTACGGATGGTTTAATGTTCCTATTGTCCAAAAAAGAAAATCGTTTACAATAAATGCTTTTTTTATTTTAATTTTTTTTTGTTTTTTTTTTTAATTTAAAAATAAAAATTACAAATAAAATATTTGTGTCTTTAATTCTTAAATCTAAATGGCGTATTCTGTTTTAATTTTACCTAATAATGCATCACAAGTTTTCTTGGCGTCTCCCAACAACATCGACGTATTTGGTTTATAGAAAATTGGATTATCAACAGCAGCATAACCAACACCTAGTGATCGTTTCATTACAATAACTTGTTCAGCGTTCCAAACTTTTAATACGGGCATACCAGCAATAATTGAATTAGGATCATCTTCGGCCGCACTATTAACAGTGTCGTTAGCACCAATGACCAATACAAGATCAGTGTCAGCAAAATCATCGTTAATTTCTTCCATTTCGAGTACATCGTCATAAGGCACTCCGGCTTCGGCTAATAATACATTTAGTTGACCAGGCATCCGACCAGCTACTGGATGAATACCAAAACGAACTTTTTTACCCTTCGACTTAAGAATATTAATCATTTCGGCAATTGGATATTGAGCTTTAGCAACACATAGCCCATAGCCCGGTGTGATAATAATATTTTTTGCATTTTTAATCATTTCCACGGCACCATCAACGTTAACTTCGGAATGTTCGCCAACAATTTCTTGGGGTTTACCCCCAGCTGTCGATGTCGTACCATAACCACCTAAAATTACATTTGGCAGACTACGATTCATGGCTTTACACATAATATACGATAAAATTGCACCAGATGAACCGATCATAGCACCAACAATTGTCATTAAATTATTGTTTAACATAAAACCTTCGGCGCACAATGCCCAACCAGAATATGAATTGAGTACGGTGATTACGACAGGCATATCAGCTCCACCAATTGCTGCCGTTAACGTAACGCCCATCATTGTTGACATGATTGATGTAGCACCTAATAAACCAAGTCCACCACTTAGTGTTGATTCCATATAAAATGCCCCCATAGCAAGTGCATTTCCAACTAATAGCCCTCCATTGATTAAATGACGACCCGGTAATAAAAGTGGTGCTGAACTTAAAGAACCTTGTAACTTACCGTAAGCTACAAGTGAACCTGAAAATGTTACACCACCGATATATGTTCCCAAGAATAAGGCAGTTTTTAAAACATTTGCAGCTGGATCTGTTGCTAGTGTTGGGAAATCGTGCATATATGTAGCAACACATGTTAAAACTGCGGCTAAACCGACTAAACTATGGAAACCAGCAACTAATTGTGGTAAATCGGTAATTTCAATTTTTTTAGCAATAACACCACCAACTGTACCACCTAAAGCTGCAACACCACCCATTTGCATGAGTACTTCTATACTTGGTGATAATTGACCTAAAGTAGCAGCAATACCACCAGTGACACCAATAATACCTAGCGTAT
This sequence comes from Tipula confusa, assembly GCA_963556175.1. NCBI lineage: Eukaryota > Metazoa > Arthropoda > Insecta > Diptera > Tipulidae > Tipula > Tipula confusa. Next base: position 69,175,909 of record OY744475.1, on the reverse strand, counting down.
TTCCTAATCGTGATGTTTTCTGCGATGATAAACCGGCCAAAGCACCAACACAACATAAACTAGCCGCCAAGTATGCCATTTGATGAATTTCTGGTAAATTTTGGAATGCTGCATAACCATAACCTCCTAAAAATACGGCTGCTGGAATTCCATAAAGTGCGTTATACTCTGGTGGATCGGTTGGTCGTTTGAACATGTCTAACATTCTTTGGGTAACCATAAATCCACCAAAAATGTTAACAAATGAGACTAGTGCAGCACCAGCTGCTAAACTTTCGATTGTGTTCGATGGCATTACTCCACCACCCATTAAAAGTAGACCACCAACAGCTGTTATACCAGATATGGCGTTGGTAACCGACATAAGTGGCGAATGTAGAGCGGGTGTTACACCCCAAACAGTGTGATAACCTACAATTCCTGATAAACCTAATGTTGTCATCATTGTTGTAAAAGCGGGATTAGGCGAAATAACACCAAGTGCTAGCAATGTTCCCAATCCTGTTGTATACGCTAAACTACTTTTTAATGTTACTGAAAAGGGATCGGCTGGTACTACTACAGCTTTTGCTGCTCCCGCTTTTGGTGGGGGAGGTGGTGCTTGTGCGGAAACCGGCAATACTGGTGGTGGCCACATTAGATTACCATCCTTAAGAACAATACTGCCACGTACTACTTCGTCCTCCATCCTTATATCAAAATGATCTTTTTCACCAATTGATAGTAGGAACTTTGATATGTTGTTAGCATAAAGTGTTGAACTTTGTGTTGGAAGGCGACTCGAAAGATCTGTGAATCCAATATGGACAACATCATGAATTGTTTTAACTTCACCAGGCACTGTTGTTTCAACATTTCCACCAGTTTCTGCAGCTAAATCGACAATAACACTTCCAGGTTTCATTTGCTTAACGTGTTCTTCAAGAATTAGTAACGGTGCTTTTTTTCCGGGAATCAAGGCAGTTGTAATAATTACATCAACTTCTCTACACTGTTGAGCAAAAAGTGCGTGTTCAGCATCGATAAATGCTTTACTCATTTCTTTACTATAACCAGCGGCGGTGCCACCTTCTTCAGTAATATTAATGGTTAAAAATTCGGCACCCATACTTTCGACTTGTTCTTTCACCGCCGATCTTGTATCAAATGCACGCACAATAGCTCCCATACTTCTTGCTTGACCAATAGCTGCGAGACCAGCTACCCCACCACCAATGACTAAAATTTTAGCTGGTGGTACTTTTCCAGCTGCCGTTATTTGTCCTACAAAATTAATTTTAAACTACAGTAGTTTACATTTATATCGAATTCCGTCAACAAAATCATGTTTACCTGTAAAGAACCTTGGAAAGTAATTAGCTGCTTCGATTACCGCCCGATAACCGGCAATATTTGCCATCGAACTTAATGCATCGAAAACTTGCGCCCTTGATATACGTGGAATACAATCCATTGCAAATGCATTAATTTTTTTATGTGCCAATTTTTCGACCAAGGCTTTATTTTGTGCCGGATACAAAAACGATATTAGGGTTGAACCATCACGAATATTTGGAATTTCGGCTTCGGTCGGTTGTCGTACTTTTAACAATATATCAGCATCGTACGCTTTTTTACCATCGACAATCGTTGCTCCCGATTGCTTATAATCTTCATCACGGAATTTTGCTTCAAACCCAGCACCCGATTCTATATTAACGTGAAAGCCTTTTTTAACTAGTGTTGCGGTAACAGCTGGTGTGATAGCAACTCTGAAATTAAAACCATTATCGTTACGTTACTGATGATTTACGTAATATTTAAATTAATACCGTCGTTCGTTGCTCCATTTCTCTTTTGGTACACCAATCGTTAAATTTTTGTATTCTATACCTTTAATGGCTTCAACGGGTTTGCCATCTTTTTGTAAGATTTTTAAAGATCCTGAGGATAAAAAATATTTTTTTGTTTTTCAAGCTTTGGGTATCTTATATTAATTAGCTTACCAGAAAATAAACGGAGTGGGCGAATGGTTAGAGGAACTTTTAAAAAACGTTCACCGCCTAAAGTGCAGAGCCTCAAGACCGTCATGTTGAAGTACTATACGGTACTTTTCGGTATTAATTTTTGTATCGAAAACTTTATAGTTGGTCTATATATAAATTAAAATAAGGCAACATTAAAATACGAATGTTATCTCAGGTCATGGTTAAGTGCTAACATTAGGTAAACGTAAAATTATGATTGAAAATTTAAATTACAAGCGACCTACGATGAATAGTTCGGGCATAGATAAATTAAAGTGGTAACCATTATTAACATGCATTTGCTGAGTACTTTACTAAACTCCAATCGCAAAGCTAAAATCGAAAACATAACCTTACCAAAAGCTACAAATTGTTTGCATCTATTTCAATCTGCTTGCCATTTGGCGCCGTTATTCACTCACTTGGTACAGAATGGAATTATTTTCCAAGCACAAACTGTTTAATGAAAGCATCTTAATGCTTAAATAAACGGCAAAACTCCATGAAAATACGGCCAAATATCTAGGCATGGCACTTGGCACTATGCTTAGGTGGGAAGAGCATGTCAAAAAGAAAAAGAAAAAAGATCAACTCAACATCAAATACAGCAAAATGTTCAAAAGGTATAGGAACTCTATATAGGCCTATTCTAAAACTAATAAGGACCTACGGTATTCAGAACAATGCAGCGAGGAAATAAGGAATCACACGAGGAACAATTATTAAAAAATAAATAAAAGAAAGAACTAGAGTTAAGTATACCTGGTAAATGAAAATAAACCTATTTTGGCACGTCGCCGTTTTAAAGATTGTCAACTGTGTTAAGATGAACGTTAAATACGAAAGTTTACAAATTTACTCAACTGAAAATTAATCTAAGCACTTATTAATCTAAGCAGCTTAACAAAAGATGAATAGCGGTTGACGATACCCATTTTATTTTAATATAAGTGCGGACCACGTGACTCAGTAAATTTAATCTATAATACAGTACTGCATTCATATTATCATTATAATCTTTGTATAATTTAGTAAATTGCATAACTGAATACTATACTTTAGTATATCTTCAACTATAATCAAGTTCAAAGTTGGTTAAATACAAATTGGTGGTGCTATACTGTATAAACACACGTATGTGTAAACCATTGATGATAAGAAATTTTCACACATACACACACACACACACACAAATATATGTATTTTAACGAAATAACGGATACGAAGTTCTTCGAAGATAATATATGAAATATTTTCTCCTTTGGTCGTTACACATACATATACTGTCACTTTGGCAGAATAAATTTTTTTAATCGGCGTTTGGCTTAAAACAAAAATTAGTTACCGAACCAACTACTATCAATAACCATTACAAAATTGTCGTCAACAACACTATATAAAGACGTCGGTAAACTTACAGTAGTAAAATTTACAAATAAAACGGTCACTTCACTAAGTTTTTTGCCACATTCAATAGTTAACAAGATATATACAAAAAAATATAAAAACAAAACAGTTTTTTTTTATATTTTAATAATTAATATAAATAAAAAATAAAATAAAAAAAAATTGATAAAAAATTAAAAAAAAATTAAAATTACGTTTATGTACTACCACGACGATGTTAAACAAGCCAACTAAATTTTATATTACTAAAAATGAGAATTTAAACGAACAATTTGAATGTATGGAAATCCGTTAAATATTTAATTTTCGATATAACGGTACAACTACACGTTTAAATTAACTTGTTTATGTGTTAAAATGCGTTAGTATTGATATTGTCAAGTATTGGTGCGGGCTGCTTGCTACACCTGATTTATTTATTTATCTCGACTAAAAAAAAAAAAGAAAAGAAAACATTTTCCATGCCAAAACAAAACGCGCGTCACAGTTTTTTTTTTTGTTTTTTGTTTTCATAAATTGGTAATTATACACGAGTATATTTTATATAGGCCTTGGCATTGATGGACGTTAAGTTTAGGTTGAGTTCAACGAATAAAAATCAATGATTTTATCTTGTTTTGGTTTCATTCTAGTCAATCTGTTTTTAAGGGAGCAAAACTCTTCTATCTCTTTTGCAATTTACTTTCAATGTCGTACTTTCTTTTTTAATTTTAGTAAGAAAACAACCTTGACCGTTTATTCTCTAGTTAACTACTCTTTTAGTGATCTTCTAAATATTAGGATAAAAAATATTGATTAGAGAAAAAATTTGCTTAGGTTTACATTATACGGCAAGTATTAAACAATTCTGGGAACTCTTGCGTTTAGATCCATGAATAATCCACACAGGGGCGGTTTTCAGGCCTCGCACGTTTTGGACGTTTCCATCCAATAACCAGAAATTTTTGCAGATAAAATGAGTTCGTACCAAGCACTTCTTTCTGACATTAATTCAAATTCTCCATTACTTATTGACCCACAAGTATTAAATGATGATACTGCTTTAGTTTCAGATAGAGCTTTGGCCCAATAAATGGAGAAACAGAACCCGCCCAGGCAAGGCCATATGCAGCCTCATTTCCCTCGATTCCAGTCCCGGCACTCAAACAAGTGTTACCTTATTTGTGGTCGCCAGTTTTTTATCTGTCTTAAGACAATCTCACATCAATGTTGATTCAATGGTGAGGGACCTAAGAGTAATTAAGGCCGCTTGACTGTCCGATTCGATAGAGACCTTGGTATTCTTTAAGCCCCTTTCTATGCCTATGTCTGGTACAAAGTTCTATGGCGTGCATTTCTGCTTCGAAAACAGTAGCATTGTATCCCAAGGACATGGAAAGGGCATTTCCACTCCTGAATATGCCTACTCCTGCTCCGTGTTCTTTTTTTAACCATCTGGCTCCCCTGATATCCAACTGTCCCTGTCCGGCAACAAAACACAGAAGGTCTTATCGAAATCCAGTTTAGCCGGCATAATGTCGGAAAATATTCTACTTCCAAAGGATTTTTAAGTGACCAACCATATTACCTGTTTGATAATTTTCATCTGCCTGCATCCTCAAGGCCACAATTGCAGCTTTCTTTTTGACATGTAGGTGCAATGGAGCCACTCCTAGGAGCATGCATCTCTATTGCAGCAGTCGGACATGTTCTCATTGCTCCCGTAATACCGAGGTAAGCCAAACGTTGAATCTTACATAGTAAGGTTTGCGTTGCCTTCTCCTCAGTTTGAGGCCATCACTCTATTGAAGCGTATGTGACCATAGGTCTAATGGTTGTTAGAAATGTACAATAGACCATTTTTGGTTGTAAACCCCAGATTCGTTTATAGAGCTTCTGACAGGCCTACCTTACTCTGAACTCTACTCTCTACTCTGGGTATGTCATGTTTCCAGTTTAGTTTTTGATCCAAAATGACTCCTAGATATTTAACCTCACAGGAAAAATTAACAGTACCACCATTTAAGAGCTGTAAGCGCAAGATTTGTCCTCTTGGTAAAAGGCACAGTAACCGTTTTATTCGGATTGATAATATCTTCTCCCTGAATACACCATTGCCAAGTTAGGCCAAGTGCATTCTGCATAAATTCGGAAATGATATTGAACCCTGGACATCAAGTCGATGGCTACTCAAAAGCGCCAGTAATCCATCAACAACCAGTGACCATAGTAACGATTTCTTAACACCAAAAATGCTTTCAATTTTAGTGATCAGACTGCTAAGAGCTGTCACCGTAGATTTGCCATCCTGATAAGCAAACTGATTTCGATGAAGTCCTTTTTAGAGCCTCACTTCTTATATGGTAATTCAAAGCTTTCTTCATTGTTTTTAATAGAAACGACGTGAGGCTAATTGGACGATATGCCTTGGGCTGGGTATCTGGACGACCCCATCCTTTTGGTAGAAAGGCCACATTTAATTTCCTCCAGAGTTTTGGAATGTAAAAGCATAACTAACCCGAATAATCTGGGCCAAACTAGGAAGACTCCTTTCAATACCCCTTTGCAGGAAAGTTGTATATGGCTGTTATGAGGTGTATAGACTACCTCACCAAGAAAGCCTATGTTGTGTGGTTAAGAAAGAATAGAATTAAGATGGTAAGTTAAAAATTTTAATTTTACAGCAGATTTAATATCAGTTGCTAAATTACACATTTCAGTAATGGTGAAAAAGTTTCCAGAATCTAGCTTGTGTATTCTGTTAAAAATAACTTCGTGTTTTGCTTATGTTGCAAGCTACTTTCCACTCGAAAAAATTGCAGACTTTCCGTTGCCAACGTGAGTACTGTTATGAGCCTAAAAATGGAAATTTCTAGGCACACGTAGAGCTCCTTGTAAAGTGCGATCCAGTCATGTTAGGGCAGTTGCGGCGAATAAAAAATGCTTTAACACTTATCTTGGGCTTTAAACTTATTTATCACAACAGTGTACGGATTGCACTCCTGGTTTAGTCATAAGAAACAGATTTCTATTTAATTACGTTGCCTTAAAATTAATCAGAAAGAAATCAAAATTAAAGACTGTTCAGGTTTAGTTGAAGTTTTAGTTTTTAATTTTTACCTATAAATAATTTGGATCTTTCAAATTGTCCAGAGCAATCGTATGACAAAGGTGCTAACATGCAAGGCCAAAACAATTTATGTTCCTAGTATACCAATCACACATTTAACCAATGGTATCTAACGCTGAAAAGTCAATAATTTTTGCGATTATTTTTTTTGGGACCTTTAAAATATTACAAAGCACTTGTAAAGTCGTTTTAATAATATCAAAGTGTTAAAAAATAATCTAAGCATTACACAAAGTTGCAGACTCAACCAATTCAATTGGGGCTGTATTTTCTGAAGGTAATATAGTCTTGCTGGCTGGATAACTTCATATCAATTTATACTTTCACTTGTAATTTGCATAATATTTTGGACATATTGTTGCGTGAGAATTCTGTCACTGTATTTGTATATTTTTATCACAATATAATTATTATTTTTTTAATTTTATAAAAACGAAATAAGGAACCTTGTTTTAATAAAAATTCAATACTTCATAGAATAAAAATTATTTCAGAAAAAAAGTAAATATTTTTTTTAATGTGATAATAAAAATGTTTATTTTAATTTTTTATCCAAATTTTTTCTAAAAAGAAAAAAATTTCTAAAAAATGTATATATAAATTATTATTATTTTTTTGTTTTAAATTAGGTATTAATTTCGAAGATTACTATCCTCTTCATCAGCCTGTACTACTTTGAACCCGAATTTACCTTACCCATGTTCTTGTATACCTTTTTCAGGTATGATTTTGGCTCCGCCCCCTTGTGCTATTTTCATTTTCCATTATTTTTTTAAACAGGTGGTTGATTTTAATCTGTACCTGAAATTTATTATGTCCTTGTTATGTCTGTTTTTGTAAATTTCGTAATCTTCCAGTGTTGTCATCATGCTTTTTTACATTTATACGACACTTTGAGATTTTCTTTAATGCCTGTGTATTTGTGGTTATTGTCAGTCATGTGTTGTGCGTAGTTTGAGTCTATTTTGGGTTTGTCGATTTTTTCACATGTTGGTTAAACCGAGTTGCGAAAGATTTACCGGTTTGGCCTATATAGAACCCATCAGAGTCATCACATGATAGTCCGTAAACCCCCGTATCTTGAGAAGACGCTCTTGATAGGTTCAGTCTTTGTCCTATTTTGTTGCTAGTATACCATGATTTTTCAGTACTTTCCTGATGATGTTCGGTGTATTTCTGTCGTAGTCAAATGTAATGTATTTGTGTCTTTGTCGTCTTTCGCTACCAGGGAAGTATACTGTTCTTTAAGTTTCTTGCTATTGTTGTTTCTGTTCAATAGGTCCATCCTTGCCGGTTCAAACCCGTTGGCCCTAGCGATCTGTTTAATAGTATTCAGTTCCTCTGTATAGTCTTCTTGGTTCATTGGTATCGTATTCAGTCTGTTGATCATGTGCAGGTATGCCGCAATCTTATGTTATTATGGATGGTGTGAGTTGTTATGGATTGTATGGCCCGTTTGTGTTGGTTTTTTGAAGATTTTAAGCTTGTGTTCATAATTTTCATTCCGAATCATTAGATTCAGGAAACTAACACACTTGTTTTCTTCAGTTTCCAAGGTGAACTTAATGTTGTTATGTATACTGTTAAGATAGTCGTGAAATTGTTTCAATTGCCGATTGGTTCCTCTAAACAGTGTAAGTACATCATCTACATATCTATGCCAGTTTACCACACAATTCCTATAAGGGTTACTCTCACTCAATATTTTCGAATTCTATAAGTGATTTAAGAAAATATTGGCTAAATTTCCCGATAAAGGGCTTCCCATGGGCAGTCCTTGCTGTTCATAAAATATGTCTTGATGTTCGAAGTAATTCTGTTTAGTAATCACCTTTAAGAGATTTCTAATTTCCTCTGCACATTCCGTTTCTCCCTGATTCACAAGCAGGTCGTAAGTGATTCCAATAGTTTTTTCTATTGGAATTTTACTATACATGTTCGTTATATCAAAATAGGCCAGTCTGGCACCATGAGGAATTTTAACTGATTCTATTCTGTTTACAAGTTCTAGGTTGTTCATCAACGAAACGTTGTTTTCCAGTTTAACTGGATTCATTAGATACTGATTAACGCGTTTCGCCATCCTGTACGTCGGAGCGGATGTGAAGTTTATCACCGGTCGAATAGGCATATCCGATTTATGAACCTTAGGAAGTCCTTTGATTTTTGGCACCGACGGTTTGATCATTTTCATGTACCTCATTACTTGTTTACTAAGAAAAGCTGTCCATTTATTTATGCATTTGTTGATACTACTGCAAAATTTATCAGTTGGGTCACAATTAAGTCTAATTATATCATTATCCTTAATATAGTCCAACACTTTGCCGCTGTATAACTCAGCTCAGCATCCATAATTACCGTCGCGTTGCCTTTATCGGACTTAGTGACGATCGTCTCAAGTTCTTTAATCTGCTTTGCCAGTTTGGAAGTAACCTTCACCTCCGAGCTCGAACGGTTACAGTGCATCACATCAGTTTTACTAATCCCATCCATAATTTGATATTTCAAACTATTTTGTAGAATAGTGTCTTCTTTAAGCGCGGCGCACTGTAACGAACTTTCCAAACTAAATAGAGATCTGTTCTATTGCCTTATGTCACTTTTAGGGGTTAAATTATGTTTTAATCCTTTATCAAGTAGGCATATCGCTTTGGCATTAAAATAAATTTCCGTTAGATTTATGGTTCTCTTATGAAACTTATGTTTTATAAGAGGAACCTCAGTGATGTTTGATTATTTTTATATATAAAACAAGAAGTATTGATTGTTTATTTTTATTAAAACAAGGTTCCTTATTTCGTTTTAATAAAATTAAAAAAAGGATATTTTGGTTGAAATTAACAAAGTATAAGCAAGATTATGCAGAATCCTTCGGCGGATATTTCTGTTATGATAAAATTAGTGGAGTCTCCGAAACAATTTTTACAAAATATTAGAAGCGATAAATCATTTAAAGTACTCATAGCAACAGGTGTTAAAATTGCGCATATAGCTGCATTTCTTGACGAAATATGATCCAAATCGAATCACGAGAATTAAATAGAAATAGATTGTTGCGTTGCGCATTTTACTCACCTCTCCTATTTTAGTAACAAGCGCAGAGGTCCTTTTTTTAAATTAAACCTTGTAAAAAAAATATTTAGGGTCGAATTTGAGTCAGGATCGGCTATCTGATTTAGCTTTAATTTCTATCGAAAATAATTAAGTCGTTCTTTGGGTTTATACAGATTTGAAACGTTTGCATTTGTAAAAGTCAGAATATAATATTCGATTGTACTCCAGAAGTATTGATAGAATACTCCAGAAGTATTATTGAACATAAGCCACACTGAAATTCGGGAACCTCTTCTTGGATTACCTAAATTTAAATATTTTGATCATGCATAGCCAGGGATGTGACAATGGTGCAAACATGCGAGGAAATCGCAATGGTTTGAAAATAAAATTTTTTAATTTAAATCCAATACCTTTTTTTGTATGGCAAAGTTTTGAAAATTTATTGTTAAAATTATTTCCTCTCAATTATTTGTTTTCCCCTATATTTTTAACTAAATATTTTTAATACATTCACAAAGACTCTAACAAACTTCAAAACATGTCATTATCAAAATATTACAACTGTCTGAACTTGGAGAAGTTACAACAAAGGCTCGTTTGTAACATGTGTAATGTGGTATTGCTAAATATATTCTATAAAGATTCCTAAGCAAGCTGTCTTGTGTCACCAATGTAACGACAAAGGTGTGTCGTTTTTTTTATGTATTAAATGTAGTAAAGTCATTAAAATGAGCTAGAATAGTTAAGTATAATCCAAATGCAGTGACGTAATTACTTAACCGTTTTAATCAAATACAGGAATGGTTTTTGACGCTCCTGATTGTTTTGATCACTTCCCATTTTATTCCGATTTATCTATAATTGTTTGCTCTATTTGTTTAATTTTTTACTGTTCAATGTGATCTTAAAAGATGTGATAAAACTGTGCCATTCAATTTTACCACCAAAATATTTTTGAGCTCAAAAAGATGACAAAAGTGGCTAACAAAAAATTGATCAATTAAGGGTTTTAAAATTCAACACTACTAGAGCCTTAATTTCAAGAACTAATTTCTTCATAAGATTGACTCCCATTGAACAGAACTTGTGTTTCTCTCCTGTGACCGGTTTGGTAAGACGGTCTGCTATCGAAATTAATTACTTGTTATTAACCTTCTCGCACAGAAAATGATAACGAACATCTATGTCTGGGTGAAAAAACTGTCTTATCTGATAATTGGATTGCTTCTTTGTTGTCATATACAGTGTATGATTGTTGAACATTTCCTTTCCCTCAGCAACTCCTAATATATACCTCGCCTCCAAATTGCCTCTAGCAGTGCTAAAGACATAGTAATGCAACTATGATAGTGAATGCATGCATCCTAATTTGAGCACTTCATGCCACCAGTCTTCAATGCAATATCTAAAAGCTTATTTCAAACATAAATCGATTGGTTGAGCCCGTATAATAACTTCTTTAGAGATGGTTTATCATTAAACTTTTCAGGCTGTATATAATATAGATTTCTTCGTTTAAATCGCCTGAAGGAACGCTGTAATGCCATTTGTCTGTCCGATCTCCAAATTATATATCACAGCTACTTAGCGCAATCAGAAAACGTATCGACGAATAACGAACTACGAGTGAGACCGCCTCTTTGTAATAAATGTCCTTACTCTGAGCACAACATTTCACTACTAAACGATTGCTTTCGATCAGGCTGCAAATCTATAAGTGACCATGTTTCGTTTTTGATTAATAACCTATACTCCGATAACTGTTTTCCAGTGAAACGCCTTCTAACTACACATAGCTTCCTACACTGGATCGTCTTATTGAACGCGTGATACAACATAAACAAAATCGTGATACTCTTCGTCGATTTATGCTGTTTGGATTGACGATGCGGTTATGACAAAATATATCGTTCACTTTTTTATCTGACGGTTAATAAATATTACCAGAAGCGCCAATTAAACCTTGATACTCAATGTTTTTCCAACAAGACACATTTGCAGAAGCCGAAATCTTATTTTGTCCACTTGCATTTGAACAACAATCAACATCACGAGGTTCTGACTCATCAGCGTCTCTGTTTTGATTATTGTTTGCTGTGTTAACAATTGTCTCATCCTACAATTCATTGTTATCATCTTTGAATTGATAAAAAAAAAATTAGAAAATGTATTACCATCAATGACTTTATTTTTACAGCGTTGATCCTCAAGAAAATCTACTTTAAAACGGGTATTTTGTGGATAGCCCAACAAATCTGTTGTCAAGTTGTGCGTCAACAAACATACACCTCGCACGTTGGAGCTACGTTCGATTCATCTGTGCTGCCATGCAGTTTTGTTGTGGCGTGCACAGATGCACATGTTTGATGCTGTGTTCCCAAATCTGACAAGAAAACTCTTTAAAAATAATTTTGTGGCTAAAATCCTCTAAGTTAGAAAATCTCTCGAGCCGCCAAATAAATCAACTGGCCTTTGTCCACACAAGTCACGCTCTATTTAGTTGTAGAACTCTTAAAGCCCAGGATTTGGTGTCCTTAAAAGGAAGACGAGTTTTTTTCTCTTTGATACAAACTTCACACTTGTCCATAGACAAAATTGATCCCGTTCACAAGACCATGCCGAGACCTGCTTGATAACGGTGTCATAATTTTTGTGAATCTGCCGCTCTGTACTCAACCAGTAACTTATTGTTTTTGGCGAAAACTTTGCATTTGTTTGCGTTAAACTTGACAATTAATCCTTTACCAACTAATTGACTGACCTATAGTAATTTTGTGCAAAGCCCCGACACGAAAAGGACGTCTTGGACCGTTGTATGCACTGTACGATTATTTACTTAAAGTTAAAGTCGAGCAATCACTTGTTAATTTTGCTTTCAATTTTGATTTAAGTTTGATTTCCAGTTTCAATTTTATAATCATGACCTTTCCTAAATCTGACACTGGTTTAAGATGTTTCATCCTAGAGGTAACAGAGTCTGCATACCATTCAGTTGATTTCAGATTGCAAGCCGTCAAACAAGAAAAAACAGAAGAATGACTATAGCCATCTTCGCTTTTGAACATTTTGAACATTTCAAAGCGTTTCCAGTCTTTTCCTTGATTCTCCTTCTTCTTCTTACTTTCTTTCTTCCTACTTTGTTTCTTTATGCGCATTGCTGATGAAGAGCCCTCAGCTCTATCATCCAAACAAATTACTTGAAATAACTTGGTTTTCGATACCGATACCTTTTAACTTGTGAGCGATCATACAAATTTTGTTTACGAAAAATCTAGTTGAAATAGGTACACAAAGAGTGATACACGACGAAGTAGATCAGAACCTAGAAACGCAAGTTTTACATTGGCCTTTTTTTAAACTATAACATTCTTTGGTTATTTACGCGGGGTTGGGCCCATAAATAAAATATGAGAGTTAAAAGAAACAAGCGATGAGCATTTAAAAAAAAAAAAATAGAATGAAACATTATAATAAGCGCATATACCAATCGGCTAACAAATAATCGATAAACTATCCTTAGAGATTTGTCTTATAAAGCTTATTTATAGTACCAATTGCATTAATCAGTAGACATGCGCCACTCGGTTTAAACCAAAAGTAAAACAGCTCATTTAGATTCACATCTTAGTGGAACTCGGTTTCACCTCTGGTTGAGTTATCTAATTAAAAATGTGAGGTAATCGACTATATAGAAAACCTCTAAACCAACCGATATATTTACATTTGGATATGCAGTGCACGTTAGCGAATTTTCACGAATTTATAAATATAAAACAATTTGCATGTTGAGTCAACATAAATACGTAAATAAATTTGAACAATAATTTTGTTAGAAAAATTTGCACACTTCTTGTTAATTGCTTTAGAAAGAAAGTTTCAAGAGCAATTCTATTGACAGACGCGTAAATAATAAAAAATTATCTAACTCAAATATGTTACTGTTGTGGTTTTTTCAAAATATTTACTTTCATGTTTATTTTTTTTTCAAAATATTTATAAATTTAGAAATGTAATTTAGAGACTATACCTCTAAAACCTATTCAAATTTTAAACTTTTCAAGGTTTTTTCAAGTTCAAGTTCGAGATTCAAGATGTTTTCACACGATTCGTTATGTTTATGTTTTACACGACTCGTAATGTTAAAAAAATTAACAATGAAAATAACGAGTACCGGTAAAATATTTCCGAAAAACACTTATAAGCTCGGTTACGAAATTGAAGAAATGGAATAGTGGTATCATATACAAAAATGGACTATGGTGTCAATCTAGTCCAGATGTGATAATTTTGTGTACTGGAAGGCCTTTCTTTAACCTCATAAAATCTGATGAAGTTTTGATATAATTTAAAAAATCTACAAAATACGATGGGTACTTTTTGTCGAAAACTAAGCATTCCTAAAATGCAGAAATCACCAGAGAATTAAGCACATTAAATCTTTCAATTTTTGAAAGTTTGTCGCGCTCGCTTTGGATTATGTCCTTTCACTTTTTTATAATTGATATATATATTTTTAGAACTGCAACGTTTAGACTATCGAATCGTCGGGAGGTTTCATCCGCACTGTCAGTGTACGACATTATTAACTCCCAGATCAACTGAATTGAGTTACAAGCACGACATAAACTCTATGCTCCACAGCATTTCGAAAGCATCAACGCGATGTGCTGTTATTCATCGACCTAGTGTTTTCCGATCCAATTCTGAGATCATTGCGGGTGTTAAATTTGGTATGTGAAGTTTTCGATCATCAATTGTCGAGAATTTAACAAAATCTACGAAAAACTGATTGTTATCCGATGAAACGTAATAATTTTGAGAATAAATCAACAATTTCCAAAAGATTGTAATGATTAACCCATTGAAACTCTATCATCTTCAAATTCCCAGATAAACAAAATTAAGTCGATGAATAGAATCTCCAAGTTGACGAGTTCGACGTTCGCAAGCATGTAATTTAAATCGTGCTAAGTAACTCAATACACGGGAGATCCGGCTATGGTCCGAAGGCAAACTAGACCGACCAAAGCAAGAAAGGTAACAGGTCGCTAAAATCCTTGCAGTTTCGTTTAATGAAGTTATGAAGCCCACCATAATGTATATGACTTTGAAATCATAATGTCTGGTAAATGTGACATTGGACGATTACACCGCAAGATCAGAAATAAACTTGACGAAATTTCCAATTTAGAACCAATTTGTTGTTATATGATCGCAGTTGCAAACTTGGAGGTGCGTCTCGGCTAACGATCGAAACAGACGTGTGTTTTGATCGGGTACCGGTCGGAGCTGGATATTCTACAACTGGATTTGACGAAACGGGATAATTCAAAACTAGATAATTCAAAACGAGATAAGGTACAAAACGAGTTATGGTACAACACTGGATATTTCAAAACAGGATATTTCGACATGTGATGTAAATTTAAAATGATTTTTTAGGAAAGTTCTGGAATATGGCCAATTAGGGAGGAACTCGGTGAGTTCTTAACCGATTATGATGAAATTCGATATGTAGAATTAAAATGTTGATGAAAATTAATTAATTTTTCTCACATAGATTCTCTAAAATGAAGAAAAGTTATATTAAGTTGAAGAATAAAAAATAGATGAAGATACATTTTACTGACAGTAAACTCGATCAAGTCAATGATTATTTTAATAAGATGAGAAATGCAGCAATTAAAAACAAACCATTAAATGAAGGAAAATTCTATCTCTTTGCTTAAAATTATTCAAGTATGAAACCGTATTGGCCATATTCCAGAGGTTTTCCCAAAAAAGGTTTTAAAATCAAATTTAATTATACAATTAAAGAAAAAAAACATTAAGTGAAGGAAAATTCTATTTTTCTCCTTAGAAATATTCAAGTATGGAACCATTCTGGCCTTATTCCAGAACTTTCCCAACAAATCATTTTAAAATCTAATTTTTATCCTACATATCGAATTTCATCAAAATTGGTTAAGAAATTACCGAGTTCCTTCCTGATTGGCCATATTCCAGAACTTTCCTAAAAAATCATTTTAAATTTAAGTCACATGTCGAAATATCCTGTTTTGAAATATCCAGTGTTGTACCATATCTCCTTTGTACCTTATCTCGTTTTGAAATATCCAATTTTAAAATATCCAGTTTTGTACCTTATCTCGTTTTGTCAAATCCTATTTTGAAATATCCAGTTTTAAAATGTCCAGTTCTGAGAGGTTCCCGTTTTGATCGCTACCGAAAAATTAATTATTTAAATATTTGTAGTGTAATTTAAAAAGTATAGAGTATTTAAAAATGTAGAATAAAAGTTTATAATTTATTTTAAATTGAATTTCAATTTCGTGAAAGTGAAGTGGTTAAATAAAAAAAAGCAAAATAAAATGAAAAAAATAAAAAATTTGTCAAAAAACTTGATGTAGCAAGGATGCAAACCATAATTGATGTTTTTTGTGTAAATATTGTTTTTTTTTTTGTACACCCATGCATTAGAAGAATGCCAAAGGAAATGTTTTCTTTTATTTAATTATTTATATTAATTAAACTATATTACTTACTAAATTTAATTTTAAATTAATATTCTGATAGTAAAATGATTGAATTATTAATAAACATTCTAAAATTTTCATAAATTTTTATTTTATATTTTATCGTGATTGCGTCATGTTACATAAATTATAATGTGCATCTCTGTCTAATCGTTCTGAGTTTATCGAAACAAAACGAAATTGGCAGCTGTTTGCAGTGGCATGTTGTTGTGCGATTCCCGTTTTTAATTGTAAATAAAAAATGTGCGATCCTTGCGATAATAGAAACAAATATGAATAGCAAAGTTTCAAACCATTTAAATTTTATTCACCACCATAATCTTGTATCCATTTTATTATTTTCTTATGGTCCATCTAAATATTTATTTGAATATTTAAATGGTTTATTATTATAAGGTATTTGTCATAAAACGGTTAATTCAATTGTTTTTATAAAATCTAATTTATATTAATTTTATATTACTATCATTATAATATATTATTATTTATAAATTATTTATTGTTAAATTCTGACTTTTGTTTTATTTTTATAAAATCTTATTTATGATAATTTTGGTGTTGCTGTGTCGATAAATATAAGATTTTCATACAAACATTGTTATATTGGTGTGTTGTTATTTTATTGTACTATTACCTTATTATATTTTTATTTTTTATATTTTTTTAGATGTTCATATTTTCATATTATTATATTTTTATATTATTATATGTTTTATTATTGTATTATTGTATTATCTATTATTACAAAAAGTAATTTTTAGCTACAATGGAGCAAATTAATAAATTTGTATTTTCAGGCGAAAACTAATAAACTTTATTACAGCATACGGCTTGCAGAAATTATGTTATTATATTATAATAATGTTATTATATTATGAATTAATTCATTTATAATTACAGCCTATGGCAAAAAGTAATTAGTTCATTAATAGATTTTGTTCTCACGGAACATTTGTAGATTACGATGGCACACTGGAGTTGCTGATAAGAGATGACAGGATGCAGAGCTGTTCAATAAAATTGTAATTGTTTTATGCTAACAGTAGTTTGAATATTAGCTATCGGGAAACTGGACCAATTCTGTAATTAGGGAAATACCTTTCCTTTCTCTACACTACAAATATAGAATAGAATTGTGCCGTAATGATCATAGGTGTCTGAAACCGAGTAGTTTCTATCATGCATGGAAATTTATTTATTTATTTATCCTACCGTTTGTTAAATATAAAAAAGGCTGTGGGAATAGGACCGGCGTTAACCGGAATACTTCACAAGTGCTTGGCCTCACAGTCTCATCGATCAATCAATCATCGGATCGCAGTTGCAAACTCGATTAAGGAAGAAAAAATAGGAAAACTTTAAGCAGCCAGACATACTAGAAATCGGGGCGAAAATCTTAATATCATCTGCGAAGAGTAGGCAGTTGGCAAACAATTCAAACAATTGACTGTATCATTAATACATAATGAAAATAACAATGAACCAATGTAACTACCCTGAAGCACGCCAGATGACACATAAAACAGTTAGGGAATAGGTCCAAGATCCTAACGGATTATGCAAGCGATTGGAGAAGTACAGAATGCAACCAGTCAATGATAATGACAACCAAAACTATCCAACTTGATAATAAAAAATAAAGTGATAAATTTTACGTCGAAAGCCTTGTCGAAGTCTGTATAAACTTCAACCCATCTAGAGGAAGGCAAAGACTCGGTAACTGTCGACGGACGCGGCTTGTAAATTGACGCAAAAAAAAATATATTGCAGATGTCGGAAAACCAAAATCGGGATAATTATCCATACCAATCAGTCTCTACAGATATATAGATTGTTGCATTGTTTCTCGATTGGCATCAACTTAGTATTGCTCCAAGGCTCCCAGAAACCGGACTGCTGGGTCACTTTAATTGCACGTGTTGTAGTGGTTCCATTCGAAGCCGTATAGTTAAGACCGGAATGAAGGGCAGTCACTTCGTTGGAGATAGAATTTTTCACAGCAATCAAAACATCGCCACCTCTGAAACTGGGGATAACTTCATATATATCCTTCAATGGAAAGTACTCCTCGGAAAACATGTTGACCGTTAGCTAGGTCTCGATGTTTATTATTACATCATAATCGTTGATGACTCCGCCTAAAAGAAAAGCCCTGGCTTTACTACGAATGCTGGAGGCGTTGTGATAGAAGATCGAGGTGGTTAGAATAAGTTAAATTATTTGCTGCAGTTAACTGAGAATTTATTGATTATGTTGTTTACATACGTTAGTGCTTTTGAAATTTTTAAAATTTTAAGACGCCTTCACTTACACGAAAGAAATAATAGAACTATTCATTGACTCGTCTTAGCACCGTATTTTTAGTAAAAATGCGCCAGTGACACAATAAATTGAGATCACTAAAGTTCATTCCACTTTAAGAATATATTTTAACAATAATATTATTATTAAAAAAAAATGTTCAAAACCAAAAACCACAATAATCAATCTTAAATATAAAAATATAGACGACGGCGCCATTTCTTTAACATTTTTCCCCCCAATAAAACTGTACCATTGCCAGTATTACCACGGTTCAATCAATAGATAAACATTTCTAAATACTTCTAAATATACAATTATGTGACAATTGTTAATAATATAATATTTGGCATTGGCTAATTCATTATACACAATTATCCGTTGAACATCATCGCACCATCATATGTACATCACAAGGTCGCTTCATGCGCAATTATGGAAGCCATTTTATTAAATTTAAATTTAACCCAAAAAATATATTCGCACATCAAATCAGTCTGTATACTAACTACTACAATAAAATTGTGTAGGTGGGTTGGAGAAATTAACACGAGAGCATGAAATATTACGAGTACATTATCTTATATAATGAAGATACTATGTATATACAAAAACATGTATTCAAAATTACGCAAATTTCCCATTATATAATGGAACGTACACGAGTGTAACGACTTTGGAAAATTATATTTTTATCAAAACACAGTCACAGCGCTCGAATTTTTTTGAATTTATATGTGTCGGTGGCCGCATCACGCTCACAGGATTTAAGACATATATGAGCCAATGTAAAAATAGATTAAAAAAAAATAAAAAATTTTGTGCGTCAGTTATAATTTATACACTTTAGTATACGATAAATAAATATTTCTGTTATCATTTTTGAATTACAATTAATAAATTCATATATACTTATGTGTTATATGTGTAAAAGTGAAATGCGGTTATCATATTTTCTTATATATGAACAGGGTGTGTCACTTAGCCCGAGACACCCGAATAACCCAAAAACGAGAATTATATAAAAAAAAATAGTCAACAAAATGCTTGAATGGTTTTAAGGGCAAAATATGTCTAACCCTTTTACTCCAATGGACTTTTTGACGTTGTACCGTGTTAATCTGGCGCAGTGAACTATACTTTCATCTTTAGCCTTTATACAACAGTATTTATATGCTCATATCAAGATCATTTGATCTGTGGCAACAAATTTAGTTTTATTGTGTAGTGTTGGTCTTTCGAGACGAATTCATATTATAAGCGAAAATTCGTCGCCATTTTTAAAAATTTGTTCATTCAATCTTGTGGTCTACGTGCTTTAAAAAAATTTGGTCGTCGATTTCTGCAAAGTCTCACCTTTCAAATCATCAACTATAATTTGGATTGCATCAGTATCAGAGGAATAAAATTTGAATTTTTTCAATTATTGCGGAGTGAACAACAAAAGTTCGGATACATAGACATTTTTATTTATAATTAAGTGGCAAAGAGCCGCAAACAAGAGAAAACTATCCAACATAATCAACATTGCAAGAAAAGTTGATCGAATACTCCACTCGAAAAACGTCCACGTACGTCCAAATCGTGTAGAAAAATTAGTGCAAGAGTTCACTGGGGTAGAAAATACAACGTTCGAGATTCATGAACATGAAACGGGCGACCCTGTTAAAGGGGTGTTAAATACTCTAATAAGAGAAAATAATCTTATCGTGGGTAGAGGCATCATCCAACTAGATACTTCCAACAACGCTACACAGTTTTATTATTTATCAATATTTCACTATTTTCGGGCGAGTATTCAGAGTGGCCTCACCATTTGTTGACCTCTACAATGCCACGATTCATGATTCTCTCTCGTCAAACGCGCAATACCAAAGTTCCAATATCAATACTTTAATTGAGCAATCGCGAATTCGCACTTATAATGCAGTTCAAATTAAAAACCTAATGGACACATCCGACGAAGTAATTCGTAGTCTCAGAGCCTTGAGAGACGTTACTGAATTGAGTGATACTTAGCTCATATAAATCTTATTAAAGAAGTGGGATGATATATCAAGGGCACACTGGGCGGAAACAACTACCGAACTAGAAATACCTACATTTGCTGATTTTTTGAAATTTCTTGCTCGATGAATTGATGCTTTGGAGTCATTACCTGCACACTTACCAAGCGCAATACACCCAAACTTACTATAACCATTACTCAAATTACAAATGTGCTCTGTGCGATGGAACACATACACTATCCCAATACCCAGAATTTAATTTAATAAATGCAATCAAACGTAGTGAGTGGGCAAAGACGAGTCAAAAATGTTTCAGCTGACTCAGGATCTCAGGATCTTACTAGACTCAGGATCTCAAATCAGCTTCATCACGGAAGCATGTACACAGAAATTTCTATGGTAACTTCCACCGCTGATCATATCTGTGTCAATATCCATTAAATACTTCAGACATTTTGGGAGATAGAGTCGATTACAACCAATAATAAATTATTGTCTCTAGAAGGGCAACTTTGTGAACAATAATTCACTGAGTCTTTGCAACTAACAAGTGAAAGTTTCAAAAAGATCACCAAAATCAATCGGATCATCCTCGATTACAAGGAAATCCTATAATCCGTGTGTTTATAGGATTTCCTTGTAATCGAGGATGATCCGATTGATCACGAGGCAAACCAACAAAATTTTGGTGCAAAAAAAATCTTAAAATTATCGCCAAACAAAACCGGTTTTGTATGGAAAACGAAAAAAATCCTGGAACAAAATACCTCGTGTAAACGCACGCAATCGGATTCAACGATTACAAAGCTTGGAACGTCGCTATGCACGTGAACCCGAATTTCGCCGAATTTCTAGCGCAACACCAAAATTAATAGTTGTATTTGATTGCTCCAAATATTTCCAACACGATGTTATCAAAAAATTTTCTAGCGTCCAACTCCTTCCGTTTCACTCCGTCACTATCGATTGCTGACCGTTACTTACGGACTAGCGTCTGCTCCATTTTTAGTTACACGGCCATTAAACTGGGAAAGAAGATCAAATGATGATGCCAAATGCTTCAACGGCAGTACTAAACAACACATATGTAAACGATTTGATGGCTGGGGCAGAAGAAAATTGCACATCTCCTAAAAAATCATAAATTCATTCTCACTATAAATGTCACCGATCGAACAATTGCGTCAGGCAACAGTTGCGTCAGGAAACAAACAATTTCCCAGCCAAGATGAACAAGTTGAGTCTCTAAAGTTATTAGGACTATGCTGGAATCCACACGCCGATACGGTCACATTCTCGTCTTCTACTCGGTTATGACGCCATTGGTTATGCGGACGATCTGGTTATCATAGTCTTTGGCGGGCATGAATGTACGATGTCTGCCAGCATGCAACAGGCCTTGATTGTTATTTCGAATTGGTGCACTGGGCATTTTGATTAACCCTAGCAAAATAGTCCTGGTGTTCTTTACCAAAAGACGTAAATTGAACGTTGTTTCAGTTAGTCTAAATGATATCACTATCGGATACTCCTATGAAGTTAAATATCTGGGTGTTGTCCTAGATAAGAAACTGAATTGGAACTCTTATATTAACTAAACTAGTGAACGCGCGGTCAGAGCCATGTGGGCTTGTCGGCGTATGTTCGTCAGGACTTGGGGCCTCAGCTCAAAAATGATTTTCTGGATGTGCATCATAATAGTCAGGCCAGTTAGCGCTTGAGCATCTGTCCTACGGTGGCAATGGAAGCCTTTTCAGACTTGTATATGTTCTTTAGAGTCCCGAACGTGATGCCCAAAGAACTCTGCTTTGACAGGAAATTCGTGGTAGCAGTCCTTGATGAACAGACTAAGATACTGGTGGACCTCCTATGGAACCTAACAGCCTAGCTTGGTTCACGGATAGATTAAAAATGGATAGTGGAGTTGGCATTGGTGTCTTTAGGCCCAACAACAAAATATCGAAATCACTGGGAGCTTATCCCAGTGTTTTTCTAGCCGAAATTCTCGCCATCAAAACCTGCGCTTCAACTATTATGACTAAAGGTTTTAAAAGCGCCTCCATCCACATTTGATCCGACAGCCAAGCAGCCTTGAAAGCTCTGGCTTCTAACTTCCTTGATTCTAAGTCGGTTAAAATATGTTATAAAAAAAAACTGGGCAGGCTCCTTATCTGAGCCTTTCTGCGGTATACCGTGGACCTCAGCCTAAACAATTAGTAAATGGAAAAAATGCAGTGCTTGACCTACTGGAACTGTATTCCAGACCTTAGACAAGCCAAATCTCTGATCAGACCATTTCACCATAAGGACTTGGCAATTTCAGTAAAGGAAATATCAGGAAACTGGTGAGTTTTCTTTCATTTGAATAAAATGAACCTGTCCACAGAGACGGTGTGCCGACTCTGTTTGGAAGAGATAGAAACCGCGGGGTACGTACTATGTGAGTGTGTTACCCTGTATACACTGAGGTGGCTTTGTTTTGAAAAAAGGTATTTGACCCCGGAGAAATGTAAATTGGTTTCTGCAAGCAGCATTCTCGCCTTTATTAGGAAGATGGAGAAGCTCTTGGACTAGTAAACCTAATAGCACAAAAGATCTTTTAGGTTGCAGTGCTGACCGTTTGGACAGGGAAATTTAAAAAAAAAATTTAATAGATTTACGACGGTTTGACACGATTATGAGGAATGCGACTACTGTTGAACAACGTGTCATAATCGCACTACATATTCTAAAGCGCAATTGTGATTTAGGTACAGTTGCTGATCACAGTTTACGATAATTGATTGGAGTACTAAAAAGTACTAAAATTCTAAAATGTATGTTCATAATTTGAAAATTTACAGATTTAATTTACGCTGTAATTAATTAGAGCATAAAATTTACAAATTATGCTCTAATTAATTACAGCGTCAAGACAAATCTTTAGTTCACAATTTGTGATCTAAAAACGAAGTCGATTCAATAGATCGATGTCGGACTGTCAAGATTATACTACTAACGAAAATGCTACCATCTTTTGGAAAGTGGTATGTTTTACGAGTATGCCCTAGTACACTAGATGTCAGTTAAAGTGTCAAAAAAATATCAATAATATATTTTATGGCGAATAATTCTAATTGTATATATCATTTTCATCCAAACAATCTATTATGCTTTAAAATACCATTTCAAATATATATATAACATTTTTTTATGTTAGATTTAGTATTTTTCTCTTTTATTTTGAGCTATTTTAAATGTTACCAAACTAATATAACAAAAAAAAATCAAGTGGTGAGCATTGAAACTAACATTTGGATTTAACACGTAAATCCAAAATTTTTTTGGGTTTGGCTAAATCCATTTTGGATTTACCATAAATCTCCTTTGGATTTATATATTGCGATTGCTGTTGTGAATTTTATTGTTGTTGCAAAATTCTCAAAGCAACATAGCTTATGTAAATCGTGATCTGATTTGGATCACATTTCGTTGAAAAATGCAACTTTTGTATATTTATGGCATTATGACATTATATTTATTATGTCAATAGTATATATACTCATTTTCGCAAAAGAAAATCGTAAAAGATATAGGGTTTCTTTCATTCGTAAAATAGCCTTGAAACTAACATTTGTACCCTTGAAACCAAATCCGCTTCTTTAAAACTTTCTGACATAAAGTTTTTAGATTATTCGATTGTCTCACTTTAAGTGACTCACCCTGTATACATATATCTCACACAAACAATAATATATTGAATGATTTTTGATTAATTTGTTGTATTATAGATAAAAGTAAGTCGCCTAGTGACCATAATTATTAATCTGATCATATACTAAGGTCGAGGCGTATGTAATGCCCCCGTTTAACAAGTTGATATAAAAGATATCTTTAAAATTTTTATTAAAATTAGAACTGCGTTTCGAAGTAAAGGTTGAGTACTTCGTAAACTCTACGTATTTTTCAAGCACTACGTTTAAAATAAGGTTCATGAATTACATACCATCTCTGCACAACTGCCGTTGGAGGCGATCCTATAAGAAGAAACATCAATGGGTATAGTACCGATGACTATGATATGCAACTCGATTACAATTAAAGATTGTCATTTGACGGGCTACTGCCCAATGGTTACTCCCGTTTGAATTTACATAGTTTATTATATTTATTCTTACTGCATTAGTGGTATCCAATAAACGACGTATGTTTGGTACCGCAATATTTGCTGAATGAGCTTGTTTGTATGATTTTGTAGTTCTTGGTTGACATTTCTCATTTTTAAGTCTTTATGAAGGTTATCATTTTTAAAAATTTTACAAATTTGAATACCATAAGCCACACTATACTTGCTCATACAATAGCAATTCGTTATGCTCACAAATTCTTCCTATAAGTCAATACATTTTTCTAAATTTATCTTTCCATCTAAGATTGCAATCGAGAGTCATGATACAGCTGTATTTGAATTAAGTTCCACTGGAGTCCAGTTAACTCCCTGGTTTGTAAAATATACTTTTAAATACGGTTTTACCTACTGTAAAATTTTCTACTTCGGTTAAGCGAATAGGACATTTCTTTAACCAACAACTCCCTGCATTTATTGCTTTCTTGTTGTTGTGCTTGTGTCTTATGTATTACGCAAATCACTGGTATACAAGATGTACAATATAGGACCCAACAAGCATCCTAAAAAGGTAAATTTTAGAACAATTTATATTGAAGCCTTTGATGCTACACTTTATCTAAAGCTTGTGCTTCATCTAAAACGATACTTCTCCAACTTTCATTGATATCGGACATATTTAAGTTTCAAGGCTGCGGTAATTGTTTCATCTATTTTTCGAAGTCTTTTATCAGCAGATAACGGTAAAAAGTTTTCTTACAGATATAAATGTAGGAGTTTTTTGCTTGTAACTTTTGGCCTATGTTTCTTCGCGTCGTTTCTAACATGCGGCGCTTGCATTTTAGTTCTTTTTAATCCCTTTGTTGCTTTCCAAAGAGAGTAATCTTATTCAGTAAGACTACTAAAATAGTGAGTAATAGTTTCGTTATTTGTTTCTCTTATGCTTTGTTTTAGTTTATTGCTTAGAAAATTGTGCATTTTTTTGCTGTGCGAATTGCGTGTGGTTTGCCAGGTTTTTTGTGCCTCTCGCTTCTTACTAACTGATTCTCTAATTTCAAGAGAATCCTTTTGGTTCCTACGAGATTCAGTGTGTTTATTTATTTCAGTAGACCAATATGTTGGTTTGTTCCCCGTATGAAATTCGCAGTTATATTTATGCGTCCTCCTTCAAATAGCTCATTTCCTTTAAGAGCTGTTAGCCTTGAATTCCGTTGGTGTTTTTTGCATTAAAGTCCCCATCAATAATAAAATTGAATCCTAGTGAAGTAAAGAGTAAACTATAACCTGCTTTGTTTAGATTAAATTTTGGAGGGCAGTAGATAGAGAGTATTCTGTTTCCCTTATTATTCTTCTACGTTGCCAGGTTCTTTATAGTAATTAACATTACTTTTTCCTACAACTGTTGAGTGTTAATCCCAAAATATGAGGGACTTTCGATTTTCAAATTTACAATTTTTGATTTGCTAAACATTCTCGGTACATCTAGAAAATTCACCATATTTATACTATTCAGCACATTGCTGAATCATTTTTGACATAAATAAAACAAAGTTTTGTGTAGCGAATGCCAAATACATATAAATAAATTTGTATATATATATTTATATATATATATATATATATATATATATATATATATATATATATATATATATATATATATATATATATATATATATACATATGTAAATAAAAAAATGGTTTGTTATAATAGATCTAATAGTTTGATAAAAAAATGTGCGGCTTCTCTAATAAAATGATAGCGCATAAAAAAAATAACATCATCGCATTCGAAATGGTTTCCTTTGGTCCGAAACATTTTCCGACCGATATTTTGCCGTCTTCTAATTGAAATTGCAATCGCATAGCGTACGTCAAACAATATAACTACATACATTTATAAAATGTCATTCTAAATATTTTTTCATACTTTTTCTATTTTTCTTTACTTGCTAAAAAAATTGGTCGTAAATATTTTTAATTTTTTGCTTGCTAGGATGTCGCAAAAAACGATCGAGAATGCACTATTGTCATTATCAGTTCGCAAATTGCTAATTTGCTTGCTAGAATGATTGATATTAATAAAACGAAATTTTATTTTTTATTTTTTATTAACCGCACATTAGTTTTCTTTGTTTTGATATTTCTGTCAAAATAAGTAAGTAAACAAATTTCATTAAAATTGACGATATTTATATTTACTATGGGGTGCGATTATGTAAGCATTTCGAGTTTCGAGTTACGACAAGATGGCCGATATTTTTCAAAAAAGTGATTATTCACATGTCGTAATTGGGACAAATTGTTGTTGTTTTACTTTTTAGGTTGCGGCCAACATGTCGAAATGAGTAAAATAATTTGTTTTTACATAAAACCATAATGGCCACATTATCGACATGTTTCGACATGTTTTGACATGTCGCAAGTCATAATCGCACCGCTGTTATAACGCTCCTTCAAGTGCGTTTTTCTGCAGATTGTCATATGAAATAAAACTCTGTTATTTTTTTAATGTGGGTTTGTAGTAGCATTTTTATAATGCCATTTTTTGTTAATTATGTAAGCGTTCCACCTCTAGCAATAATCAAGTTATATATTATGTGAGAACTTAACGGCATTACTTCTCATTAAATGCGAATAAAACAGTAAAAAATTTGTATAGATGCAATAAAAAAATAGTGACTCAAAGTCAAAAATGCTTCAAAAGCATCCGGAGTTTTAACATTTAAGGCGTAGGTATAATGAGAATCGAAAATGAGAAAGAAGTATACAGTGACCTAAAAGCTAATGTATCGTAAAAAGCTTTAAAGTTTCTTTTAATAAACCCTAACATACAATAAGCTTTTACCAATGATAAGCTTAATCAAAAAATAGCAATAGGCACGAGGAACCATCTTCCAATCCAATACAGGCTGGCCGGAGTAACGCAATGCAATGAAATTTCACAGGGAAAGACACTAGATAAAAACATTTAGATCTTGCTGCAACAGTGGCAAACAGAGGTTTAGAGATTAAACCGTGTAGACAGTATCCGGAACATCTTAATCATGATTAACAAATACGAATGCAGTCTCAAAGCATTTTCGGCAGAACACACGAAAATACAATGGTGCTTTTGGACTTGCAACGTTTGGGTCCCAATCAAAACGCTTTCGTGGTGAATACATTCGCAATCAAAGCGGAAATTAAGCAAAATATCCGAAAACTTTATTTTAACAGGATGTCGAATTTGCTACTGAGAAAGGCTTCGCAACTCTCACAACATTACAACAACGAATACAATTTTGAAGCAATTTAATCCGTAAGGATTACGGGGTAAGGAACCCCGATTGCGGGCTTTGTAAATTGAATTTATCGAATGCATAAGCAAAATCAGTATAGACTTCATCTGAGCCCTTGCAATAACTGAAGTGATTAAATTAATTTGAAAACTAGCCAATTTAGTGATTGTTAAACGACCTGGAAAAATTCACGTTGACGTCCGCTGAACCATTAGGTAGGTTAGAGTGGCTGCTAACGCACACATAGATCGGTGACGGTCCATTGTGATACCAAAGGATCCTATTCCTCTTTCACCTTCATTGGAACCATTCAGAGCTACTTATGTAGCGTAAGATATCTCGCACATTGCAGTTCTCGAGGTCCATAAGGTCGTCGAAACAATACTTGCCCAGATGTTTGTACCTCCTGTAAGCTAGCGCCGGGCATGAGCAGAGGAAGTGGTTCACAGTCTCTTCCTCCTTCTCATACATACAGCTTCTACAGAAGTCATTTGCTATTGACACAAGTCTCCTCGCATGCTCCCCAATGAGGCAGTGTCCTGTGAGCACCCTCACGACTATACTTAAGTTAGGTCTACGTAGGGATATTAGTGTTTTGAAGCGCTTTAAGCCCAGTTTCGGCCAGACTTGCCGCGCTACATTGCATGCTATGGTGTTATTCCACCTCTGCTGTGCCGAGGCTATTGCTTCCTTTTAAACGCCATAAAAAGTGCTGCTAAAGGCCTCCCCAGATTTGCCCTTTCCGGGTTCAATTAGAGAGTTATAACTTTCCTTGCCAGTTCGTCAGCCCTGCAGTTCCCCGGAACGTCCGAGTGACCGGGGACCCAGACTATCTGGATATTGAGATGCTCACTCATCTCGTTAAGATGCCACCACGAACGTCAGGGGAACTGATTCCAGCGACTTGATTGCCGCATGACTGTCCACATATATTTTTATATCCCTTCTGGATATGACATTATGCATCAACCAAGTCAGCGCTTCCTCAATCGCTACCACATCTGCCTGGTACACACTGCAGTGATTAGGAAGACGAACGGATATATTCACATTTAATTTGCCACAATAGACTCCAGCTCCGACTTTACCGTCTTTTTTGGAGCCGTCAGTGTAGAATTGTAGTTCCAGTTTCTGACCTATTCTCCCAGGATTCCCTTGAGCGAATAAGGGTCTGGAAGCCTTTTTCAAAGCATACAATCGGTACTGTGTAGTCACTATTCGCCAAGTCTTCCTTACGCGAACTGCCAATCGTCGAGTGGCCAGTCTGTATTTCCACTCAAACACGGCAGAGAGTCGTGCAGCCGTAGTAGCCGGTCTCTGCTTACCAAAGATGTCGACAGGAAGAAGGTAGAGCATACACTCCAGAGCACGTGTAGGGGTTGTCCTCAGTGCCCCGCTTATAAGCAGGCCCGTTCTTTGTACCTTCTCTATCAAATTTTTATAAGTTTACTTGTCTAGTGCTAGCCACCACACACTCACTTTATATATCAGAATCGGTCTGACTACAGCGGTAAAGAGCCAGTGTTCCAGCTCTGGGTTTAGACCCCATCTCCTACCGACGGCGTTCGTAGATGAGTACAGAGCCATGGTAGACTTTAATCTCTCTAAAACATTGGGCTTTCAATTTAGCCTACTGTCCAAAATTATGCCTAAAAATATTGCCTTATCAGTAAATGGCTGCTGAACCATTATTTAGAGTGAAAGTATAATACGTCATTGAACATTGATACGAATAGTTTTTGATTACAAGACAGTAATGCAATTCTGTGATAATTAGTTACATCAAGGCATGACCTATGTATATATAGATTGACTTTTGATATTTTCCAAGCATCAAGAAAACTGTCCTGACCACTTTTAAGGTAAGTTCTATAACTATATACTGATCGCGATGGAAAACGCATAAATCCGGTGGAAAATAAATTCTAATAATTAAAATTAACTGTTAGGCATGTTTCAGTCAGAACTATTATATCAAAATTATACTCCAAAATACCAAAAAAAAATTTGTTGCTTTCGAGCGCACGCCACTATAGTTATTTTCTTCCACAAGGGCTGTTTGAGGGACTAAAAAATGATTCGATGGTTTTTCAGAAACTCTTTAATCAATACCCCTTTCATGGAGACCATGATGATGAATGAGTTCAGTAGTTATCTAAATTTATTTTGATGAACACCAATTTTGAATTATAAGTAATTACGATCATTCGAACCAACACTGGTTATATCATTAGTACTGATATCCTTGCAAATACGGGAACCAAAATCCTTTTTAACGGTTTCATATTAAGCACGGTAGAATCACAACACCAAATTCAATAATAGTTTCAGCTGACACTGTACTATTGTTACCGGATCGCTAGCAATCGATTCGCTTGATGATTATTCCTTAATCGAATCGAATTATCCTTAGTAACGGTAATTCCAATTAATCAAAATCTTATTGTCTAGGTTAAAACGAAAATAATAAATTCTTTTCATTGAACTCAAACGCAACCGCATGTTATGTGATATATTTGACTGGAAAGCGCACAACTTCAAAATGTTGAAAAGTTAAGCCATATACACATTAAATTTTGTGTCGCGCACTATTTTGTTACAATACTGGCGGAAAGTAAATAGTCATAAACGATCAGCTTGATCAAAAGGAACTATTCGAAAGGTGAAGGCAAAAATTAACTGCTGGTCTGAACATATCCAGAGAAAGGATTCACAATCTGAAAAACGAGCTTGGATTGAAGTCTCTGAAGTTTCAAAAGGCGCACGATCTTACTCGTGACCTCTAAGATAAGCTTCCTGACCTTGCAGAATAAAACGTAGAACCCTATCTTGAATAATTGCTCCCCTGTGACTGGCATCTTTAAAACTACTACTCAAAGGCTTCATCATGAATGGAGCAAAATGGTTGGAGTTAAAATCTTAAAAATACACTGGATAGAACAAACAATTCCTTCGTGTGCATGCCAAGGGGCCTGTTGCCGAATATCGTCTTCTCTGATAAGGCTCCATTCTACATTGAGCAACAAGTAAACAAATAAAATGACCGAGTTTATTTACCAGAGGTCATACGAAAATTAACACCTCCGGATGGACCCTTCCCACTCGTTTTTTTGAACCGTGGTGTCAATATAAACTTTAGCGAAAACAGAATATTGCGCCACCGCAAAAAGCGCGCATCAACCAAAAATGGTTATCTTTTCTCTCTTTAACACAATTTGCCTGGGAAATTCTCCGGTTGCAAATCCGATGGACTTCTCTATCCGGGGTATTTTAAAGAGCACGGTTGGCACTAAAAAATACCAAAGTGTTGATCATTTCAAGCAAGCTATTCGCCGGGAATGACAGCGAATACCGAAGACATTCATGCAGCGTGCAATGCCTTTTCCGATGAAAATAATACAGCGCTTTACTATTGTTGCATTTTTTCCAGCAGCCTTCTATATACAAAACAACCATAGCTTGCAATTTTATTCAACAAATATGATAAACAAATATGATGTTAAAAATTGGAAGTATGGTCCACACACCGGCCTCACCGGCACAAAAGTATATTTTTATATCAACCACACATACATAACTAGTATACTATTTATGCAGACACAGTTGTAATATTCGTATACGAAATAAAATTTCCCCAACTTTAAGAATAAAGAAACCGTTATGTAGCGTAAGAAGAATAAAAAAAAAAGCACACACACACATATATAAGGCACACACACGAATAATAAAAACAAACACGAAAATTCTCATCGGTTTGTTTGATTATAAATTTTGTAGTTTCTCACATAACTCCAACCGGCATAGTTGTACAACGAATTGAATCGTAACTGTGTTAATAATTATAAATTATATTTATTATTGTTTGCATTTTATTTATTTATTTTTGTCGAATACAAATTAAGTTTTAATATTTTATAAAATCGTAAATTAATTTGTAAAAAAATGGCCAGAACATTAACACGTGTTAGTAAATTTTTAACCACAAATTACGGTATAACATCAGTTCCTGTACAATCATCGTCAGCTCTATTATCAAATAAAAGAAATTGTAAGTAACAAAATTATTATCGTGTTTAGTATTTTTTTTTTTTTTTTTAATTGAGTTTAATTTAAATTAATAAAAAATAAGTGTACATTTATATAATAATAATGTGTGCACTATGACGGTGTCTGATCATCATGATTAGATCGCAAGACGTCTTTTACAAGTACATCGATACAGTTGAATATTAAAAAAAAAACATTGTGTGCTGTGTGCATCTTTGACGATAATAAATCTTTGAATTATTTTATTGATCGGTATATCAATGATTGCCTTATCTCTTCGCCCATAGCGATAAAGCTAAAATGCACTTAACACACAATATCGTTTAAACGTATAAACGGAATTATAAAGTACGTAACATGTGGCATATTCTGTAATACAGTTAAAAACCTTATCTTACGCACATACATCAATAAGTCAGTAGTTGGTGTAGTATGCTAATCGACTTATTAACCAAAATATTATTTCTCCGTTTCTTTTGAAATGATTTGTGTGGTTATTTCCCTTGAAGACAGTACACAGAATATTAAGACATGTGGATAATAAGCTTGAACGCGATAAGTTGTTTTTATTTATTGTGCTTATCGCAATTCACAATTTAAGTCAGTAAACTTGTTTTGACTAACCCTTTCATTTTGACGTTTTAAAATAATTTTATTACCAAAGTTGTATAGCGATGTTTTCATAGCTGTCAAATTAATGTGGAATAGTTCGTACAAAAAAAGAGATATACCATTTTTGAAAGAACATCACATTGATTTTTTGTCGATAAAAAAGAGATGGACGCATCGATTGTTTATATTTATATTTTCGAATTTCTTATTTTGAAGTGTTCGATGAATAAAATTGTCGATGGATTTAAAACCCCTGTTCTCTCAGTCGTATCACTTCAGATGAAGTAATAGTTGTTGCATCACATCGAGGAAAATCGGTATTCTCTTAATCGATCGAAGTAACGTGACAGGACAAATGTCATTTAATATTTTAATATTCTATAGAGTCAAATTCAGTGATAATTTCCACTTGAAGTGATAGAAATGGTATACCTAGTATGAAAAGTGTATAGTCGCGTAAAATGACACTTTATAGTTTGTAGTGACAGTGCCAAATTAAATATAAAATGCAGTGGCGTAACTGCAATGACGCAAACCTTGTGATGCGAGTGGGGTCGCGACATGGTAAGTTCAATGGTCTTTATTAATGTAGTGAAGAACTGTTATAATATGAGGCATGAATTTAAAGTTAGGTATTTCCCAAAAAAATTTCAAACTCGATATTCGGGAAATGATTTATTCAGTGATGTAACTTGAGAAAACAAACAAATCGAAATAATTCAAAATAAGACTGTCAGATTGTCAATGGCTGCGTATAACAATCCAAAAAGATTCCACGATATTGAAAAACTGCGCTCGTTTTGAGTCGACAGTATTTAAACATTTTGTGTTTTCGGTCCACTGTTCATACAAATTTAGTCCGTTTTAAAGCGATGAACAATGTTCGCTGCCGCAATCGCACGTTTTGCAATGTTTGCTTTAAGCACTACTGAATACATCGTCAAAAAGCCCTCGTCTTTTTTAATTGCAGCATATCCTTAGGTACCATCACTTGTAATGACTACGATGTCCATCTGAAGGCTCAGCTCGAAGTCTTTTATATTTACATAAGCCCAATGTTGTTTGTCAGATTCTGTTATCATAAAAGATATGGATTTAATGTAACGTCGATTTCGCATGCTTATCCACTCCTCGATGCTTAAGCTAAACTTACGTTGTTCTGATTTGAAATTTGCCATTTTGTTCTTTAAATCATTTTTGTTGATCGTACCGTACAGTAGTTCATGAACAGCTTTGTGACATTTTAGAAAACCTAAACAACTATTGCTATTGCGTATAAACTCACTTGTTATTGCGTAGATGAAATTGCATCTTGTACAGCTAATTTTGCTACGACTTGTTCATACACAAGAGGTAAATGTAGAACTGTCGAAAAAGTTGTGGCGAGTTTGCGATCGGTTGGCTGGTGGTCGATCATTTGCAGCAAGCTTTATTAGAATTAATTCTTAATGTTTTACCGCTTCCTCCAGTGCCATTTATTAAAAATAAAGTCTGCTGCCTATTATAGAACCTTTGGTAAATAATCTTTAAAGTATACACGATCCGATAAAATCTGCTAATGAAGTTTGTTATCTCAGATTTAGTTGATGTGTTTCGTTGTGAGCTTAGTTTTTTGTTTTTTACAGTTTTTGTTTATTTTTGAATAATGAATATCACTATTGCACATTTTAAGTATATAACCTCAAAGTTGTTAAAATTTTGTCATTTGACACGTTAGATTTTTATTTCAAATAAATTTTAAAATATTTTCGACTTTCTAAGTAAATTTTAAAATTATAATTTGGCTTTTGAAGTTTTTATTTTTGACTGTGATAACTGTAAATGGAGTTAATGCAACAATACAGACGAAATAAAGTGGAAATGACCCAAACAAAATGAGGATTTTACAACACCTACGGCTTTCCAAATGTAATTGATGGGATGTAAATACCAACTGTGTGAAATGCATATTATGCATTTTTCTCTCTCTAGTATTTTCGGTAATAAAATTAGATTAGATCATTTCCTAAAAAATTTGATCTTTTTAGCCTTTTTTGTAATTCCATTTTTTTATTAATGGCTAATATTTACTATTTATTGTATATCACAAACAATGATTGAATATCACAGTAAAATATAAACAAAATTAAACGCAAAAATGCTGATTTAGGGCGATGATTCATGTACAAAATTTGTCTTATAGACATAAATTATAATAGCTTCGATTAGTTAAAATTTTTTTTGTCTTATACGATAAAAACGAAATTCACAGTAAGCGATACATGTATAGAATTTTATCACAGATAATTACACTAGATAAACATATTGTATGGTTTAAATTTACACAAGTAAATTCAAGCTACACAAATTAATGTAACCGAAATCTGACCAAACGAAAAATAGATATACATATTAAATCGCATATTTTCATCCTTTTTTTGTTTTTTTGCGCACGACTATTGATTTTATAAAAAAATAAAACAAAAAACCAAACTAAATTTTTGTTTAATTTTTTATAAAATAAAAAAATCGTGTGCAAAAACAAAAGAAAATTGAAAGATGAAAATATGCGTTTTAATATGTATATTTATTTTTCGTTTGGTTAGATTTCGGTTTCATTAATTTGAGTAGTATACATTTTTTTTTTTTGATTTTAGAATAATTTTTTGAGAGCAAAGCTAAGTAGACAATTTTTAAACGATATCTTATGCAAAATGAGCAATGTTCAATTTTTAATTTTTATTGTACGATAAAAAAATATGGCGGACCTTCAACCAATCAAAATGATTATAATTGATGTCTGTCAGATAATACACATCCTTTAAATGATGTTGATTTACAATCGCAATTTCAGTTGTCGTAAATCCGCCATTTTGCGATGGCGTATATTAATAACTTGCGACAAAATTAATATTAATAACTTGCGACAAGAGGATATGCCTCTTGAGCTGATAGTTTACGTCACATTACTTTCTGAAATTGAGTGAAATGTAAAACCAAAATAGAATATAACTTTACATATTTTCCTATTAAATTTAAAATGTTCTTCAATATGGAAGCGTGCTATGTTCATCTATCCCAGTTTTTGGTATGAAATCATTAGAAAAAACATAACCTATCAACAGTAAAGTTTGGTTCATGTTATTTGTGAGTTTGTTTTTCACGGTTTCATGTGGTTCTACCATACAATTATGCAAAGAATATACATGTGCGAAGAAAAGCTATGCAGCGATTTTTTTTTTATTTTAAGAGAAGTTTTTTCTTGAAGATAGGGCATAACGCGGTTATCTTCTATTCTTAGGACATAACTTTTTTTGCGAATAGTCTTAGCTCCAGCATTTAGTATAGAAAAATGTAATAATTCAGGAGACAGTTTATGGTAGCCTCATAAAATTCCCAAATGACGTTAGAAAGTCGGTTTTGGTTCTTACCTCACCTTATATTTATTTCATTACATTTATGGGCATAATATGGTTGACATGACTGATGCACGAAAACATGCTAATATGATTTATTTACTACCAACATAAGGAGTCTAAAAAAATGAAAAT
Source organism: Tipula confusa (assembly GCA_963556175.1). Classification (NCBI taxonomy): domain Eukaryota; kingdom Metazoa; phylum Arthropoda; class Insecta; order Diptera; family Tipulidae; genus Tipula; species Tipula confusa. Next base: position 69,139,906 of record OY744475.1, on the reverse strand, counting down.
GTATCATCTCGCATTAAATTTTATTTTGTTCGGTTGGTAAAATAATACAATGACCAACTTAGCTACTAGTCGGGCAGATGCCTCCTAAGTTTCCATTTTAACCATTTTTAACATCTAAATTAAAGTAGCAAACTGCTTGTCATGATAAATAGTATCGTCAAATTATTTTTCGAGGACAAAATAAGAGTACAGCAATGACGGCTAATTTAAAAGAGTATATAGAGAAATATCTCATCTCATCTAAGATAAATTTTGTAAATATCTCAAAAAGTACGTGGTCCTAAAAAAACGATTAAGGACAAAGTTAACGTGTAGTAAGAGGGACACAAGATGGTGCTATATTTATTGGTAATAATAATAATGTAGTCGGTGCAATAAGAGTTAACTTTTTATTGTAGTTCCTGTTTAAGCTACACTTTTAAAAATAAGTAAAAATTTACTTCGGAATTTTTTTCATATGACAGTTATCAGTCACAGTTAAGCGTCTAAATTTGCTTTACAGTTACATGATTATCTTATCGAACCATAAGCAAACTAATAAAGAAAGATTCGTTAAATTTGTTTAACAAAGCAGTCTTAGAGATATGTTAATATCGCGAAACAAATGTTTTCAACAATCAAAATGTTGATTCAAGTATAATGTCGGTTTCAGCATTAACCAGCGAGTCTGTAAGAAATTTCCGTAAGAATGCGACAGTAGGAAAATTTATGTTAATGACCAGCAGCAGCTCTTTAAGAAAGTTTCGTTCAGTTTCGTTAAATTTGAACTGTCACGTAACAATTCTGTAACGAGCGAAAATTACCGCACAAACTGAAAGAAATGTCAAACAGTTGCGTGTAGTTAATAGTTTTAGATTGGTTATTAGTATGTAAATATTTAATTATTTAAATTTTAATATTGTATCTATTATTATATTTACTTTTTTAATACATAATATAATATATTATTATTAGTTGTGTATTGTGATAAAATATTATATTGCCGGAAAATAATAAAATTTATTTTCGCTTTGTACACATACTTCACAAATAAATTTGAACTTTTGTAGGTTAAAGTTTATTGTAATTCGCGTATTACGTTACAGATCGGTGGTCGCACTTTCAAAATTTTCTGTAAAAATTCGCTTCGTTCAATTCCGTAAGGTTTCGTTACAGATTCTTACAGACTCGCTGGTTAATGCTTTCGATTCATTTTTCCCCTTCTTTAAAAAGCAATCTGTATTTTAGCTGCAAATCTAAAACCCTTTTTACAACAAGCCGTATTGAAATTTTTGTAGACACATATTCTTATATATTTTTAAAATGTATTAGAGGAAATCAAACCCCTCTTTACTACAAGCCGTCTTGTAACTTTCGTTGCCACATATTATCATGTATTTTTAAAATGTATTAGTGAATATATATACTTTAGATGTATTAGTAACTATCAAAATTCCATGTTAAAAAATAAAAAAAGTTGTAAACGCACGCGCATTATTTGATTTAGTTGTTTATTGCTTTTACACAATATTCGCTACCATATCCCGAAACGATTTTTTACTTACAATACAATCAAAGTATATATTTTTGTATAGCATGAGTATGCAAACAATACGGCTTGTAGTAAAGAGGGTTTTGTCATATCCCAACACGATTTTTACTTAGAATACAATCAAAGTATATATTTTTGTTTAGCATGAGTTGCATACTCAACAATACTAGGGTGACCAGATATACTCTTTTAAAGAGTATAATACTCTTTTAATATAATTTTTACTCTCCACTCTTTTTTGCAGCAAAACGGCCAAAATATACCCTTTTTAAATTAAATAACAAATTAATTTGAGACTGTGTGCCTCAGGCCGATTTTTTTGGCAAAATTTTTGTCTTTTCTAAATAATTGTATAGTTCTGCTAATTATTCTTAGATGGTGTTAGTATACAATATATTCTGTGCTTTTCACATTTATAAATTCGTGGCAGTTCAGTTTTCCGAAGGTAATTAACAAAAAAAAACTATATTAAAACACAACAATAAAAAAAAATAATTACAGCGGCTTATTTATATTTTTGTTTGACGTCAGGGTTAAATTATAACTGAAAAGCAATTTCACGATGAGTCTTTACGACTGCCGCCAAGTGAGTAATAGCGAAATGAAACGTTGACATAAAAACTCGACAATTTAGACAAAAAAATCGACCGGAGGCACACAGTCTAAATCCAACTCTATACATATAATAAAAATCGACAACAGAAAATACCTTTTCTGTGGAAATTCGAAATCGAAAATATACCGCGTTATTAATTTTTCTGCAGACTTAACATAGATTTAGTTCATTCATTCATTGCAAACAAAACCTCCTATACCAACTGTCTTCAATTAATCCTACACACAGCTTAACAAAGTATAGTGCGAAAAAGAGTCCATGAGCTTCATTTATGTTTGCCAGAAACTAATTCTGACTGTGAAACAATTTTTAGTTTTATTAGTAATTATTAAAAGAAAGACTGTCGATCTGGTCCATCATTAGAAAATGTAATAATTATAAAAATATTATAAAAACTAATATAAAAATGAGGTGTAGCTACTTTATGGGTGCTCCCAAATTAAAAAAAGAGTTTCTAGCAAAAGCAGATATAGTAATGAAAAATACCTTTTTAAAGTTAAACTACTAAAAGTTAAATATAAAGAAAATAATATCGAAATTTCTTTTGGGGCAATTTCGAGGAATTTTTTGATAAATGCAAGGGTACACCTTTTTAATTGATCATTTTGAATTTTTATACTCTTTTAAAATTTGTAAAACCTGGTCACTTACTGGCTTGTAGTTTAGATGGTTCTGTCAAAACCAACACATATGTATAAACAAGCCATGAAGTTGCGATACTTATGCAAAAAAGTGACTACTATTCCTTAAGTATAAGTGTTGTGACGTATTATAATTTGTATATACTTTTATTATATGCTTTGATATAAATAAAAAATGAGTACGAATGATGGAACAACAGTATGTTGCGCTCTTTATGACAAAGCAAAAAACAAATTTATTATTTAACGAGAGAGAGAAAGAAGTATTGTTATTATTATATACTTCATTATATACTATACTATATACTATGAATTTAGAGCAGAAAGGACAGTGCAAAATATAATTTTTTTTTGTTTTTTTTTTTTGTAGAAATGTTATATACTTTGAATTTAGAAAAGTATGGACAATGCGAAATATAATTTTTTGTTTCGATTTTTACTGTAGTCAAATTCACTAACACATATCAAATTAGTAGTCATAATATATTTTCTTTAGCCAAGCTTCATGGCTTGTATAATTATACAATAGTGTTGGTTTCGGTCCTGTGCAAATCGATCAAAAAAATATTTTCTCCAAATTTAAATGTATGTGTATAATTATTTACCTATTAAAAAAGAACAAATCACTCCTTTAAAATTTGCAGGAAAATGACAGAACTGTTTCTTTGTGCGATTGATTTTTTTACTAACACGACCGTAGAAAAAGTTGCAACGATTTTTTCGTAAAGAAAAGCTAAACAAAATGCGAAATGTTGTGGTTTGTACGTGTATTCGTTTCCTGATTTATGTCGTCCAAGTGTTTCGACAAAAACGGGTAAAACGGGACAAACGAATTAGATGCAGAAATTGGTATTCTATAGCTGCAGCAACTCAAAAGCCACATGTAAGTACTAGACAAATTGCACGTGGTTCTGGAATCTCCAAACCAGTATTCACCGTGTACTTGCTCAACAAAAATTTCATCCCTATCACATATGATTGCATCAAGAGGGATGGTTAAATTTTTATTTTGTTACAAGGAAAAATGCACGACATTGATAATTATTTACAAACTTCGGCCAGATAAATCAGCATAACATGTATTATTGGGCAATGAAGTATTAATGTTAGGTGCTGATCGGCGATCAACTTATTAGGCCATACCTTATAGAAGGGAATTTAAATTGTCCTTTTTTTTGGAAATGATCTTACAGTCATGTTCGGAGATTTAACACTTCAACAAATAATAAATATGTGGTATGTTGGTACCAGCACATTATTTTCATCATGCTCAAGCAGTGTTAAACCCAATGAATGACAATCGATGGATTAGTCGTGGAGGTGAAGTGTAAAATAGTCCGCACGCTCGCCTGATATAACTTCACTCGATTTCTGCGAGAATGATGTTTGCACCAAATATTAATCAAACCAGATTAAGTTTAGTTGAAAGGAGTTTCAAAAATCACGTCGCGAAATGTTGTGAAACATATGGTCACTATTTTGAACATTTGCCAGACTATATAACATTTATATCTTTTGTTTATTGTAGCTGGCTTTTGGTTCAATATACATCTGAGTCCTATGAAAAACAATTTGAAGTATAACTTTACCTATTTTTAATGTAGAATCATTTTAGGCGGGAAACCCGGTATACGGATCAGTTACCGGTGATTGTTTCTGATATGGCTAAAAAAACCATTATTGAGTGTTCTCCTGCTATTAAAATCAACTGGGTTTGAAATAACGGACATTATTTGCTTAAAGTTAGAGTTTAGTAACTTGGTTCAATAGAAATATAGTTTCGCTACGCCATTATTCTACGCAGAGAATGAAACTCAGCTGGTGTTTAAGGCAAAATTCTGTTAAAATGAAGCGATTCTTAAAAGTCAGGAACCCGTAATATAAGTTAACCACAGTTAAAAGGTTATTATGATTAAATGGTTTACATTTTAAATGTGTTCCAATTCCCCCAACATATTATTCATTCATTAATAAAAAGATAAAAACGAACGAGAACGTGGATGTGCAAGGGGCATAACAATCTCTTCTTATTATTTCTGATGATTATAAGTCGTAATGAATATACATATAAAGTATTTTTAAAATATCAAGTTCATTCAACTTGTATGGTAAACATAATATAATAATAATATGATGTATACAAATTATATTATTGTTTTATTGTCACACACATGTTCAACAACAGAAAAAGTATTGAACTTGGACGCGGAATCACGAAGGCGTGCTGAATGAAATATTAATCAAAACAAGTTTATTGTCTCAAGTTTGCGATAAATATATGAAAAACTAACAACAACAAATATGGTAAATATAAACTTGTTGCACATATCGTTACAGCTTACAATTACTGAACACATGCTTGTATATATACTGTGCATTATCATTAGGGGAATTAACCACGAAAAACGTTACGAAAATGAAAACAAAGAAATTACAGTGAAATCTCTAAAGTTTGACATCTGTATGCCATCGATATATTTTACATTGAAGCCTTTTAATTTTTACTTACTCGTGTAAGTGTGAACATGTGTGTACATTTATACATTTAGTTTTTTTATTTATATTGTCAAAAACCCAGACTGAATGTGACTCACCAAATGGCAGTCGAGTGCTTAACTTTTGTTTGCGAATTTATAATTGCTTTGTATAGTAGAATCTGGCATGCTAGAGAGAGTTTTGTCCTTATCTGCCAACTTTTTAACCTATCTTCAATTTTGTGCAGAGATTCTTGTAATTCTCTCGATGCGGTTTGAGGATTTTTGTGTGAAAACAATATATAACTGTGTCGTCAGCAAAAGTTGAAGTGATTATTTTTTCATTCATTGGTAAGTCAGCTGTAAATAATAAGTATAACACAGGTCCCAATACACTGCCTTGCGGTACTCCTCCTGCCTTTATCTCGTTTAAATCAGTATTGGCTGAATTTTGTTTAACCTGGTCTAAGTAGTTTTCAAGAATTGCATGAAGTTGTTTAGGGCAGAAGTTTTAATTTTGCATGATGGATTATGCCACACTTTGTCGAAAGCTTACGTAATATCCAAGAAAACTTCCGAGTAATATTTTACCTGTTCTATTGTGCCATGCTGCTCTTTAAATCCAAATTGGTGATCTGATATAATGCGACCTTCAGATAATTGAAAATATTCGGAAGTAGACTTATTGAACTGTACGACGAGACTTGCGTTTCGCCTTTATCTGGTTTAAGAATCATGATAATTTGGGATATTTTCGAGAAAATACTGTTCTGACCCAGTGTCACTTCTGGTCCAGTAGCCATATGGTTTCGGCATCGATGGGTTCGATAGCCCTGGACTTTTTAAATTTCTTGTTGCCTGCCACAGTGAGTAATTTGCTCAGTTAAGTAATTCTGTATTCCTAAATTTTGTTCTTTCCGTAGATCTTTCTCAGAACTTTAATAGCTCTATGTAATTTCCATTTGTTCAACGGAGATTGGTGAAGATGCCACCGAATTGCCAGATTTTCTTACTGAAAGTTACTTGAAAGCTTATTATTTTTTCCAAAATTTTTGTTCTCCGGATAAGCTTTTTTTTCTGCCATTTCCATTATTTGTCTTAAGTTTTCTATTGCAGCGTCAATGTTTTCTGGTCCTCTTCATTAAAATGAACTTTGGGTTTCGCTTTGCTAGTTTTTAAGATATTTGCATAAGAAACACCTGGCTGTGCAAAACTGTTGGCAAACATCTCCAAGTTATCATTTTGTGTGTCTGCACTCGTTGGTTTGGTGACTGTTGTATTTTGTGGAAACAGAGCCCACTGATTAAATTGCATATTGAGCATTCGTTGCTCAACTTTCATTTTAGGGTTTATTTTCCGTTTTAAGTTCAGATACACTGCGCAATCCTTACTGCGCAATCCCGTAGTTTGCTTTCGTGTGTCCGTATTCTTGGCACTTTATGCATTGACTGGTCCAGACCTCTTCTAAGGTTCTTCAATTACTATTTTGCGATGAAGCAAATATTTTTGATTGTAAATCTTGTAAACTCTTTTTGACTTTTCGTTCTTTGGCTTTAGTTCCAAACGGGACATTGGTTGAGGTTCCTTCCCACGGTTTATTATATTATCAACAAATTTGGCATGGAAACCTTCCGCAGCAAGTGCAGCTTGTATGTTTAACTATGGCTCTGAAGCCATCAATTTCGAAGGTTTGAATCTTTATATTGTTTATATACCTTTTTTGAGCGGGGCAATATAAAATTTAGAATCTGTTAATGTTGCGATTCTTTTAACCAGTTCATTACTAGACGCTAATTCATTTAAATAAATTGGAGGCGCTTTCTCATTTTTCAATCTCGGAGCTGAGAAATGCAATGGTGGTCGTATAACTGCATGCAAGCGATCATACACTTCAAGCAAACGCCACATACAGCTTCTGGTGCACTCACGTGCCTGGCATTGATGAAATTCATCATTGGCTTATCGTGTCTTAAAGTTGAGGATTCTCGCCAGTCGTGATCGTCATATTTGCAGTAAAATCCATTGTAAATATATTTTACAGCAATTGCTGGTGGCGTACAAACTTTGTCGTTTATGTGAGCATTCTATTTGGATAGTTAATGAGGATTTTATGTGGCATCACTTGTCTATTGAAAATTATTGTACTGTGAGCATCAGCGATTATACCTTGGCATCAAATATGGGCTGACGATATTCATATTAATGAACAGTAGTTGCAAGTTACCTGAATTGTTCCAGATGGATTTTGGCAGTGGGTGCATTATACATTTGCTGATCAGAATGACGACCTTGGCGAAAAAACACGTTCACAACCGGCATTATCCGCATCTGAAAACATATAGTTCTCCTCTACGAAAGACATCCATTTTACATTTGCTTCCATATATGTTCAAGAGAAAAAATTGTGACATTTTCATTAAATTGCCTATAGCTCTTGCTTCTTGAGGTTTGAGGAACTAACGATACTCTATAACATTTTCGCTCGGATTAATGATATTTCTAATTTCGGCAGCAACTGGTAAAATTTTCATCTGAAGGACACTCGGCAGTAAAATTGGATGATGCACAGAACTGGCAAAAGACATTCAGCGTACCGCATTTTTAATTTATTCACTTAAGTTTCGTCAAAATGTCCTAACGAAAGATTTCACTTGAAAGTTATAGATTTGCCTGAAGTGTTGCAGTCTCGACAAGTTAAGCCAAAGTTTATCTCCTTTTCGATGCTAACGCTTGGCTTGATAACAAAATTTGGCGGCACGTCGAACTTGCATTTGGTGCAATGTTTCTTGTTGTCGCCAATGGCAAAGCCATTTAACATCCCTGTAGCATCAAAAACGAATTTATGGAGAATCGAACTCGATAGCTTTTCGTCCTTTATTTTATCAGAAATCATCATCTCTACACACCATCTCTACACTTGATATTTCGATGTTAATTTGGAGAGTATAATTTAAACGTTCCACAGAATCCACAGTCAGCATTGACAAAAAAATAATAATAATAGTAGTTTTTTTGGCAATATGGCTCCTCAAATATTGGACTTAAACCTCTAAACCTCTTGTGGGATAAAACCTCTTGGCTCATCCCAGTTCTTCTAGTCCTTTAATTTCGGCGATTTAGGGGACTACTAATTCTAAAGGCATTATTCTTTTTAGGCACTTCGGTCCATTGGTGTGATCCAGTAGGTTCCACAGCTTCCCATTGTCATGCTGCTGGTTTCGCAATACATGACTCCTTGCAAATTTTTGTATTTCATCGCGAACGTATTCCATGTTTAAGTCTCAATGGAGGATCTTATTTCTTATGTACCATGGAGCAATCAAAATGCTACGTAGTATACTTTGTTTTGATATGTTTGTATGATGTTACTGGAATTGTGACTCAACAATGCTTCAGTAATTATAAACGTTCCTATTCTCGATTCCACTATATGTTTGGTAGATCATTTGTATACAGTAGGTACAATACAATGCACAGAACTCTACCTTGTGGAACCTCTGCCAATTTTTTCTTTAGTTCGGAATATTTCCTTTTTTGCTTAACCTGGAAATCACGATCATTGATGTACTACTTAAGTAATTTAAAAAATTGTTTGGCAAATCTCGTTGCAGCCTAAATTCCAGACCAGATGACAAACCTTATTAAATGCTTGGATGCTGCTTATAAGAATATTACTGAACATACTTTCTTTTTCGAGAGCCTTCTTAATTGTATCAGTGATCCTAAGTACCTGTTCTATGATTGAGAGCCTTTCTCGGAACCCAAATTGATATGCCGGTATAAGCTTTCTGCTATCTATAATTGGCTTTATTCTCTTGAGATTACCTTATACTATATTTTGTCATTTATGTGCTGTAGTTTCCTTCTTTGGTAGTACCTTGATTATTTGCCGCGTTATCACGTTGTATCCACCAGGGGTTTTTTATCCTTGACGTTTTTTACTTTTTTTATGATTTCAAAACTTCAATCAGCTTTTTGTTTATCGCTGTGAGATTTTTTCAAACCTTAAGTGCCCTTTCACTGGGAATAGTTCACTATTGTCTGTCAGGTTTCTTAGGAAGCTAGAAACTGTCTCATTCTTAAACTCCTTTATAAGTAGTTTAAGTTTGTTGCATTAAGTTGTTCTCTGTCAATCTTACGAGCACTTTTTTTTCGTTAACCCACTTTCTCACTTCAACTGGATAGTTTATACATTATTGTAAATATTCTTTACTGAATAGGAGAATTTTCCAGGCCGTTTTTGTACTTTCAATGAGGCTTTCTAGCTCTTCTTCAATCAAGTACGCGTTTGAGATCTGCAGCTGTAGATCGACGGTTTCTTCGACTAACTGCCGAAAGGATTCCCAGTTTATTTTGTTATTTGTTAGAAATAAAAAAAAACGCATTTTTAATTGCACAATAAATTTGGAGATTTCTGCATTTATATCAATAGCCTGGATATTTTTTCGATTACCGTTTTTAGGGATATGTTATATTTTATCATTATTTCGTAGAAGCTTTTTTGACAATGCTATTTTTGACGACATTATTCATGTTTTTGGCAAATCTCGCATAATTAGCGACATCTGTCAAAGTCAATTGTACTCAGTTCATCGTGGAAAGGCTTCGGGTCTTTGTGAATGTATTAAATCTAAAAAAATTTAGTTAAAAATATTGGGGAAAATAAATGTAATATTAATAATAAAGTGAAATATTTTTAACAATAAATTTAAATTTACAAACACGCAAACACTATCCGGTAATAATATATGCCAACTATGATTTAAATTTTATTATTTTATAAATCACTACAGTGATTTTATCAAAAATGAGGTTATAGTTTTTTAAATTCACATGTCAAAATTTATAGATGATCTCTACCTCGTTAAATTTTTTATAAATTTTTTGTGGTGAATAAAAAAAATATTTAACTTTAGCTGTCAAAATTTGCATTTTTACCATGTTTTTCATTCACAAGACCCATACACGTCTGAGCAACGTTTATAAATTTTTGAATTTTTTTACCGAAAAATTATGTTCAGCGACGTCATTTTGGTTCTCACGGATACGTTAATAAGCAAAATTGCAACATTTAGTGTAATGGGCAACCACAGGCAAAAATGCAAGAACCACAAATGCACCAAGAAAAAACACGGTGCGGTTTATATCATATTTTAAAATGTTCTTAAACAGTTTTAAGCAAACCAAGTTTTCGTTCTGGTGACCCATTTTAGGTTCGCGACCCACGGTTTGAGAATCGTGGAGGTAAATGGCATTCGATTAAATGACCACTGATGCCGACTCTTGTTTAGGTTAAGCTGCGAAAGTTTCATCTATTCCATTTTGTTTTTTTCCCTGTTTGCACCCGGTTTAAATGTTGCTTTGTTTCGATGAAAGTTGCTTAGTTTGGTGTTATAGAAAGATCGCCCCACCATTGACCCTTAGTTGATGTGGTATTGTATAGGATATGCAAATATTTTGTTACAACAAATGTATAATAAAGGAAAAATGTGTGCTCTAATTTTTTACGTATCCATTTTGGTTTTTGTCTTGGATAACTTATTGAAATTACGTTATAAATTAAATTGACATTTCACATCTATATTTACCTCCATCACTATCGTAAATATAAGGATATTTAAAATGCCTGTTATCCTCCATGTTTTTTTGGATTATAAATATGAACTAGTATAATACAAATGTCAAAGAAATCCAAGTTTTAAACCAAAATATTCTGTGATTAAAATATTTTTACTGTGATTTTTTGCATCCGAATATAACCGATATTTCCACATGTGGACAGCTATCAAAATTCCCTATCAAATTCCATTGGTATTTTCACATATAAATTCCACATGCAACTAAAAAACGTATTCTCGAAAATTCTGTTTGGAATTTTTAATTCACCACTCACATAATTTATCTAACTTCATTGCACTCTATAGAGTGGTGAACTGAGTTTAGTCCAATTTTGTTTATCTTTTGTATGTCAACAAGAAATACAATAACAAAAATTTGTATGAGTAATATTTTAACGATTTTATTAAGAAACAAATTTATGTAATTAAATAATTTAATTTATATAGATTAATATAATTAAATTAATATATTTAAAAATATAATTAATTACATCTAATAGGACAATACTATAAATAGAAAAAAAATATTAAATTATGAAAATTATCATACACAGGGAAAAATGTCACATGCATATACCTAAAAGGAAATATTTCCTTACTAGGGAAATTTTTCCTTAGAATGGAATTTAAGAATACATAATTTTTGATTTCGGTACACTGTTATAATTTTGAGATATCCACACGGGAAAAATGGATGTGGAATTCGAGAATAAGGCCCCAGCTCATGTAGAGTTGTAGTGTCTACGTATTTTCGGTAGACTTTACGTGTGCTAGACGCCCCATTGGATGACTAATAAAAAACAAAATCACACAACGAATAAAAAAGCCTACTAATTCAATGCAATTCAGAATTTTATGTACGCTGTTTGGTGAAAAAATTAAAAAAGGAAAGCAACACTTCTCCATTAGTGCAATAGAGACAAAATACAGTTTTGACATAAAAATTTGGACGTTCATTTGTAATATTATTTATTTCGGCACTCCGAAATTAGACGACTAAACCGAAAAAAAAATGAAATGGGTCGTCTTTTTTCGGATTAGCAGATAATTTTATGAATTCACTCGTCATTTTTAAGAAAACTTAAGAATAACTTGTACAGGGTGTCCGCCGGGAAGGTATACTACTTTGTGTTGCCGCCATTTTGGTAAACGTTAGTATTGACAGTTCATATTTGGCAGTCGTGAAGTAGACACGTAGCAAATTTATTATGGAAAAATATTCGATAAACCAACGTGTTTTAATCGTTAAAACATTTTATCAAAATCAATCATCGATTACTGTGACGATGAGAAAGTTACGTGAAATTTTTGGGAGAAACAACGTGCCAACAAAACGCACTATTTATCGTGTAGTGAATGATTTTGAAGGAAGAGGGTCTGTAAGTGATAGGCCCAAGCATGGGCCACAACGTACTGCAAGATCAGCTGAAAACATTACTGCTGCTCAAGAAAGTGTTCAAAACAATCCATCAACCTTAATTCGACGCTGTGCTCAGGAGCTTGGTCTTCAAAAAACAAGTTTGGCCACAAGTTTGCACAAGGATTTGCATTTGTTTCCATTTAAGATTCAGTTGACACAAGAGCTTCTTCCACAAGATTATTTACGCCGCCGTACATATACTAATAGGATGTTACAGCTCCGCCTATGACAACCCCGATTTTCATGAAAAAATCATAACGAGGCACATATTCATTTAAATGGATATGTGAATAAACAGTATAGTCGGTTCTGGGCAATGAAAAACTCTCAAATTATTCATCAGTCACCTTTACATCGATTAAAAGTGACAGTCTGGTGTGCAATTTGGTCAGGAGGAATCATTGGTTCTTACTTCTTTCAAAATCAAAACGGCGTAACGGTAACTGTAAATGGGGAGCGATATCGTGATATGATTGAAAACTTTTTAACGCCACAACTGCATGCTTTGGGATTGATTAACATGTGGTATCAACAAGACGGTGCCACATCGCATACAGCCAGGATTACAATGGAATTACTGCGAGACCTCTTTCCACAACAAGTTATTCCAAAAAATGGTGGTTGATTAGCCTCCACGGTCGCCTGTTTTGACTGCTCCGGACTTCTTTTTGTGAGGATATCTAAAAAGCAAGGCTTATGCAAACAAATCAGAAACGCTTGAGCAACTCAAACAAAATATTCGTGATGAAATTAATGAAATGCCGCGTGAAATGTGTGAGAATGTAATGAAAAATGTTCAAAAGGGCTCGCATTTGTGAGGCTAACAGAGGCGGACATTCATCTGATATTATATTCCATACATAATTTCCGACATTAAATAAAACATTTATCAATATAAGATCCATTCTCTTTCATTTAATCAAAAATTATAAACAAACAAAGTAGTATACCTTCCCGGCGGACACCCTGTATATAAATCTTATAATTTATTTGTTTTAATCACGTGTGACTTATTTTGTGTTATATTTAAAAATAAAAGTAATTTTTAAAATAAAAATGGATTTTAATTCGAATTTTTAATTATTTTTAAATAATTAAAGTTAGCTCAGTTTAAATTTTAAGGCTAGGACGCGAAGTGACTACAACGACTAGACTCAATATTATTACTTCTTTTAATTTTTCCATATACGGCGAGTGAAGCGACGAGAGCGGAGCAGCACTATTCTAAAAAAAATTCCGCCAAAAATTTAAAAATGCAGTTTTCAAATCTAATCTATTAATCATGTAGTTCTTGTTTCTATGCATATGTGGCCATTAGAAAATTAATTTTCGATACTTTTATCGCAAATATGCAAATATCACTTTCGACACTTCGAATAAATTAAAATTCTACCAGTTCTATTCGTTCTAGCTCAATTAAAAACCAGCTAAATAATAATAGATCGTTAACTTTCTGGTTGACCATGATGCTATCGATACGAATGTTTCTAACATTCTTGCGCAAAATAGATAAAGAAATAAAATTTTGTAGACGTTACATATTATTTTATGGCTGATATATTTGTGTAGACGTTACAAATTTTACGTTTACCGCATTTAATTCAACTTGATAATGATATAAGTAATTTATTTACGTACGTACGTACGTACTACGTTCAAGATAAAAAAAAATATAAATGTATATTATGTAAATTATAATACAGCTGGCTAAATAAATATCACCACATTTTTTAAAATTTATTCTATCAAAATTAAATAATCTGCAATTTTGATAAACACTCGTAAATTCTTACTGCGGTATTTTTCCAGTTTTAAATTGCGTAACTCGTGAATTTACCTTGCGCGCGTGATCATCTACGATATATAGATTTAACAATAAAAATGTCGTCCATCATTACGAAATGTTTATTTGTTCAGATAATTAAATAAATATGGTATTTAGCGTTCAACTAAAAAAATTTATATTGAATTTATCAACTAAATGATAATTAATGATCACACGCTCGATCACACACTATATAAAATTCATCAGAAATTGTACCGGGCCCCCAAATTAGAAATTTTTCAAAAACGTGTTTTAAAAATATTGAGTTGGCGGCATCGACCGTTCCTTAAAAAATATTTTTTAACATTTATCGTTTTTTTAAAAACTTTGTTGTATGTATTAAATATTATTATGCCAGTCTCAGATTAATTGCTTATCTTATAAAACAAAAATAGAAGTTATATTTAGATTGGTTCAGAGCACAAGAAAGTAGAATTATTTTTATTTTTATTTTTTTGTATATACAAGTGAAAAATAATACTCTGGCGGTTCATATTTATCTATTGAGCATGTTCATTTTTGGTACATGTAATATAGGTATCGATATTGATATACGTCGGTTACCTCAGTAATTTTAATACAGTGGTTAGAAATATTCAGATTTTCAAGTGGATTTATTTATGCTGATTATAAACTTGTACATAAGAGTATATATGTGTATATATATATATATATATATATATATATATATATATATATATATATATATATATATATATATATATATATATATATATATATATATATATATATGTATTTATATATATATATATATATATATATATATATATATATATATATATATATATATATATGTATTTATATATATATATATATATATATATATATATATATATATATATATATATATATATATATATATATTAGGATTTTAATATTTTATATTTATTTTTTTTTTTATTAAGTAATCTTTATTATTTCTTTTTTAATTACAATCTAGTCTTAGGGGCATATGTTCCATTCGGTTGCAAATAATTTGCGCCGCGCAAAAATGGCGGATTTGCGACAGCTGAAATTGCGATTGTAAATCGACATCCTCGATAATGATCGCAAATTTGTAATTCAGCACTTTGCTGAATACGATTTGCTATTGTCATTTATGTCATCTATCACACAATTTTTGATTTTTATTTGGTTCATATTTTCCTTCATATTTTCCTGTGATGAAATTGTTTTTGATATACAATAAATAGTAAATATTAGCCAAAATTAAAGAAATGGAAATCAAAAAAAAAGCTCAAGATTTTCTGGAAATGATCTAATATTATTTGGTTACTAAAAATATTAGAGAAAAATGCATAATATGCATCCTAAACAGCTGGCTTTTGTGGTAGCTGCCTGTGTCTTGTTTATTGGGCCAATTACATTTAGGAAGCCTTATGTCTTGCAAAATCCCAGTTTTATTTTAGCTCTGTCAACTTCATTTCTTGGAAATTTTTTAAAATTTTTTGTAACTAAGCCGACAAAAATTTACCAAAAATCTTACTATAATGGCCGACTGTCCTAAATTGTGGTAAACAATTTGTCCACTCACAAATTAGAAATTTCCAGTCCTCAATTTAATATATTGAGGACTGGAAATTTCTGATGTTAAAAAATGTAATAGAAATAAAATGTATGGAAAAATGTTAGTCGGTCTTTTTAAATTCTATAATGACAAAGCGGAACTATTTGTAAAGCGATATTGCACAAAAAATGTATTATCACAATCAAAAGGATCCTCACGATCACGAAATATCATTCTTTGAAGCCGTTTCGTCTGCGTCGCTGCATTAAGTCCATTTATAATTACCACAATCATTATAATTTTAAAATTTATTTAGAAAGTCGGAATTATTTTAAAATTTATTTAAAATAAAAAATCTAATGACAAAATTTGACAAAGTTTGAGGTTATATACTGTGTTAAATAGATTTACTACCTATAAATCGGGGTCGCAAAAAAATACGAAAAATTTAACAAGTTGCCACTGTCATTTTTATCGAGGATGTCGATTTTATGATTCAGCGGTGTTAAGTTACTTAACAAGCTTGCGACTGAATAGAGGATATATCCCTTAGGGGCATATCCTCCATTCGGTTGCAAGTAAATAATTTGCGTCGCGCAAAGATGGCGGATTTGCGATAGCTGAAATTGCGATTGTAAATCGACATCCTCGATAATGATCGCAAATTTGTAATTCAGCACTTTGCTGAATACGATTTGCTATTGTTATTTTTGTGAAAGCACATAAATCTGTCACATAATTTTTGATTTTTATTTGGTTTATATTTTCCTGTGATATTTAATAATTGTTTTTGATATACAAAAAATAGTAAATATTAGCCAAAATTAAAGAAATGGAAATCAAAAAAAAAGCTCAAGATTTTCTGGAAATGATCTAATATTATTTGGTTACTAAAAATATTAGAGAAAAATGCATAATATGCATCCTAAACAGCTGGCTTTTGTGGTAGCTGCCTGTGTCTTGTTTATTGGGCCAATTACATTTAGGAAGCCTTATGTCTTGCAAAATCCCAGTTTTATTTTAGCTCTGTCAACTTCATTTCTTGGAAATTTTTTAAAATTTTTTGTAACTAAGCCGACAAAAATTCACCAAAAATCTTACTATAATGGCCGACTGTCCTAAATTGTGGTAAACAATTTGTCCACTCACAAATTAGAAATTTCCAGTCCTCAATTTAATATATTGAGGACTGGAAATTTCTGATGTTAAAAAATGTAATAGAAATAAAATGTATGGAAAAATGTTAGTCGGTCTTTTTAAATTCTATAATGACAAAGCGGAACTATTTGTAAAGCGATATTGCACAAAAAATGTATTATCACAATCAAAAGGATCCTCACGATCACGAAATATCATTCTTTGAAGCCGTTTCGTCTGCGTCGCTGCATTAAGTCCATTTATAATTACCACAATCATTATAATTTTAAAATTTATTTAGAAAGTCGGAATTATTTTAAAATTTATTTAAAATAAAAAATCTAATGACAAAATTTGACAAAGTTTGAGGTTATATACTGTGTTAAATAGATTTACTACCTATAAATCGGGGTCGCAAAAAAATACGAAAAATTTAACAAGTTGCCACTGTCATTTTTATCGAGGATGTCGATTTTATGATTCAGCGGTGTTAAGTTACTTAACAAGCTTGCGACTGAATAGAGGATATATCCCTTAGGGGCATATCCTCCATTCGGTTGCAAGTAAATAATTTGCGTCGCGCAAAGATGGCGGATTTGCGATAGCTGAAATTGCGATTGTAAATCGACATCCTCGATGATGATCGCAAATTTGTAATTCAGCACTTTGCTGAATACGATTTGCTATTGTTATTTTTGTGAAAGCACATAAATCTGTCACATAATTTTTGATTTTTATTTGGTTTATATTTTCCTGTGATATTTAATAATTGTTTTTGATATACAAAAAATAGTAAATATTAGCCAAAATTAAAGAAATGGAAGTCAAAAAAAAGGTCATGATTTTCTGGAAATGATTTAATATTATTTAGTTACTAAAAATATTAGAGAAAAATGCATAATATGCATCCCAAACAGCTGGTTTTTGTGGTAGCTGCCTGTGTCTTATCTATTGGGCCAATTATATTTGGGAAGCCGTATGTCTTGCAAAATCCCAGTTTTATTTTAGCTATGTCCACTTCATTTCTTGGAAATTTTTTAAATTTTTTTGTAACTAAGCCGACAAGAATTCACCAAAAATTTTACTATATGGCCGACTGTCCCAAATTGTGGTAAACAATTTGTCCACTCACAAATTAGACATTTCCAGTCCTCAATATATTAAGAGATGTTTAAAAATGTAATAGAAATAAAATGTATGGAAAAATGTTTGTCGGTCTTTTTAAATTCTATAATGGCAAAGCGGAACTATTTGTAAAGCGATATTGCACAAAAAATGTATTATGACAATCAAAAGGATCCTCACGATCAGGAAATATCATCCTTTGAAGCCGTTTCGCCTGCGTCGCTGCATTAAGTCCATTTATAATTACCACAGTCATTATAATTTTAAAATTTATTTAGAAAGTCGGAATTATTTTAAAATTTATTTAAAATAAAAAATCTAATGACAAAATTTGACAAAGTTTGAGGTTATATACTGTGTTAAATAGATTTACTACCTATAAGTTGGGGTCGCAAAAAATACGAAAAATTTAACAAGTTGCCACTGTCATTTTTATCGAGGATGTCGATTTTATGATTCAGCGGTGTTAAGTTACTTAACACGCTTGCGACTGAATGGAGGATATACCCCTTAGACTAATAAGCAATTTTATTCTAACTTAGATTACTACATTTAACTGAAATTTAAGGGTTCATCCATCGATGTACTCCTTAGTTTTGATATTTATTATTTGATCGCGCTTTTGTTGTGCGCTAGAAAAAGATTTATTTTAACTGATTTTACACTAACTCAAAAGGCTTTACTCTTTCGAGCCTTCTAACTAAATTCGTATTATCCAGTAACTGGATGGCTTCTATATTTACATGGTGAAGTAACCGTCGTTCATGACTTCTAGCAAATTTCATAATTTCCGTTTTGATGGGTTCTATGCCCAGAACTTTGTGGATGTCTCTATTTCTGACAATGGTGCGTTGACGATGTTTTTAAGCACTTTGTTTAGGGATCGTTGGATAATATCCTTGTTGCTCTGCTTGGTACATCCCCACAGCTGTACACCATAATTTCAAACAGGCTTCAGTATTTGCTTATAAAGCAAAAGCTTATTAGGAATTGATAGATGAGAGTTTCTTCCCAGTAACCAATACATTTTATTGTATTTTAATCCCAACTCGTCTATTTTCTTTTTTACATGAGCTTTCCATCGAAGCTTAGCGTCTAATGTCATACCAAGATATTTGGCAGTGTTTGCATGTGGTATTTCTTGATTATTTAAATATACTGGTTTATGTACTAATCTCTTGTTCGTAAAGTCGACATGTACAGATTTAGTTTCATTTAATTTTATGTGCCATTTTGTAATTTCTGTTGTATCTGAGTTGTTATCACCTACTGCCATGATAGCTGTGTCATCGGCGAAAGTGGCTATCATATTGTTTTGTGGAATTGGAACATCTCGCGTGTATAGTAAATACAGAAGCGGCCCAAGTACACTTCCTTGTGGAACTCCTGCTCTTATTTCCTTAAGCTCAGAATATTCATCTTTTTGCTTAAGCCTGAAATATCTTTCTGTTTTATATGATTCCAGTATTATGCTGTACTGTTTAGGTAGGATTAATTTGAGTTTGTAGATTAAACCTTCGTGCCAAACCTTGTCAAAGGCCTGCGCTACATCAAGGAATACTGCGGAACAAACTTTTTTCTCTTCTAAAATCTTTTCAATGATACTGGTTATTCTATGCACTTGATCAATAGTTGATCAAGTGCATAGAATAACCTCACTGCGAAAACCAAATTGGTGATTCGGGATTAGGTTATTTTTTTCAATTATTAGTTTGAGTCGTTTTAATAGTAACTTTTCAAAGAGTTTAGACATTATCGGCAGCAACGATATAGGCCTATATGATGTTATTAGATGTGGTGGTTTTCCTGGTTTGGAAATCATGATAACCTCAGCCACTTCCCAAAGTTTTGGCACATACTTTAACCTAAATACAGCATTTATGATATTAGTTAACTTTACCGTAGCTTTTCTCGGTAATTGCTTTATGATTTCTCCGGTAATCAAGTCAAAACCTGGTGCTTTCTTTAAGTTTAAATTGTTTTTAATTTCGTTTGCCACTTCAGTAGATGATGTAGGTGCTCTTCGAGAATTTGTATTATGTTTTCATCCAATGTTTCTCGTAATTGGCATTCATGAGGTTGAAATATATTTTCAAGATGATTAGCAAATCCTTCTGCTTTTTCTTTGTTTTTCCTTGCCCATGTTCCATCAATTTGCCTAATAGGATGGATTGGCATTATTGGCCTTTTCAGAGTTTTAGTTGCTTTCCACAGCGAATAATCCGTATTACTGTCATTCGTCAACTTACCTAAGTAGAAATTAACTGACTCATTTTTTAACTTCTGAATTTCTCTTGTTAATTGCTGAGTAAGATTGTTTAGTATTTTTTTTGTCTTGTGAAGCTCTAGTTTGGTGCCACTTTTTTCTGGACTTGCGTTTATCCCTAAGGAGATTTCTAATCTCTATTGGATAGCTATTTCCTTTTAGCCTTGATTTGATTTTTGGTGTACTTTGCCATGCTGTTTGTTGAATATCCAAAATGAACTTTTCTACTTCTATGTCCAGTTGATCCATAGTTTTTAACGGAACTTTCAAAAGTAATCTTTGTTCAAGGTGTACTTTGAAACTTTCCCATTCCGTATATTTGTTGGTTAGTTAGGCTTGGGATATTGAATTTCAATTTTCTCAATGGAAACTGTCATGTCAGCAGTCATGTTTTCATTGTTTGTTTAAGATTTATGGTATCTTCCACATTTTTGCATCCTGATAAAAAATCGTCAACATAATTTACTACATGTTTTAAAATCGTTTCATGTATATCGAGGAAGAACTCGTAAGTTCAAATATTACTCTTTTAACTTAGTAGTGACGAATTTGATGACTAGGGCTTTCTCCGCAGTATGCATTGAAAAGTCGTGTCATAAGGAGAGACACTTATTTGTCGATACATTCGCTCTATATCGGCAGTTATCCCACTTCGGTTACTTCTAAACCGCATCAGTGTCGCCCATTAAGTTGGTTAAATGGTTGGCAAAACTGTTCAATGAGATACCAGTCGTTGTTTTGCTGGAACCATCAAATACAACTCGTAATTTAGTAGTATCGCTGGATTCTTTTACTACAGCGTGATGAGGCAAATAAATCAACATTTTATCGTTCGAGGGCATATGGAGGCTTTTGGAGCAGATTTATAGAACTCGGGATCAGCTAGTTGCCCATTTTAAAACAATTGTACTACGGATAAGTTAATGTTAGCTCCTGGCATTTTTGATGGTAGTTTATGTATAATAAATGCATTGACCTCTAGTTTTGTGTTGAAATCGTAAAGTGATCCCAGCATTATTAACGTTTTCCCTTTTGACATCACATCTGTTGTTATGGCTTTTATGTTCACGTTTTCAGACACAAAAGATGATTGCGATCCTGAGTCAAGCAAAGCTCGACATGTATGTAGTTTACCAAATCGACCTTTTATTAGAACACATGCAGTAGGCAAAATAGCTCGCATATGATGATTCGCTGGTAATTTGTGTTCCAAAATGTTGTTGCAATTGGTCGTCTCTGGTCCATTAGTTAAATAAGAGACTAATAAGCAGATTTATTTGCCAGTTATAGCCTCAGGTTCTAGATGATCACATGAGTCTTCATTTCCCTAAATAGTGGCTGCCTGAAGATAATAGGCAAATAGTGGAGTTGTATTGGCAGACCATTGATGTAACTTTTCTCACTTGATTATTCCTTGATTTCCCTTGCGTCGAAATAAGAATTTCAGGAAAATCTACCTCCGCGGGTTCGTGAGACCATGCTTCTTTTGAATCGTTATCTAATTTATTGATTTTAAATATATATTAACCATGGATCCCGAACTTCAGCCCTTTCATCTAGGACCTTTAATTCTCGAACTACCTCATCGAATACGTCTGATAAGTGACTTTGAACAACTTTGTAGTAATTTTGGTTGTTCCATAAAAAGTTTCAACAGAGAGTGAACCACGTGTTTTCGTCTGCCGTATCTATATTGGCGTCAAAATTCTTTTAGTGACGCTACCACGTCGGTAAGGAAATTATGTGCGTTTCGCCTACCTGGCTCGAAGGACCAAGTGTAACTTCTGAACTTAGTTGATTATTGCTATTGGTTTGATCACCGTATTATTCTATATCAGTATAAGTTGCTGTGCAAAATCAATGCCTTTTTCATTTTGTTGCTGAAGTACAGCCCCTGCAGCTACATCAGATGCGTCCACGTATGGATTTGCATTTCGAAGATCATTTTTACAATCTTGGAATGCGGTAACCATATAATTTCAGTCTTGTCATTCTTCTTGCTTCCTACTATCAGCTTCTCCAGCGTCATTTGATTTCTCACGGCGTGTGGTAAAAATCTCCAAGAGAAATTTATCATTGCCAAAAATCTTTTGAGCTGTTGAGCTGTCTTCGGCCTTGTGAAGTTGTCAATGGCTTGGACTTTCTCTGGTAATTCCTTGATGCCGTTAGATGTCACCAGATGTCTTAGAAACTGAACCTTAGATTTACCCCATTGACACTTCGCCTTATTTATACATAACCCATATTTTGACAATCGTTGAAGCACCACCATGTCCAAATATGAAAAAACGAATCTCAGCCCCCGCAAAACCTCGTGCATGAACCTTTGGAACGTCTGACCCGCGCTACATAAACCAAAAGTCATGAAATTATACTCGTATAATCCGAAGAGTGTGATTACGGCTGTCTTGGAGATGTTCAAGCCTCGATTGGAATTTGTTGATAGGCACGTTGTAAGTCCAGCACGGTAAAAATGGTTGTATCGAGGAAATGCGTAAAATCCTGCATGAAACTTATAGGATAGTTATCTCGTATCGTTCTCGAGTTCAACGCCCTGTAATCTTCGCAAACCCTGATTTCACCATTCTTTTTGAGCACCATGTGTAGAGGGCTACACCAATTACTTTTGGAAGGACGGATTATCCCCTGATCCATTAGAAATTGAAACTCGTCTTGAGCTGCTTTAATTTTTCGGATGACAATTTTCGTGCTTTAGCGCTGATCGGCAGACCTGTTGTAGTGATGTGGTGAGTCGTTGTACAAATTTTGCGTTTTTTAGAATTCGTGAAAATGGTTACGTCATGGAGTTTAAGCAAAAAATCTGCAAACTCTAAATTAATATCGAAAGTTTTCAAAGTTTGCTGACTGGTTGTTCATTGTATTGTCTTGACTGACAATTTCATGAGATTGTCGATCAACCGTCCATTCTTAATGTCCACTAAAAGTTCGAAGTGGCGCAAAAAATCGGCTCCGATGAAACTAATGTCTGCTATATAATAAAGTGCCAATTGAAATTCCTTCGCAAACCCAATGAAAGTGTTAGTCGCTTAGTGCCATATGTTTTAATTTCCGGGCCGTTAGCCGCAAATATTTTTGTCGCTGCTTGTGGTTTATGACGTTCACTGATCGTAGGTGAAACGTCAGCGCCTGTGTCCACTAAAAACTTTGATTTTGTTAGGTTATCAACAGCCACCAGTCGCGTTATTGTGTAGCCCGCGTCGCCTGCATTAGGAGATTGGCTTATTGGTTTTTTGGTGCGGTTGATTGAGATGCCTGTCTTTTGGAACAAGGATCTCGACATTTAGTTGCGATGATACCAGCACAAATCATCACGCCGAGGAGTTCCAGAAAGCCCTCGTGATTGAGGACGATTTCACGAATCAATGCCTCAGTCCAATAATGTTTTTGTTGTATGCCGATTCAAATTGAGTGCAGGGTTTAAATGTTTTGTTGCGGTACTTGCGTGTCCAATGTTTTACGAGGGTCAGTTATTTTGTTTTGATGTCTCCAATTTCCAATTTGTGCCAATAGTTCAATAAAATCAATGAAATAATATCGCTGGTTTTAAATCTCACTGTATTTTTATTTATATATTACACCTTTTCGTTACCATAGTTAGACGCCTAAAATTTAGACGCCTAAAATTTAGACACCTAAAATTATCTTGTAACCATAAAACTTTCCCAATAATATTTTTGTGGTATTACGTATTATACAATTAATTGATGGTCATTTGTTTTGACAGTAATTATACAAAAAAAAAAACAATAACAGATAGAGATAGACTATGGAACACTATCCGATCCCATAATGCTAACAAAATCGACAACTGAAGTTATTGACCTAATTTAAGCATTAATCACATAGGCATAAGTTGCTAAAAAATGGATTAACACACAAGGTGTTACAGGACATTGTCTCGATTAATAATTACTTGAAAAGTAGAGCTCTCAATAGCCGAATTTTTCTAATCTGTGAAAAGACATGCCGTCTAACCATAACAAACTAATACTTCATGCGGAGTTAAGGTGATTGTCGTAACGCAAAAACCTGAACGAACTGAATTAATGTTTACAAGGTCAACATATCAATTTACAAAATATTTTTGATAATATCAAAGTCATTAAAAAAAAAGATTTAAATTGGCAAATCCAAAATAAAAAGTAACGTGACTGATATTTCCATGTACGAACGAATTCTTAATTGATTATGAATTGACTTTGTATCTTATAAAAGATACCGAAATCAACAATCTTAACCTTAAGTCTTTATGAAGATAGTTCCACAAATATTTTTCTGGTGATTTTTTTGGTGAACACTGAAATAAAATATAAATAATTTTTGGTTGTAAGTTAAAGCCGCATATCCTTTGCTGTCGGCCTTAGCAGCCATTTCTTGGTTTCTTTTTCATGGTTAGCAGTAAAACTGTTTCGAACCTTTAACATTACGGCAACATTATCTTGTGGGCATAAGAAAAATTCGGTTTTATTTGCATTACAAATCCCAGATGGATTGGTTAACACATCTTGGAAGTTTTCTTCTCTAACAAATAATGTGATTCTGTTAAGCTGACCCCGTATTTCTAGTTCATTGGTATGGACGACCTACTTCTCTGTTATAATTTGGTTCCTTTTAAGAAACCATTCCTACCAATGTCTGCCAGTTATTTAATATTTTAATGCATTTATCAGCCGCTTTAGTTCCCTTATTACTAACGTCAAACTATCAATAAATTATAGGGTTTCGTTACAGGAAACACAATTATCTCCATTCTGGCAACTCATTACCTAAGCTATTCCTTTTGGCTTAAGTTTGTTGGTAGTCCATGTTTATTGTTGTACAGGATTTTGCCTGACACTTTGTCTTGAATAGTAGATATTGGAACCCTAATTTGTTTACTGGCCATGTAGTCTGACATTCTTAGTTACACAGCTTCCGTTACTTCAAAAAGTGGCTACTGGCTTTAGTTTTTTCCACTACTCTTCATAACTAAATTTAAACTAAAACAAATAATTTCAAAATTATTACGATAATTTTAAAATATGTATTTAAAATTAATTACTGTTATGATAAGTACAAAGTCTAGATAAAAGATGGCGTCACCACTCATTCAAAATCAATATCAAATAAATACACATCCAAACGCTCACCTCGTAATTAGGGAGTCCATTTCCAATTTTAACCGTTACCGGGAAACAATTGACATTAACGAAATTATCGATTTACCGAAAAATATTTTCGGTAATTTCGGTAGTGAAATTGTATGTTGTAAAAAATTGAAATTTGCATATTTTTAATACGAAAAATATATAAATTTCCCCTCCTGAGTTGAAATAATTTTAACTTTGGGCACATTTTTCATCGCAAGCATCCAACATAATGAAAAATTAATAAAAATTATGAGCAATAATTGTGCTCATTATATATAATTTTGCTATTTTTTGACATTTCTTATTATGTTTTATTTGTTCTTATTTTGTTTATATACCGTTGTCAATTCACTGACAATAATTAAGTCCCGCGCCAAAATTTCGATAGCGGTTTTTCTTGATAAAGACATTTTGGGTAATATTACGAATTAATTAAATTCAAAAAATTAAATTACACGAAAAATATTAAATTACACGAACATTTAAAATCACCGAAAACAAACAAAAAGAAATTATTACGAAATTAAAACCAACCAATAAAAACAAAATGAAGTTAAATTTAATATTAGAAATTATTACGAAATAACACGAAAAAATTTAAATCACCGATAAAAACAAACATCAAGAATTTAAAATCACCGATAAGAAATTAAAAAAATGGAAATATAATCACAAAAAAAAATCAAAAAAAATCGCACAAATATTTCGTATACCACAGCCAACAACGATACACAATTAATAATTACATATGTTTTATATATGTCAAGCAAAATAGGTAATAATTTTGAGCAAAAGCTTTTGTTACTAACTTCATCCTGTGATGAAATTTTTTAATCACGTATATGTACGCACCATAATAATAATTACAAAATAGCGCAAAAAAGAATAGAAAAAAAAACCTTAACCTAACATAAATAAATATAATATTTTAAAGCAACGATTGTTTGAATGAAAATGATAGTCGGCCATGATTTTTTTCTTGTTTTGAATTATTTTGTTGTTGTTCGAGATAGTTCCAACAGGAATGATGTTCGTTGTTTCGTGTGTTTATGTACATTATTAGCACAGGAAATTCACAAAATATTTTGTTTTATATTTTTGACACATTGAGAGACAACTAGCGGCATAATCAATGCACTAGGACATACTTGTAAAACATACCTGTTTACAAAAGATGGCAGCATTTTTATTTGCAGTATAATCTTGACAGTCCAACATGATATATTTCTATTAATTTTTCATAGAAAATCTAGTACATTTTTGTTCTTATTTGAAATTTAACTGCGATTGACATTTAATTGGAGAAAAAAACATATTGTATGGGGTGTTGTGTGTTTTTTAATCAACAAGAGTATTACAGGTTAAAATTGACCATTTAATGAGATCTTTCACAAAATCTTTCAGACCATACTTTTAAACTTTTGCCCAACAAATGATTTTAAACACAATTTGGTCACGGCGGAGATCAAACTTAAGATTTCGGTGTGTTTAATCCAACACCTTAACCATCAATATACGCATGGTGACAAGTAACAATTTTACACTTTTCAATAAGTGCAATAGTCGATATAATAAGAAAGGTTGTAAAAGTTTTTCACCGGTTACCTAATAAAAACGACTACCTTTTACAAAAATATGTTAAGCAAAAGTTCAGTGCAGACTACAAAGACTCGAGCGTTTTTATAAATTAAAGGGTACGTCTAAAAGGCTTTGATAGAAATATAACAACTGCTTTCACTCCTATTTAAATAACAGTTGAGAGTTTATGCTGTGAAGATACTGACATTTATAAGTCTGACATCGCTTTGGAATTTATGATGGAAGAACTAACAAAACAAAATTTCGCCCTCAGCAACGTTTTTTGTACTGCTATAAGTAAACGAATGAATGAGTGGCAGTTAGCAAATGTAGACCTTTATCGGTTCCTTCATACATCGGATAAGAAAATTTCAAATAGTTATGGAATTTTTAATTAAATTTTCATCAGAAATTTAACATCCAAAATCGTCTTTTTTCGAAAGAAATGGCCATCAACGTGGGCACTGTTTTAGATAAAAAGTCGAAATTATCTATGACGAGATATTCACATTAATAATGAGCACTAAATGGACCAATCTATGTCTCTGACAACAGATCCTCCTACCAAAGGGGAAAAGGGGAACCTTTCAGGTTTAAAAGGGAATCTAATTATAGAGTCATTAAATCCGATATACAATATTTCCAAGCGTGGATTCTGAACGAGCACTTTCCTCAGCTGATATTATTATAACACCAATCAGATCCATGCTTTTCGATCCAAATATAAATAATGTGTGCCCATTACCGGCCTTAGAAAAATTACTAGAAAAATTTACCAATTACCGGTTTTAAAAAATTCTCGTGCTCATAATATTATTTTTAATGTATAACGATATGATAATGAATGATCATAGCTTAAAAGTGTTAAACATTGATAAGGCTGTAGGCGTCTTTATCAAATATAAACCATTAATATTAAAATGTCATTTCAATGTCATTTGAACTAAATTACAGAATTGATAAAGTAAATTGTACGGCCCAACAAGAACCTGATCTGAACTTCTCCTATTAGATTGAGCCGACTACTTGTTTTTTTCTCGCATGTTAATGGTTGTGAAAGTTGGATTTGATGAAATCTCAAGTAGGACCGTTTAGTCTTAGTTTAACGAATATAATTTTTCCAACCCAGATACAAAAACTCTGTAATTTTACGATTACTATTCGTCTAATATGTCTAGTTTTCGACTGTTTTCCTGTTTGTGTCTCACTTATAGAAATTCTTATAAGAAAACTGATATCGCATACTTTCAGTAAACAACTGATCAAGAGCATTACAGGGCAAAGTTAACCCTATACTGAGATCTTTGACTAGATTTTTCAGACCATGTTTTTTACAATTGGTTGTATGTGGTCAGCCAAACGAACGATTTTACACAATAGGTCAAAACCGGTGACATCTGTCGATCATATAAGATAGTCAAAGCATTGGGGTTTCCCCTAACAAGCAAAAGGTGGTATTTTACGAGTTATGTTAGTTCTTTTATCCATTTTTGTGATTTTTGGTGCCCAAAAAATTAAAACTGAATTTATATATAATTTTAAATTCTTCACCTACAGTCATATACTCACAAACCCTATTATGTGAGTATGAGACCGAAGGTGAGGAAAAGCAAATTTTAGTATATGAAACCCATAATTACCCAATGTCTTTTTACGACAGTTGTATAACTTAAAGTATACATTTCCAATAAATAGATAGTTTATATTGTTTGCCAGTGTTATCAAATTTAACCGCGAAAACACATAAATACATTTCAAGGTTTTTTATATCATAAACGCTAAACTTACAATAACAAATTACGTGATGAGAATTAGAATATTTTAGATAAAGATTAGTTAAATATTGATTGTGTAATGTACTTGTGAAATAGAAAGCGAACGAACCCTCCAAAAATGTACTTTACAACTGGCACAGTAGCTATCTTGTAGTGTACGGTAGGATGTAAAAAAACGGCCGATAGTGTAAAATTACAACGAAAAATGTTTCAAACACGCAATCAGTTATGATTACTGTCGACCATATTTAGACTGACTTAATTTCAAAAGTAAACTTATTATCACCAAATTTACCTTCGTTATTATCACAATTAAGTCACACGCAAGTTGTTTGACAACGAAATCTTATAATCGCAACAATTTCATTCACAAGGTTTTTGTCAAGTTTGATATTGCGATTTATAATCAGGTTTATGTAATAATTTGTTGATAAGCTCATTATATAAATAGAGCGTCCGTACGACGGGTTTAACAGATTGATAAGTGTAAGTGGCAGAAAACATTGTGACTAGATAAAACTTATTGTACTATACTTTCGTAATCTTACGGTTTGGCTAATCTTATTGTTGATACAAATTAAACCGACTTTGTCATGTCTACAATTCAAACGGAATTATGTCATTGTTAATCATAAAAGCCATTGCTGGCCTAAACAGTATCAAGAGACTAAATTTAGACGATATGTCATTATATATTATTTGCTTTTTATTACAGATGCCACCGGAAAACGTATTGAAGCTCTTAAGCCCGTTGTTGAGATGGATGGTGATGAAATGACCAGAATTATTTGGCACTTTATCAAAGAGAAACTTATTTTTCCATATGTTAAGGTAAGCTTTAGAGTAGACACGATTCACGAATTCTACTAGCACTAGTACTAAAACCACTATAATTTTACAGTTAGAATGTTTGTATTATGATTTGGGACTACCGTATCGTGACACGACCGACGATCAAGTAACATTAGATGCGGCCCACGCCATTTTAAAACATAATGTTGGTATTAAGTGTGCAACAATTACGCCCGATGAGCAACGTGTTGAAGAATTTAAACTTAAAAAAATGTGGCTCAGTCCAAACGGAACAATTCGTAATGTATTGGGCGGGACCGTGTTCCGTGAACCAATTTTATGTAAAAATATTCCACGGCTAGTCACGGGATGGACACAACCTATAATTATTGGTCGTCATGCATTTGGTGATCAATACAAAGCAAAAGATATTGTTGTCTCAAAACCGGGAACCCTAGAAATGGTGTTCACCGGGGCCGATGGAAAAGTTGAAAAACACGAAGTATTTAATTTCAAAACACCTGGTGTTGCAATGGGAATGTATAATACTGACGAATCGATCACCGCATTTGCACATTCATCATTCCAATTGGCGATCCAAAAGAAATGGCCTCTATATTTGTCGACCAAAAATACAATTTTGAAACGTTACGATGGCCGCTTCAAAGATATATTCCAAGAAATTTATGAAAGGTGTGTAAGCTCTGCATTATTTCAGATTTTAATTTCTAATGTTTGTCCATTTTCAGTCAATATAAAAAACAATTCGATGATTTAAAAATTTGGTATGAACATCGTTTAATCGACGATATGGTCGCTCAAGCCTTAAAATCAAGCGGTGCTTTCATTTGGTCCTGCAAAAATTACGATGGTGATGTACAATCTGATATTATTGCTCAAGGATACGGTTCACTTGGTATGATGACTTCAGTGCTTATGTGTCCCGATGGTAAAACAATTGAATCGGAGGCTGCTCATGGTACCGTTACAAGACATTATCGTCAACATCAAAAGGGACAACCAACATCAACAAATCCCGTTGCATCGATTTTTGCATGGACCCGTGGTTTGGAACATCGTGCAAAATTAGATAATACACCTGAACTAGCGAAATTCGCAAGTGCACTCGAAAAAGCCTGTGTCGATTGTGTAGAATCTGGTAAAATGACAAAAGATTTGGCTGGTTGTATTCATGGCTTGCCCAATGTCAAAGAAGGAATGTACTTAAACACACAGGACTTTTTGGAAGCGATAGCTGAACAATTGGAAAAAACATTTAAACATTAAACACAAACTAAACCACTGTACATTTCAAAAGATTTCAATACATTTTTACCATCGAAATTCGAAAGAAACATTTTTATGAATAAACTGGGATCAAACCATTTTTTTTCTAGGTCTAATGGATGATAATTTATTAAAATCAATAAATTATCACCCCAAATGTGGTTGTTTGTATGAGAGAATTATATATTTAAAGAAAAGAGGGAATGCTGCAATCCTGAATTATTTACTTTTACCAAGTCAGATCCAAATGAAGATTGTTAGAGTATTTACAGATTTACATGGTTATTTTAAGACGAATCAATCATTTCAGTCTGACAAATTGTATACATCTTGCAATAGATTAAATCTAAACAGTCTACGGCTACTTTACCAGCATTTAGAAATATTTCCAATTATCATTCCAATTGATTTTCTTACTTTTTCTAAAAGTAGTAACAACTTGGTGGGAATAAAGGAACTGGAGGGATGTACACTGTTAGTAGTAAGGGTAAGTATTTGAAGGCATGACTGAAAATATACGCTGCAAACACTACGGAATGAAAAATAAACCTTGGAACTGTTGCAAATAATAAATATTTTGTTACCTTGAGAAAACGAATGGAGGAACCCCCCGGCCTAGAATAATTTTAACTAGATTACGGGTTTAATGTTGGCATAATTTAGTTCATGATCAACTGCATGCATCACGTCCTTGGGCAGCTAAGGTTGGCGTCTACCTTGGATCAAGCGGCTCGCTATTTAAATGGGTACAAAGGTTTAACTGCGATCCTAAAGATGTGACCTCACCACCAATACGTGCCCACAGATGTAAAAGAGGACTGAGCAGCTGGCTAACTATCCTCCCTATTAAAACTCTTTTTGTTAAGAACCCTTCGCAAAGGCTTTGGATTGCTACCTTGGAATTTCGGATTCATCACAACAATGACCTCGGAAACTGTACACGGACCACCCTATATAAAAATGGCAACGTAAAACGTATATAAACCTGCTAAGACCTGGGGTCCCCAAAAATATCCAGTTAAGCAAATAATTATTCATGCGGCGTGTTTAGCTCTGCAAGAGCTCAGATGGTCAGAATGGCATCGATTGCACCATTTTCTACTTCGGCCACTACATATCTCGAGCCACGACATTAAAATCATCGTAAGGCGATTGAAAAGCTTACGTCAAGTTAGTAACGGATTTTATGCCGTTGGGCTTGTTGTGATGTATAGTCTAAAATCATCCCAACCACATTCTCCCTTTATAAAAGAATTCCCAAAGTAACGTGGATATTGAAAGATGGAAGTACTGTTAATCTAGCCAATCACGTAATGGTCGCAAAGAGACACTCTAAAGCATTACTGACGTTCGATCTTTTGAAGATTATCAATCTTTATTAGACAAACAAGAAAAGCCATGCGCTGGAATATTGATACATTAAGATATCCTGATTCACGAAATAGGAACCAAACGACTGTTACAGAATACCTAGTTAGAGAATGATAGGGCTTATATTGCATGGATCTTCAGGGCGGGCTGCCCTGACGATCTATTCAATATCCAGGAACAATGGCAAATATAACAGTGCGACCTTACAACCGCAGCACAAACGATCATCGAAAGATGACCTCTTAGAGCTCTCAAAACATGGTACGATTACCATTGCCATCTTAGCGTTGCAAATAAGCATGCACTGCATGAAAAGTGGCTAACGCGGAACGTCTATAAGAGCCATATGGTACATCTTAACGCTAGAAAAGAAACCAGAAAATTTCTTCAACAAAAGAAACGCGAATTTACGAGGAGCTACATTGAAAACATCAACGACCAATAGAAACTGGAAAATGGAAACTTCAGAGATTGCTGAACTCATTAAAAACAAAGGAGCAAACCTTGCCGCCTCACTCTACGATCTAATTCTCGCGATCTGGGATCAAGAAAAGCTACGTCAGGATTAAGAAAGAGCTTTTCACTGAAATGATCATTAAAGACCATCAGTGTGAATTACGATTCAATTACTTATCAGGATGACATTGAAGAAATGTTCGATGTACGACAACATACATTAGCCCCATATCAAATTTCACAAGCATATATAATGTACGGCAGGGGGATGCACCCGCGTCAACGAAAGAATGATAGGCACTTAGATAGGAAGAATTTAGAAAGGCAGTTCTTCAAAGATTGCAACATTATCGGATTCATCAAATCGAACCGGATTAGATTGCTGGGTAACTTCAAAAGATGTGATGTACCATCACTTCGAAAGTAAAAAAAAGTATCCCAACAACTAGCTGGTGTAGGTCGAAGGGGAAGACCTACACTACGCTGGCGTGAAGGCATCGAACATTATCTGTGTCAAAGGGATGTAAAACCAGAGATACACACAGAGAGAAAATTTCGTTCATGTGTCTCCCTCTGCCGGCTTTACAGTATGTAAGTCTAGTTTTCAAGAAGTTTTTCGATGTTTTTGGCGCCTCTTTCTAGAATAATAGTCGCAATGTTTAAAGCTGAAATTATCTCTTAACGAACCCCCATAGAAAAAAATCAAACCGTCTCAAAATGGCTGATTATTCGATTGCCGAATTTGATGCTCAAGAGAACGATTGTCTGTCGGCTTGTATTGCATGTGACGCGATCTTATTGAAACTAATGGTCGGCTCATTCATAGCGTCGATTTAAGGCTAAAAAAAGTTGGTTAGCATGCCTATATAACGATCGCCATTGATGGTAATGGCGTTTTCGAAGAAAAATGGGCCAATTATACCTGCACTCTAAAATCCACGCAAACTGTTACTCTTGGTGGATGCATTGGTTTCTCTTCGATTACGTGTGGCTGTCCGGAACCCGAAATCCGACAGTTCTGTTTGTTAAAAATGCGCTTCTTTTTTTCGACCCAAATCAGCGTCATTATCAAACTGGTATATGGCCCAAGCGGAGAACTGATATCGAAGTGGACGGTCATTTACTTCCAACGCCTGAGTCATCTGAACATTGTAGGCGAATAATCTGAGGTATTTGTGCAGTAACTTTTCAGGCTGTTGCGATTAATCGTCGACTTGAATTCGATTGATCTTGTACTACACTGTCTTTGTGCGCAATGTCTGAGCTACACAACAACTAATTTGAAAATAAGTTTTTAATATTTCGAAACGCTTGTCAAGCGACAATATGATTGTTTCGTGCCGCGAAACATCAGACTGAGGAGATGTAAAAACTTCAAAGGTTGCCATAGTAAAAATTTTGCCATAGCTTATAGTTTAAAAGCCAACCAATAGATGGCCACTCTTTATATAGATGACTTTGCTTTAGACTGTTTTCCGAACTCAGATTTATTTACTTATTTTTATATCATGCTTAGTATAAATACGTATAGTAATATTATCATAAGAAAAAAAAGTTTACCCATTAAAGTTCCAGCTGCCGAGTCGAAAGAATAAAAATGTAGGATAAATATATGACATTTAGGCGATTATACTTATTTCTTGAGAACGATCTACTTATTTAGAGAACGATTTCCCAAAATATTTGTTCCAGCAGTTGCGCATTACAAACATAAAAAAATTTAGGTTTTAAAGTTTTGCTTATTATTGATAATGCACTCTGCCATCCACCAGCTCTAAATCATCCTAAATTCAAAGTAATATTTTTACCAGCTAATACGACATCGTTGCTGCAACCATGATCCAAATATTGAGAAAAGGCTAAAATTTCATCGCGAATATATAAGTCGGTATTTGGAAAGGGCCTACTAAGCTAATGGTAAATTCGATTTGCAAAAACGCATGAAATAAAATTGACCTGAATCAAAAAAAAATTTCAGCAAAACATTTTTGCGAAACCGAATTTTTTTATAAAAAATAATATTTGCGTTAATTGCTTGCGCAGTGACCATACTAATCCTATATTTTCTTCCTAGTTGCCTTATTTGTAAGCAACAGCACTACACCATGCTTTATAACTATTCATCTAGTTCATCGCCAGCCTCCATAGCCACCACAATTAATGACGAATCAGATGCAACAAATAAAGGCAATCACGCAACCTTCTCTTATGTAACTAGTAAAACAAAGTTTCCAAAAATATCTTTCGCTTAAAATAAATCAAACGCAAAAGCAAATTGCACGTGCTCTATTGGATTCTGGATTCCAGTCCACCTTTATTACCGAAAGCTGCACACAACGTCTTCGACTAGAAAGAACGCATATCTCCATTTCAGTTAAAGGCTTAACTGCACCACCAGCTGGTAACACCAAGGAGGCAGTAAATGTACAACTTGTTTCCCGATTCAATCCAGAAGACACCATATCGGTTACTGCTCTAATATTAAACCAACTCACGTCTAATTTACCAACTAGAAAACTTGACAGCACATAATGGACATACATCAAGGACATGGAACTCGCTGATCGTCTTTTCAATAATCCGGGTGCTATTGATATTCTGGTTGGTGCTGATATAGTTTTTAAGATACTGCGCTACGAACGCGTTATTTCGAAAAATCATCCGATTACCTAACTCACGCTGCTTGGTTGGATTTTTTGTGGATCATTTCATGAAAGTCCAGAATTTACAGTAGAAGAGTTACCCAATAAAACTATTCGGTGTCACCATGCTGTTATCCACAACGAAAAATTCTGGCAGTTGGAAGATACCTTATGCGAAACTATTTTTTCGGAACAAGATAAACATAATGCTGATGGTAGATATATCGTCAGGTTGCCATTTCAACGCAATTCAAATTGGGGCAGTTCATACAACCAGGCATTGACCAGATTAGTTTCTATGGAGAAAAAGTATCAAAGATACTATTCCTGGAAGGCATTATATGCGAATTTCATGGCCGAGTACATCCATCTAGGACAAATGGAACAAGTCCCAGAGCAGAGATCAATATTCCGTGGTATAGTAAATGTTACCTACCTCATGACGCTGTTATGAAAATAAGTAGCACGACGACCAACCTGCGAGTTGTATTCAATGGCTCGGTTAAACCAAGTTCTGGGAAATCACTAAACGGCATTTTATTAACCGGTCCTAAGCTTCAACAAAATTTAGTTAATATTTTTCTTCAATTACGGAAAAATGTCATTGCAATTAGAGCTGACATGGAGAAAATTCGGCAAGTTTCGGTGCATGAGTCTGATAGCGATTATCAGAGAATATTATGGAGGCGAAATTCTTCTGATCCCTTAATTCATTATTGCCTAACCGCTATTACGGGACGAAATCAGCTGCTTTTTTTAGCAGTTCGATCGGTACAGCAAACTGTCAGCGATCACTGGAGAAGCTATCCACTAGCGGCAACTGTACTAAATGATCGATACATGGATGATCTATTATACGATAGTGATAATGTTAATGAAGCTACCAACATATACCATTCAACGTTTCCTTGAGTGAAAAATGTGGCTTCAACATTAAGAAATGGATGTCAAACTCACCACAGCTGCTGAGAATACCCATAAAAAATCAAGAAATACTATTTCAACATGTTTGGCTGCAGAAACTAGACTGAGATGACCAACAATTTTTCTCCCAAAATTGAAGATGATTGGAAAAATATCGGAGGAATGATCTACCTGAAATTGAGAAAATTCGCATCCCTAGATACATAGACATTTAAAATCAAGCAAAAACCATAGAGACATACATTTTGTGACGCTTCTGAATTAGCTTACACCAGTTCTGTCTACATAGCGATTGAACAATTTTCTGGAGAAGTCAACACTGCAATAATAGCGGCTAAAACACAAGTAGCTCCACTAAAACAGATACTCATATCAAGGCTAGAACTATGTGGCTCCCTACTTCTCAGTAAATTAGTGAAATTGGTAAAGGAATCAATCGGCATAATCTTTCAAAAAACCTTCGTATGGACAGATTCCAAAATTTTTTAGCATGGCTTTAGAATCACCCTAGAAGGGTAGCAAATAGAATTTCGAAGATATTAGAAGAGATTCCAGGCAATTGTTTTAATCATGTCCTATCATAAGATAATCCAGCGGACTCTGCGTCCCGAGGAATTTGTCCTTCCAAACTCGTAGAATACAAACTGTGGTGGTACGGACCACACTGATTTAAACTGTCACAAAGCTTTTAGCTTTCTGTTTCTATAAGCGATGTTAAGTTGAGTGAAAATAATATGAGCTGTGGATCTACAAATTCCAATAACAACTATTAACAATTACCATGGACAATTGCATCGATTAGGATCGATTAGTAGTCTTATTAAACCTCCTATACTAGAGGAAATGCCAGCGGTAGAGGAATTCTGCATCAAATGGGTTCAATATATGACTGTCGAGAAAGAAATGACAGCAGTTCGTTACGGTTATCAATTAAATCCCTACACTTGAGTTTACTTCGCCAAAGGTTTTGGATATTGGATGCTAGAACATGGTTAGAAGGTACATCGGCAATTGTATGGTTTGCTTTCATAACAAATCAGCCACTTCCAAACAACTTATGAGGAACTTACTAAAATCAAGAGTATCTCCCGGAAGACCATTTCTATCAACGGGCGTAGATCTCGAAAAGTAGAGGACGAAAAAAAATAGTTGAGTTACATCGTACTCTTCATATATGCTTCGCGGTTAAGGCAGTACACATAAAACTTGTCAGTGATATGACAACCGAAGCATATATAGCCGCACTTAAACGATTTGTCGCAAGATGAACTCCTATGGAAATTACGTATTAATTCAGTTTTTCTCTTTCTCACGCAGAACAAAATAAAATTCAATTTAAATCCGGATAGCGCCCCACATTTTGGTGGCTAAAATTTTCAAACAATTTTTAAAAATTCGGAATTTATATGAATTTATTTTTGCAGCAACTAACACCAACAACAAAAAACGTCAATTCGATTTTAAAATAATATAATTAAACACTATAACTAATTATGGGTGGTGTGTTTAATAATAAATAAAATATTTAATTATTTTCAATAAATTTATACATGAAATTTCTTAAACGGCAAAAAATAAAATTAAACCAATTTATTATCACCTACAAACATAACGCAGAAATTTTGTTGTCATTTTCGATTTGCACCATGATTTTGTATTGGTACGAAAAAAAACAAATCGAATTCGATATCATTTGTATCTCAATAAAAATTCCAATATAAATATATATGTATAATAAATTGAAATAAAAGTTAAAACAAATAAAACCATTCTTAGCTTTGATCTTACCTTTGTATTCTTCAAATCTTCGTGAGCCGGCCGGCTGTACAAATGCATGGGTGTACAAAGAAACATCGATGTTTTTATTTGGTGAATAAAAATAGGATAGCGTCTCTCTACCATATTGTTTTTTTTCACCTTTTGCATGGTTGTCTTATATTATTTTAATAAATGTTCATTGTTTTTGAAACTTTCACTACACTGTAACCAATTTGAAATCCACTACATTATTTAATATAAACTATAATATACATATAATATATCAATAAATAAATTAATTTATTAATTTATTTATTTAATTTTTTTCTACCCTTAACACAAACACAACTTTTCGCTTTGAGTTTTAAAGTTGAACTGATATTTCCGTTTTGAATTTTTTTTTTTAGTATGTTTGATTCAATTTTCGATTTTGATAGTTGATACCCATCTATCAAAAGCTGTCGAAATTTCTCCATCTTCTACCAGATATGGTCTATACCGTCTTGGTTTTAGAGCCCATTTAAAATCAGGAAACAATTTTTTTTATATCTTAGCAGTAGTTATTTAGATTTTGTGAGCTTTTGATAAATGTATGAACGATTTTGACACGCAGTTTAGGGTCAGTAGGTGAAACCGTCACTAAGAAAACCAGGCACGTTTGATGGCACTATATCAGCCATGAAAGAGTATCGTTTGGAATTCGTTGCCGTCCAAGAAACTCGATGGCCTAAAAGAGGGAATCGCATGTGTTTCAAGGCTATACATTGCTTTACAGCGGAGATGACCTCGGCAATATTGGTGTTGGATTTCTTCTTGGGCCCCAGGTAAAAAAGCCTGTTTTGGTTTTCAAAGAAGTTAATA
This sequence comes from Tipula confusa, assembly GCA_963556175.1. NCBI lineage: Eukaryota > Metazoa > Arthropoda > Insecta > Diptera > Tipulidae > Tipula > Tipula confusa. The sequence goes on along the minus strand of OY744475.1, from coordinate 69,101,131 downwards.
GTCGTATGTGTAAGCTACGATTAGGCATGCGTTACTACTTTGCCAATCATTTGTGTTCATGCGCACTGTGTTGTAAAACAACCCAAAGATAAAGACTAATTTAACAACAATTTGGATAATCTGACGGGATCCATACCGGAGCACTGTGCCAGAATAGTGATTGATGACGTCAATGCTAGAGCTGGGTACACATAAAAGCACACATAAATCGAATGCAAGATATATTAATGAAATTAAACGACCTTGGTGAAGGAACATAACAAATATTTTTACTCGGTAGTTTGCCAGAAAGTTATGATACAATAATTTCTGGGCTTGTAGCGCGAGATGGAACAGAGATCACACTTGATGTAGTGAAAATCGACTGATAAGCTAAATAAGATTCGGATTTTTTGTTTTAATCGACTCAGACGCAACGAAGCATGTTGTCAGCAATTAAGTTTTTTTTACTGAAATTGATGAATCATATAAAAGTTTAGTCGAGCTGGCAAATGGTGAATCAACGATCATTCATGGGATACGTAGCGGTAATTTGGCATTTTTGTTTTTGGCAATCGATGTTTTTTATGCACCAAAAATGGTTGGGAATGTACTTTCTGTCAGACTTTTGATGAAAAATGGTCTTAAAGTCGAATTCAACGATCGAATTTTCGAAATCCGCAAATGACAAATGCATACATGAATGGCATCGAAAAATGGGACATTGCGATCAAACTGCGATTCGGCAAATGACAATTGATGTACAATTATCGGATTGGAAATTATTGTATGTGAAATCAAGGAAGTTCGTGATGTAGGCATGAAGGGAAAAATGACACTGCTACCAAAAAGATTAGCGAAGGAGTCATCGGCCGTGTTGGATTTAATACATACGGACGTTTGCGGACCTATGCGTACTGCGATTCCAAGTGGAAAACATTACTTGATTAAACCTTCGAAAGCTTATTGTGGCTACAATCCTTCAACGAAAAAAGTTGTAGCACAGATTACTAGTAGTAGTCAGTCGAGATGTTCGTTTTGGCACACTAAATACGAAAGACAGCGAAATTTCAATTGATTTGGGTGAAAGACAAAAATATAACAGTATCAGTGAATATGTAAAGACTAAAGAGGAGATGGCTTTAACAAATGAACAACAAAACGATCAAGTTCAACCAACTGTACGTGTTTCACAAAGAACAACAAAGGGCGGGCCACCGAAGCATTTGATCGCTGAAATTAATATGGTTAGAGAGATGAATGAACCGAAGAATTACAATGAAGCCATCAAAAATGACGAAAGGTGCAATGGCTTACTGCGATGCAGGAAGAAATTAAGGCAATTGAACACATAGAGGTTGGAGTCAACTCAAGAGTGTTATGCAATATTTGAAGGCAACACATCAACTTATCATTGTTTGGATATGCACATGCAACATGGTCCGATGACAAAATCGACCGTAAATCAAACATTGGTCGTATAATATAAAGGGTGTTTTTTATAGAGTTACACAAGTTTAAATCACAATAAAATAAAGAAATGTATTTTTAATATCAATGAAACGGGCTTTATTGAATAGAAAATTTTAAGACATTAATGTTTAAATATGATTTAAGACATTAATGTTTAAATATGGCCGCCACGGCTGGCGCGTACAAGGCGCAATCTGGAACACCAATTTTCGCAGCATTTGCAGCCGTATTTTGCCACTAACTCTTCAAATGTTGATTTCCAGGTGTTCATTTGTCTCTGGTTTATCGACGTAGACAAGTGGCTTTACATAACCCCAAAGAAAATAATCCAATGGGGTTAAATCAGAGGATCTTGGTGGCCAATTAATTGGACCATTACGTGAAATTATTCTTTCATCAAAAGTTTCTTTGAGCAAATCAGTTGTAGCGCGCGCTGTGTGGCTCCATCCTGTTGGAACCACATGTCAGCAAGAATAATGTTTTTGAAGACCTATGGACCAATGACCCCGCCAGCCCATAGAGCGCACCAAACAGTAATTTTCTGTGGATGTAATGGTGTTTCGACAAAAGCTTGTGGATTATCCTTACTCCAAATCTGACAATTCTGCGTATTAACGTTGAGTACGTTAATACGCAGAATTCAATCAAAAATTTGAATGGAAATTCAACATCAATATCAATTTGTGCTTCAGCCCATTCGCCAAATTGGCGGCGCATACGATGGTCGTTTGGCTTTAATTCCTACACAAGTTGAATCTTGAAAGCTTTTAAGCCAAGATCCTTTCGTAAAATCTTCCATAAAGTGGAAGAACACAACCCCAGTTGCTGAGAACGGCGACGAATTGATTGATTTGGATCTTCTTCAAGGCTTTCCTGTACAGCGGCTATAGCTTCTTCAGTGCGTACAGTTCGGCGTCTCACGGGATGCACATTAGCATTAAGAGTAGACGTGGCCCGAAAACGATCTATTGTTATTCGAATTAGCCGCTCTGAAAGACGATTATGTACGCCATAAAATGGACGAAGTGCACGATAAGTTTGACAAACAGAATCATTATTTTGATAAAAAATTTCAACAATTTGCAAGCGTTGCTCTGATATAAGTCTATCCATAATTAAATGTCAAACCAAACTAAACAAAAAGCAACTATCAGCTGTTAAATGGGTTGCCAAATAAAGCAGCGTTGCCAACTCAAAGTTGTGAACCTATAAAAAACACCCTTTATATCAACGGCGGGACAATATTTTGGTCGTGTAAGAAGCAAACCATAGGTGCCGCGTCATCATGCGATGCCGAATTTATTTCAATATCGGAGGCATCAAAAGAAATAAAATGGTTGCGACAATTGTTGGAAGAAATGCGCAAACAATTTAACTCGCCAACAGTAATATTCGAGGACAATCAAGATTGCGGTGATCTGATACTTGATCACAAATTGACACGCGATACAAAATGATTTGTGATCTTATGAGAAAAAGGGTCATCGAATGTTATTCGACTTATTGATAAAGCCATTATCGGTAATCAAACATGATTATTTACAGGAAACATGCAATTTGTGTTAAACGACGAGGAGTATTAAATATATGAACTTTAGACTTAACGAAACGTTTATCATGTATTAATGTTTTTTTCTCGTCCAAGTCTTTCGTTATCTGTCATAAAATAAAGTTTTTACTTTATTATATTATATTTTCTCGTGTGTAATTTTTTTATTTTTATTTTTCGTAAAGTTTTTCCACATTGTTGTCGAAATTATTAGATCTAAAAATTATAAAGACATCGTTTATGCCATCTTGATTACTATTAGCGATGACCTTATTGGTCAAGTAGAAAGTGCTGCAATTCAGAGACCTAAGTATTAACTTTAAAACAAGTTTATTGTTCTCATAGATCTTAATAGGGTGGATAGTTTTGAAATTTTTAAATTCCCACCCTAAACAATACTCCCAACTCCTAGATTAAAAATGTCACTTAATTTTTTCGACTTAATTTAACTTCCCCTATCATCCATAGACGCCTTTCACATAATCAGTGGGACACCCTGTATAATTATTACTATGTTCCAGATTTATTTATAATTTTATAGAAATAAATGTTGGCGTGAAGTCAAATTATGATTGTGATAGTTTAATTATATTTTATGATATTCTTGGTGCTTTATTAAGACACTTATGAAATATTTTATCGAATAAAAATTAAATTATAAAAATATTTTAAAATATTTTGCAAGAAATGTGATGGCAAAATCAATAAAATCATAGAGAGGGTCAAGAATATCATTTTCGTGTTTTAGTTCAGTTTTATTGAAAGAAATTAAGAAGCAATATAAAACTAACATACCCTTGATTTTAAAGAAGCGTCGGACTGCACTAGTCGATGGGCGGTTTAACGTCTTATTTTAGGTTTTATAACCCTGGCCCAATTTATTAAACAAACCTAGAAATATATTTTCGAACGCAATCAAAAACTTATTATCAAAAATTATGCTCCCCAATTGCTTACCATGTCACTCGGTGAACCAAATTATTTACCTTCTTCGCAAGGGATCGAAAATCTTTGAATCGTGTCAAATAATGGTTATACCACACAAATTGAAAAAAAAAAAATATTGTTTTAATTCCATTTTAAAAAAATCTTCAAGATTTAATATTATGTTTTATCATATTGTATTAATTATTTAAATATTTGGTTTTGTTTAATTTTTAAAATTTTTTTTTTTTTTTTTTTCATGAACATATTATTAAATTCAAAATTTAAACGAGACTTTTTCAGAGGATCAAATTTGATCGCTATAGTAAAATTTTTAAAATATATAGGCCATGAAGAATGATAACTAATTTTTTTTTTTATTTCCTTTAATTATTATCATTATTGTGTTTATGTGTGTTTAATATACATAATTATTATTATTATTTTTAATTTAATTTTTTTTTTTTTTTTTGTTTTATAAATAATGTAACATTGTTTCTTATATAAAATTAATTAATTATGTATAAGATATATTATATTAATAAAATTTATTACTTTTGTTTTGAATTTTTAAAGTTTTATTTTTTCTGAATTATTTATTCTAGTTATGTTTAAGGTAAATTTTTTTTTGTTGAATTATTTTATAATTCAATGAACAAATAATTAATTTAAAGAAATTAAATTTAAATTACATTATCTTTAATTATATTATTTTTGTTTTTTTTTTTTTTTATTAATGTTTCTTTTATATTTATTTAAATATAATTATATATTTTTTTTTTTTTTTTTATATAAATAAATACTAAACAGCGGCACTATTTTGAGGCTGCGAACTAGGATTTAATGCCATATGTTGAGGATGATTCTGTTGTAAAAATACATTTTAAAAGGTAATTTTATATGGCATTAAATGAGTTGGATAATAAAAAATATGTAAATAAAACTTACCGATCCAGGTCTAGCCCATGTATATATAAAACCATCTTGGCATGCTGTTAAAAAACAATCTTCACGAAATATTAACGCTGTTAGTCTTTCGTGGGCTATTTTTTTGCATACTAACGGTTCTAATACAGGACACTCATCAAAACGTGGACACGCCGATGTTCCAATCAGTCTCATTGGATCGTATGTTGTTAATAAATTTTTACTATTATTTTTATCTATTGTACTATTATCTATTGATGAACTATTGATATTATTATTTAAATTATTTATATTATAATTATTTGATTTAGATGATAATAAAAACATTTTTTTATTATTATTATGATTATTATTATTATTATTATGATGATTATGGTTTTGAGAGAACGACAACGATGACGATGACGAATCGGATTGTGGAGTTTTATTTTTATCACTACCAAAACTAAAATTGGACAATTTTTGGGTCAACGTATTAAATGCTGATATTCCACTTCCACTACCACCACCACCACTACCACCGCCACTCGTACTACCAACACCTCCAGCACCACCACCTCCACTATAACCAACGCCACTACCACTACCACAACCAACACTTGATGTTATCGATGAATCCGACGATTTGGATGATGTTGACGTTTTCGTTATTGTATTTGTTGACGAATCGGGACTATCAATTTTTGTTAAATTATTATTTCCAACGCAATTACCAATTATTTGATTATCTGTTTTATTTTTAATTTTACTATTATTATTGCCCATTAATATATTTTTATTATTTTCTAAATTATTTACGGTACTACTAATTTTAGTCGTCGTATTATTTATGATCGGTTTTTCAATAATAGTAACGTCACTATTACTATCACCAATATTATAAAATCCTCGTACGCTACCAACAACCTCGTTTGCATTTGAACCGCTACTTATAGTAGAATTCTTTTTTAAACTATTAAATTTATTTGTTACAACATCATTCGATTTTATACCATTTTTCGGCGATTGAGGTTTGGTATCACTTGTACTAGTCGGATGGGGATCGTACGACGATAAACGATGACGAAAATTTATTGGTTGCCTTAGTACATCTTCGGTTATATCCCATAAACATAATTGTGTATCTTGACTAACCGAACCTAAACGATATGATGTTGCTAATTTATCGGTGCACGATGATAATGGTCGTCTTTTGGCATCACCACAACCACTACTACCACCACCACCACCATTTCGATCATCATAATTCGAATGATTATTATAATTTTCTGATATATTCATTGTATTCTCGTCATCGGAAAAATCGGGTCCATCCCAATTTGAATACGATGTTGTAAATGGATCAAATGCAACAACTGATACCCAAGATCGATGTCCTTGGCCACGGGCAACAACACGTTTTTCATTTAATGACCATACAGTTACTAAATCATCTTCACCTCCAACAACAATATATTTACCATCGGGACTCCAACACACACATAAAAATCCACCAAAATATGAACGTGCCAGACCAATTAATTCCATTGTATCGTAATGAAAGACACGAAGAAATCCATCTTGTGATACAACGGCTAAATTTGAACCGCACGGTGAAAAACTAAATTCGTTTATGCTTAAATTGTCCGAACCAAATGTCCATTTGTATAAAGGATTTCGAGTTGATTTTGTTTTACAGGTTAGTATTGTGTAGCCATCGCCAATTTTAAATGGCTGATAAGTTGGCGCGGTCGGTGTACATGGTAATTCTTCGTTATATAAATATAAATGACCTGAAGCGTGAGATGCTAAAAATAAATTTGTTGAACCCGGTAACCATTTTAAACACGTCACTTTTGTTTTATCTATTAATCTCTAAATATAAACGGAAAATATTAAAAATGATAGTGATTTTTAAAAAAGTTAACACAAAAAATTATTTTTTAGTACCTCCTCATTATATAATTTTCCAGGTTCACGTCGTCCCGGTTGCACTAATTGTATTTGTCCTGTCGTAAAACCAACTAGGAGTGGAGCACCATCTAGTGTTGCACTTGCCGCGTTGAAATCATGACAACTAGGATTTGTTCCTTTATAAATTTTCTTATCAATTTGCTTACTCAAATCGGCCGCCTGCGAAAAAATATGGAACGTGGCGTAAATTTACTATTTCGGATGTTTATACAAAAAATCATAATATAATTCTTTGGTTGGCAGGCAAAATTACATTTTAAATCCGTTCATGATAAGATACTGTTATCACAAGTTTGCTAAATTCTAAGTTAATACTTAGCAAAGCTAAGAAAACATTATCGAAGATCATGCAAGTTTACACCTAGATTAGGAAGAGTCAATTTGGAAAAATTAAACGACCGATCTAAATTACAATCATTGCCTCTAGATTCGATATCTAATGCCACGCAACGTTTGTTTGATTTCTGCGACGTAGGCCAGGTTATTTTAATGAAAGTTAGATGGAGTTGATCAAACAAAGATTGGATCTCTGGGCTGACTACCCGCATCTTTAAAAAAATTTAACTCGACCCCTACTTATGTAAAACACGCGGTTTAGTTTTATGGCACTATAATCAGACATGAAAGAGTATCGATTGGAACTCGTTGCTCTCCAAGAAACTCGATAGCCAAAAAATGGAGACCAAGGTTATACGTTTAGATCAGCGATACCCATAAAATAAACTATCTAAAGGGTCAGTTGGAGAGTGCTGCAGCCAAATTAATCAACCATCTCCAACCAATAGAAGAAAATTACCAAGCCGCTTGGGAAATTATGAACAGCAGCTACAATTATCTTTTTAACAGCAAAAACGGTCCTTTTTAACAACAACAACAATCATCTGTGTCTACTGCAGAGGTGGACATACAATTAATGAATGCGGATGGTTTAAGAAAATAAATTCCAGCGAAAGATTGCAAATTGCGATGCTTCATGTATTGTGCAGAAACTGTTTATCAGCAGGGCATGATATATATATATATATATATATATATATATATATATATATATATATATATATATAAAGGGTGGGCCATCTATCGGTTTAAATTTGAACCACCGGTTATTTCGAACCTAGCAATACTTATGGCATTCTATTCTGTCACAAAATTTAGTATATTATCTCCACTGAACGAAATGAATACGCTTGAGCAACGTTGGGATTTATTGGATATTTATTTCCAAAACAAAGACAATTGGTCGGAAATTGCACGAAAATGTCGTGCAAAATTTGGCCGCAGAGAAGGACCAACAGTCCTTGGTATACTGGTATACGCCAGTTTATTGTTAAAGTTCGTGAAACTGGTTTCATTGTTGAAGCGCCAAGATGTGAACGTGCTCGTATAGTGCGTACATCCGAAAATATCGAAGCTGTGGCTGAGAGTGTGCGTGAGACTCCATCAGCATCAACTCGTCATCGTTCTTAAGAATTAAACATTTCACGCATCAGTTTACGTCGAATTTTGCGAAAAAATTTCGGTATGACGCCTTACAAAGTTCAATTGGTTCAAGAGTCGAAATCCCATGACCATCCGCTTCATTTTCACTTCACTAGATGAGCCAACGAGAACATGCACGATGATGTAACGATTTTGCACGATTTTGCAAAAAAAAATCATCTTTTCGGATGAAGCTGTATTTGGGGCTCAGAAAACCCACAAGTGGTCTTACAGAAGCCAATGCACCTATTACGAGTGACTGTTTGGTGCGGCTTGTAGAGCGGAGGCATCATTAGCCCATATTTCTTTGAAAATGAGGACGACGCAACCAGTAAGGTTAATGCAGACACCTATCGCACCATGATAACCGATTTTTTTGCGCCCGTTCTTCATGGTATTGATGTGAACGATGTTTGGTTTCAACAGGATGGTGCAACTTGCCACACATCTCATGCCGCAATCGATTTATTGCGTCAAACGTTTGATGGCCGTTTAATTAGCCGAAATGGTGATGTCAATTGGCCGGCAAAAAGCTGCGATAAATAAAATGATGATCGGTCCGAAAATTTAAAATGACCTAATTGACATCATCTTGAGATGGCGAACACACAAATTCGTGCTGATAGCAGTTGCGGAAAAAATATTTGGCAAATCTGGATACATCATAGTCACCAAAACCTACATCGAATATTATGGCGGAGAACTTCCATTACACAAATGGGCATCAAATTCAGCTGAAATTTTAAGTAATGTTCCTTAGCACCTACGAACAAAAGGGATGGTTAATTTAAAAATCAACCACATCATAAAAACACTAGGGATTCTCAAAATCCTGAAGATGATACTGAGCAAGCTAAATCATTCAAATGAGGAACCAACGAAACGTCTACTATTGTCCGACTCTGTCGATGCTGTCGGCTGGTAAGCACCGCAATCACGATAAGAGCAAAGCTTTCAATACAGAAAACCTAGTGATAGACGGACCTATAAAAGTAGTTCCTGAGAGTAATGATGATATTTATACGCGCTCAGAACACGTTGGCATGTAATACACGACTTTTGAAAAAGATGGTCAAGAGACTGCCTGCAGCAGGTACAACAACGCATTAAATGGAGGAGACTTTAGCCCAATTAAGTTGTAGGTGATGTGATTCTGAAGAAAAACGAAGCATTGACACCGGCGTATATCTTGATGAAATCAGTAAGATGGAGATAGTTGCCATGAGATGGACTTTGGTTGTGCAATATACCTTGACTACGAATTAGGAGGAAACAACTCAAGCACACCGCTTAATAGATGAGCTTGCAACTATGTGTAACAAAATTCATTCAGTAAAAGATATGATGAGATTTATCTGTCAACTGGTGATTCATCAACTACAATCCCAAATGAGTAGAATAGAAGGAGGTAATCAATTACTGATGTCATCAAACAGAGAAGTAACAAGAACGAAGCGGAGGATTGGTGACACAACAGGACCAGTGTTAGGTGCCATATGTTTGGAATATTGACACAAAGAGGAGCAAATCAATATGAAGAACATTTTCAACAATAAAATCCAATAAAGATCATTTATTGCTGCTAATAAAGAATCAAACCTCAATAGCTGACAACATTGTAAAATGCTTCAAGGACATCCAAAATACCACAGTACATTCAATTAATAACATTCAGAGGAGATTGCAGCACCTAGACAAAAACATAAAAAAGACGCATGTTACGGGACAACAAGTATTAACAATTTTGATCACATCCCTTGAGGTAGTCATTGCCTCTCGAAATTTACGAGACGTGCAGGAAGCATTACTAGATGTATACACAATGCAAATCTAAACATTTTGCATCCACTTTTATTGCGTCCATCATAACTTGAAGATTTGACAGCTGGAGATATATCTAAATGCAATATTATCGATGATGATCGATATGTGATATATCAACAATACACACAACAGTCAGGAAAGGAATCTACTGTGAAATCGCAACATTACAACACAAATCTAATTTCCAAGACATAAAATACCAAAACGTTACATCAAATCGTTCGATAAAGCTGTACGCACCAAATCAGTAATAGTAACTATTACATGTGGATCAGCTGCTAGCCATCAGCAATTATTCGGTTTGAGAATAATTAAGTTAGATTCGGGATATATCTTAAAAAACAGTCAAGTAAGGATACCAGCCTCTGCTAGATTCGAAACCATCATAGGGAACTTTGAAATTGCACCATACTTAAAGGGGATGCCCTTAAAAAATCTAGAAATGGAAATATAAACAAAATAACGAAGAATAAGAGCTGCTAACCACTCCAGATACACGGGGCTTAGAAGAACAAATCTCTGGAATGAAATAGGTAGAAGAGAACACAATCAACGCGCACTTTAATCATGTTCATCATTATAACAACAAAACATCTTAACCTATGGATAGCGGTGCTTTTAGCATATCCAAATTATAATATTCCCACGCCTAGTGACATACTGCTAGGTACAGTTAAATTCCTAAACCCCAATTCATCAAGGGAAATAAGAATGAGCGGGTTCATACTTATAACTTCATCCACCACGCAACCTAACAAAACCAGAGATGAAATGTGAAGAAATTATCCAAAATTTTTCAAAAACGGCATAAATATGGGCGCTACGAAATTTGTATCATTTTCCAGAAGGATCCAATTACATACCTAGGAGATTCAAAACGAATGGCAGTAGAAAGACTTCTTCAAGTTGAGAAAAAAATTGTCTAGGAATCCAATACTCAAGGAACCACAATACTCAAGGTTATACAGCCTTTTGGCGGGAATATCAACAACTTGGTTATATGGAAAAACTAAGAAAGAATCAGAAGGAGCATATTACCTACCACATCATGCGATAAAAAAGTAGAAAGCATCGCTTCAACAATTTCCTTAAGAGATTTTTACGTAGATCACCTTCTATCAGGAGCGGATGCATTAAGGCATGCTCATACGACGCCTAAAGGTAGGAAGATTTCATCTAAAAAAATGGGCTAGAAAAAACAAAAAATTAATAATTCATGTACCTAAAAGGGTTGAGAAGGCGGAAGGTGGCCTGTTAATGTCGATGATTCAGTAAAAACACTTGGAGCATATTTGACCCAAAATTGGACATATTTGAGTTTAACATTAGATCATAAAACCAATTTAAGAGCCAACAAAGCGGATTATCTAGTGGATTACTAGCCGAAGTTGCCGAATTGTTCGACCCACTAGAATGGTGTGCACCGATAATCATCCAAGCAAAACTATTAATGCAAAATCAGTGGATAACTCAACTAATCAGTGAATAATAATGGATTCAATTCACAGAAAGTCTAGTACAATGGTTTCAGCCATGCGTCAGACAGGGCATTCGCAGCAGCAGTCTACTTTAAAACAACAAATGCACAAAGCACACCAGGAGTTTATTTAATAGCAACAAAAAACAAATTTCGCTCAAATAAAAATTAGAATTTCGTTGACAAGACTGGAATTATGTGGTGCTCTACTACTAGCAAAACTATTAAAAACCAAAAAATATTAAAGTTAAATTAAAGTCGAATTGCGAATCAATCAACTTTATTGGGAAGGACCGAGTTGGTTAAAAGACAACACTCTGAAAATAAGAAGAACAATAGCCTATTGCTTCAGATTCAAGTTACTCCTTAAGAAACGAACTCACCGAGTTATTTATCTAAGTGCTGATGAACTACCCAGGGCACACAATAGAATTATAGTAGCAATACAAGGGTCAAAATTCGCTGCAGGTTTCAAATCTCTAAAAACCGCAAACAAAACTAGAAGCAGCAGTAAATTGTCATCATTTAGTCCGTTTATTGAAGAAAGTGGTCTACTGTAGGTTGGCGGTAGATTACAAAAATCTTACGTATGAACAAAAATATCAACTGATTTTGCCTAAAAATCACAATTACGTACAAGATATTGAATTATGAATGGCTAACGCCTAGTCAATCAAACGATTGACAACTGCGTAAGTTGCCCCAATTGTGGAGATTAGGGGCCTCTTTATTGATTTGGTTTCCATATACCTCCGGAATAAGGCGATGAGATGGTGATGGAATAAAATGCTAATCTATTTACAGAGAGGTTCATAATTCATGTTCGGATACTCTCGCATATACCTCATCGAAACCTCGTCGGGATTTGTGTGACTGGTTTTCTGAACCAGTCACACAAAAAGTACTACAGTTATACCTTTTGTAGATTTTAGCACCGAGCGTATTTTGAATTTTAATTTTACGAAACCGGCAAAATCATCACCAATAGTGGAAAACGGAGCATGCGAGCGTCTCTGTGAACGGATGGCTGGAGTCGAGAGTAAGTGGAATGCTAAGGTTCATATGAACAGCAAGTATTTTCTACGATCCCATCTTCAACCATCGGCGTTCCCCGATCGTCAATGAAGATCGTGAATTTCGATAGTGATCGAAGTTTGACTATCTCTTTGTAAATCCGAGCCCTTGGAACATTGAAAGTAATATTCGAAAGCTGTCTGTCAGATAATTTCGGCAAGGGATTTAACGATTGGCATCAAAAGTCTAGGCCTTCTCACCATAGCGAGTTTCCGTTCAATTGATCAGCAAATATTTTTCAAGACGATCTAGGATCTGATCTAGCGACCTAGGATGAATAAAGTACGACTTCCCATAAAGGTTTTCTAGAGTCTGGTTCGGAACATTGTCAGATTCGGAATACGTGAAGAATGCTGAACTGAAGACAATATTTTTACCAACAATATGGCGGCACATAATTCTAGGCGCAGCAGGTAAATCTGTTTGAGCGAAGCAATGATAATTCATTTTTCGACTGATCTCATATATACAAAGGTTGCGTGTGTGTTTTCTGAGACGTGGATGGTTGGATGTTCAAAAAAATGCGGAATTCAAAAATTTTCGAATACGATAAAATGAGAACATAGTCTCTTCCAATCCAATTTCATTGTTTTCGTCCGAGGATCGTCCCAATCGAATTTACGAGACAAAAGCTTCTGAAATAGAATTTTAGCGACAACTGGACAAGGAGGCTGGTAGTAGACAACAGTAAATACATACTGTTAGATACCCATTATCTTAATTTAAACCTTCCGTTGCTTGAACCATCAACTATCTCTCGCTAGAGATATATAGCGTTAATAATGCTTGCACAACCTGATAGCAAATCATCGACAAAGAAATCAGTCTTTATGACTCATTTAACATCAAAAAGTCTGCAGGCATGTCATCGACAATCTAATAAAAGGTTTAAGCAGTTAAAATTATAGCGCAGGCTGTTCCATATGCGTTGTTGTTTAACTGATAGTACGAAATAGGAGGATTTGCCTTTTGCCACCAACGCTGGTAATTGCGATCATATTCATGAATAATGAACTGCCGGAACATTTTGTCACATCAGCTGCGAACCTGATTTTGTGTTTCCGAAATCGAACTAGGATGGAAAAGAGTTCCTTTAGTATTGAAGGTCCATTGCTAGTTTATCGTTAGGCGATACGCATGTTGAAGATTTTGACGATTCTTCAATTGATTTCAACGCTAGTTATTCTCATAATAAACCTTAAGTATCCCCTTTTGAGTTCGTTAGGCAACAAGTCTCCGGGATCGGGAGAATTTGAAGTTAAAATCATTGAAAATAAAATTCGGACTAATGCTCTGTTTGAATTGCTAGTGGTCGAAGATGCTATATTTTCTAGAACATTTGGATGGTTTATATGAAAGTTGACATGTGCAAATAAAATCCATTTTAGAAGTGATGCCCACACATTTGAAGGAATGATAAGTTTCCGTTATCTTGGGTCAATCATGAGAATTATGTGGGAGGAGATATTAAAGCACGTCTTGTTACCGGCAACCGTGCTTTGAATGCCAATGTCGTTCTGCGTGACGATCGTAAACGAATAGTGAAGCGATCTCTGAGAGGAGAGCCATTATGTCGCACACGCAGAGGTCGCTGTTGGGAGCATCAATTCATTTTCGAGTTGTCATCAGTCGTATATTATCATTTGAACTGATTTTTTGGCCCGTTTCATAACTTTAAATTTTCACAAAAATGCACTCCTAGTCCATCAAGTATAATTATGGCCTTGATTCTATCGATTCTAAAGACAATCATTTTATTCTATACTTTCGGTGGTAAACCAATTTCAAAACCTCTTCAATTTTTTTACTTTTGGGTGGTATCGGTAAAGAAATCAATATTAGCATTGGTATATCACGATATCTCAATAAAAATCGAATTTTTCGAAAAAAATGGAATCATAAAAGTTAAAGTTCATTTTAATGTCTGGTTCTATAACAAATCGAGTAAGAAATGAACCATTTGTGTAGTTGAGACTTAATTACGTTAAAAACTGATGCACCCTGTGACTGCGGATACACGCATGTTTCGCAAAGCTTGCTATCGCAGGAGCCAACTAACTGGTTGAATCGCTAGGCTAACGCCCACCATTCGTAAAATATGGAGATAAACCCAGATCATATCAACCAAACCATGAAAAAAGAGAACTGACAAGAGCCGACATGCACAGCGATCACCAACTATTAATAGCAACATTCAAACTAAAACCCACCGCTGTAAAATACGCAAGGAACAACAAGAAGAAATCTAACATAGAAGGGTTAAGAAATGTCGACACCAGAATTGCCTTCAGACAGGCCTTCAACTTAACATGACCAATAACGAAACTGGCACAGTCACTACTAGTATACTCGGATGACAAGACCACACGAGTAAACCGTGGATAAGAGATGTGATACCTGGAAGGAAATTGAGGAACACCGTCAACTTATGCAACAATTGTGTCATTAAAATACGGCAGAAATTAGAAAGCAATACGAAGATGCAGCTCGACAGGTAAAGAAGATGGCCGGAGTGATTGCAGGAAATGCACTGAAAACATTCTCGAAACAGCTGAAAAGCAGCAGAAAACAGAAACATGCTCACGCTACATCAATGCGTCAGAAGTATCAGCGGAAAGTGAACCAACATACCACAAATTAGGGATGCAGCAACTCTAACTCTAATCTCAGAAAATCAACAGCTAAACAGGTGGAAAGAATTCTTTGAAGATACCAACGGAGAGGGAAGTTACAAGGGCCATAAGAAAGTTAAAGAACAACAATGTTCCACCAGCGGTTCTACCACCACTATTAGCGAAAGTTATTGGAGTACAGGTAGAATACCAGAGAGATGGAAAGAAGGAACAACTATAACAATCCGAAGAAATGCAAGAGGCTGCAAGAATTGGAGAAGAATCTCTCTCTTCAACATTATTATGAAAGTATTAACTATGATCATCCTGGAGCGTATCTCACCTGCTGTAACCAACAATCACATACGAAATGAGCAAGCTGGCTTTAGATCTGGAAGAAGTTGCACGGATCACATCAATAAAATTCCGATCATAATTGAACAATCTAACGAATAGAACTTACCATTTTACCTAATATTCGTGTACTTTGAGCGATCGTTCGACTCGATTAATAGGAGCAACATTTGAAAGGCACTTAGAGAAATCGGTATTCGGAGGCAAATAATACAACTCATCAAAGAACTGTACCTAAGTGCTGGATCGGCTAAATTATCATGATTGCACAGATGATACATGAATGCTAACACCCAAATACGCCGATATGCAGGAAAAAGCTGAGACATTAACAGATTTGACACACAAGAAGTTGGTCTCAAAATCAACATCAGAAAAACCATAAGACTAAACATAAGCACTGAAGCCAGAAATACCTTCAACATGCTACACAAGATCTGGCACACATTAGCACTGTCAAGAATTATAAAGCTACGAATGGCTGATTTTACACAGTCGATACACGTATGTGTGAGCTACGTTTACGCATGAGGCTAGCCAAACGTTCAATCATTTTTGTTCACGTACTTAAAAATGTTAGCCAACCTTATGTAAAAGCGTCCGGTTACTGGATATCCATATTTTTCTCAAATACACCGGGTATGTCCTTCAGATCCGCTGAAAAAAAGCTACTCATGGAACACTTTAAACTTTAAACCTCGTGGAAAACTTCGTTTATTTCTCAAAGTTCGCTTTCAGATGTTATTGATCCATATGAATTTAAAATGCTCATTTTTACGGCGAATGAAGTAGTAAGATCTTTGGAAGATTTCCTCTATCAGACCGATTTTTAAAACTGGGAAAAGAGGTCTGGTTATTAACTATCGTTAATTATTGCCGTCCAGTCTGCCATTCAAAAGCCTTTTGTTTTTTTTTTTTTTCATAGTAGAATAGAGGAAGATCAGCCACTTGGTGTGGTTTGCACGAACCTTTCTAAGCTAGAGGCACTGCATTGAAAATTCATCCCAATTATGTGGTTGCAGTCTAACGTTGTAAATCGTTGGCAGTTTGTTTTAAGAAACAAGATTCCGTGTCTCATTGTTTTCGTGTGCCCTCTGACATGTCTCAGAGTAGTCACATAGGTCCTTTGCTGTTTTCGTTATAAATTCTCAGAGAAAGTGATGTAAATGATAATCGAGAGAAAGGAGATGAATTTTTGATTTTGATGCTGAATGCACAAAATAATTTAAACATGAGAAATGGCTAGGGGTTGAATGAAATACAAAATAATAGCTTGGACTGTAATAAGAATGGAATGAATTTTAACAAGTGGTAGATAAAGCAAAATCTACAACTCCTGGTACGAATCAGATGAGTTTTGGAATTATTCGGTATTTAAGCGACTCGGCAAAACCAAATTTGCTTGAGTTTCTTAATAAGGTTTGAATGGGTTCCAGAATAAATGGACAGAAGTCAAATTGGTTATAACACCCAAAATGAATCGGGATCCGAATGTTGCAACAAATTATTGCGGAATATGTATGTTGAATGTTTTTATTAAAATTGCGAATGGGATGTTGAAAGAAAATATTGAACATTTTATGAATGAAAATGATTTGTTGCCAAGCGACTTTCGGATTTCGAAAAAGCCACTCTGCTAGTGAGTGTGTGGTAAAATTTATATGGGAAATACGAAAGGATAATGAAAAACTGGGTGCTGATTTTCTGGACATTGAGCGAGGACATAATTATGTGGATCCGTTTTGAATGGCATGGGATATAGGTTGGAAAGCGTGATGAATATTGACCTTCCGCAAGAGAGTAAAATATCGCCTACTTTTCAGTGAGATACACTGAATTAATGCGACTGATAAAATAGACTAATGAGTCTATTCCATATACCAATGAGTCTAAGAAGGACTAAGCAATGAGACGACGGCTCAAGTAGCGCAAGAGGAAGTGAATGAAGTTATTTAAAAAAAAATTGGAAAATTGCTAAAAACCTTTCTGTGTGCATAAATATAGCTGATTTCAATGAGGAAATAAAGAAAGCCTTTACAGATGCTAGTGTGCCCGAAAGAGGAGTGATGTGGGTATGTCAAAATAAATTTTAAATTTTTTTTTAAAATTTAAAAAAAAATTTGTAGAATGACCGCAGAACTGATTGGAATGCTAGAAAGGGTGAGACCAGCTGTAAATGAGGGAAATCAGAAAATAGTGATATTTTGAGATTCCAAGAGTGGTTTAGGGTTTTAAAAATGTGATGATCGAAGCCAAGGTACTGTGAATGTAGATTTAATGTTTAAATATGTTCGAATACGTCAGTGCGATATGACCATAAAGTAGGTCCCATCGCACAGACAGTTCGAAGGAAATAAAAGGACTGATATGATAGCTGAAAAGGACTGATATGAAGGACTGATATGGGAGCGATGAGCGAATTGGTTTATATGAGATGAAACATGCAAGCGACCTACTTCGAGAAGAGTTTAATGTAAAGAAAGAAGTACAAAGAGATGTGTGGTGCTCTTTTAAGAACTCCGTTTTATAAAACGCTCAACAGAGATACCAGGATTATAAGAACTATTGAATGAATTAGACTAAGCCATGGTAATTGGAGAGAATGAATAAAAAAAAATAGTATGATAGCTGATTGCATGAGATTCTGGATAATTTTATATTGAACGTTTTGTAACAAATTTTCTTTGGGGGGAGTAAATGCAAGATTCTCTCGTTTGCCTATATTTTAGGTGTATCTGTTATTAAAGCCCTACATGTAGCATTTAGTTTCCCAATTCTAGAGTATGCCTTTCAGGACCGTTTTATATGATAATTTCAATCGAAATTAACATTGGCCCAAACTATCGTACGATCATACCATTACATTTTCGGATATTTATTTTATGCAGGGCCGCTACATCACCCCCCGCAGTATGTTACCGACGCGATTTTTATGTAACCCGTCATTTATAAATATAACACATTAGTGTTTCTTTAGTTTATGCAGATGGAACAGTTTTTTTAGTGTTTATTCCATGCTATCTGTTCTAAGGCCGAAGGTCTCCCAACTCTTTCGCGGTTAAATCAACGTCTTGCTTTACGCCATTATTAGCCAAATCGAGGACGCACGAATACAGGTCCGCTTTGGATATCCATCCAATTGCATTGCTTCAGCTAGCCTGCACTGGCATGGCCGATGGTTCGGCCCATGCATTCTGCACTCAAACACGAGATCATAGTTGTGTACATCGTCATCACCGATCGTAATCAAGTAATGAAAAATTCGTTTCGCAACCCTCCCCCGTTGGGATTAAAATACCTTAGCCTTAACTACTGCGCCAATTGCTCGGTGTGTTAAAATGCGAAAAGTTGGTTTAAGGCGATCGATTGACCCTGATTGCTGTTTTCTGGTATTATCAATTACGAAGAATTTTAGCGTAGACGGAGGATTTGGCCATAGACTACGTTCGCTGGGATTCATTTAAGATCTTTTTTGACCTATTCTCTAACGAGTCTAATGCTTATGGAAGCATTTCGTTTGCTTTCGAATGGTAAGTTGTAGTCAGAATCCTGTGTAATCCTAGAATTTTTATTAGCTCAGTGGAGAGTTTAGACTCAAATTGGCTGCCTTTGATCCATCATTATTTCAATGGATACGCCAAACTCTTGATATGTATTGCTCGATAAATGTCTTAGTAGCGGTTGCAGCGGTCTTATCTTGAATGGAGTACGCTTCCGGCCAACGAGTGAAACTGTACACTACCGTTAATAAATATTGGTTGCCTTTTGATGGTAGAAGCGCTTCGACTCAATCTAGGTGAATGTGTTGGAAGCGTATTGACTGGAAGATTTGTTTCCTTCTACGAAATAATTTTTTATTGTCTAAGTATATAGCCAGTCGAAGGCGGAACTTCACTTATTGTAAGTTTCTTTGACAACACTGCTGAAGCACTGCTGATACGGCAATGTTCGATACGTCACATGTGAAGTTCAAAAGTGTATTTTCAATGGGGTGTGCCAACAAAATTGCACTAGCTTTAGACTATGATGAATGCTTCTTTACATTCATCTAGCCACCAGAATTTGTTTTTTGTATTTGGTCTTTTTGATAAAGTTGCCACTGAATTGGTTGTAGAAATTTGGTTAAACGTGGAATAAAGCGATGATAATAATTCACCATTCCCACGAATTTGGATAGATTTTATTGAGCTAGGTCGAAGGAACTGATTTTTGGCTAGTACGCGCTCTGGTTAAGGTTTTATGCCATTTTTTGTTATATGGTGGTTGAGGAATTCTTAAAGTGGAACGCTAAAAACACACTTGGATGTCTTTATTTTGTAATACTTGCTGTAAATGACATTTATCTTCGTCATCAGTGGTACATGTCACTAAAATGTCGTCAATGGAGACGAAAATAAAATCAAGATCTTTTAACATTTCATTCATGAAGCGTTGAAGGTTTGAGCAGCATTCCGAAGACTAAAAGTCATTCGATTGAATTCGAATAAGCCAAATAGGGTGGTAATCTGATAAAGATCCATAACCGTAATTAGAACTCAAAGACAAAAGCTTGAATATATTTCATCTAACCAGCTATCCAATTTAATTTTTATATTGTAGCAGCCACCAGATATTTATGGAAATGCTAGCCACTATATAGATGTAATATTGGCATGCTGGCATTTGATAATGTGTCTAGGATATTTTCAAGTAACAAATTCGGTTACTATGTCGATAACTTTAAGTGGCTACTCTCACATAACGAACATCTTGTTTATTAGGAGCAATTCGAACCTTTAAGAATATTCTAATTTCTAACATACAATGTTGAAAAATATCGTGTCAGCTAAATCATATATGCAATTCGACAATATCGTGTCACAAAAATAGAAATCCTATTCAAATTTTATTGTAAAATGTGTTCCGAATTACAATAAAAAAACTGAAATATAATTCTTACTAGAAGAGGCCTACAAATAAAGAATACGGCCAGAGTAGAAAAAAGTGTGCGCAAGTTTTTCTTGTCTTCGTTGTCACAGGGGTATACGAATAAAAAAATGTGAATGAATAATTTTCTAAGTAAATACACAGATAGTTTCTCTTATGTAAATATAAGACGATGGTACAATATATAACAAGTATAATCTAGATACAAGCATTGCGTTTGTATTATCAATTTAAATCGAGATAAATATAAAAAAAAATTCATCTGTCAAAATAAAATTGTTTTGAAATATTTTTTATGATCAATGAAGAATTCATGACTGTGTATGTGCATATAAGTATGTGTACGTGTAAAAAATAATTAAATTACCTTTTTAATTCCACGATAAGCATAAACAAATATCTCTTTTCCATAATTAAAACATATTCGATCACCTCCTTGTATCGAATTAATAGGTTCCTGCCCATTATTTACTATCGACGAGGATGTGGTTGGAATTTGTTGTTGTACTGTTTGCGTTGAAGAAGTTTGCCCTCCTAATAAAACCGGAGCATTTGGAAGTGACACAATTGAAACGCGAACTTGAGGTGAATTTTGATTACTCTGATAGCCAACACGACTTGGACGTGAATATTCCGACAGCGTCATCAAACGATATGTACCCTCTCGTGTTATAAATTGTGTTTTTAAATCATCTTTTCCATTTGTATCATGTTGCACAGCCATGTCTTATGTACAACTATTTTTCTGCCTTTTAACAAATTCATAGGTATTATTTTGATGTTAATTATGAACACACAATATTAACTAACAAATAATTAACACTTATTTAATTATTAAATTTACACACACAAAATGACTATAAGTCAATTAATAATTTTAAAATATATTTTTTTTTAATTTTTTAAACTTCAATTGCAGAAAAATAAATTAAAAACCACTTTTTTGACGGATGACGGACTTTTTGACGAATGAACAGCGAAAGAATTAAGTACTTTTCATACCGACGACTTCGACTTTGGACTTCGTAAATGAAATTTTTTTAAAAAGCATTTAAACTATAAAACTTAGGTTGATTCGATTAATAATGTCAAGTTTTACTGTAATAAATCAAAATAGTTATAAAACTAATTAGTTTTATGTGATAAATCTAAGAAAATTAAAATAAAGTGCAATGAAGTTATCTGCAAAGCAAGTGCGATACGTTCCACATCTCGACTTTGCCAATTTGAAGTTGTACAAAGCAACTTCATTCATTTTGAAATGTCAATGGATAAACAAAACATCAAAATGGCAGCCGATGATATGTATAACTATTCTGTGGAATATTATTATGAGGACGAAAATATAAATAACAATCAAATAAATATTAGGGAAAGTGAAGAAAACTTTATTAGTGACAATAATTTTGAGGATTGTCTCATCCTTGAGGAGATGCAATTAAACTTGATTTTATATGATTTGTCAGATACTGACTATACAACTCACGATACAACTCACAATTCACCAAAGACATTAAAACTGTTATACGTTTATGCAATTCACAAATAAAATATCAAAATTTTGACAGCTGTCAAATAAAGTCGACGCTGTCGGTATGAATATATCAATGCTTTGCATTTGTGGAATTTAAATTTTTTGCAAAGTCGAAAGTCGAAGTCGTCGGTATGAAAAGTACTTTAATTTTTTTTTTCTCTACATACCTGAAGTTTGTCGCATAACCCAACGAGCAAAATTGGTAATGTTTACGAAATTTGCATATTTCAGATCGACGTTTCGTATTTTTACGATTTTATAGGAGGATTTTTTTACGTCGAGTTTTTGACGCAAAAGGGAATTCTTATTTTACAGTTTAAGGAAAAAAATCCACTTTAAGGTCTCTTAGATTAATTTGTTGCTCACCAAGAACTTGATGGCCAAAAAGTGGAGACCATGTGCCCCTAAGTTATACGTTGTTTTACAGTGAAGATAACTTCTTGGGTCCCAAGTGATAAAGGCTGTTTTGGATTTCAAAGCGACTAGCCAACCTGTCAATCTTCTCTATTCATGCGCCGACGGATGTAAGCCAAACAAAAAATAAAGACTCATTTTACAACAATTCAATTGACCTGATGGGGTCCCTACCGGACCACGACGCCAGAATCTCAACCTAGCACATTCTTTCTTCAAAAAAAATATTCACTTGGGAGTATGGGCACACCGTCGTAAGATCAAAATGAACGTGTGGCTATTTCTAAGGAAAGCTTTCGGGTCATCCAAAATGAGCGATTTTATCGGTTGGCTTCCAAATTTGTTAGCGGTGATCATCAATTCGTCACTGCAAAGCTAATATGGTAGCTTTTGTACAATTCAAGGATCACCTTACGTTTTATTTGTGAAGATCTGATAAATAAAGATGAGAAAGAATAATGTCAAAATCTTGCTAACAGTAACATTATGGAAACCAATCACTTTTCTGATTATATAAACGCTCTATGGGAGGTATTGAAAACTTCCGTCACCGGGGCGGCCCAGCCCAGTCAACTCTAGGTATGGTAAAAATTAAACCAAAAAACTATTGGTTTAATGATGAGCTTCGTCTTGCTGTCGAGCAACAGAATATAGCCAGTAAAAAAATATGAATAAGGTTTACAATCGGACGAAATATCAAAGCGATCCTTATTAGGAGAACCACCATGTGATTTTGATGACAAAAACGCGTGAATGGTTGAAGGCTTAAGAGTACAACAACTCAACAATAAGCGCAGTTTGCATAACTTCTTTCAAGGTGTCATCAAACAAACGCAAAACTTTTCAATCAAAGAGGATTTTAAAAATTTATAATCTGCATGGCGACCAACCTTCGAGCATAAAATATCACGCGAAAACACTGCACATGCGATTTCGCGCCTATTTGCCAAAGTTTGCAAATTCAATAATAATGAGCGGTTTACGTAAGGTTATCGAACAAAACCATGATTCAAGATGGGCGGACGCCGCAATCCATAAATCATGAATTAGTTTTGAATACTTTCAATTTTAGAGGAGTGCGGTTTGGTTCCATACGACTGAAGCATATTCTAACGCTGATCTAACATAGAACATATAGTACCTCTACACAAGACAACCGCTGTCTGCAAAAAGTCATAACTTTACACTTATTCGTATTTATTTATTTCGAGCTGACCAATTCCCAAAAACATCAAGTTTGAATTGCATACGTTCAGTGAGAATTAAGTTGCACATAAATCTTCAGGTTATCTGCATACAAAAGAAAGACATTGACATAACTTTAAACATTGCACAACGTCATTAATAAAATTGTATGAAAAAGATATGATGCAAATATGCAACCCAATTTAATTGGAATAAAATCATGCCCGAATAACGTTTGAAAAAGAATTTTGTAATTCAGTTCATCAAAAGCCTCTGAAAAAATTGTGTAGATAACATCAACTTGACCACAGTTTCCAAATATACTGATTACACCGTTCAAAAAGATCATCAAGTTACTAATTGAAGATCTACCCTGAATAAAACCGACGCGAACTCTATCTACTTTCTATTTGAAACTCTATTCTAAATCGTCCGTACCAAAATTAACAAAATCACAATCAGCAAAATAATAAGTGGCGTGTTGTAAATACTAGTATGTCCGGCTAAAACCGAACAAGACTCTACGACAAAGAATTCAAGCGAAGAAAAAATCAGGTCCAAAATATGGACAAAAACGTTAAAAACTGCATAGTAAAAAAGTTCATCCACAGTTGTCCCACATCACACACATGATCAGACAAATAATCACAGCGGATCGTTTTCTTTTGGTAGCGGTAGAACGTCACTTTTAGGAAATTCTACAAATCTGTTGTAAATATAAGCATGACTATCAAACGGTAAATACACGGAAGACACAATGATCTCAAACGAGCCACATTTGAACTTGACTCAAATTGACTTGCCACTTTCCCATTCTATATTGACTTCCTTATCCTGAAAAAAAGGAGATCGCTCAAAATGCGAAAACTTTCGCGGTATATGAGTATAAAAGATGGTTAATGAAATTTGAGAGAATTGTCCTGCGCAGATATTTTAGTATATAACCACAACCGCGACGATAACGAGACTTACCGAGTTTTCAATCACGAGATTAATTTGATGAAAGGAAAAGGGCAGTACGCTGGCTCGACGTTCAACGATCCTAAAAGGAAGGTGCAGCGATCTCTAAAGGGAAAGCCGCTATTTGGCAGGCGCGGAAGTCTATTGATCGAAACCGATAAAGCCAGATTGTTGTTAAGATACGGTAAAAACCGTCTTTTATTATTTAACTTACACTATTAAATTGTAATTTAGTTAATCGATAAAATGACTTTCGACTACAATGAAATTACCTTGTGTAAACATATTTGCTTATTGGATAATTAACTTTCGTGCTACACTAGAGATGGCAGACTAATCGTCAAGTGTCGATAGTTGTCAAATAAATCGTCAAAATTTTAACAACAGTGTTAAAAGGTATATTTTTAATTTTCATTTATATAAAACATAAATTAACATGATTTTTATATTGAATTATGGAGTACTTGTTGTATTACGTGTGAAAATCAGTTGTTGTTGTTAAAATTATACGTCCGTTTCGTATTTCAACTAAATATTAAATTATAAAAACTTAGGTAGCGATTTAGCAAATATATGAACCAAAATTGACACAAGTGTATAAATATACAGTATCACAAAAATGTATACTTGATATATTTCAAATTCGCTTTTAAACGTTAATAACATTCTAATCGTCTCGATGATTGTGCGGCTGTCATGACTAACATTTTGTTCATTAAAAATTTCTAATCGTAATAATTTCGTTTATTTATATTGTGAGTGTTTTGACTGACTTTGAATCGTTTTTTTTTATTGTAACTCTCTTTTCAGTCAATTCAATCTGATAAGAAATAAATTCTAAATAAAATGAATCGATTAAATAGGATAGCATATAAATTAGGAAGCTTTAAAGGATACTCATACAGCACCATCACAGCTGTACCAAAACAAAATTTAATGCTTGAACAGCTAACGTCTCGTACACTGCTTCGGATAGCAGGTACGGATTGCCAAGGATTTCTTCAAGGATTAATCACAAATGACATAAATCATTTGTCGCGACACAGCAGTGCAATGTATACAATGTTTTTGAATAAACAGGGACGTGTCCTGTACGACTCAATCATTTATAAAAGTAAATTAGAGAATATGTTTTATGTCGAATGTGATAGGACCATTTCAAATGAGCTGATCAAACATTTAAAATTATTTCGAGTCCGACGAAAAATCGATATCGTTTCGGTCGATGATGAAATGAAAGTATGGTCAGCATACCATCCAACGCTTGAATTTAAGTTTGAACATTTAAATTTAAGTAAACTAGAAACGTTATGCTATATTGATCCTCGAGTTAAAACGATAGGGTTACGAATCCTAACTAATTCGGATAGCAAAAGCGATAATATCAATTTTGTAGCAAATCAATTAGGCGATATCGAATTTAGCGATGGCCATAGCTATCAAGAAATTCGATATAAATATGGAATTACTGAAGGGGTGCTTGAATTACCGCCCGGTAAATGTTTACCATTAGAATCGAATTGTGACTATTTGCATGGTGTTAGTTTCCATAAAGGATGCTATTTAGGGCAAGAATTAACCGCCCGAACCCATCATACAGGCGTTGTACGAAAACGGATCATGCCAATATTCCTCGATGAACCGATTAAATACGTCGATAATATGGCTTTGGTCGATGTCGATAAAAAATCATTGGGTGTTTTGAGGGGCATACAAAATAAGTATGCAATAGGTTTACTAAGATTAGAACAAGTGCTAAATGCCCCAGTTTTACTTATCGATCGAGTTATATGTAAAACAGAACGCCCTAAATGGTGGCCACGAGAAGAGTCGATATTAGAAAAAGCTTCAAATTAAAAATGTTACTAAAATTTAGGTACCATCCATAATTCAATATATCAATTATTTACGATTTTTTTAAATTTTATTTCGATTTTAGAAAATGGAAAATAATATTGAGACTAAATCATTATCTGATCAAACAACGGTGCCCGAATCCGGAGCCACTCCGGCAAAACATCAAAAAATTCAATTCGAATGTCAAGTCTGCAATATGACCGAGATGTGTGATTATTTTGGGAAATCACCAAAATTTGTGCGAAAACTTAAATTTACCGAAAATTGTTTTATAATGAAAGATCCATTTGCACCGCCGTCATCATCGTCGAGCCTAAATCATAAATTAAATTTAGAAAATTTTTTAATTTTAGGTAAAAAATGTTGTATTTGTGATAAAACGATATGTTGCGGCACCGAATGTAGCTTTTATTATTTTCAAACGTTTTGTTTGGATTGCGTTAAAATCAATATAATGAAATTTCCAATAGAAATACAAAGTAAAATTAATAAAATCAAATTTTCAATGTAGAATTTTAATAAATTATTTTAATATTAACGATTTTTGTTTGAATTAACGTAGAAATTTTATAACACAAAGTATTTGTCCATGCTAATGGTTACTGTCGCCGCTTTTATATTAGCGCCACCTTGAAGAAAGTTAATTTTTATTAGCACGTAACTTTACATTTTCGCCTTCTCAATCATGAAAACTTCTTTTTCGTGTCTAAAATATAACTGACCTCTTTATCGACATGATCGCCTATTTTTATACTATAAAAAAAATATCGAGCGAACATTCTGCTTAGATGTCGTTGATTTTTTACCAATATCTATTGTAGTTACGCTATTGCAACATTGGTTTCATCGAACAACTACTCCCAACCAACCGTTCTAGATGCAAATTAGGTTTCGTTCTTGTGATGATACTGTAAAGTCCTTCCTATGGTAATTGTAGTTTCATGCTGGTTGATAAACCTTAATATCCGTATTTTCTCATACAAATTCGTGTATCTTACAAGCCCAAATTTCAAATTCTCAGGTAATCGAAAACTGTTTTAGGCGTTATTTTATCCACCAACTTTGCTAAATATTCCTCCAATTGACCAGCCATATTAATTGCAATTCTTTCAATTGGTGCTCCAACGTTATACTGTAGATCGCTTTACAACCGCACACTGGTCACATTTCTGACACTCTGACCAGTAAAACCATTGATGTAACTTGGCTAGTGTAATGCTGATTCCACGTTTTTTTTACTTTATCTCCAATTTAGGAGCATAGGGCATCTAGGAGGCAGGGCCATCTCACTCTATTCGAGACTATTGCCTTTAACTCACCACATTCCATTCTAATGACATCCTGACAATGTCATTTGTTGACTTTAAAAGTGTGTGTCCTATCCATCTCCACTTTCTTTTCATAATTTTTTCTCTTTATCGATTTGCATTGAGGAGGAGCTCATCCTTATTCGAGATTTTGTTTGGCCAGAAGCAATTTATTAATCGCCTGAGGCATTTATTTACAAAGACCTGGACTCTTCGTGTAATTTTCAGCGTGTTTTTTCATGTTTCACAACCATACAGTAGTACTAATTTTACACAGGCATTGGACCTTCGTAGCTTTGTATTTCTTGACATCATCATCATCATATTAATCATTTGACGTTTTTATGCGTGAGAATAATCATCTAGACTTAGTCTTTATACATTCTAGCGCCGTCGTGCTTGGTCTTTCTAATTGTTCTTAGTATGCTTAGCCAGGTTCTAAAACCTGTTTCCGTCCCTGCCACGTGGAGGCGCATACTTCCTAATATCTAGCCCCGTTGTCTGATCAGTACTTTGACATGTGCATGTTTGTGCACTGTCTAGTGTCCTTTTCGCGGGAACTTGACACTATCTATTGGTTAGAACAGTGTCACAGAACCTTTTAAAAGCCATGATGTTTCTGGGCATCATTAACGTAAGTCTACTGGCTGGCCATTCTGTTCCCAGCTCCATTATTAATTGGATTCTTTCTCTTTCGAAAAAATTGCAGCTGTAGAGCACGTGGTCCATGGTTTCGTCTTCATGGCCGCACTCACATCTGCTGGTTTCGCTTATGTAGAATCTTTGCAGATAGGATGCTATTTTGCCATGCCCCGTTAACATTTGCGTAAACGGTGCACTAAGCTCAAGTCTTTCATCCAATCTTGCTGCGATGTTTGGAAGGAAACTAAAAGTTGTCCTACCACCCAACGCGTTGTTTCATCTATCTTGCCATATTGCGATAGATGCTTTCCGCATCTGCCTTTTAAGTGAGCCGATAAAGTTTGTGTCAATTTGATCACGTTGTATCACCACGTTACCGTATGTCACATTTATCCTTTTCCTCAGTTTATATCTTGCAACTCTTTCTTGTAGCAGTATATCAATTGGTATTACACTAGCACAGGAAGTGCATCGGTTGATACAGTTCTGTAAGCCTTAGTAATACCAATAAGGATTCCCCTTTTTGCGCTTATCAATGATCTTCGGTGGTGACTGTCAACCCACCCAGCACAACCATAAGTTAGTAATGGAACCACTAGGCCTTCATATATAATCTTGAGTGTCTTTTGTTTAAGACCCCAAGTTTCTTTGGCTACTCTTTTTAGTGCATAGAAAACTTTCTTACTGCTTTCTGCAATCCTTTTGACATGCAACGTGACTCCGAGCCTTTCGTCAAAGTCCACCCCAAGCCATTTAAAAGTTTTGACCATCTTGATCCTCAGAAGACAACGTAGGTGGTCTTCTGATGTCGAGTGATCCTTTAAGTTGGATCATAACTGTTTTGGCTGACGAACTAGATCACTAGTTGATGATCGCTGTTCTACTCTTCTCATCTTGCAGTGATTATATAAATTTCTTATATACCAGCACGTGATGTATTTAATTTATTGTTGTACTATCTGGCCACATCCAAATGTACTTATGCAGAGTACGTTTTTTTGTGGAAATTTACTGCAATCTATGATTAACTCTACTTATTCATTCGTGATATTCTTTCAGAAATTTTGAAATTCGAGCCTCTTGATACCTTTAATTTCACTTTCATAATCAATATGGAAGCCCTTCTAATGTACCCAATATGCATTTATAGTAGGAGATCTGCAATCTTACTCTGAAATAGCCGGTATTGGTTTTCTTTAAATCAATTTTTTTGCTCCTCTCTGATTGTGTCATTAGTCCATTCCTCGTTAGTCTGACATCGGTTATCGACATCGGCATTTTTTCTCTTGCGTGCACTCAGGATATTTGCATTCTACTTGACATGATCGTCTTGTTACTGCATCAATTGTTTTCGATGCTGGACTACTACTATTTGAAATTTTTTTGGAAGGCGTTCAACTAGAGGCGATATTGAACGAAGCCGATCGGATTCAATAGTAGAGGCTCTGGATTTTGTTTAACGATGTTATCGATGTGTTGTTCTCATTACTGCCGCACTACTTCATCGCTCCTTTGCCATGGTCTAGGGGAGCTGATCTTTCCCTCCTCTGCCTACAGTCCCATATTTTATTTGTTCATTAGCGATGCTCGCACAAAGTTTCTACTAGTCACTATTTCCCACCGGCGTAATTTTGTTGATGGCCTTGTAATGGGTTTTGCAATTTTACTTTTTTGTCACAAGCGATGTTCCCAGGTTGACTTAGGCATGTATAATACTTCTATAAATTCACTAAAAATCTTTGTATTGCGATTTTTACACAGATCTATCTTTCTATAGTAAAACTACTCTAAAGTAGTACAGCTGTTGCGCTGAGCGAATTTGTAGACCTAAAAATTGCGAATGGTGGAAGACTGAATACTTAAGAGTGTAACAGCTCAGCAATTAGCAGTTGACGTTATTTCTTTAAAGCTAAAGGTGTCACATGCCTGTATCTTACAGAAGATTGCTTAAAATCCGAAAACTATTGTGACATATTTCTCCATTGTACCATATATATATTACTGTCTTACATAATATTGCAGAGAACCAATCTGCTAGCGGAAAAAAATTTAGGTGACTACCAAGTTTTACTTAGGATGATATTCTTTCTAAACATAACGAAACTTCTGGTGTTTGTAGATTTCTAGCCTATGATTTAATCCAGTGGAAGTGGTTTTCGTTTACTTTGAGATGCCCAAAGAACTCTGCTTTGGCAAGAATTTTATGGTGACAGCATTGACAGAACAGACTGGGATACTGGTGGACCTCCTATGGAACCTAACAGCCTAGTCTGGGTCACGGATGGATCAAAACTGGATAGTGCAGTCGGCATTGGTGTCCTTGGAACCAACCACAAAATATCCAAATCACTGGAAACTTACCCCTATGTTTTTCTAGCCGAAATTCACGTCATCGAAACCTGCGCCTCAACTATTATGACTAAAGGTCTTAAAGGCGCCTCCAGCCTCATTTTGTCTCACAGCCAACCAGCATTGAAAGCAGTGGCTTCTAAATGCCTGGATTTTAAGTCGGTTAAAATTTATTATAAACTGATACAATCTCTCTCTTGCCATAACAAAGTTAGGTTGTGGTGGGTACCTGGTCACAAGGGCATAACTGGAAATAAGATAACCGACGAGCTTGGATTTACACTTATTGGCTCTGAGCTTTTCTGTGGTATCCCGCGGCCTGCTGCAGCCTATACAATTAGTAAATGATAAAAAATACAGTGCTTGACCTATTGGAACTGTATTCCCGGCCTGAGACAAGCCAAACCTTTGCTCAGACCATTTCACAATAAGGACTTGGCGGTCAATTTTAGAACCTGTTCACAAAGGCGGAGTGCCGAATCTGTGGAGCATAAAAGATCTTTTAGGTTACAGTACTGGCCATTTAGGCAAGGGAACTAAAAAAAAACAAATAAATGGTTATAGTTTTACTTTTAAGGTCCTATCCTAGGTAACAGCTGTTTTCCTCGTATCATCCATATAATCCTTGATTATTTGGTGTAATCTTGATGGCCACGCATACTGGTAGCAGTGCTGATGTAGACTTTTTTTATTTATTTCCATTTGTAATCGATATAAAAATCTTGTGCATGATATTTCCACCCAAACGTAGTTAACGAAGTAAAAGGACAAAACGTACACGGTCTAGTCACGATCTGAAAGTTAATCCTAAGCGGATGGTGCAGCGATCTCTGAAAAGAAAACTACCATTTAGTGTGCGCATAGCTCTATTTTAGAAAAATACGACTCAATACTGGCTAAATTTATTATTGTCGGTTCCTCGATATAAACTTCTGTTAAATATTTGACAAAAGCATTTTCTGTTAAAGCATTTGACACTTGTTGAACATTGAGTAAATCAGAGAAATGCTCCCTCCAATTGTAGAGTACCGTATCGATATTAACATAGAGGTTTCCATTCTGAATCGAAAACGGTAGTAAACCAAGGCCTGAAGGTATTGTGGAGCCATGTGGCTCCTTTAAAGAAGTTACGTGAACTGCACTCATAGCTGTGGTATTATACTCTTGAAACTTCAACCTTCGACCTTTTACGCTTTTTCGCCTACGAATTCATTAAGCGGGTTTGTCGACATGCTTTAGCAATGCTGTTTAGAGGGTGCGAATAGTCAGCCCAGCGATCCAACTTTCGTTTAATTGCCTCATACAACAAGCAGAGGACCTATGTCAAAGGTAAAGATGTTATGATCGTGAAAAAATGACATTTTCCACCATCAGTTTCCGTTCTTTTGTCGAATAAAAAAAAATCTTTTATAATTTTGCTTAATCCCTTTTTTTTTTGTTTTATTAATAATTTAATAATGAAATGAACATAAAATTATAAATTTTGTTGTTTTTTTTATTTATTTATATTATTGTTACTGATTTTCTATAATTGAAACATTTTATAATTGTTCAATAGTAAATTTTTTTTATCTTAACATTTTGATAATTAGTAAAAATTCTATCTATATTAAATACTTACATGCTAAATTTTTTATTGTTTTAGTTTTTTTTTTTTTTTGGTTGTTCTTTTAATAATTGATTTTATTCGAAAAATTATTGTCTTCTTTGTCTAATATAATAGCGGAAATACTACTGTGCATGTTTACCGTACAGATAATACTGGTATTAGGAATAGATGTTGTCAACAACTGTTGTTACTTGAATTTGAATTCAAAATTTTCAGTTTTATATGACATCTATCGGTAAAATATTCATACATATACTTTATAACGGAAATCATTTTTCTATAATAACAAGAATTCACATGAGCTAAATCTACCAATCACATCTTGCATCTTTACTTAGGAATATCCACTCAAAGACACTCATTATTTATATGCACACTATTGATCATATCAAAACTGGACATATGCAGTGTGTTCGTTTAGTGAAAGTTACACCAAACATAACTAAAAAATTAGACATCTTATTGCCAAATATACTTAAAATAATTTCGAAAAAAAGTCTGACCAAATAATTTAACATGATGGTTTATAAAAATGTCGTCATCTGCTAAAGAATTCAGTCATTGGTTCGAAATGTGTTTTACAGCTATTTTTGGATGGTTTCTTATCGCAAAACACCAACATATTGGACTGGTATTGGACATTTAAGGACTGGTTTAAGGAAGTTTAATATCATTTTACCGAGTCCAAGAAAGTAAGTATTTATCAAAGATCTTGCAAAATATCGCAAATTTGTAGATGTCATATGTTGTAAATAAACAAATAAATTTATTTTGCAAATCAAAGAGCTCATGGAATATTTGGAAGAGTATTTTTGGTATGAAACAAAATGCTGGATATAGGCAGCTTAGGTAAAACAATTTTAACCTTATATATTGGGTCGTTTTTTTTTTTAAATATGTGAAAAAAAACTGTTAACATTTAAAACACCACAACGACGTTTTTTTTTATTAGATGTCTACTTTTTGAGTTATGGTTAGTGTAGCTTAAGTACAGTATTATAGTACAGTTAAAATCCGCATTATAGTTTACATTAAATCTGAATTATTAAATCTTATAATGATTAATTTTTTTTTAAATATATTTATAGAGAGAATATTACTTTATTAATATTAAATATAAAAATATGATTCATTAATAAGTATAGTAAATATATTAATTAAGTCATAAAGATATTTTTTTGTTTTATTTTTATAAAAAAAAGCCGTTATTAGTAATATCAATTTACATAATTTAAAATATAATTAAGTGTACATCATTTCGTTTAAAATTAATTTTAATTTGTATATATAGACATATATATTCACAGTTAATTATGGTAAAATATTATATATATATATATATATATATATATATATATATATATATATATATATATATATATATATATATATATATAAACAGTCGTAAATATAACAATTCATATAATGTGCGTGATTCATTATAAAACTATTATTTAATCTAATGCAATGATTTTTTTTTATATTTAAAAAATGTTAAAATGTTTTAATATGGTTATGCAAAATCAAATGGAATCATCATTATATCAACTAATGGCCCTCAAGGAGCCACCATATCATTCGACCTCAAATATAACTACATATGTACATTAAAATATTATGAAAAGAAATGTTTGGCGCCCAAAGTGGGGCGTATACATATTTAAACAAATAACTTATATTACTATAAGGGAAATCGTGAACATTTCCATAGTAAATGCCAAATAACTTATATTACTATAAGGGAAATCGCGTCGATTTTATGTGCCAACATGATATTAGTTGGGATAAAAATAGTAGATGGCACTAGAGTAGTTGAACGAAATGTTTACATTTTTTTATCTACAGTTTTTTATATTGAACGAATTATTAACGAAACAAAAATTTTAAATCTAAAAAAAAAATTTTAAATTTTATAATCGGGATTGGAGTACATGGGCTTATATTTATATACAATAATAAATAAATAAAACCAAATTTTATTTTTTTTTAATTATTTCATTTCATTAAAATGAATTAACTTCGTTAATTTTTTTCTTACACCAATTTTTTTTAAATTCTCTTGTTTTGCAAAATGAAAAAATCTTATTTTATAATATATATTTATGATAGTTTTAATTAACACGTAAAAATGATTTTCTATATCATTAATATTAAATCTAGAGTATAAGTGATTGCTATTATCTATAAAAATTAAATCGATTAAACTAATATTTTGTATTGATCGTAAAACTAACTTACTATATTCTAATTTTACATTAATATTAACACTACTTTTAAAAATTTTCTCACATTCGACTAAAATTTTGTATGTATTTAATGATGGGGTCATTAATTTACCCCATTTTTTTAAATTAAATAAACCTAGATTTAGCTCCAACCGTGCACTTTTATTTAAAATTTGGAGACATTCCTTACATTTTAAAAATTTAGGCAATTGTTTGGCTTCAATATACCCAGCTAAATACGTTATTATATCACACGAGTATTCATCCAGCTCGACTTCAATTAAATCTAATACAACATCATCATTTAAATTTAATTGATTTGTCTTTCGGCTGGATGAAATAGTTAATATTTCTGGCAAGGAAACATTACCCGTACCTTGCGCTTTTATAGATTTATTAACAACTAGCCGTTTATAGGATGCTATAAATTGTTTGCATGTTGGATTGTCGTTTCGGCCAGTTCGATAACGAATCAACCCAAAAAACAACTCTAAGTGATCCTGGCTAAACTTATATGTTAACAAATAATCTAATTTATCATTTACAATTAATTCATTGTACATAATTTTTAGACTTTCGGAATTTATTAAAAAACCTAAAAATCCTGTATTGAAATTACTTTGTATTACATTTAATTTTTGATGATATTTGTTAACATATTTTAATTCATTGATAGTTTGTTTTAAATATTCTAAATTTTTAAAAAAAGTTTCGTGTGTCGATTTAGAGAGAGGTCGTTTAAAATAATATTTTGCCATTAAACTATTACTATTAAAAATATCAAAACAATCATTAATAATTAGTAAAAATTTAACAGTAGGCATACAATCCTTAAATATTGGATCGGTTTGGCTTAAATATTCTAATGCGTTTGCTACACTGCGACTAAACACTTGCACTGCATATTTTACCCGCATTATAGAATTTTCAAACTTTATATGTGTGGCATTAATTCTTGGTGCAAGTGCAAGTCCGCTTTCAGTTTGAATATTATTTAGTTTTTCAATGTAATGCCATTCAATTTTATCGTCATTTTTTGTATAAAATGTACGTTTTAATTTGAAATGATTACGTATAAGTTTAATCATGTGACAATTATCCAAATAAATAAAAATTTTTTGATCACTAGGTTCGACATAAAAATAAGGCTTTTGTGGTAATTCGGCTCCTAACAATTTGACCATACTAAAATTTGCCTTAAGCCCGTCAAATGTTAACGTTATAATGTTCGCATTACACTCCTCGCGTAAGTGGGATATGACAAATTTTATTATATGTGCTCGGTCTGCTGCATTTAAGGAATTAATAAAAAAATATGCAATAGGTATTTTAAATTTTAAATTTATAGCACAAATGAAGAACACTAACACATTAGATGCCTGTGTTTGTTCATCATCTACATTATCATCCAAACACCCTGCGCCATAATTAACAAACCCCACAAACTCCTTATTTTTATTGTCCCAATCAATACATTTTTTGATTGACATTTCGTCCATCATTATGGAGAAATAGATATCTTTATTCTCTGTTTGGATTTTTTGCCGCAAATGTTCCACGGCTTGTATTGTAATACCAGGACTGCCTGTTGAGTTCTGGTACCATTGTCTTATGGTCCTTATATGTGGTAGTTTGATACTTTTAATAAAAAATTGCCGAAGATGCTCATAACCAGCAGTTGAAAAAAATGACATGGTCATCGCAAACTGACGCAACTTCGGTGTATATTTGCCAAATTTTACACCGGATTTTAATTCATAAATAAATGATTGTTCTTGGCTTATGTCCTAATAAATTAAAAAAATAATTATAAATATTTTAGTATTGACAATTAATATAGCAAATAACATAAGGTATATACAATCAAATATATATTTAATATACTTGAATATATACAATATATTGTATATATGTATATAAATATATACAATAATATATCAAATAAATAAATGTTTGATTTTAAAGTGCTTTGCCCGTAAGAAAACTAAAAATTAAAACCGTATTAAGTATTTTTCATCCAATTTTTCTTTTTGATTTCCTGTGGGTAAAGCGCTTAATTAAAATAATTTTCTTACATTTAATGTATCACGCGATCCTCCACTAATAATCCCTTCTTTCTCTAACCTCTTCATGAAATTTTCGAAATCTTGTACCTTTTTTTGATAACGATTACATTTTGTGACAAGAGCCTTGTTTAATTTTCGAGTTTTCCCAATTTCCTCTTTCAATTTGGATATAGCTCGCTTTGAAGTACGTGGTGTGTAATTGTAAGATGCATCAATGTCTCCAGTATATCTGAACTGACGGCTAATGGCATCACTTGATTGCGGTGTTGTTGGTAGAATATTTCCACTTTTTGCTTTTTTGATTGGTGGTGACGTCGTGATTGACGTTGAAGGATAATTCGGTGGCGTATTCATGGCTGACGTTGAAGGGTAATTTGGTGGTTCGTTTTCTAAGTTTGTTGTGTTATCATTACATGAAATTTTATTACATTCTGGCTTTTTATAGTTAATTATTTCAGTAGGAACATTTAATGTCGCATCCTCATCATATTCAATAGTATACCTAGGCGCAAATATAACAATTTTATTATTACAAGCTTTAACATAATTACATTAAAAAGAAATGTTGGTTTAACTTACCACATGTCATTGTCCAAAACAAATTTCGAAGGTACCGCATTTCTTGTAAGATGATTACCAGTGGTTAAATATTTTTCCTCGAAATGTTTGGAACAAAGTTTAAATGAAGGATAATCCAATTCATTAGCTTTGACATTTGGAACAATATCTCGCCAAATTTTCCTGTAATCTTCAGATGATGGTGCGCTATAAATTAAAGGGTACAATCAGCTCTTTTATTCAGTATACGCTTGAGGCAATATAAATTGTAAAAATAAAACCTTTAACCGAAAATATATGCAAAATTTATCTAAAATTAGCTACTAATTCGAATAGTCCAATTGCTTGGTGGTATAAAATCACTTTTTTATAGGTTAAACTTTACATTTTAATAAATTTAAAACAAACAACATATTTATATTGTGTTAATTAGCATCTAAAGTGATGAATAATTATGTTTTAGCTATCTTTCGCATCAATTACTACTTACGAATGCAAACCAATCTTCGCTGAACAATTAAAACACTTCAGCGGCATTTTGATAAAACAAGCACTTTATATTTATGTTATTTTAAAATAACTTATTTATTTATGTTATTTTATAATTTATGAAAGGTTTTTATAAAACAAAATATACAACACTTTTAATTCACAAAACAAATTATTATTATTCACTTCACAGACGTGAGACGCTACACTTTGAAATAACAACAATAGTACCATTAATGACAGCTGTTATGAAATTTTATGAAAAAATAAAAAATAAAAAAATTGGTTGACGTGCCATCTATTGTTCTCGTTAAAAACGTTTGGTATGCCATCTAGAATTTTTATCCGAAACAAAATTGAACGAAATCATGTTGTCGTTAGC
Organism: Tipula confusa; assembly: GCA_963556175.1. NCBI lineage: Eukaryota > Metazoa > Arthropoda > Insecta > Diptera > Tipulidae > Tipula > Tipula confusa. The sequence continues at coordinate 69,063,003 of OY744475.1, read as the reverse complement.
ATTTACTATGGAAATGTTCACGATTTCCCTTATAGTAATATAAGTTATTTGGTAAATGCTAACGACAACATGATTTCGTTCAATTTTGTTTCGGATAAAAATTCTAGATGGCATACCAAACGTTTTTAACGAGAACAATAGATGGCACGTCAACCAATTTTTTTATTTTTTATTTTTTCATAAAATTTCATAACAGCTGTCATTAATGGTACTATTGTTGTTATTTCAAAGTGTAGCGTCTCACGTCTGTGAAGTGAATAATAATAATTTGTTTTGTGAATTAAAAGTGTTGTATATTTTGTTTTATAAAAACCTTTCATAAATTATAAAATAACATAAATAAATAAGTTATTTTAAAATAACATAAATATAAAGTGCTTGTTTTATCAAAATGCCGCTGAAGTGTTTTAATTGTTCAGCGAAGATTGGTTTGCATTCGTAAGTAGTAATTGATGCGAAAGATAGCTAAAACATAATTATTCATCACTTTAGATGCTAATTAACACAATATAAATATGTTGTTTGTTTTAAATTTATTAAAATGTAAAGTTTAACCTATAAAAAAGTGATTTTAGATAAATTTTGCATATATTTTCGGTTAAAGGTTTTATTTTTACAATTTATATTGCCTCAAGCGTATACTGAATAAAAGAGCTGATTGTACCCTTTAATTTATAGCGCACCATCATCTGAAGATTACAGGAAAATTTGGCGAGATATTGTTCCAAATGTCAAAGCTAATGAATTGGATTATCCTTCATTTAAACTTTGTTCCAAACATTTCGAGGAAAAATATTTAACCACTGGTAATCATCTTACAAGAAATGCGGTACCTTCGAAATTTGTTTTGGACAATGACATGTGGTAAGTTAAACCAACATTTCTTTTTAATGTAATTATGTTAAAGCTTGTAATAATAAAATTGTTATATTTGCGCCTAGGTATACTATTGAATATGATGAGGATGCGACATTAAATGTTCCTACTGAAATAATTAACTATAAAAAGCCAGAATGTAATAAAATTTCATGTAATGATAACACAACAAACTTAGAAAACGAACCACCAAATTACCCTTCAACGTCAGCCATGAATACGCCACCGAATTATCCTTCAACGTCAATCACGACGTCACCACCAATCAAAAAAGCAAAAAGTGGAAATATTCTACCAACAACACCGCAATCAAGTGATGCCATTAGCCGTCAGTTCAGATATACTGGAGACATTGATGCATCTTACAATTACACACCACGTACTTCAAAGCGAGCTATATCCAAATTGAAAGAGGAAATTGGGAAAACTCGAAAATTAAACAAGGCTCTTGTCACAAAATGTAATCGTTATCAAAAAAAGGTACAAGATTTCGAAAATTTCATGAAGAGGTTAGAGAAAGAAGGGATTATTAGTGGAGGATCGCGTGATACATTAAATGTAAGAAAATTATTTTAATTAAGCGCTTTACCCACAGGAAATCAAAAAGAAAAATTGGATGAAAAATACTTAATACGGTTTTAATTTTTAGTTTTCTTACGGGCAAAGCACTTTAAAATCAAACATTTATTTATTTGATATATTATTGTATATATTTATATACATATATACAATATATTGTATATATTCAAGTATATTAAATATATATTTGATTGTATATACCTTATGTTATTTGCTATATTAATTGTCAATACTAAAATATTTATAATTATTTTTTTAATTTATTAGGACATAAGCCAAGAACAATCATTTATTTATGAATTAAAATCCGGTGTAAAATTTGGCAAATATACACCGAAGTTGCGTCAGTTTGCGATGACCATGTCATTTTTTTCAACTGCTGGTTATGAGCATCTTCGGCAATTTTTTATTAAAAGTATCAAACTACCACATATAAGGACCATAAGACAATGGTACCAGAACTCAACAGGCAGTCCTGGTATTACAATACAAGCCGTGGAACATTTGCGGCAAAAAATCCAAACAGAGAATAAAGATATCTATTTCTCCATAATGATGGACGAAATGTCAATCAAAAAATGTATTGATTGGGACAATAAAAATAAGGAGTTTGTGGGGTTTGTTAATTATGGCGCAGGGTGTTTGGATGATAATGTAGATGATGAACAAACACAGGCATCTAATGTGTTAGTGTTCTTCATTTGTGCTATAAATTTAAAATTTAAAATACCTATTGCATATTTTTTTATTAATTCCTTAAATGCAGCAGACCGAGCACATATAATAAAATTTGTCATATCCCACTTACGCGAGGAGTGTAATGCGAACATTATAACGTTAACATTTGACGGGCTTAAGGCAAATTTTAGTATGGTCAAATTGTTAGGAGCCGAATTACCACAAAAGCCTTATTTTTATGTCGAACCTAGTGATCAAAAAATTTTTATTTATTTGGATAATTGTCACATGATTAAACTTATACGTAATCATTTCAAATTAAAACGTACATTTTATACAAAAAATGACGATAAAATTGAATGGCATTACATTGAAAAACTAAATAATATTCAAACTGAAAGCGGACTTGCACTTGCACCAAGAATTAATGCCACACATATAAAGTTTGAAAATTCTATAATGCGGGTAAAATATGCAGTGCAAGTGTTTAGTCGCAGTGTAGCAAACGCATTAGAATATTTAAGCCAAACCGATCCAATATTTAAGGATTGTATGCCTACTGTTAAATTTTTACTAATTATTAATGATTGTTTTGATATTTTTAATAGTAATAGTTTAATGGCAAAATATTATTTTAAACGACCTCTCTCTAAATCGACACACGAAACTTTTTTTAAAAATTTAGAATATTTAAAACAAACTATCAATGAATTAAAATATGTTAACAAATATCATCAAAAATTAAATGTAATACAAAGTAATTTCAATACAGGATTTTTAGGTTTTTTAATAAATTCCGAAAGTCTAAAAATTATGTACAATGAATTAATTGTAAATGATAAATTAGATTATTTGTTAACATATAAGTTTAGCCAGGATCACTTAGAGTTGTTTTTTGGGTTGATTCGTTATCGAACTGGCCGAAACGACAATCCAACATGCAAACAATTTATAGCATCCTATAAACGGCTAGTTGTTAATAAATCTATAAAAGCGCAAGGTACGGGTAATGTTTCCTTGCCAGAAATATTAACTATTTCATCCAGCCGAAAGACAAATCAATTAAATTTAAATGATGATGTTGTATTAGATTTAATTGAAGTCGAGCTGGATGAATACTCGTGTGATATAATAACGTATTTAGCTGGGTATATTGAAGCCAAACAATTGCCTAAATTTTTAAAATGTAAGGAATGTCTCCAAATTTTAAATAAAAGTGCACGGTTGGAGCTAAATCTAGGTTTATTTAATTTAAAAAAATGGGGTAAATTAATGACCCCATCATTAAATACATACAAAATTTTAGTCGAATGTGAGAAAATTTTTAAAAGTAGTGTTAATATTAATGTAAAATTAGAATATAGTAAGTTAGTTTTACGATCAATACAAAATATTAGTTTAATCGATTTAATTTTTATAGATAATAGCAATCACTTATACTCTAGATTTAATATTAATGATATAGAAAATCATTTTTACGTGTTAATTAAAACTATCATAAATATATATTATAAAATAAGATTTTTTCATTTTGCAAAACAAGAGAATTTAAAAAAAATTGGTGTAAGAAAAAAATTAACGAAGTTAATTCATTTTAATGAAATGAAATAATTAAAAAAAAATAAAATTTGGTTTTATTTATTTATTATTGTATATAAATATAAGCCCATGTACTCCAATCCCGATTATAAAATTTAAAATTTTTTTTTTAGATTTAAAATTTTTGTTTCGTTAATAATTCGTTCAATATAAAAAACTGTAGATAAAAAAATGTAAACATTTCGTTCAACTACTCTAGTGCCATCTACTATTTTTATCCCAACTAATATCATGTTGGCACATAAAATCGACGCGATTTCCCTTATAGTAATATAAGTTATTTGTATTTAAATGACTAAAAAATACATTTAGTTAACAGATGTCTCTTTTTAAATTTCAGTTAACATTTTAGTAACTGTTTTATCAGTTTCGAATTTAGTTTTTATGGTCGTTTGCATATCTAGAATCATTCAAATCTAGAAACTGTCCTACGAAAACATAAAATCATTTATATTTTACTCACTATAATGGATTTACAGCAATTTCAAATTAGATAAAAATCGAAAATATTTAAATATATCTATATGTACAAAGAAATTGCTAAAGACTGAATAATTTTGGAGCTTCGTTTCCATTAAAACATTAAAACTATTCCATTAAAACATTAAATTTAGCCTAAACCAAATATTAATGGACTTACAGTCATTTGAAAGCAGATGGAAATTAAACATTTTGACAAATATGGAAGCATAACTGTATGAATTTGGATTTTTTTCTTCGAAAATCACGATATTTTTAATAAAATTATTGGGTATTTAAAATATTCCATAAAATCTTAAAATGTACCATAAGCTCATTATTAATTAACAGATTTACAACCATTTGAAATTAGATAAAAATAAAAAATTTCAACCAAGGAGTCGAACCGAAAATGATTTCATTCTGGTTTGAGGCCATTAGGTTCAGGATTTCATTTCTGTTCAGCTCTTGTTTTTCTAGATTTTTACGTCCAGCTTGATACTATAAAACTCTATCTTATGAGATTTACGTTTCCAATTGTATAATAATTGTCAGCCATATGCAAGAATTTATCTATCCAAAGATGTTTTGTTATTCTATATTTGGATTCGCGCACATGTATGCTTATTTGACGTTGCTTTGTAAGTACCCATTAAACATTTTAAATGGAAACGGATGAGATGAATTTGCGCATGAATTTTTATTTATGTATAAGAAAAGTTTTATTTTATTTAGAAAATATATTTTATTAGCAACAACTTATTTGTTTGATAGATTAGGACCGACTAAAAATTTTTTGAAAAAACAAAAAGTTATTTTATAAGGAATAATGTTTTTCATCGCACATTCGATTGATTAAAAATTATCAAATTGAAGGTGCGTTACCACAAATTCATTATTGACGGATTTATAACCATCGAAAAACCGATAAATCCGACAATTTTACCACAAATTTTGCTTTTGCTAAATTTACAAAGCTATATACTGGAGAAACCAATTATTCTACTTTCAAATTCGGTTTTTATCATTTCCCGACGGTTTCGAGTCGGGTAAAATTAATTCTATAAAATTTGAATTCAAAAATCACAGTTAACATCTAAAGATAACATCAGATTAGTTCTTCTGCACTACAGACGATCATCTTATCTCCATTTTTGGTCAAATCGAGCTATAGATGCAAATCGGTAGCTATTAATACGCTTTATCATTGTAATTTATAAAAAAATTAAAAATATATTCAGAAAATGTATAATTAACCAAAATATAAAAGAACTATTTAAAAGAAAACTATTAATATTAAAGAACCATAAACAACTTATGTGGTAGGCAAGGTATAAATGCTTCGTAAGTTAAAAGTATTTTTCAAATTATTTTGTGATGTCACAAATAATGTCACAAATATTGTAGTGTTGTGTCAGACAAAACACTATTTTGTTTATTTTTATACACAAAACAACATTATTTTTAATTTTTGTGCAGCAAAATTGTTGTTTTTATTATAATGGTTAGTATTACAAGGATTTAATTATTTTTATTTAGGATTAAAACCACGTCGTTTTCATGTACATAATATGTACTTTTATTTTATTTTTATATACACATCTTTTTAAGCGGTCCAATCAACTGTAGCAAAGACAAAACCCTAACTACTAGAGGTTCATTCGTGGGCACTTTCGGTTTGTCGACTGGAAAGCTGCTATTATTTCATTCAATTTTCTTAATATTATGTGTGTTTTTAATGATCCCAATAATCATAAGCAAAAATCCGAGAAAAAAGTTGGGTGGATTTCAGCACTATCTGGCGGTTTTGCGTTGCTCTAAAAGTGAGTAACTACCCGACTACCCGAAGTCGGATAAAACCAACTTGGATTCGTTACTGTATACATACTGAAAATTTACGATTTTTTTTAAAGGTCAGCTAACAACTGACATACTCGACGCGATCGACGAAAAAGTTGAAATTACTTCTACTTTTAAAGTTTTGGAAATTTAACAACGTCTGAGTAACATCGAGTATATCTCAAAGATAATCGTTTAAATTATCCTATAAATCCTTAAAATTTACCCTAAGCCGACATTTTAAATCCGACGAACTGCGCAAGTTTTAAAGCATTTAAATATTTTAAATTGACTACAACTGGTGACAAATTAGATTTTTAAATTGACTTATTTCTCTTATTTCACGCTAGAGGCATCAGTACATAACCCCTACTAAGTAAAATATCTTATAAGAATCATGTCATATGTTAGCAAAACTAGAAAGAGGATTTGATACTTTTTGAACAGTTTCTATAGCAACAACTGTAGTGTATTATAATTTCTAAACCATGTTTAAATGTTGCGCAATATGGTACAAGAGATTTAGAATAAGACTACACCTGATGTACGTCACGAGATGTTTCGTTATATTAAGAAAGAATCATCCTTAGCGAAAATCAGTAAGTGATTGATCCTCCAAGGACTACCTCGTTGGTAGTCACCTACAAATTGTCTGTCAGAGCAGTGTCTTCTCCAATATTATGTATGACAGTAATTTGTCTGCCGGGCAAACAAAAGTTATGCCATGAGAGTTTTCGTATTTTGTAAGTGTGATGCAAATATTTTGTTGCAAACAAAATCGGTGTTCTACTAATTATATGATTGCCACTTGAATCGGCACTTGCCATTTCATTTATAATATAAAATCAATTTTAACGATTTTGTGACAAAATGAATGGATGGACATTTTTTTTTACTATTGATATAATAATCCTTAAATAATTTAATGGCCTTTACCTAGTTATTCTGCTCGTCATATTTAATAAATCAATCGATACCACTAATTTAGGTTTAAACATTTAAAATTTACACAACTTATTATTTTTTTTTTTGATAAATTGTAATTTTACATCCACAAGTGAATTTTGACAACCACAAGCTTATAAAATTGACGATGTACTGACGCCTCTAGCGTCAAATAGGGGAAATAAGTAAATTGCATTATTAAATTTAAAAATCTTGTTACCATTTGTAAACATTTTACAATATTTTGATGTTGTGAGCATAGATGATATATCATAAATAAGAAGTGTACTCTTGCCATGCATAGATTAGAAAAACTTATGCTGGAATTGATTGCATTAGCTAAGAGCTTTTGATATTAGGACAGGGACTTGCATAGTAACATAAATCAGATTTTCTTAGATATCAAGAACGACTCAAGTCAATCAATATAACCTATGGTTGAGAGTACTTGTCCCCAATATTATTTTAATCTGGTTAGATACAACTGAATGGTTGGATACAATTCTCTTTTTGCGTTGCTTTTAAAATCAATGAGCCTAATACCTACTTAATATTTTATTTCATGACCTTAAAGGCTTTAGACGAAATGAGTTGTAGTACTAGTGACAAAATCGACGATGACGACAATTACCTAATTCAACCATAAAACAAGTAATTTTTGAAGTACGCTTGGTGTTCTACATGTCGATCCAACACGAACCATTTATGATAAAGCAACTTTAAGAGCCTTAGAACACCTAATGGCTACACATTCTTGTTACAATACTCAACCCTCGTGTCATTGTACACGAGCGTAACTGAGTCAAGGATAATGTGGTGGTTAATTATTCCCAAGAATAACATACAACCATTGGTTCCTTTAAAAAATTCTGAACAAGATTATTTTACAAGATTGATAGACGTTATGGCAGTTATAATAGTAGAACGTTTTTGTGTAATCCACACAGTCAGTTCGAATTCGTCAGTTTAAAAATATGTTATCACACAAAAAGATAGTGCATATGTAAGTAATAAGGATAGAAGTTATTATCACTTTAATGATCATAAAGTGATCCTCAGTGGACACTTGTGACAAAAAAAACATAGAAAAAGAGCAATAAACATGGAAGTTACTGACGACGCCAAACCACTTAGAGAAACTGCTTGGGCATTGAATAAAAGAAAGGCGACAAAGTACAGAAAAGGAGAATCATCGCCAGAATATATGGGCAAACAGCCATGAGTAATGATAAAACTCAGCGTAATGAAAAACAAAAGCAACCCGAATATATTGATTTAACCCGGACATCTTAACGGGCAATGTCACAAATCTTTTCAATAAAGAACCTAAATCAGAAAAGACAAATCATCCACTTCCATATAATATTGTTGGTGTCAAAGGCTATCCTACTATTATTTCTTGGCATTATGATTTTAACAGGAAGTGAGTATTATGTCAGTTGTCATCATCAATTAAAAGTGACTTGGAGATAATTTTATTTGACACGTAAGGTGAAGATTCTAATAGCGGTTTAAGGTTATGGCTACAGAGCTATACCATACCTGTGAAAGTATTGACATAATTACAAAATCAAGCATAAAGGTTTAGATGATTCGGAATCTGTCAATACCAGAGATTATCGCTTTTTTGCTTACGTTTTGCAATAAAGAAAATATTCAAAAGATATCTAATTTTCACCATTTACAACAAGAGAGTTAGAATAGAGCAAATGTGGAGGAATACTTTAAAGATAGTTATAATAGTACTCTGAAATACTGTAGGCGTGACGCAAAATGTGTTAAATGTGCTGGTATCTTACGAGCATGTGCACATTAGATAAAAAACCATGCATAAATGGTAAATGACAATATCCAGCAAATTACAGTGGATGTAAAGTAGCTAAAGTATTACAAAAAATTAGAAACCGTGAAAGAAATTCTGAAATTTGGTCAAAAAATATTGCAGGTAGCCATATTATTTACGATAAAATGCATTATCACTGACTTAGTATTAATTTATATAATCCTTACTGTCTTTAAGATACAATCCATAAAATAAGAATTTAATGGTTTTTCTTTACAATATTATCACTGGTTCTATTTTGTAGAGAAACAACTTTTTTGCCATATAAAATTTGGGTCCAAAATGACATTTTTCAAAATTACTTATTTCAAAACAGCATAAGGTACAAAACTGGGGCCCTATTATGCAAAAAATGCGATTCTACAATTTCATGCGATATCGCATAATTGTATTATAAAACGAAATTTTCGCATAAATGCGAAAGATGCATCGTATTATAAAATGCTGACGGATTTTTGCGAAATTAAATTCGCATAATTGTATTATAAAACGAAATTTTCGCATAAATGCGAACGATGCATCGTATTATAAAATGCTGACGGATTTTTGCGAAATTAAATTTATCAAATGCGAGTGCTCTAATTCATCGTTTAAAATATTATGTACATTTTTTTATTTTGATTGATATTAATATATTGTTATGTTATATATATATATATATATATATATATATATATATATATATATATATATATATATATATATATATGTATATATATATATATATATATATATATATATATATATATATATATATATATATATATAAATTTCGCCGGGCATTAAAAGAATTATTTAAATATTCTAGGTGTTATCATGGTGGAACATGAAACTTTTGGCTAAACATTTGATACAACATATTAATTTTTGATTTATACTCAACTGAGTATAAATCAAAAATTAATATGTTGTAGGCCAACCTGAAATATAAACTAACACAATCCATTTTAATATTTATATTTTTATTTTCATTGAAATTTAGTAAAATACTACACGCAGACACTGCAATTTTCGAATCTAATTGAGGTTATAAATATTGACAGATATTGTTATTTGACATTAAAAAAATTACCCAAAAAATTCCCTATTGGCAATACGATATGCGACAGTCGCATTTCCTAATACAAATAAAAGCGGCGCTTCGCATTCGCAAAATCGCAAAAAATGCGAAATGCGATTGATTTCAAAATAGAGCCCCTGCATATATTAAAAACTGACATTTTTCGAAATTGTATATTTCAAAACGACATAAGGTTTTAACTGCATATTTTAAAACGGCATACGTGATAAAATCGCTGAAGTAAAAAATAGAATTTTATAAAATGGCATACGTCGCTGGAATGGGTTTCTTTATGAATTTTTTTAATATAAATCATTTCGGCACCATCAGAAAAACTGAACTTTAATTGATTTCATCTTTGATTTAAAGAACACAAATTAATTAGTTTTTTCGGAAGAATTAATTAATAGGGAAAACTCGATTGGAATTTAATTTGTTCTTAATCGATTAAGAAATAACCAAGTTGCATTTTATTTGGCAGTATTCCAGAATTTAATCAAAAAATTGTTCTAAAATTTAATTTCCATTGTACATGTCAAACCTCCTCGTGATCGGTAAAGAAATAATTTTCGTTCCAATTCCAGAAATATTTCAGAAATTAATGAAAATATTATTTTAGAATCCTAATCGGTTAATGTTTCATTCCACCTATCCATGCCGCTCTGAAATATGACTGTTGGAAATATGCAATTTTAAAAAATGTCGTATTGTACTTCGCAGTTTTGTAATATGCCGTTTTGAAAAATGCAATCAGGAACGGATCCCATAAAATAATATTAGATGATTTTTATCTGAATCTCTATTGATAATATTAAAATAGGTATTAACCTTAATTTATGTAATGTTTCTATAAGTATATTTTAAGGCCATAATAGGATCCATATCTTGTCCACACACATGTTTTTGCCTAGTTTTTAAATTTTTAAAGCTCCAAAATATGATGGATTACATTTTTTTGCAGTTCCATTTTTATACATCCTACTAGGATGTCGATCCACAAAGCATAGTTTAACCCATTCTGCACTAACATTTATTAACATTTTAATTCGATACAGATGATGAATTATATTTACGAAAATTATTTAAATGTAATGTACACTTAATTTTAATAACAAAAAGAAAATAAAAAAAAATTTATTATTTATTTATAAGTTTTATAAACTAACAATGCATAAATGTAAATTTATGATAAAATAAAATTATTAACTACAAATATTTTTAAATTTTAAATTCCATATAATTAATTATTGTCTTAAAATTAACTTTTTCTTTTTTTATTATTGTCGCAGTTTATTAAAATTTTTTTTTAAATTTATTTTTTTATTTATTTATATATAATATATGTATTATTAAAAATTGAAATACTTTATAGTAGTTTTTAATAAATTCTTATATTAAATTTAAATTTAATTTATAGCAGTTCTAAGTAACAGGATTTAGGATATGTGGTGTACAATGTAATCTCTTGTTAAGGTAAAAGGTAAATGTTAAATCCTTGTATATTTATGTTTGGTTCAATAAGTGTTGTAATGTGGATTTGGTGTTTTGAAAATATACTTTGGTTTGACAGTCATCACTATAATTAAAATTCATTTTTATTCTAAAATTCTAAACTTAAAAATTACAAAAAAGGCCATTAAAATTATTGTCACTTAAATTTTGTTCTCTAATTTGAAATTCTATAAATTCGGGCAAATCTCTAGGATAGTATACCATAATTTACAGTGTTCATAAACTGATCTAAATTAGACATAGCGAATGCCTTTAACTGGTCAAAATTATTTCATGGACAAAAGTAAGTTGAAATTCATTACAGTTTAGGCTTAGGCTTGTAACCCCATTAATTATTGAGATCACAAATAGGCCAGATTTAAAAAAGGAAATTAAAAAAAATTGCTAAATATTTGACTTAAGCAGCTTCTTTGCCATGGGGTGGATGTTTTTTTTTAATGGCCGACTTTGAGCGTGGTGAACTATTATGGGAACGTCGAGATTGGGACGATAGTCTTGTTGGTCATTACCAGCAGACTCTAGAAAATCTATCAAATCGAAGAAAACATAGCATATGGCAGATAGTCTTAGACTAGGCCATAGTATCAAACATGCAATATTTTTATTTATTACACTTCTGCAAAGGGCCTGGATGGCTTCATCTAAGAGGCAATTTCCCAGAGCACGTTCGAACACTGTACGACATGTACTGGGATGGGATGTGGCTCATCGACATGCGGCCATTCGTTGCCTTTGTCTACGTTAGATCAAGAGCAGAAGGCATGTAGGCCACGTTGTTTTGCCTAGCCTTGAACTTAGATTCCAGGTGACTATACTTATTCGGGAACGAGATATCCTATTTATGGCAACCCATAATAATGGTAGATTGGGTACAGAGATGGGACGTTATTTGAAGCATTTTTTCATATGGAACCCACTACGATGTCCAGTGAGCACTAGTCTCCGATTCACATCCTGACAACAATGATTGGTTTAGCTTTAGTGATAATACTGAGACTCTAGATGCCTTGAATACGGGTGTATCGTGGGTGCACACTTTGTTCAAACAGCCGAGGTGTCTCGCTATAGTAGGAAAGTGAGGTAGAAGCATTACCGTATGGCGGTAAAGAACCGTCGTTATTTGCCAAGTGGTGCGAGCAATTGAGCAGGTGTAATGCCCACTTTTTCATTCTACCACGACCGAGCATTAGGTTATAGTATACGGCCATATGATTTTGACGATGGAATATGGACGATGCAGTTGACCGGGTCTCACCCGGTAACAAATGACAATCTGGGAGTAGTACCCGTTGTCGCGAAAATTGGGAATCCCGCTGGACCAGCAACCAAAAAGTGAGAGGAGATTATCAATCTCCTTAAACACAGGTGTAAGTGCCAAGCACACAACTAGGGGGCCAGTAACAAGTCATCGGTAGGGTGAAGCACGCCAATCCGCTTTGGCCTTCCTCTAACCTCTTTGCGGAGAGATATTACTGTCAATCTAAGGCCTTATCACGAGTTTAGACCGGTTACCGCATACTTACAGTTTTTAACAATTTTGCAACCTCACTTGAATAGCTTTGCTGAGGAATTATTTTCAGGTTGGCTTAAGGGGAGATCTTGAGAAGATTATATTTGCACCAGCCAAAAGTGGTTATCTAGTGGAAGTTCAGGTGGTCACAAGGTGTTTGTGGAGTTCGAAAGTTTTGCTTTTATAAGAGGTCGTTGAGCGAATGATACAAAGTTGAAGATATCGTGGGGAAAGTTGTACATGGAGCCTTTCGTCCTCGCACACGCCAGTGAGTAGTTCGAAATGAGTAAAAGTAGGGCCATTTACAGTACGGTGGTAGATTATTTCATTGAGGTCTGCAATAGAACCGTTAGAGCACTTGCTTTACCACATAACTGGTGGGGAACAAGGGTTGCATATGCCCGATTAGATAGCCTTTCACATCCAACGGATGAGGCAGACTGTATGCGCTGGGTTGGGCTACACTGACTTTAATTATCAGCACAGAGAGTGGTTTCGCGGCTCCTAAGAGACGAATGATCGGACTCGGATTTCACCCTAACAGCATAAACGCCTTGAACTGGTGTAAACAGGCGATGATGAACCCATACTGCAAATTCCCAGTTGAAAGCGAAATTGTCACGGCATCGAATTTGGGCTATTTTCGGGTTAACAAAGCACCAATTTTATAAATACCATCCTTAACGTAGCATATTTCGAGTCAGCCGTTGCGTATGTTCGTAGCTTATGCTTGCATCCACAAGGGGTTACGTCATGGTTCATGCGGGTTTTGTGTTCAACAATTCCAAACAGAATTTTGCTTAAAACCAGGGAGAGTTTCACAGTAATAAATAGTACGCTGGGCGCAGCCACTGAAATTTGAGTCGTGCCCTAGTGAATTGTGGAATAGCACCATCCCGTTTTATTTGAGAATTGTCTTTAGAAACGGTTAAAATGGCGTTATATCTGAGAAAATGACGGATGCAGGAGTTTCTGATAATAGCCTGGGGTTGGGTTATCCTAGAACAGCTGCCGTGGCAGAACACGGTTTTAATCGTCTCCCCGGATTCTGATCTCGAGCTTGGACTTTAACTCAAGTTATCCCGACACGAATGACTGATGATTGGTTGCGGTCGCTGAAACCATGTATTTTGTTGTGTCCTAATCACGGAGTCAGAAGTAGTGTATTGTAATATCTTGCAAGATTGGAGTTCCGTTTGCCGGCGTACATTTTTGAGTGATCTTTTGCAAACCCTAGATTCCGGAGTTTTCGTCACTGAAGCACTACGCATCATTAGAGATGGGCGCCTATTGTACATTTGTAATATATAATTTGACATTTTAGGTGTTACGTGCGCGTACCCTGGAGTAAAGGATTTTTATATTTTAAACTGTGGATTTTTAATTATTTTTGAAGTAAAATTTTAGGTTTGATTTTTTATATCCCTTATGTAATCTGAACTGTAGAAATAAACTGTATTCTATCTAAACATAAATAAAAAAAAATAAAAATAAAAATCAATGCATCTTATAGCATTGGTTGAACTCGGTTACATTAGAACTGAAATTAATTAATTTAATTAGAATTAATTATTATTTTTTAAATTATTGCGTAAAAACATTTATACATTATAAAATTGTCATTCACACACAAAAAAAAAAAAATGGAAATAAAAATTTAACAAAAAATCATAATTTAAAAAGAATTTACATAAAACAAAAATTAACGTTTTTTTTTAAATTACATAACAAATTAATTATTTATCACATTTTTACACACATTCATTGATCGTTAAACAATTTGAAAACATTCGCACAGAGATATGTTGTTGATACGATATCGACTGGTTGATCATTTGATTATTTTTTTTTATGTATTAGTTAGATAAGAATTTTAAAATTACATATTATCCAAACTAATTTGAATTTTATTACCAAACTATCATTCAATAGCTGCTTTGATGTTCCAAAACAGTAATAAAATGTTTGTGGCAAAAATGATATTAATTAATTGATATGATGTAATAAATAATTTTGATGAACCAGCGTTTACTAAACCGTTTCTTTGTAGTGTTTCACCTGGATTGACGACATTAATTTTCCAGCCTAAATTGTTATGAGTGTAGCACTGTAAGAAAAATAATCAATTTTTAAATTTTAATATAAATAAAATGTAAAATTTTCTTAGAAGTAGGTTAGGTTAGAGTGGCTGCTATCGCACACTTAGACTGTGATCGGTTCATTGTGATATCTTTCACTCCTAATAGAACCATCATGAATTACTGATGTAGCGTATAATATCTCGCACCTTGACATCTTCTTGTTTTCATCCATACAATTTCTGCAGAAGTTATTACCTTCCAGACTCAGCGTTCTTACATGTATATCAAAAAGGCAGTGTTCTGTGAGTACCTCTACGACTGTTTTTAACTCACTTCTGTGCAAAGAGATGGGTGTCCTGGAACGTGTCATGCTCTCTCACATGTAAGAGTGATGGTCAACTTCTCCAATACCAGAGCTCCTTTTCTTAAGTGCCAGAATAACGTTTATTCGTTGCACCTTCTCTATCTTATTTTTCTCAGTTTCCTTGTCGAAAAATGGTCATTAAACGCTCATTCCATACATAAAAATACATTTGACTGAGGTGGTATAGAGCCAATGTATATTAGCTCCGGTTCGAGACCCCATTTATTACCCATGGTTTTACTGCATAAGCACATCGCTATAATATCTGGGTACCGGTCGAAACTGGATATTTTACAACTGAATTTGACGAAACAGGATATTTCAAAACTGAATATTTTAAAACGAGATAAGGTACAAAACGAGATATGGTACAAAACTGGATATTTCAAAACAGGATATTTCGACATGTGATTTAAACTTAAAATGATTTTTTAGGAAAGTTCTGGAATATGGCGAATTAGGAAGGAACTCGGCGAGTTCTTAGGAAGGAACTCGGCGAGTTAACCGATTATGATGAAATCCGATATGTAGGATGAAAATGTTGATGAAAATTAATTAATTTTTCTCACATAGATTCTCTAAAGTGAAGAAAAGTTATATTAAGTAGAAGAATAAAAAATAGATGAAGATAAATTTTACTGACCGTAAACTCGATCAAGTCAATGATTATTTTAATATAATGAGAAAAGCAGCAATTAAAGAAAAAAAACATTAAGTGAAGGAAAATTCTATTTCTCTCCTTAGAAATATTCAAGTATGGAACCTTACGAGCCTTATTCCAGAACTTCCCAACAAATCATTTTAAAATCCCATTTTCATCCTATATATTTTGAATTTCCTCATAATCGGTTAAGAACTCGCCGAGTTCCTTCCTAGCTGGCCATAATCCAGAACTTTCCTAAAAAATCATTTTAAGTTTAAATCACATGTCGAAATATCCTGTTTTGAAATATCCAGTGTTGTACCATATCTCGTTTTGTACCTTATTTCGTTTTGAAATATCCAGTTTTGTACCTTATCTCGTTTTGTCAAATCCTATTTTGAAATATCCAGTTTTAAAATGTCAAGTTCTGAGCGGTTCCCATAGTATCTTTATTTACCATTTCTAAACTGTTAGAGTTCCAGCTAAGTCTATACTGTCTAAGGTTACACTCAGAAGCTCACTGTCTCTAAACGCAAGTGCTAGTTACGATAGGTGGGCCACTTTGTGCAGAAGAAAATGCCTCCTTTTAGTAGAATTCCACAGCTCATTGTTTACAGTCCCGCTTACCAGCTTATAACTAAACAACTTTATAATTGGATATGCCACCTTCATCAGACACTCCCCAATTATTGAGTTAATCGAATATATACATCTAACATCCTTCTCAAGCTCTTCAATAGAAAGGATAAAAGTATTATAGGTCTTAAATTGTTTGGTTTGCTATGCGAGCGTTTTCCCGCTTTTGAGATAAAAACTACCTTAACCGCTCTCCATTTCCTAGGAATATAAACCATATTTAAACATCTCTTAAACATCACCTCTATCCATCAGAGGGTAATCTATCCGATTTCTTCTAAATTTTTGCTTGGATAATCCGATCATGGGCCACCCGATTTGAAAATCTTGAATCCTTTTATCGCTGCTGAGCACAATGAATGTGATACTTTCTGCGTTCTAAATTCCACCGAGTCATCGAACCTTCTTGGAAAGTGGGTTTCAATGAGTAGTTTCGAAGGCTCCTCACTGGAAGCTGTCCATGAACTGTTAGTTTTAATTAAATGACTTATATTAGTTGGATTGGTGCAGAGAATCTTCTTAAGACGAGAAATTTTTGAGACCTACTTCATTTTTTTCGCAGAAGAATCTTCAACAATTGCTTTGTGCCCTCCTCAACTACTTTTTCTTGCTATGGGTTTCTAACCCTTTGCAACACCAGGCTGGTTTCCGCTTTCCCTCTAGGCTTTATCGTAGAGCAAGCAGAATTAGAGGTTCGATTGCAGACGTTTGTGATAGTATTCACCATAGAATCAAGATTCTGAACTATCGACTACAGGACTTTTTGGTGGTCAAGATGTCTTTTCAAGGAGGAATAATGCTAAGTAATAACTACCAGCGCCGAAATCTAACAATGACGTGCACAGTAAGCGGACTGTTCTGGTCATGTTCTATGTAGCCTTGTTCTTTGTACGTACGGTTATGGGGAGGAAACCTGAGCTCGGTTCGCAAGTGTATTTGCTACCTCTTCGCTAAGACTACCGGTAACTGATTGTTTTTCAACACTAGGCTAAAGTACAATACTAAAAGAGAAACAATTAAAAAATCTCTAATCTAAGGTGAAAGAGAGTATGCCGGAGGAATCAAAATGAAAAGTTTTGAAAACAAAAACAAATCCAATTGATGATGACACTCCTAAAGCGCCACACTTCAGTGGAAGGTCAGTGGTAGATACAGAGAACCAGTTGACATCTCAGGAAAAGTCTGGAGTAGGTAACCAGATTTCTGTCACCAAATGAAGTAGATATACCTACGGTTTACAAAAAGAGGGACAATTTTTATTTTAAAAAATTTCCAATCTGCAAAAGAGGACTATTCTACAAGTATGAAGCAACAGCAGTCGTGAGAAGACAAACAGTTGTAGTCTTTTAAAAATGTTTATGCAGAACTGAAACTGAAAATGGCTAGGGAAAAACAACAAAACATAAGCATGAACGTCAAAAATGACTTATGCAAATTGGAAGATGCTGTAGATATCCTCTATATGTTCAAATAAGACGCAAGATTGTAAAGGGCTCTACGGAAGTACTGTCTTATGGTATCAGCCGAATCAGTTAACAACACAATGAATTTCACTCCTATGGTGAACACCAATAAGAGACAAGCATCTTCTAGTTCTAATAAGAAACAGGAAGAGAATAAAAACAAGAGACAAAGAAAACCCAGAAAGCTAGATTAAAATTTGGCAAAAAAGGCCAATAAGGAAAAAGGACAAGGAAAGAAGGGACCCAATTAAATCGAGAGGGACATAATCGAAAGTGGATGCTAAGACGGGAACGGTTTAGAGTAATGTCAAAATGAGTACGCTACGATAAACCAAAACGGAAAATATCCTCCTGAAACTGGGCTATAACAGTCAAGGTAAACATGCTTTTAGCGACACTCATAAATATTGTTGGAAATTAAGCTAGCGTACATAGTCTGGAATCAAAAACACAATCGAAATCAGGGACTTGGACTGTTGTATCATTCTAAAAGATATAGAGGAGGCCATTCGATAGTGAATTCCGAAACCCAACTTGATGCTTAAAGTGACATTATTGGGTGTAAACAGCAGAGAGCTAAAAATAACATAAGATGGTGTTGACAGTTTTTCAAGCAAACCTCAACCGAAATCGGCTGGCATGTGATCTCGTCGAGCAACTTATAATGGAGCTCAAGGTAGACCTCTTAATAATCAGTGAGCAGTATAGAGGAAAAACACCAGTGGCCGGTACTCGGATACTCTAAGGACAGCCGCACTATGGATCCCAAACATCAGTAGGGTCTTAGAAGAGAGATTAGGTACTGGATTTGTATACCTGAAGTGCAGTCTTTTTTAATAATCAAACCTTGCAAAAGGCAATATTCCACCGGAGAGTGTATAAACCTAACCGGAAAACTGAAAGACTGTACTGAAAAGACTTCTAAAACCTAGACTGAAATACAGGAAACCAAAAAGTGTAAACAATATGGCTTCAGAAATAGCCGCTCTAATATAGCTGCTATTCAAGATGTTAAAAAAATAGATCTGAGAGCTCAATTTGGGACTTGCAAAATCGACTTGTTGGTAACCATTGATTGAAAAAATGCGTTCAATTCGGCATCCTAGACCGACACAATATATGGATTGGAATCCATTTTTAGGGTCCCAAAATATTCTGAGCGGTAGGATTTTATTCTTCCGCAGCACTGATGGGCCCCATAATAAGAAAATAATGAATGGCACCTCTCAAGGATAACTCTTGTGCCCTGTTTTTTTGGAATATATGTACGACGGGGTTTTTAAAATGCAGATGCCAGATGGCGCCATTTTTGATTGGCTTCGCGGATAATGTCACTTCTGTTACAGTGGTAAGAGACACTGAAACTACTTATCTCGGTTACATATTCTATAATGCTCTATGGATGCGAAGTTGAAAACTGGACAAGATACATGCAGGCAACTAGCGAGCTGAAGATAAGTAAAGAGATAGTTGAAATATAAAGATGGCACCCTTGTGTGACGAATAAAAAGGCTCCTTCACAATGTAATGCGATTAACGACGGTACCGACCAAACTACTTTTAGCCTACTCTTGGTAGCAAAACTCATAGTGCAACACTTTTTGATCCATTCAGCTGGCTGGCATCACTATTGTACTACTATTGTAGTCAAGATTATGATTTAAAAACTTTAGATAGCAGGTTTCTCTTAGGACGAATAACTTAAGTCACACGTATTAACAAAAAAGGCATGAATTTAATGCACTGCCACTTCTGCAAGGTATATCTATCTTGGACTCAAGGTATTACTTCTGCAAGGTATATCTATCTCTGAGAGGAACAATAAATCAGAGTAGCATGGACTCTGTGATGTCTTTCCCATGATCAGATTATTTAGGATTTGAAGGCGTGCTCATAAATATAAAACTTCCGTGGCCAATCGAATATCAGAAATTACGTGATCACGTCCATTTACTAACACAGGAGTACACTACGCTAGAAATACACCATCTATTTGTTTATTTTTAAACCATAGACTATGGCAACACTTTTAATATGGCAACGCTTGAAATTTTGACTACTCTTCAGTCTGATTTTTTGCTCGAAGAGCGTTTTGAAATATTGAAAACTTACTAGCCGTGTTACCGTGCGAGTTTTGAAAAGAAATACGAGTTGTGAAAGAGTGACAAGCAAAACCGCTGTAGTGAAATTGGTAAAAAAAGTTCGTGAGAATGGCTTGCTATTGAATAACAAAAGTGGTCTCCAAGATTGGACAATGCGCACGCCCGAAATATTGCGGTAGCCAATAGTGAAGAAAATAATTATTACACCTTAACTCGACGCCGATCACAGCAATTGGCATCAGCCTGCGGAAAATATTGCACGAAGGCTTCGGATTATTCGCCTATAAAACCAAATAACCTAGACTTGAAAGCAAATGATTATCCACTTCTATATCAGTTCTCTGTGTGAACCATCTTAATAATGACGTCGATTTTAGTCATCTTTTCAAACCATTTCTTCAGACGAAGCGCATTTCCACCTCGGGGGTATGCAAACAAGTAGAACTGCCAGATTTGAGGTTCGGAACAGCCACACGCAATCGTAGAGAAGCCAAGAGTAACAGTTTGGTGTAAATTTTGGACTGGTGGCATAAATTCCGTTGTTCTACGAAAATACTGCTGGAAACGCCGTTACCGTCAATGGAGACTGTTAGAGGCATGCTAACCAACTTTTTATGGCCTCAAATCGAAGTTATGAATGTGCACGACCTTTGGTTTTAACAAGATGGCGACAGGCAATTTATCTGCTACGCACTAAATTTGGCAACCGAATAATCAGCCGATTTGGAGATGTCAATTGGCCTACGCAGAGACTTGATGCCGATGGACTCCTCTCTAAGAGGTTACGATAATGATAGATGTTATGCGGATAATCCAGTGACAATTTCAGCTTTATAAGATAACATGCCGACTATTATTCGCGAGATAGGTGCCGAAATCATCAAAAAAGTTTTTAAAAATTGAACTCGTAGTCCAATGGTTGTTATAATAAGGCCAGCAGAGGAAGCTACATGAACAATATTGTTTTTCATTCTTAAATAGGAGACTCTAACCTTCACAGAAATTTTCCAAAACTTTTAAATAACAAAACCTTTTAGACGTACTAGGGATATATAGCGCCGTTTATAAGCACAGCTGACTAAAATATAACCTAAAAATGATTATTGCTGGAAACACAAATCTTACTTATGAAGAACTACCTATTAAATTGCATCGCGGATGGAAGCATGTCTTAATTCACGGCTTCTCAGAACAATTTCATCTGATCCAAATATATTAATACTACCTCAGGACAACTCCAGAATCAAACTTGCTGAACGAAAACTTTTCTACCAACCATTGATGGAGACCACTCTTAAAGATGGTTCAGTATTTCTGGAAGCATTGGTCAAATGACTTTATAACTGGATTGAAACATAGAAATATGTATTCCAGCAAAGAAGCAGATAATTAAAGGTTTTAACTTTGTCTATTAATTATAAAAACATTCATCGAATTTTATTTTTTGAAACCGATTCCTTTTTCTTTTATTATGAAATTGTTGCTTATTCGTGCTAACTAGAATCCATAAATGCGATTGCCAACTTATCCCAAATTATCCCAAACTTATTTTGGTAAAGTTGTATTTTTATATAAACGTTGATGGTAGGTTCTGTAGCTATAGTATTATAGTTATAACTAACCCAAAAAATATACTCGACGCAACTGATGTGACTAAAAAGTACTTACAAATTTTTTTTTGTTTTTTTTTTGAAAATGCCTGAGTAACGTCGAGTATATCTCTAATTTAAGCAATAAATACTTAGTTTCCAATGTATAATATTTAAATTATCGTTACCTGGTAATATACAAGGTCGGGAGTATTAGCGGCCACTGTCCAATTTAAATAGCCAACATCGCCAGGTTCACACTGTAATCGTAGTGTTTTCATATACTCTTCAAATGTAGTTATTTCGTTTGAAAGATCAATGGTTTTGTGTACCCATTCACAATATCGACCAACTAGAAAAAAATAAAAATTTTTTTGAGTCCAATCAAATTACGTTAAACTAGATTTATATATTTAAATATTTACCACCCGTTGGATATGGGAAACCTTCTGTATCATACTCAACACCGGCATATACAATTTGTCGATTTTGTTCAGCATTCGATTTTTGACCAAATCCACCTTCAACTGAATTGGTAATGTAAAATGGATGATAACGAGCGGGTTGTGATTGTTTATCGCCACCTTCTATCATGAATGTGTATGTTTGTCCACGTTCTACTGTTAGTTCAGGAATTAATTGATCATTTATATACCATGCGATTCCCCACGATGGTACACCAGTTATTGGCGTATAACCTCGTTTACCACCCGTTGGTCCAATTCGTGCACTAAACGTTTGCTCATTTTCTATGTATCGTGTTGGCCAAGGTGCGATGCCATTTTCTTCTACTTTCATGTCATACAACGACGATTTGCATGAATGATCATTCTGTTAATAAAAATTATTAAAAATTTATTAATGGAGAAAAATTGGCAATAAAAATCCGATTAAAAAAATTACCTTCGATGAGAAATTTATTTGAATATCATCGATCGTTGTATCCATCCCATCGTGACTATGTGAATTTGCTTCCATGCGCGAATTTAGGGGCCCAATTGCAGCTATAACTGAAATTTCTCTATCTAAAGGAATTGCACGATCGTTGGTTGGTTCGTTTGTTTGAAGTGGTCGTTTAAATTTAATTGACGTAATTCCACCTTTACGATCTCCAGTTACTAAAACGAAAAAAATTTATTACTCGATTAATTTTCATTTTTACTACCTCGATCAGAATATTTACTTATGGTGACGTCATTTCGACCTCCTATTCTTTCATCGGGACAAACACCTTGTTTTCCATCACATTGGGCTAAATGTGATAGATAATAGTCTTCAGCCCGGAATGATCTTGATGCTGTATCGTAAAATGCTACAACAACATCAGCTCCACGCATTTGGGCTCTACCTTGAGCACCGGATAATCCGAATGCCATATACTGATCCTCTCGTATCTTGCCAAACATTTCGATAATAACATTTTCATCTTGAATTTCCCAACGAACTTGTAACCGACTGTCGATAAGTTCACGACAATTTGTACTCTGTGGTTTAAGGGTTGTCGTCTGTAATTTTTATAAAAAAATTTAAATTTTTTTTTGAAATTTTACAAAATTTTAAATTATGTTACTCACTGGATTATACCACCAGGATGGCTTTTAGTGTTATGAAATAAATTTGTTAGTGATTATGACCGAATACTATTAATATATTATTATGTTTACTTACTGTAATTTTCGTTTGTCCTAAAGCCGGTGGAACATCTAAATCTTTCGGTATATATACGTGACCAAAATTATGTCTGTACTCTACACACCATACAGCTAGCCAATCTATATCGTATACCGATAAATTTCCTGGTAACTGTATTTCGATATCTTCACCTTGATATCCTCGTAGTGGGTCGAGAGAACCAACTTCGTTCGGTACCTTTATACCCATAATATTTGGTTCGTTACCTTTACCCACCCAAAAATAGGCATCGGGCCCGGCACCATCATAATGTAAATTGGGTATGTAAAATGTTTTGGCATCTAAAACACTAATATTACTGGAGCGTAAACCATGGGCAAGCCTTTTGAATTCTGGTAAAACTCGTGGTCGCGGCACATCTATATTACTTGGTATAAAAACTTCACCGAAATCAACCTGAAAAAATGGTTTTTGTTGATTTTATGAGTAACGCAAGCTAAAAATCGTATACAAGCTGAACCAGTTGTTCCTTCACACTATTGTATCAGAGACGCACACACACACACAAAGATAATAATGATTAATGGTAGAAAATGTAGACCTGAGGTGTTAAGAATAAAAATAAAGAATAAATAATTTCGGGGGTAAAACTTCCCGATATTTTGCTCAACATTGGGATATCTTAACCATAGACTCTTCGAAATGTTAGGGTCTTATGCGTAGTAGTGTCCTCTAAATGGACAGCTTTGTGATGTCGATTTGAAAATTTGGTCTATATTTCAAACATCAATGTTAAACGGATTATTCCACCCTGATTCCGAATGGTGATAGACCTACGTATGGAAGTTTCTTATTCTGAGGACTTTACTCTTCCGCCATCGATGCGTTGAACCAACAACGGAAGTATTCAAAACCTCTTCTAGGGCGGTCACATATTGTTAAGTAATTTCCTTAATCCTATTACTAACAAGATTTTGGGAGTGATTCCCGAATTGTATTAAAATTAAAGCAGTTTCTTCTTTTCAATGATCAACTGATGAAAATTGCCACGGAATTTGATAAACTTAATCCGCTCCTTAGAAATGAACAAAGAGTGTCGCACTTGCTAGTAAGGGTAACGTTGTGAAAAGGACGAGAAAGAAAGGAGGCCATGAAGAAGCAAGACGCATTATAAATGTGTAAGAAGATATAGAATAATAAAGAGAATATTATAGTGAGTCGGAACGAAAATGAAAAAAAACAAATGGATAGAGTGAAACTAATTAAGAGAAGCGGATTAGAAAGGGAGTGACGAAAACAAAAGAAGCAATGAAAATAGAGCAAGGAACAGCGATTCAAATATTAACTAAATCTAACGGACAGCAAAGAAGCACAAGCCCAGAGTAACACGACTGTATATACAAAATTTAAAGCAACCGTTAGAAAAACAAAAGGAGGAATACAAAAAATTAGGCATTAAATTGACAGATAGGGAAAGGGATAGATTAGAGACTAAGAGACAGCAGAATTCTGGAATAGAGGAGCATAAGATACGCAACAGTCTAATTGAAGAATAAAACAGAAAAGCATGGAAATTCGAAGAAGAATATTATAAGTTAAAAGTTAAGCTGAAAGAGTGGAATCCATCAATAGAATTTAAAACTATTAAAGAGTGGGCAGAAGAGAACATAACGATAAAAATGCAATTAGGAGATATTCAACCCGAATAGCAACAAGGGAATGCTGGTACAAGGCTGGATAGAGGCCGTGAAGGACCTGATGGAAAAATACGAAGTGTGGACGAAAAATCGGTATTGGCAGCGATAAGATTGTGCTATGAAGTGTTTGAGGCGATCCTTAAAAAAGGAATAAAGAGGGCCTTCACGGTTAAGAAAACAATGTGGGACATAATGATGGGCGTGACTGGCGACATAAGAAAGAGGGACCAGTCATTAGCACATTACTTCCTGGAAGTAGAATGCATGGTAATGAACCAATTCGATTTAACAAAAACAATCGTTACAGGAAGCAATGACGAGCTATTACAATCGGGAATTAAACCAGGGACGGTAGAGAAAGGAGGAGAAGAATATAGAAGATTTTGAGGTACAAAGTGGGAATTAGATTAAAGGAAAATATAGTAGTGTATTCAAAACCTAGACAAATGAGCATGATGGAACAAGAAGCAATTAAGGACAATGTGAAGGGCGAGGGTAATTAGGAGAAGTAAGTCAGAGTTTTCTATTAGGACAGTGATGGAACAAAAAAAGGATGGATTCGTGTTGCTACAAGGACATTTCGAGTATAACAAGCTACCTTTTGGATTTGTTAATGCACCGGCAGCATGTATAAGATACATGGATAGGGTATTAGCAGATTTCGGAGTTAATGAAGAAGTAGTATGTTTTTAGTAGTATTGACGAAGGCAATAGAGGGGCATAAAGCAGTATTAGATAGATTTTTAAGCGTGTTGGCAGATAACAAGATGAAATTGAAGTTAAAGAATTACAGTTGGATGCGGACACAAGTTGATTTTTTGAGATATAAATTAAATGGGAAGGGTATTGAGCCTGGGGAACACCACGTTGAAGCGGCAAAATAATATCCAAGACCAAAAGATTTTAGAGAGGTTTGTAGGATTGGTAGGGTACTTTAAAAAGTTTATTTTTAATTTTAAGGATTGGGTAGCGCCACTTTTGATGGTAATAAAAAATAATAAATTTGTATGGGGAAAAGAACAAGAAGAGGCGTTTTGTACACTGAGCGGTAAATTTGTAGAGAAGCCAGTGTGTTGAGAATATTTCCGCATAAAGCGGAAACAGAGTTCCATTCAGGCACATTAGCAAGAGAGTTTGGAGCTATTTTATTTCAGAAAGGAGAGAAGGATCAGAAAACAAAATACCATTACAAAACAATTTTTTAAGTATAACAATTATAATTGCGGATTATCGTACAACTTAGCGATCCGCCGTTTGAATTCTTTTTTATTTATGTGGAAATTAAAAACGGTAGAAATCTTATTAAATTTTTTAACCGCTACGTCAAATGGATTGTGACTCCCATAATTTGTTTTATGAAACCTCGGCTAAAGAAAAGTTCGATTTCGAATCTTCAGATTATTAGCAGTGAATTTCAATTTAGATAAAAGACCGGAGGAATCGATTAGACCGTGTAGAAGATCAAACATAAAACCAGCTAAATAGATAGCACGTCTAAGATGCAATAGTTGAAGCTCAAGAAGCTTACAACGCTCTTCGTATGATAAGTGCGTTCAAAATTGTTATTATTATTGCGAGAAAAGCAATAACACATTGACTTGGTGAATCTTCTTTGGACCTTCTCAATTCTGTGGGAATGAACATTGTATTGTGGACTCCATATAACTGATATATATATATATATATATATATATATATATATATATATATATATATATATATATATATATATATATATATATATTCAATATTTGATCTCACTAACGCACAGTAAATAGCCTTCAATGATTCGATATTTTTGAAGGTTTTACATGAACGAAACATGAAGCAAAGCATGGAATCCTTGAATTCAGTGACTTTTTCAATCAAACAAGTATTAAAATTATAATTAAACGTTAGAAACAACTTCTGTCTATTTAGATGTAGGGCGCGCCATTTATTGCCGTTTAACTCCAACTTGTTATCAACACTCGTAGAAACGTTGCAAATCATTCTGTAACAACGCGCAATTACGCATAACAGAGACTGGTCGGAAAATCTTTAAATCATCAGCATAAAGTAAACATTGAGAATGCTGAAAACATTTTATGACATCGTTAATAAATAACAAGAACAGCAATGGACCAAGATGACTTCTTTGTGGAACCCCAGAACTAACATCATGTATATCCGAAACAAAATCGCCCAGTTTTACTGACTGGATCCGATCAGTTAAATACGATTTAATCCAAAGAAGCAGACGAGGGTGAGTACCAATCAAATGCAGTTTAGGCAAAACAATTTCATGAGAAATTCTGTCAAATGCTTTTTTAAAATCGGTGAACACAACATCAACCTGCAACCCACCTTCAAAAGATTCTGTTGTGAACCCAATAAATTCCATAAGATTAGTTGCAGTTGAGCGACCTGGAAAGAATCCATGTTGCTGTGAAATAATTTTGTTTTTTAATAGATTAAACATTATATCACGAACCAGACATTCAAAGACTTTCGCAACTGCAGATAAAATAGAGATAGGTCTATAGTTTTAGATCTGCCACCACTCTTAAAAACCGGAACAACATTAGCAGATTTCCAGCATTTAGGAAAATATCCAATGCAATGACCTATCAAAAAATTAACTTTAAAGGAAAAGCCAGAGAATGAGCACATTCACGGAGTATAATCGCTGATAAACCATCAGGACCAGATGAATAATAAACCTTAAGTTTACTTAAACATTTAAAAATTTCCTCAACTTCCAGTTGCAAAAAAACGAAGCAATCACTATGACCGTTTACTGGAGGCACAGGTGTTTCTGAGTTAACAGGTTTATCAGAAGATAGCAGAATTATTTATAGAACTGGAGAGGTTATTACCCAAAAACATGGTACAAGGATACCCAGATACACCACGTTTTGAATTAACGAAAGACCAAAAATTTTTAGGATTGTACTTTATATCTCGCTCAATCCTATCAGCATACTGAAGGTACTTTAATCTTTTAAGCCTCTTAAATTTATTTTTGAGCTATCTGAAACCATTGATTGCAAAGTTCGTTTTTTTTTAACCTTCAAGAGCCTGTTCATTCTATTCTTTGCAGCCTTTAATTCATTATCAAACCACAGAGGTTTACGCTGTGAACGAATATTTAACAGGTAAAGTGAAATCCATATAGCTAATATTAATACTAAGCAGAATAGGCTTGTGATGGTCATCGTTCTTAACCAAACAATCATGACTTTCCTCTAAACAATAATTAAATTCAAAGAAATTACCGGAAACTAATTTGGAAATTAATTTGAATTAAATCTGCAGACGACATCGCAACAATAAGGTTAGATTCTAAGGTTAGATGTAGATAATTTCGGCACCATACCGCGGGAGCCTGGCACCCATGATAAGTTAGGCAAATCACCAAACACTAAAACACGAGACGAATCATCATACCCTTCAGTTATTGAACTAATTATGCTAATGTGAGAATCGTATGTTAATATATTCGATGAGGGTGGAATATGTTGAGCCCCAATAGCAAATTTCCGCTGCTTTATATAAACTTCAACCCAAACCGCCATCGCAATTAAATGGGTCAGAAAATTCAATCCTTTTACAAGGGAGTTTAGTGCTTATTGCGATTAGGACTCCACCACAACGCAAAAATTCTCTATCACATCTAAAAACCATGTACTCAGAACCAAAAAGTTCAAAATTTGTAAAATCAGCATTGAGCCAAGTTTCGGTTAGAACGATAATGTTAAAACCACATTCAACCAAATTCAGATAAAAGCTATTAGTCTTAGTACGTAATATGATAATAAGGCTAATTATTGGATGACGACAAGGTTGTACAAGGTGTTGAACACCGAGCAATTGGCGCAGTGGTTAAAGCTGCGTTGTTTGGGACGGGAGGTACCGGGTTCGAATCCCAACGGCGGAGGGTTGCAAAAAGGATTTTTCATCACTTGATTACGATCGGTGATGACGATGAACACAACTATGACCCCCCGTTGGAGTGCAGAATTCATGGGCCGAACCATCGTCCATGCCAGTACAGGCTGGCTGGAGCAATGCAATGTGCAGATGGATATTTGAAACGCGAACCTGTATTCGCGCGTCCTCGATTTGGCTAGTAATGGCGTAAAGTAGGACGTTAATTAACCGCGAAAGAGTTGGGAGAGCTTCGGCCCCAAAACAGATTGCATAGAAATAAACAAACAAACAAACAAACAAAGGTGTTGAACAGACTGTGATGGTTGAATCCTGACGGAAAAGTATAAAAGATGGTTAATGACATTCGAAATCATGTGCGAGATATATGGCCCAAAACGCGACAGTGACGACACTTACCGAGTTTTATTCAACCACGAAATCGCAGGGATTTAATGAAAACACTTAATCTGCGGCGGTTCATGAAATAAAAGGACAGCCAGTACGCTGGGTCGGTCTCAGCGGTCTCTGAGAGGAGAGCCGCCATCTAGCAGGCGAGGAGGTCTAGCTTTTGTAGGAGCGTGAGCATAAAGGTTTAACATGTTCCGTTCTTAACCAACTTGAGAGTGTAACAACTTCATAATAATTTGCTTCGCTGCCATTTTAAAATACTATACGGATGTAATAGTTTTAATCGCAACAAAATGTCAAAATTTTATTAACAATGCTGATCTATGATATTTGGTTCCCACAAAAAACCCACACTCAAGATGACATAGTACTATGTTTGAGGAAATATAATGGCGATACCAAAAATCAATTTACTACGTTCTTTACTCTACGAGTATATTCATTCGACACTAAAAATTCCATCGTGCAGTCCTACCCAAAAATATCAGCCAATCGTAGGCGTTATTAAAAAAAATTTTTAACTCGTAAATTAGCTGGCAAAAAAACGTAATTAAAATATTCGATTTAATTTGTATCTCATACAGCAGACGTCTTACGTCTAACCTAAAATAAAGTTGTTACACAAATGTTTAGACTGTAAAGATTTTTCTTTTTTAGAAATTGACAAAATTTTCCACATTGTAACCATTTTGTGAAAATGTTTTTATTATTTTTTTCGCTATATGCGCACGCATTCGGATAAATGTTTTTCCGTTTATTTTTTTTTTTTTTATTTTAGATTTTAGGTCGATATTAACATAATATATGTAAGGAAAAGGACGTACCAAAATTTATGTTTAACAATAAACATTTTTGTGAAGGAAATTTTATATTTTAGTCAGCGCTCGAAGGAGGTGGTGGCATGTTATATTTTTGGTGGTTGATGATGATATTTTTTTGTTCGGTGAATTTTAATTTTTGTTTTTTTAACTGTGTAAATTATAGTCGTCTGCTTGTTATAATATTAAAAAATCTGTGGTTGATATTTTCAGTCATAAAATTTCAGTTGCTATTTTAGAAATAAAGTGAAAAGTGTCGACAGATAAATAAATAGTTGACAAATATAGTTTTTCTAAATTTTACAATCTTAGTTCGTTGAGTTTGAGCTATCTATATACAGAACCGAAAGCAAGTAAATAAATATTGCCTTATTTAATTTAAAACTGCTAATTATCAAACATATAGACACTTTCGATTATAGTTAGTTATCTAAACTATCGGATATGGCAATATTTTTATTAATCGAGTCTCATAATAATTATACTTTTGAGAAACGTTTCCAGTTCACATGATTGCGAAAGATATATGTTTTTTTTATTTTTTATTTTTTTATAAATGTTCAGAGCACTTAGGATATATGTATGTATATCCTTTATATGAAAGTTTTAGCAACAAACACACAGCACTACTGCAAAAGGTAAAAGGAAGGATTTGGAGGGAAAAAGGTAAGAAAGGAATAAAAGGAATAAAGGTTTTCAGTCTTCTAGTTGTTTACTTTTGATATAAGGTTTGAATCTCTGTAAATTGTATTCCAAGGGAAACGTCTCGTCGTTCAGTTTATTCCACATTCGCGTACTCCTAACAAAAAATGAATTTTTAAATTTATTGGTCTTCGCGAATTTAATTTCCAGATTTTATCGGTGTACCAGGCGTCTTAAATTACGTGCGGGCTTTGACAAACCAGGCATAAATTCATAAAGTTCCGATGAACAATGACCATGAAAGTACTTGTAAAACACGCATAAAGCTCCCACATTACGCCTATGGGAAAGAGAATCAAGATCAGATAATAATTTTACGTCTTCAATCATTCGAGATGCTCGGTTTTGGACCCGATCGAGTGCAGTTAAATGAGTTTTCGGTGCTCCAGCCCAAATATGAGAATTATACTCCAACCTGGGTCTTATGTAGGTCTTATATATTGTAAGTATTTCGGATGGATTAAAGTAAAACTTATATCGTCGTAGAAATCCAAGACATTTGGCTGCACCAATCGCTGCTTTGTTTATTTGTTCAGCCCAAGATATTCTCTTTGAAATAGTTAAACCGAGAATCTCAAATGTGTCAGACGTAGCCAAGCTGGATTTACCAGTCAGAAAAGACGGTGAATAACCATCAGTTCGGCCAGAAAAAACACAGGTTTGAAATTTGTTGGGATTAAATTCAACTCTGTTGACTTCACCCCATTTAAGAATGACATTGAGATCTCGCGTAAGGCGGTCATTCATAGCCATTCTTTCTGCGAGAACATCGTTTCGCGATGAAGAAGAAGGTAAACTGTAAGAGGTGGAAAGTGAGCTGTCATCAGCATAGGAGTATATTGGATTGAGAGTTGCTGATAGAAGATCATTGATGAAAATTAGAAAAAGGGTTGGAGAAAGGACGGATCCCTGAGGAACACCAGCGTTTATAAGATGTTGATCGGAAGTCACACCCATCCACCACCACTTGGATTTTGCGACAAAAAAGAAAATTCTCAATCCATAAAATTAACGAACCGTGAAGGCCAACTGCCCTCAATTTACACAGCAAACCATTGTGTCACACGCGATCAAATGCTTTTGAGATATCGAGAGCAATGACTTGAGATTCACCAGATTGATGAATGCGTCTGTTCCATTGTTCAGTAACAACATTAATCAAATCACCTGCTGAACGCTCTTCGTGAAATCCATACTGACGATCAGAAATTAGATGATTAGCTTCCAAATATTTCATCAGCTGGAAGTTGATTATGGTCTCAAGTACTTTAGAAAGCACCGAGACGATAGCGATTGGGCGATAATTTGAAGGGTCTGATTTACTGCCCTTTTTTGGCACAGGATGTATGTTAGCAGTCTTCCAGATGGAAGGGAAAATGCCAGAAGACATAGATCGGTGAAACAGATATGATAGTGGCTTAGACAAGGATTTACAGCAATATTTAAGGACAATTGGGGGAATACAATCCGGACCGGCTGACTTGTTGGTGTTAATGCTTGCAAGGACTTTAGCGACAACTCTAGATCTAAATATAATGCGGCGCATCGATGAACTGGCTAGAGAGATAATCGGGGGTATTAAGTTAGAATCAGGTAAATTAGAGTTTGCTGCAAATTTTCGGGCGAAGAGATTGGATTTTTCTTGAGCTGTAGAAAAGATATAATCCCCATCTTTCAGAGGTGGTATTGATGATTTCCTACTGTTCAAGAAGTTTTCCTCTACTTTGCGGGCAAAAGACCAAAAGGTCCGATTGCTATTGCCCTGGTTTAAGACCTGCCGCAACTCTTCTCGAACTTTTTTTTGGTAATTTCTTTTAGCTTGGGACACTGTTTGAGTTGCCAGATTTCTAGCCGCCTTAAATATAGCTAAATTTTCATTTGACGGGTTCTTAACATATTTGCGGTGAGAGGCTTTTTTATTGGCGGTTGTTGTTCTACAGTCATGATTATACCAAGGATTGCCAGATTTTTTTTTATTTGGCTTAGAGAGACTGGAAGGAATGAACTGTTTCATTCCCGTTAGAATGACAGTCGAAACCATAATGGCTGCCTTGTCAATATTACCGAAGGCAAAACAAGAGTACCATTCAAACTCTTGAAAGAACTTGTTCATTCCTTCCCAGTCCACATTTTTAAAGTGCCATAATCGACGTTTAGGCGCAACATTCATTTGGCATGACCATGACATTGGAAATTCCGCTGTAATAAGCCGATGGTCCGAGTTTCCCAAAGGAGAATTGACGGAGATACTGTATTTTTCTGCATGAGAAGTTAAAAACAGATCCAGTAAGTGACCCGTATCGTTGACCCGATCTGGTATCCTCGTAGGCTGATCTACAAGTTGTGTGAGTTGGTTTAGAGCTGCAAACATTTCAGCCGCCTCACCAGCCGGTGTTACGGACTTAGAATAAGGAAGCCACTTGTCATTGTGGACATTGAAATCACCTGCCACAGCGATTTCAGCATTTAATGATTTCTGAAGGATGCGTTTAATGGAGTCTGACAGAGTATCAAACATTGACAACAGCTGTTCAGCAATTCATTTATCTACTTGTATTAAACATGTCGACTAAACGGAATTTGAAAACAAAATTAAAAATTTAATAGATTAACGGGAAATAAATAAACGGGATGGATATAAAGTATTTATGATAGTGTGTGGTTGTGCGCGTCAATTTATCTTAAAAGTGCCGAACATTAAAACTCAACACATTAAGAACTCTCTTTTAACTAAAAATCTTTCATGAAAGTCTTTAAAAACACATTTCTTTTAATAAGATAATTAACATGGTTAATGACTAATCAATAATTAATTAATTTTTAGTTTTCATAACACAGGTTAAAAAAAAAATGAAAAAAAAAAAAAACAACAACAAAAAAAAAAAATAAAAATAAATATCAAATGAAAACAATGAGTAATTGCAATGCGATGTGCATTGCTCGTCGAACGGAGAAGAACTCAAAGTTATTAGTTTAATGCATTGGTCCGGTAATCCTTTTATCATTTTACCGGTAATAAGATCATGTCCTGATGCGTTCTTGAACTTCACGAGTTTTTTATTGTGTTTTTAAATGTTTTCCACTTGAATTTTATAGGCTTAAAATTAGAATCATCCGCAGTAAATATTTGTTAACTTGTGAATGGGGTAAGAATGCTTATTTTAGATGAACAGCGAAAGCATTAACTTCATTACTGCTCGCCCAATTTTTTGGAAGAATAATAGGTGAACACAAGTTTACCGGCCTCTTAAAATGTCTAGTTGCTTGTCACAAAGAGTATTCAGTTCGTTTTATTGCCGAGAGTTTACATATAAATAATTTTGGAAACATACATTTCTTCTTCCCTCAGAGCTATTCTCAGAGTTTTAATTACTCGATTTTGCTTCCATTTTGGTGATATTTACTGTTGCGACTGCCTTCAGATTTTCGTTGTTCTTGAATTAGTTCTTCAATATTTTCAGAAAGCCTATATTCACTTTGTCAAAAACACTGATGTCAGGCGTTGTTCTTCTGCTTCTTTTTTCAGGATATCTCTGATATTTCGTGGTGTGGTAAGAGGAATATCTAGTTGCGTTGGCAATTCTCTTATGTGTCTTCTGTATTGATCCCGTTTAGCTTTTTTATTTGTCAAACTATAATTGCTTCTGTCTTTAGAGCATCAGCACTCACTGTTATTATTATCGGTGAATGATTAGACTATAAATCATAACAATCTGTTGCCATTGCGTTTTATTAGATCAATAACTTTATTTTGGCCGTAGGCTAGTAAGTACGATGTCCAGTTGAAAAATAATTCAAGCACTGTTTCTCCATAGCTTAAAAAAATTGTTGTCGTCAATCGTGAATAAGTATGTTTGCATTATAATTATCTCCTGCAATGAATTTTCCACCTAGGAACTGCTTCTGTTTTACTGCGTATTTTGGAGGACAATATACTGATGATATTCGCGGACCTCTCCCCCAGATATATATACATTTATTGTTTTCAACTTGTTTTTCACGCGTGTAGGAAATAACAACAGCTCCTGGGATAGCTAATATGGAATAACAAATGGTGCTGTAAAGAAACTGACTTGCTTCTTGGAAAAATGTTCTGCCTTTCATTTTTAATTTGAGTGTGGATAATGGTATTTTCCCATCATCTTTGAAACTGAACAATTTTCACCCCTGTCCTCAAAAATTGTTTGGAAAGAAATAGCTTTCTCTCCAAATCACAGTTCGGTTTCAGAGAAAATAAGAATCCAGAAAAAGCGCTCCTATCCTTCCAAAAACTATACCATTGTGGGTTCCGTAAAATTAAATAGTAAATTAAGCAATGAACTATTAACTAAAGTTCGTGTCCTCCAGGAATCCGTTTTAGGACATTATTTTTTGTAGTTTACATAAATGAAATTTTTAAACAGCATTTTGATGGAAGCCTTACTGCTTTTGTGGATGATTTTCATATGCTGCCTCAGCATTTCTAAGAAATTTCACAAAAAATAAATCATGAATTGAGCTTGCTGGAGGTCTGCTTAAGGTCACACAATCTACTACTATGCGATAAAACTAAGATCATACATTTAAGGAAGAACCAGCAGGAGTCTGTTCCACCTGCCCATTATCACGACTTACCTTATTGCATCGGTCAAAGAATTTAGGTAACTATAGGTTGAACTCTAGACTATTGTTGGTTGCATGGGAAATGTACATGCATTGCGATCAGTCTGTTCCGCAGTTATCTTCTTAAAATGCTCTACTACTCATTGGTCGACTCAGTATTTTAATATGGATTATCGCGCTGGAAAAACAGTGCATGAAAAACTACATTTAGTACAGTCTACGCCCGGTAAAAACCTATCATTCGGCTAATGAGTTTCAAAGAAGCGGGTTCCTCCTCTTGGCTTATATATCCCATAGCTGTTCCTTTTTAACGCAGGTCTGGTTCTTATGTTAGGTTCGTTGACGGTGTGCGTTGATTCAGAAATTATATATGCTATATGCTTTCGTTTAACTAGTTTGCTATAAGTTTTTAATTCAAAATGCATTGGATGTGGCAACTTTTATCAATTTATAATGTTTGTTATTGATTAGGCAAGGAAGCCTTCGGCGACGAGAGCGCAGCATGTATTTCATTAGTGTCCCGGTAACTATCGATTCCTTTGATCATAATAACTAATTTTGGTAAAATTATCAAAATAGTTGATTAGTGCTTTCTAAGCATCAACATTGAACAGTTGGATTTTAGTTTCTTTGATATTTTCTATTTTCATCGATGAAACACAAAAGTTATCCTTCGTAAGCACTTCAAATTTTGAGCTAAATCACTA
Organism: Tipula confusa; assembly: GCA_963556175.1. Classification (NCBI taxonomy): domain Eukaryota; kingdom Metazoa; phylum Arthropoda; class Insecta; order Diptera; family Tipulidae; genus Tipula; species Tipula confusa. Next base: position 69,026,747 of record OY744475.1, on the reverse strand, counting down.
TGTGATTTCTTTGTCAAATATATTGGCAGCAGTTGTTTCATTAAAATGTCTGCTTGCCGTAGTACAGAAAAGTCATTTCGTCTCGATACATGTAGGCAACATTCTTTAATAGGTTTTGCTCTTGTCACCTAAACGAATTTTACCTAGCGTAATATAAAAATGCCAAAAAGGTTTTCATCGATTCATTATATAACCAAGTCTCTTTTATTCTATATGTACGAGGGTGGTCTCAGCAGTACCCTTGAGACTAGGGTTGCCACCTTTGGAAAATGCCAGAGGAGGACAGTTAAACTTTTGCTTTAAACACTACTAGCGACAAAAACATCTAGTTTTGTCGACGTTAAAATCGTGGTAGCGGCATTCAAAAGAAACTTTCATTAAAAATCTACCCTCGGGCCGTAGTAATAGTTCCGTATCACTCTCGTTATAGTTCCTTTGTTTCCGATGTTTACAATCGAACGTCTCTTTAACCGCAGCGCGAGTAATAATTTGGTTTTTCAATATACTCATCGGGTTATAGGTCAAAACTAAATATTGTGGCGAATTTCCAGTAGTTGGATTTTGTATGTTGTTTAATGCCCATTGCAATTGAATAATTTCGAAATCCCATTTGTTGTCTTCTTCGCATATAGTAGCTATCAGCATAGATAGTATTGAGCGGTTATATCTTCTTTCAATTGGCCTTTCGCTCATGCTTTATATCATTGTCTTCACAAAAGCATTAGAACAACTTACACGTATAAGGAAATAGTCCATGCTAAAAATTTCTCTGGAACATCTTTATTACCTTCTAAACTTTACATATCCCATATAGTCGTGATTTAGTTAGGCGAATCTCCACTTGATCATTCTAGGAATGACTCATTTATGCGCCCTGCGTAAGTCTTACAAATAAGTTGGCATTTATCCACCAAATAATCGAGGTGTATCTGACGTTATTCTGCAATCTGAGGTGGTCGTTTCAACGTAATAAATATTTCCCTAAGATCCTCGTACAATAGATACATACCATCAAGCTCATCGTGTTTCCCCTTGGTCATTTTATCAACATGTAAACTGGTTGGATGCATTAGTTCTTCCGTATCGTTTGTATTCCAACTCAGCACCACCACATGCTTCATTTGTGCTCCTGCCTGATATTTCATGACAAAATCGTAATCTGCAAATTTTAGTCTCCATATTGAAATTCTTTGTAATGACGCACAATCGGTTATCATCGCGACGAAGGCTAAGGCTTGCAATTTGTATGAATGGTACTTTTGTTCACATTGGGTGGTCTGTCTGTTTATATTGGCCACAGGTTGTCATTTTTATACTGATTGATTTGTAATCAAACTCCATCTAACCCTTTCGATCAAGCATCGGTAACCACTTCATGTTCTAAATTAGGGTCATATATTGCTAACTCCTTCTCTTTGTTATATATTGCGAACGTTTTGTGATTCACTTATTTAGCATATAAACGCGGTACCGCGCTTCCAAAGTTTTTCAACTTTCGAAATAATCCCATAAACTATAGTCGTATTTAAGTTCTGTTCTTCGGCTGTAGAAAATTTACATCGGCGTCTGTTTTTCATCTTCCGGGTCCACCTCGCGATCCTGACACTTCATATCCTTAAAATTCTAATTTTCGTTTGAACAAATTGCTATTTTCGAGGTTAAGCAACAGACCATAGCACATTATTAATTCTAACAACCGCTCTAATTTTACCATTCCCTCTGCGATCGTCTTACCTGGGATTATTATAGCATCTAGATATACTACTATTTCCTCATTAGTCTGGTCAACTATTCAATTCAAAATTTAACTCATAATGTCCATCAGCAGTAACAAAAACGGTTATGGGTATTGAATCTGGAGTATTCTGGACTCATCGCTACCTGTGATAATATCCTGATAATAAATCTAAAACGGTGAAATAATTAGCCCCGAATAAACGTTGAAGTAGATCCTCCATAATCGCTAAAGAGAATCGGTCTTTCACCATTATAGCGTTTACTCGTCGACGTTCTTTCCTCTCCTGTTTTCTTTTTATAATTATTAGTTTTTTTTAACATAACCATTCGACCATTTTTACTTGTTCACGTTCACCACCGTACTGTAGTTCTTTTCCAGTCCTTCTCTTTGTTATTTACATTCGCACTCTACAAAATCTGATATTTATTTTTGTGGTGGAGGACTTTTTTGTGTTTGTGGAGGGTGGAGGAAATTTCTTACGAAAGGAGGACTGTCCTCCACAAAGGAGGACGGGTGGTAAGCCTACTTGAGACGTTTAAATGACGGTTGATGTATGAAAAGAATGACTATAGGAGAAAGTATCAACCTTATTTTGCTCTAGGAGTCTGCTTGTAAGGACTTCCAGCTTTCGAGCTTCCAAGAAAAACCTTGCAGTGGTCATCCAACTTAGGTGACCACATCAGAAGTAATGAAAAAAATCCTCAAAATGTATGATCGTCAACTGAAAGTGTTCGAACTAGCAGACATGGTAGGCAGACAAACAGCATCGTGAGAATATTTCAATCGAGTGTTTGGTGAAGTTTCACGCAGCAATAAGGTCGCGGTTTTTTGTCGATTTATAACCATGGGTGAAACATGGATCGATCACGTCAATTCTGAGACGAAGGAACAGCCAAAACAATGGACCAAAAGGATCTGAAATTTTAACAATCAACTTCAGAAATTTACCGAAAAACACAACTAGCGTCTAGCACAATTATCTCAAAATGTTTTATGTTTACAATACTCAAACGACATAAATAGTTGCTCAATTTTAAGCTAAAGTAAAGATTTGCAAATCGAACGGTTTAAAATTTAATTGGAATCCAATACTTTACTAAAATATAAAGAGATTTTTTCTAAAACTTTTCAATCGAACTCATAACTGCGGTGTCGAGTCGGTGACCCGGATGAAAATTAAATAAACTCTAAATAATTCTTAATACAAATTATAATAAGATTTTTACTTTGGTTCTTGACATGCGAAAAATGCATTGCGTCCAAAGATTGCTGCAAAACTTAGAAGTATTAAGTTCATTAGAGTTTGGTAAACGTAAAATTAACCCTATTGTACTACCCTATGACATACTTGTTTTATGTAAACTATTTTCTCATCAAGTGGAGAAATATTAAAGTGCTTAAAACTGAGCTATGTCTCGACTTTCATATAATAAATTGTGTACTAAATTTAAAGATATGTTCTTATTTTTAAATAAGAAAAATCAAATCCTTTATTTAACAAATGAGAAAAATGATTACAGTATATACCGCACCTTTGAGTTGTGATCAACGTCAATCAAAGTTAAAAGAGACTAATACAAGTCGATAGAGAGCTTTCGACTTTATACATTTTGTATTTTGATGAAAGAATGTGAATTGTAATAGTGCTTCGTACATGTAATGGACAAGTTATGAAATTACAGTGCCTACAGACTTTTAAGTTTATACCGAAGGCGGATATAATCGTTCTCAATTAGACTTGGTTACGAGGTTCAGGTTCTATTGACCTCTTTTCTAGGCTCATTTTATAACAGTTTGAATTAGACAATCGTCTGCCACTGCCTTTTCCTATATAATTTGTAAAATTTACTTTGCTTTAAAGCTTTAACGATACTACTTGTTTTTGATATTCTTGTAACTGTAAAATTTTTTTGACGCTATGCAGAACGGTATTTTTTTTGTTTCGCCGGATTAAAGTAGAACAACTTACATTTGAAACCGTTCATCTTAAGTGCAAGTGGAACCGTGGCTGTTTTGTTGTCACACATATTTTACAACAATTTCTTAAGATCAGTAATTAGAGAAAAACACCGTATTATTCATCCTTATTGTGATTAGAGCAAATATATATATAGTTTTGACCTAAAATATCTTAAATACAGTCAGCAAAAAGTTATTTCAAAATTTAGTATAAAATTTAGTATTTAAAATAATCAAAATAATTTTATATGTATAATCGCCTAAATGTCATATATTTATACTAAATGGTGACGATATTATATCGTCCTGACATCTGGAATATCAATAGGTAAACTATTTTTTTCTTATGATGGGTAATACTATGTGTATTTATATTATGTCCAAACTTACCGTAAATCTTCTGCACCAAACCGACAACCATTTTATATCTCTTACTCGTTTTCCCATTGGCAATCGTAAAATGATATTAGTACCATTGTGAGCCGTTAGTATTGGTGGTTCTCTAAAATATAAGAAATAATTTTTTTTTTATTAATTTACAAAATTTAATTAAGAAATATGGAGGTGGTATAACGATAACAAGTGGATACATAAAGAGTAAGATTTAAGAATAAGAATAACAATAAGAGCGACTAAAAGATAAAGAAAGGACCATTGTTAAGGCGCAAGCATGTATGCGGATATAAAATATAAAAAATATCCGCATAGAAATCAATCAAATCAACACATATAAACCATGTGACTAGCTTCACCAATCGAATCACTCGAATGCGGACAAAAATCTCCGTATTTCATTTAACAATTTTTATCTTCGTTTTTACTTTGTTTTTATTCTGCTACCCATCATTATATCGACAAACGTGTGATTTAATTGGTAAAGCTAGTCACATGGTTTATATGTGTTGATTTGATTGGTTACTATGCGGATATTTTTTATATTTTATATACGCATACGTGCTTGCGCCTTTAAAGGTAAAAATCTAAAAGTACATTGCGGATAGAATCGTGCAGCTTTCACAAACCAAATTTCTACATATATATATATATACATATATATATATATATATATATATATATATATATATATATATATATATATATATATATATATATATATATATATATATATATATATATATATATAAATATATATATATATCTTTTTATATATATCTTTTTTACAGGATTTCGAAATAAATTTAACCTCTTTTTACACGATACATTTTTTTTACACGGTAATTTTTTTGTGTTACTGGAAATAAGATAAAATATGGGAAATTAATCGCCTATCATAATTTTCCATATGTAGTAATGACACAAATACTCCGACATCAAAAACAAATATAACGCTCAAAAGCCTACAACGGTTAATCGGTGAGCTACTATCTCAATTTATTCCTTCAAGGGATCAATCCCGTAGAAGGCTCTGGTTCCACGATTACTCAGGGTACCGTCGATTAATATCAAGGAACAGATCAGCTAGGAAATAAAAATACTATTACCACAGGAGGTTTGGTATCGGTGCTAGGAAGTATATTAGGCCTCCGTGATTCTTTAAACGAGCCGAATCACCCTCAAAATTTAAGATAGAAAACTAAATCTTCCTACTAAATCAACCTAACCATCGCTTAATTGTTTCGTCTCTTTACAAACCTTAGTTTCCTAATCGATATCGGTTCCGATTTCGGTTTCCGAAGTGGCTGTACCTTTTTAATATTTCCCGAACTTTCATAGTAATTCGGATAGATACACCCATAGATACTTATGGCACATGGATATTATGCTTAAATTTAGGGTTACGTCGCAATTTTCGACATAATTTGATCAATCACCCGGCTAGTTATCGGTGCTGATTTTCTGTCTGAAAATTGTTCAGCCAACTATCGGTGCTGATGATGCGACTTCAGTAACAGACCGAGTTATTCCAACATCCGCCCTTTATTAAGTGCCATCCTTATGGGTGGTTTATCATAGATTAAATGCGGTAGCGATAGCAGATCGATATCATCTTTCACACTTCCATTGGTTTTATATGTATTTTAAGGCTGCACCATCTTCTGAAATACGGACTTAGTCCGAGCTTACCACCATATACTAGAAATGACAGAATATTTGAACCTCAAACAAGTTTTTTAACAGCTCTCGCGAGCTACAATTTGACGATAAAGTCATTCAAACTTGAATTCGGTGTTACATCCCTTAATTTCCTCAGTTACGAAATCACCAAAGATGGCGTCTAGTCATCTGCGGATCGAATCATTATTATCCTTGACTTTTCTGAACCAATACACGACCACAAACCTTTGACCACCACTATCGCGCCACAATTGAAACGAAGTCCTCGACAAAGCTGGCAACTTGATTACATCACACAATTTACTATCGACATAGGATATATAAAGGGCGAAAGCAACACCACATTATCTCGACTTGATGAATAGCTCTCGATTTGCAGAAACTCGTTAATTTACAAACATCCGATGACGAGCTCAAATTTTTAATCCAACCGGCAGTACGCTTCAATAGTATAAAGCGAAAACAGATACACGATCTGTCAGCTACATGATTTCTTTCGGTACATCTCAAGATTTGGTGTTGCACTAGAGATAACGACTGCTCAAGGCCGACAGTTCGAGGCCAATTTTGTTCCGGGACTAGTAAAACTGTTACGTTTTCACAAAATACGGACGACGAAGTATATCATCCTCAGGCGAATTGTATAGTGAAAAAATTCCACCGCCAGTTCAAAATTTCTCAATATAGTTGAGCAAACACCCTTAAACTAGAGCGATGATCTCTTATTTATTTTTCTTGGCAACTGAACGATGATCAAGGCTGATCTCAGGAGCACTCCAACGGATCTTATCTAACAATCACTCAAAATTTTTGGAGAACTTATATTACACTCTGAAAATATGTCATCGATAAACCCTACTTCACTAGCTGGTAAATTGAAACTGTCGATGCGTAACGTCGTACCCAAGGATATAGTGACTACGCATACAAAATTGCTAAATCGTTTTTCTCAATTTGGGCATAATTGCGTTTAGTGCTCGTTAAAGTTCGAGATGAATACGATACAGGCTTTAAAGTATTGAACTACAAGTAGTTTTAGTTTCCAAAAAAATTTTTGATGCGTCCAAAGAAATATCCAAAAAAATTGACTTCATTTTTGCCTAATCCTGCTTCGGTATAACTTTCAATTCGATTCTTGCAAGTTTCACAAATAATCATTTTATATTAATATTATGATCTTTCATAACTTCCTCGTAACTAATCACAGCCATATACTATAGGATATTAACATAATCAAGAAAAATCTTGTAAAAAATTCTAAGTTTACCATCTCGCTTCACAAGTACGACGTTACTGACCCAATCAGTATGGTATTCAACTTTAGACACTGGCGCTTAGCGCCATGCACATTTTCGTCTTATTTTCGTAAATCTGCACAATTTAATCAATCTGTGTACGAAACTATAATGGGGCGAGTGAAAAAAAATTATTTTTTGCAAAACTTTTGATTTTAATTAAATGTCGTAATTTATGTTGGCATAATACACATAACTTTTCCTATTGAAGCTGTTCAAGTTAAGACAAATATTGTGTTGTGGATTTAGAAATCTATTAATCTGACTATCCTTCATGTATTACAGAAATTTATGTACATAGCTTTTGTTTAGCAAATTGTCCAAACTTTTTTTTTTATGTATGTATTATGCTGCGCATAATAGATGTTGTGTTAACTCTAAATATAGTTTTCATTTAACTCTTCTTAATTTTCCTTAAAAAAGATTTTTATAAATGATAACATTTGCACAAATAAAATTAAATTACATTTTTTAAAGCTGAAGTACCCTATCAGCCCCGAATACATAACGGATTATCTAATTAACTTATCATACCAAAGTAAATGTTACCACGTATCTGTTTACTGCTCATTTCACTGTTATCAATTTTTTTTGTGACAATATAGTGATTAACGTGCTACTAGTCCCGTTAGTCTCGTTGATACTTAATGCGATAATTTATGATCTTTAATACGTTTTTGACAGATAAAGCAAATCAAGCATGGGGTATAGTGGCAGTACTTCAAAAGGGTCAAAGCCTGATATATATAAGTAATAAAGTAGGAACTAAACTGTCAACGGGTTCTAAAGTATTTTCATTAATCAAAGAACCGTAGAACGTGCCTACAAATATCAAAAGTAGGCTTAATTAGCACATGCTAAGATATGAATTATCAGTATTTTAGACCATTACAAAAAAATTAAAGGACTATGCTATTCAAGATTGAGTTCAAGGTTCTTAGTGAGATAAATATTGTTACGATTTTGCCTCTGGATACCGTAATGGATTTTGCAATAACCAAAACACCGTGGTCAAATTTTATGAAACCGTGAGAATGTTCCATTTATTGCAGGTCGTAAATTATCCGTTTATTGCCGTCATAATCATCATCGAATCCTGATTATCATCGTTTGTGTGTTGTTCTTGAACATTCTTATTCATAGAGTGTGGCTCTCCATTATACTTGTTACACTTTGTTATACTTGTTTCCTCTCTATTATCGCCACTCGTAACCCTGTAAAAAGCTTTGACCGAAGATCGTATCGTGTCTTCATTCGATCACTGACTGGCCTTCATTATGTTATGTCTTACTGCATCGTGAACGTTAATCATCTTTTGCTTTAAATCTGCAACATAGTCTTGTTTGGCGACTGGTTAAAGAATAAAACCATGGCTGATGAATTTCCAGTTTTATCATGTACGGAGCTGCGATACGACATCGCATGAATAGTGGAGTGCTTCGGTCCAAATTATCCTGGTTGTTATTGATCTCTTTACGTAAATACTCTTGCAAAGTTCGGTTGAACCAACGGTAAGCCAAATCTACTGATCCAATTGTTTACGAACGTGTCTGCGATTGTTTTAGCTTCTTGATTTATCACCAGATACGCTTCGACCCATTTGCTGAAGTAATCGATACATACGAGTATGTATCGGTTTCCATCTTTTGGGAAATGGCCCAGCAATATCCATTGCGGTCCACTCAAATGGTACTCCGATATTGTATTGCTTCATCTTTCCTCTGGTTTTCATTTGGGGGCCTTTACTGCCAGCACATACTTCCCACTTCCTGCACCACTCTTCTACATCCTCTCGGTAATTGACTCAATAAAACCGAGACCTTATCATGTCCAATGTCTAATTGATGCCCAAATGTGCACCGGATGTTTCATTGTAAATCTCGTTCAGAACATCTTTTGTCCGGTTATTTAGCCAGCAATATCCATTGCGGTCCACTCAAATGGTACTCCGATATTGTATTGCTTCATCTTTCCTCTGGTTTTCATTTGGGGGCCTTTACTGCCAGCACATACTTCCCACTTCCTGCACCACTCTTCTACATCCTCTCGGTAATTGACTCAATAAAACCGAGACCTTATCATGTCCAATGTCTAATTGATGCCCAAATGTGCACCGGATGTTTCATTGTAAATCTCGTTCAGAACATCTTTTGTCCGGTTATTTAGCAGCACGATTTGCTGCTTATACTGTGTCTTTACTACAGGCTGATTTCTAGCGTCTTAACAGCAACCCATCCTCTATTGTTAATGATTGCCACTAATCTCAATAACTCCACCGGAGCACTTTCCATCACGATTCCAGCGATCTCCTGGATGGAGTTTGATCCTTCTGATTCTTACTATGGGGTTCCTTACTTCTTGTCTAGAGCAGTGTTTACCTTGAAGATTACCAGGCCTCCTGGGCATTCCATCTGTGATGTTATTTAATAATCCTCGTCCATTCTCTGCTTTAACGGCCTCCTGTAGGACATCTATCTGTTTGACTTTTTCATATTATTTCTCACCACCTTTCGCTTCCCTACTCTGCCGATTGCTTACTATCCCTGATGTAGTGTCCGGGTTGTTGGCATCTAAAGCACCTGGATTGGGAGCGAGATCTCCGTCTGCTGTTCTGGATGCTTTGTCGTGGTCTTCCAAATTTTCCTTCATGGCCTCTATTTGAGCAATATCTTCCACTTCGAGCTTCCGCAGTTTAAAGGAATCTGTGGTTAAGCTGGTTCTGACTGCTTCGTATTCCAAGGCTGATGCTAGGACCTCGTTGATATTCTTTCCTTTTGCCGTCATTCTTAAGTTGAGTTTAATTGGTTGTCTCCTACGCATCTATTGTTAACCCATTTAATACATCCAATGGAGCATTACAGTAAGTTTGCCGCGCAAGCTTGGTTATCTCTCGTTCCATACCTTGGAGGCATTCTCTTCGCAGCAGTCTACGATTATGCGGCTGTATTTTGCATAGTTCTTGGACTACTCGTTTCGTAGCTCCAGCTTTTTCAAGATTCTTTTACTGCTCATCTCTGTGCAGTCATCGTCTGGAGTACGTCTGCTGCTTTTCCTCGTGGTGCCAGAATTATTGCATTTAGCACTCAGACCCCATCCATTATGATGTATTGCCGCTTGAAACTGGACCTTGAAGTTTTCGATTGGCGAATCACCATTGAATCACCATCGAATGAGGGGGGTTTCTTTATGGCCACCACTAGATGGTTCCTTAACAGTCGTTGGACCGCTTTCTCGGAAAGCTCCATTGTCTTGCGATGGATAGTTCTGCTGATGGTCTTCCAAAAATGTAATTCTGCCCTCAAATTTTTGCATTCTATTTTGAACTGTGCTTTCTATAGTAGCCGTGATGCAACACTCCAAATCTTGCACTTTGCCTTTAATTTCTACCACGTCTATCTCTAACTCTCTCATCCTTCCTAGCAAGGACAATTCGACTTCATCTGGATGAAAGAAGCTGGCTTCTCACTCTGTTGTTGCGCTCACTGTTTTTCTTCAGTGCTTAGCTGTTCAAACATTGCGATTTGTTGTTGTTCTTTTGCTTCACAACATCGTGTGTTGGTACCAAACAATTTTCTGAAACTTTTGGAGTAAAGACTATTACACTAATTGCATGTCTACCTCTATCTAAATTTGGCGCTGGAACTACGGAAAATGATATTTCATTGAAAACCAAAACTTGTTACAAAATTTATAATTGTAAGGTATTTAAAATAGTGCCTAAGATGGAAGCCCTTAGATCGTTGGAGTAAGTCTGCTTCAAATTGGGTGTGAAAGCTGAGTAACTAAGGCTCATGATCCTGAAAATTGGCCAACTGGTGTAATTATTAGGGAATTTCGGATAATGTTTCAGGGATTCATCTCCATTTAGAAGAGAAGTAGTAAGAAGTGTCCCATCACTTCGTAGTTAAATACTCATATTTTAAATTTAATGGAACGAAGAGATTTGGCTTACAAAAAATTTAAAAATTTAAATTAGAGCTAGATTCGGAATCATTTAAATATTATAGAAATGTTACCAACAAATGCGTCAATGCGTTAAGCTAAAAATAAATTTTATTTTGGGAATATGCACAGTTCCAAAATCAATCCACCTGAATATAAGAAGTTCCAAAATCGATTACTAATCGAAAGAAGTAAGACAAAAAAACAGAGTTGCATAATCTCGAGCGCACGTGTCATTGAGATCTGTGGAGTAATCGGCTGTGATATGTGTGAGGTCGTTCTTCTTTTTCACGAACACGATTCAGTGTGGCGTAGTTGATTGGCTCTGCAACAAAATGAAGCGGATAAGTTCGATATCTATTGGCTTCGAGGCTGCATGAGGCACAGGTCGCACATGGTGGAAGATCGGATTTGTAACTGGATTCAATGTCAAGCGATGCCATCATTTGGTGGCAATGGCCTAAAGTTTCGAAAAAACACAGAGAATTTGGCTTGTACTTTGTATTCTGCCGATGATTACGTCGACGTTGTGGCAATAAGCCACAATTGAGTTTTGTTGGAACATACTGATTATGTTGTTTCGACAGCGGCCACGTCTTGCCATGAAAATGGCAATCTCTATGGAAGTGGCTGCCCAACTGTTTCCCCCCTCGACGAGTTGCTTTTATTCTGATGTGAGACTTGTTCTAAAGACTTGACTCCTCATCCTGGTTGCCTTTACTTGTGAACCACCAGTACTTCCTACTTGGCCAGTTTCTTGATATTCTACCATGGCCTTTTCTTTTTCGACAGTTCGTATAAGTTCGCAGGTGCTGACCAGCGCATTAAGGTTCAATGTTGACGCTATATAGAGAATGTTGAGCAGCTTTTTCAGATGTGTCTTTCGAATTAGACGAACTTTTTACGAATGGCAGTATCTTTAGATCTTCTTAGTTGTGTTTTGTGATTTCAAATTTCGCATAAAAATTCGTTTGAGCTCTTTGGCTACGGCCCTTAAGTTAAGTCTAACGGGAACTTGGGCTAAATGTTGTTTGCAAACTTCTAGTTTTAGATTCTACGTCAAAGATACTCTGGGATCTCCCATACTAAAGATTAAATGCGACGTGCCAATTTTGTGGTAAGTGTAATTTCGTCCTTTATGAGAACTAACTCGGTTTTCTTTAAACGTTTTAAATGGGTTTTATTGTGCAGGGCTGAAATAAGACGAATCTGTGAGATTTTATAACTTTGAAGCTGTCCAGACCCGCATCTTAATTATCGATATGATAATTCACCTCAGAAACTTGTCTTAGTAGTTTTGCTAGTAAAAAGGCTCCACTCATTCGCATTTTAGATTTTTCCGATATTTATGTCACAATAATTTTCGCTGCCCCTGTTAATGTGCAGTAAACAGCTGCTGCGTATGCTGATTCAGACGCATCGCAAAATCCATACTGCTCCTGACAGTTATGTTTTGTATTCCACCCAACGTGGAATATTTTGTTTTTTAAATCTCAAGGAATGTTGATTTCCATTTGACCCACCTTTTTTTAATTTCTTCAGATAGATCTTCATTTCACGACTCCTTTTATCCATAATCCCTGAAAAATGAGTTTTCTTTTTTTTTGCCCGGTTTGCAGTGTTAAACCTCCAGAATCTTACTTTATAATTGATCCTGTCACATTTTAATGCATCTTCTATGGTATTGTTCATGTTTACGGCTATGCAGTTTACGACTGGCACGTGGAACTCCTGAGATGAGGCGTGTTTAATATAACAGCCATGAAAGAGTATCGTTTGGTAAAAGAGCTCGTTGTTCACCAAAAATAAACTCGATGGCAAAAAGTGAAAACCATATACGTTAAAAAAGACGTCGACCAATACGATCTCACATCTAGGATGGCCCAGACGGTCCTTTAGAAATTAATAAATCATCAATGATTTCGAGACGTCTTACAAGTGTAGATATTTCTAAGAGGAAAGAATGTGCTAGCCACAGTAGGCGATCACGTAAGTCAATCTGATTTATGAAAGCTCTGTATAGTATTAAAGTCTCCAAGTACTATCACTAATTTTGATGGACGCTATCATCAGAGAGATTGGCCAGGCGCACGCGCATATAAACGTAGCTTATACACATACGATAATTGACTGCTTTGAAATTAAAAACAGCCTTTTCATCAGTGGTCCAAGATTTCCGAGGTCATCTTAACTGTAAAGCTACACATAAAGCTTGAATTACATGATCTCTCCCTTTTGGCGTTCGAATTTCTTGGAGGGCAACAAGTAACGATAATCTTTCATTGAAGCGAGTTGTCAATCCAGCGAACTAACTTTTGTTTAGTCGCCTCCAACGACAAGCCAAGTTCGCTGCGATGAAATTCTAAGGCTATCACGCTCGTTTATGAGGCTTTTACGAGGCATGCAAGTTTTGTGCTGCAAAAAGCACAGAGGCAATTTGAGAGATACGCTTGACGAGTACGATACGATATATGATCGATAAGAGTACATTTTATGATTTTTTTATGAGTTTACTTCAATCTTGATATCGAGAATTTCACAGTAATTTTCGTATGTAGTTCACGAATTACGCTTACACAGTCTCGATCTACGGGCTGTGCAGAGATCATTGAGAAGACCGCCACTAATAGTTCAGGAATGAAACCAACGAAAAATTATTGGAACATAAACAAATGACTTATTTCAGCCCTTTATGATTTTATTTACTTATAATATGTGGTCCCCTAAGATTTATACAAATTATGAATATTACATCGTTGCTAAATTTCATTCAATATATGAAAATTAATTTTACGGAAATTATTATACCCTACTCCTACTTGTCCTCCTTCTCTCGCTCGTTTTTACAACTATAAAGAAAAATCGTTTTGGGTAATCTCCCCGTAAAATACTCACTTGAAAGTTATTAAAAATACGAATAAAATAATATTTCTCGTTATGTTCTATAATTTCTTAAATTTAATTCGTTTTTTATCTTACTACAACAAAACTCTCTATAATTCAAAATCACATAATAATTTTTTAACCATTGAGTTAATCCTCAAACCATAAAATTTCCCATTTTCCCCCTAAATCACAAGTCTATGATTTTTTTTTTGTTATACATATCGTAAAAACCGTACATTCATATTTACTAGATGCAACCCATCGAATTTACAATTATTGCGTACCTAAAAAAAAAACGTATTTCATAGTTAGGCTCCCGTAATCATAAAAAAATATTATAATATGTGGATATCATAGTTTTCGTTATAGTAAAGTAAAAAAAGGAAATTAGGAAGCATAACAAGCACAAAAAAATTATAATGGACTACAGCACATAGAAACTAATAATGTGGCACGTGGCAAATTCATCACCAACAAATGTATTATACAATACATACATTTAGCAAAAAAAAAAAAAAATTAAAATGGGGTGAGGTGGGGGTGCTAACACAATGCAACATTTTGTTTAAACCCCTTAACAAATTTATGAGTAATGCTGTCATGACGTTTTGAGGCAAAGTGGATTGGTAAATTTCATTTGGTTTCTAGCAGCTCAAACGTTAAACTTAATATAAAAAATTAAAATTTGCGATCACATTCGATTTTTTAAGTACCCTATATATCCGAATTCGAACTGTTCAAACTGAAGTGCGTCAAGTTCGAGATTGGGTAGTCGCGTTTTATTTGGGAATTTGTGACATATCGCTCTTATAATAGAACAGACCTTTAAATATTTAAGGTTGATACTTATAGAATATTTTATTAAACTTCATTTGCAGTTTACTGTTAAACTTGAACTGAATTCTGTTTGCAAGATATTAAGAACCTGTGGGCCGAACTATCATCTATATACCACTATAGGATTGCTAGAAAAATCCAATGTGCAGATGGATATTAAAAGCGAATATGTATTGGTGCTTTTTCAATTTCGCCGTTTATAGCGTAAAGTAACATTATTCACGAAAGAAATGAGAGGGCTTTAAGCCTCTCATTTTGTGGGGTTAGACCACAAAATTATGAATATGCATAAATTTTGTAATAAAACACTCAAAAGTGGTTCGATTTTGATTAGTACAAAATTACGGATATGCATAAATTTTGCAATAAAACACTCAAAAGTCTTCTGATTTTGATGGGTGATGTCTTATTTAAAAGCTTTTGATATCAGAATAATTGCTATAAAGAAGATAGTCCGAGACTAACCGTTTACCGATTGCATATGGTTAATTCTATGAAAAATTTTACTATGAACCTTGAACACGTCTGGTCCTCTTTCACGAAAGTCAACCATTTTTGATAAGTTCGGGGTTTGATAAAAGTTTTCTGAGGAATTAAGGGTACTCAAGAACATTTTCTATGAAACCAACTAAATTTTTTAAGTTTACTTTGCCTTTTTAGCATCAACTTGTTAACATCGCACCTGAAGGACGCTCAAATTTGTTGATACAGTGAACTGACAAACACTAAAAGTCTAGCATCAAGACTATGTACGATCATTCAGTTGTGTTTTGTTAAAATCGACTAGGTCTTGACGGAAAATTTTGCTTGAAGGTCTGAAAAGTTTAGAGGTGCATCGAGCTAGCATTTGATTCATATTCTTGTTGTCACATTTGACTAACTCGCCAAAGCTATTTTTTTTATTCTCTATCGGCTCGTTGTTTTTTGCTGCAGGATTATCGTCTGCCATGATAGTATCCTTGACAATTTTCCCTCGCATTTTTGGCTTACTACAAACATTTACTGCCTATTACTTTTGAATATTTCGGCGGTTATGTTGTCGGTTCCAGAAGCTTTTTTGCGCTTTAGCTTCTCTTTATATGATACTTTTAACGAGCCTTGCTAGTTTCTTTAATTGTGCCAAATGATGACCATAGATTTTTGCTACTGTAGATGCCGTATTCTTCAAAAAAAAATTTTCATCTCTTTAACTGTGCTTCATCATAGTTGTTAAGAATTGGCCATGAATATGGGCCAGTGACCTTTCTTATACATACTGGTGTAGTGCTAGCACGTTTTAATTTGTTGTTACCTCCTCAGCAGCTTTGAGAATGTCCTCTGCATATTTTCTTCGATCATTCTGCATACCTGCGTTTACCTCTGCCGTGTTTTGTTGTTTTTTTCAAATTTTTTTAAAGCATCGAGTTCGACTTTCATAAACTTCGTATTGATCAGCGAATTAATATTCTCATGCATGTTAAGGTCGCCGGTATATCTTAGACAATATTGTGAAAAGTAATGGACTAAGGTGCCATGCGAAACACCAGAAGGTACGTTAAATATGAAAAAGTAGCCTTTGAAACATTGACCCATTGCTGTAGTATTGACATCAAGGAGAAATTTGTGATTCAACTTATCGAAAGCCTTCGAGAAAAATGTATAGACAACATCAAGCTGGTCATGTTTACCAACAGTTTCGAATACGTCACTTGAAAATACTACTAAGTTGGTAATTGTTGATTTACCCTTAATAAAGCCAAGAGCTTATCCTACTTAACCTACTTTTTCTAAGATCTTCTAATCGAGATTTAACTAAACATTCGAAAACTTTGAGTAACACTGAAAGCATCGAGATACATTTATAGCATGTAATATAGCTCCTTCTACCTCACCTTCTACCTAATTTTAATTATAACTTGACTCGGATCTCACAAATCCATATCAATCCAGCCCAAATAATTTTTGGTAGATTGAAATCACACGCAATCAACACCTTATCATTTACATTAGATATTGACAGTAAATCATCGTTAATAAATCTGGTAAATCGTTGATAAACATCAGCGGTACTTTCATAAATAAAACGAAGCACACTTGACTTTGATAATAACAGACTCTCCACTGGCAGGAATCAGATTGATTTGTTCAAACTCAAGATCGTTTTTTTATAGCAATAATGACACCTCCACCTGTACGATTGTTATTGACAGGCTCACGATCACGGCGGAACACGGAATAGCATAAAGGAAAATATTCCTCAGATTTGCAATCAGCAGTCGTAATCGTAACACAAAAGTGATGAATAAACTGATTTGGCTATAGTACGCATTCCAATTTTGGTGTGATAATAAATATGAAGGCTATATATTGTTGGTAATAGGCGGTTGCATAGGGTGACTTCATAACATTATGCAGTGATGGTGATAATCTGGTGCTACTGGTAAACGTTTTTTGAGCGACTAATAAACTCCATCACCAAATCTACTGATGGCCACATCTGGCTCTATTAACTTATTGAATTGTCAAAAACCTTCATAAGTCAGCTGGCGAAGTGGTATTGAAGAATTGTGAGGCATAGGCGAATTTCTTAACTGGGGCAGAATTAATTGTTTCACCAACATCATTGCACGACCCAACAACACAATCGAGCTGTGGTCATGATTTCAAACATTAATTCCCCATTAAACATTTGCGTAATTTCATTGAATATTACAATTTCTCTATTTACACCAACCATAACCCTCTGACAAGAGCGATTAATTCGAAAACTAAGCATAATCGAAGGCTATCTAGACACTTGGGCTTTAGTCGAGGTTGTTTTCGCCTATGATAAAGTTTAAGAGAAGGACTTAGTTCGTTATGAGAACTACGTAGAATTTCAATTATACTGAGAAGTTTCTAAAGGAATCAATAGATCCTACATCGCAGAGGCGTTGCGTTGGGTTATATTCGACACCTTGCACAATAATTCCCATCCCAGTGTCCGTGCTACTAGAAAATTGATCGATACGCTTTATTTTTGGTCTAGTTTGCAGAAAGATATTGGATACTGATCCAAGCCTTAGCATACTAAACCACCTATCGAGCAATTTAATAGTACACCTGGTCGTTTTGAGGATATCCAGTTGGATATTATAGGGCACTTGCATCCATGCAAGGGGATATAATATAATTGCAAGGGGATCTGAACTTTTGTTGATAGATTCGCTCGTTGGCCTGAACCATACTGCATGACTGATATGTCAACTGCAACCATTTCGTTCTTTTTCGTTTAGAATTATATTTGTAGATTTGGTGTACCGGTCTCGCCAGGGCAGTCAATTTGAGTTTAAGCTTTTTACAGAGCTTACCAAGCTTCTTGGCTCACATAGAATACGCTCTACTTCATTTCTTCCCTGCCAACTTGCAGCTGGAATGTAGAGCTGAAATCGGGTATGCAATAAAATAAAAATTTGTTGAGAGTGAATCGTTATTACATTTTTACAAATTATATATGTACCAAAATAAATGAAGTATTTTGTCAGTTTAACGATTATTTCATTTAATTTTCGTGTTAAATTTAAGTAAATAACTAAAAACAGAAACGTATAATTGAATCTTTAGAAACAGAAAAACTAATAAAGGTTTGCTGGACAAAAATCCAAAATTATTTTGTTTTCTTTCAAAAAAGCATTCTACGTAGTACAGGTTGGTTGGAGTTTTGCATTGTGCAGATGGCAAATTAAATAGGACGTGTAGAACATTAACTTGGACCTGCAAAATAGATTCGTGTGTATCGGTTCCAAAACAAATTAAAATTTAAACATAAGAGTATCTTTCTAACAGTTACGTTCATTCTTATTGAACCATGGTATTGACGAGCTAACTGAGGCTAATTGCTACTTAGACAGTTTATCAATTTTAAGTATAACGAGTTACTATAAGCCGCATATAATTATCACATATTCGCACACATGCACAGTTTCTTAATGGCATATCTCTCATTATAAATGATCTAATAATAACAATATGTACTTATATTTACACCCTATAAACTCGTAAATATATATATATATTGTGAAACCCTTCGAATTTTCATTTTTTATCCCGAAAAATTTATTGTTGCGGAGGTATTCAATATGAAAAATTCGTTTCCCGTTTTAACTGACACGCCTGGTTTTACACTTTTTGGTTTTGATAAATTCATAAACGTGAACACGAAAAAAAATAAGAGGGTCGGATTCGAAGGAAAATTGATTGCTATATATAAGAACTAAGAAAATATGGATTGTTTTCATGGTGTATCTTGAGATAAATTTACGATATATGAATTTATGATATTATGTGTATGATACTAATATAGTTATTTGACAATTTGTTTCCTACATATTCATATTAATACAGCATGATCTGTAGAATTCTTTTCAAGTTGATATCTCGGAGCTTGCAATGTGGTTGTTTTATTTTCATTACGATTTTGAGGACTTGCTTGATGTTTTCTTGAATCACTACTTCATTTAGACGACCGGAGCGTTTAGCATAATTTGTGGATGTATGACCACGTTTGAAATCAGAATACCACCAACAAATGGTTGGTTTCGACGGAACAGAGTCTGAATAACACTTTTCAAGCCATTGCTGAGTTTTAACGGTGTTTTTCCTCGTTAAAAAACAATGGTTTATAAAAAAACTTTTTAAAATTGCAAAAGTAGCGTCACTTAATCATAAAATATTGATGCATATCGTTTGAAGGTTGCATCGTTCTTAAAGACACCATCTTTGGGTTAGTCTCGGGACTTATCGAACCTGTCGTTGTAAGGCACGACAAACTTCGTGCACCATTGCTTAAATATAGGCAAACATATTTTGCTTGATTAACATAAAAATGCCAAATATTTTTGCCAATGTCTGCATATGCACGATTACACCTAGACTCCCTCTACTAAACTGAACCATCTCAGTCTATTGGGGATAATGCCCTTAAATCACCCTATGCGTCTAGTTGTTTCGCTTCAGTTAGCATAGTTATTTTCCATGTCATCGGTGATCTTCCAACATTCGTCTTTCCTTGCAGGTCACATTCTAATGACATCCTGGCAATGTTACTTGCTGGCTTTCGAAGTGTGTGTCCTATCCATCTCCATTTTGTTACCAAATTTTGTTCACTATATCGATTTTCCTTGTTTGCAGGAACAGCTCCTCGTTCGTGATTTTGTTGCATATCGTTTGAAGTTTTGGGAAATCTTATCAAATGGACATTAACTAGTTTGCTTAATTAGAAAGAAGGTTCATTCACGATCCTGAGTTTCATGTAAGATAATCAAAAATGTATAATGATTGTTCCACTTGAAATCAATTGGAACCGGTGAGCGCAGAAAGAACATATTACACACCTTACCGAAAAGATCAAACTTCATCAGTGAGATGCTGCTATCTACCTCACTACACAACGCAGTTAAAAAAATTCAACGACAAAATTTAGGACTGTCTTGAATGCTTTCTGAAAAACAACAAATGGCCATCCATTAAATGATGTTTTATTTGCTTGAGCGACATTGCATGACGACTTGCCATCGATTATTACTAATTGACGATTCCATTACGTGGCATTCTTAGTTGACTTTGAACAAATATTTGCAAATTTTGGTTCATCCGTCATCAGGATTTGTCATCAGTTTTGCCGATTAGTTTTAAACAATTAGAACATGATCTTCATGATAAGCATCCAATGATAAGTCATTTACTATAAGATTGTTCGTATGTTGATGATCTGTTCGATGATGCAAAATGCACCAAACAGACTGCTTTTGCACCAAACAAGTGATAAGCACGTGCGAAGAGAGTGGATTTCTCCTTCCTAAATGGCTGAGCAATGCAGAACGAATCTTAAAATCTAACCTCAACTTGGAGGATTTAGTAAAAACATTCGGAATTTCTTTATTACTCCATTTCTGTTGCCTGCCAAGTGTTTGATGCGAGATTTGTTTCTACAAAATTTGGATTGGGACGATTCAGTATCGCAAGATTTGCGACTTCGCACAATACCTACAAAATATCCGTGATATTCCAAAAATGAATTTACTACGATAAATCTACATCAGTGGATTTTCATGGGTTTTGTGATGTCTCAAAAGATACGTAAGTAGCTTCGATATATCTGTGATCCGTGGATACTCATGGTGAATTTCACTGTTATCTTATTACAGAATATTCAAAGATTGTCCCGATCAAACCAATTTCATTACCTACTTGGTTGACTTCCTTAGATTGGTCGACTGTGTAAACTGAAATTGAAGGGGTTTTAAAAAGTGGTCCCTTATGCCCATACAAATCGAACCCAGAAGATTTAACAGCCATAATGCCAAACCAATTCCTCAATATATTTCGTCAAAAATACTTCACCAAAATATCTCAATGGTGAATTGGAAACGGGTTAAAGAAATTAAACCTGGATCGGGTGGTGCCAATTAATTGATGTAGTGGTGAATATTAAAATCAAAAACTAGTTTCTTTTATTTCCAAACATCTATCTTTAGTTATCTTTCTTAATATTAGAGTAATATATACGTAATTCGTTATCACCGAACAATGATTCGTTATTAACCATGAGTGGGGTGAGTTTTGGCTCAGAAAATATAGTTGGATTAAAACGCAAAAAAATTGTTCAGATTTGGAGGTGGTGTGCCACGAGTCATGCTGGAGGTCTTGACCATATAGTAGAACTCTGTTTTGGACCTTTTGCAACCTTTTTCTTTTTGAGTCTTTATTAAATAGATCATATTCCATTCAGAGGCTGTATATATATAGTATGATAAGCCGATTGGCCTTGTATTCTCTGGCTTAGCTGATTTTCCAGATTTTTGAATCAGGTTTATATTTTCGAGTGATTCCAGTTTGAAAAAAATGAAGAAGTGAGAATATCGTTTATATAATCAGCACAAATTCGCACAAGTGTTTATACCCCTGTAATGTTATACTGTTAATTAACAATACATCTACACACCAAGATGTTATAAAAAGAATTGATTTTTAAAAATGTTTAGTAGAGTACAGGTCGCACAGCATAAAACAAATAATAATAAAGTAAAAAATGATAAATAGTGTTTTATTTTATCAACATCATCATCAGTACAATTATTGACCAGAATAAACGAACGTAAAACAGGCCATACTGCATAAATGCTTTAATCGTAACTATAATTTTCAACAATTCCATCCTTTTTGCAATAACCCATCGACTTTTAATTCAAGTTACGGTACCAATCGACAAACTCCTACACGATCGTTCACACAAAGTCAAAACCAAATAGGTACATCAACAAAAATCAACCAAATCTCTTATCCGTGTGCTTATTTTAAAAGAATTGGGCATCACATAAGTGTTTGCAGATCTCGTGAAAAATCGAATCAGACAAAATTTAAAACCGAAGATATTCATCCATAAGCTTCACAATCACAATCTACTTCGGAAAACTTAAACGAACTTCACCTGAAAAAACAGGATGTAGCGGTGACAGTTCAAAATATTTAAACTTGCATCCAGTTTATCCTGACCACCTCTATTGTAATAGTAATCCTACGTCATTATCAGACTCTTCTATTACCACTAAATTATGTTGCTTCGCTATAAATTTCTATAACGACGATCTTAAATTTGTAAAACTCAATTTAGATATTTTATATGTACCACAATTTTTTTTAGTCGATACTGGAGCGGACATTAGTGTTATAAAGAACTTAATCAAACCCGAAACCTTATGTTATCTTGATTTGAAATTAAAAATTAAAGGTATTACTGCAGAATTGCTCGATATTTTAGCAGTGTGTACTTAAAAAATTAACATTGCAAATGCACAAACACTTTTACAAAACTTCCACATAGTGCCATCTGTGGAAGTTTTGTAAAAGTGCTTGTGGAAGTTTTGTAAATTGTGCAGGAATCATTGGAAACGATTTTCTTCGATTTAATAAGTGTAAAATTGACTATTCCCGAAACATAATTCAATTTCCCAAAAATGCAGATGTCAATGAATACATAAATTTAAATCTTTCATCCAATAATCCTCCAATCAGCATACCAAGACGTTCAGAAAGAATCGTCAATATTAGATTTAATCCAAAATTTGATAATATATATCTATCTATGTCCGTCTCAGATGATAAAACCAGGCGTATATATGGCTAACGCAATTATTCAAATAGTAAACTCGTTTGCGACAGTAAGCGTAATAAACACAAATGACTACCCTGTAGAACTAAACGACATATTCATAGAACCCGAAAGTTTAGAAAATTATTAATTTCTATACTTAAACCACTGGTCACACACTCTACAAGACCGATTACATAATTTAGAGACCCAGATAGATACAGACCATATGAACATAGAAGAAAAATCCTCCATTGTTAAACTATGTCGAGAGTTTAACGACATATTTTATTTACCACGTGACCACCTAACAACTACCTATGCTGGAGTCCATCGTATTCCGATAAAACCCGATTCTCAGTCCATCAATATAAAACCTTATCGTCTTCCTTATTCAGCCAAAGCAGAAATCAATTCCGAAGTAGAGAAAATGCTTGAAGACGGTATTATTGAACATAGTAATAGTCCGTTCAATTCCCTTGTATTGGTCTTTCCAAAAAATCCACAGGCGAATCAAAACGTTGGCGCGTCGTTGTTAATTTTCATCGTTTAAATGGTTTAACCGTAAATGATATCTTTCCATTACCAAATATTACGGAAATATTGGATTAGTTGGCAGACGCAGTTTATTTTACGTCATTGTATCTCGCCAAAGGTTATCATCAAATCCCTCTATCTGAGAAAGATAAACATAAAACCGGGTTTAGTACACAAACGGCGCACTACCATTTTAATCGTATGCCTTTTGGTCTTAAAAGTGCACCGCGACATTTCAGAGAATCATGAACACTGTAGTTTTTGGTTTGAATGGTTTAAAATATTTTGTTTATTTGGACGATGTTGCGGTGTATGGTTACAATCTTTCGGACCACAATAAAAAACTCACCGACGTATTTCAAACATTTTGTAATTTTAATCTTAAATTACAGCCTAAACAATGTCATTTTATCCGTAAAGAGATATGTTATTTGGGTCATATTATAACAAACAACGGAATAAAACCTGATCCATCGAAAGTTGAAGCAATTAAAAAATTTCCTAATCCAAAAAATGCTAAAGATATAAAATCGTTCCTGGGATTAGCCGGGTACTATAGGCGATTTATTAACAAATCCGCGGAAATAGCTCAACCAATGAATGCATTATTAAAGGAAAATGTACGATTCAATTGGAATGCTTTTTGTGACGAAAGTGTTCATAAACTTAAAGAGATGTTAATAAATCCGCCAATCCTGCAATACCCTAATTTTCAGAAATCATTTTTTGTTACTACGGATGCTAGCGACGTTGCAGTTGAAACAATTCTTTCACAAAAAAATCGGTGAAGACGACTTACCTGTGGCTTACGCAAGTCGGGATCTTAACCAAGCCGAAAAAAAGTATTCTACTATGGAGAAAGAGTTGCTCGCAACTGTTTTCGCTTGGAAACTGTTCCGTCCTTATTTGTATGGAGTCAAATTTACGGTCATCACTGACCACAAACCCCTAATATGGCTTAACAAATCAAAAAATCTATCTTCTCGTTCAATGCTTTGGAGAATCGAACTAGACGAGTTTGATTTTAATACTATTTATAAACCTGGTAAGTACAACCTTAATGCGGATGCTTTGAGTAGAGTCCCACTGGAAACTGCCGATCAAAGTAAAGACATTTTCGTTGTAACTCGTTCCCAAACGAAACCACAATTATCACAATTGAAGTCAACACAACCCTTAACTGAGATCAAAATAAATACCAATTCAAATCGACCATTAAATCAATCAGTAAATATACAACCTGAAAGTAAAAAATGTGAAACTGAAATAACCCTGCTTGACGATGACAATGATATCTTTAAACTTATTAATGAGTTTCATAATTGTCCATTAGGAGGACACCAAGGCGTACAACGGACATATAAACGAATAAAATCGTATTATTATTTTCCACGAATGTTAAACTTAATTAAAAAATTTATACAAAAATGTGAATTATGTCAAAAGAATAAAGTATCAAGGATCAATAAACATCCAATGGTTTTAACCACCACATCAAAAACTCCTTTTGAAAAAATATTTTTAGAGAATGTTTTTATAAATAATATAGTAGGTCCTTTAAATGTTTCCTACAACAATAATAAATATATCCTTACAATACAGGACGATTTATCTAAATTTTCTTTAGCAATACCTATCGAAAATCAATTTTGTAATTGAGCAATTTTGTAAGTGAATTTTTTCACAACATATGTAAAATATTGAAGATTAAACAATTACAATCAACTGCCTATCATCCGCAAACTAACGGAGCTCTAGAGAGGTCCCACAGAACGCTCGTCGGATATATACGAAGTTTTACCGATAATGATCGTAACGAATGGGACAACTGGTTGCCATTTGCCATGTTTACCTATAACTCAACCCACATTCACCGACAAATTTAATGCCACTTGAAATCATCCATGGATTTAAATATGCCCTCCCCACTTAAAAATAATAATAGAATCTTTTATAACCCTGACGATTACTTGCAAAATCTACGCATAAAACTAGGAAATGCTTATGAATTGGCGAGAAACAACTTAATTGTCAACAAAGTAAATTCTAAAGTTTATTACGACAAAGCAAGCAATAATGTAGGATTAAGGTTGGAGACAAAGTGCTTTTAAAAAATGAGAAAACGAAGGGTAAATTCGATCATATAGGGACCCTTTGAAGTAACAGATATTCTCAGTAGTGTTAATAATTTTATTCGTATAGGAAGAAAAATAAAGCTGGTTCATAATAACCGTTTAAAATTATTTATTAAAAAAAAAGATAAAATAAGTAAATAAATAAAAGTGGATATTCAACGTAATAGTAATCTTAGTAAAAAAAAAAAAAATAATAAATAAAAAATAAAAAAACTTATATATATATAAATATTATTTTTACATAATCAAAATTAACTGTAAATATTTTTGAATTATATATTAATTAAATTTTAAATGTAATTGAAAAATTGAAAATTAACCATTTAGTAGTAAGTTAAAAAGATAAATAAATAAAAATTAAAAAGAATTGATTTTTAAAAATGTTCAGTAGAGTACAGGATGCACAGCATAAAACAAACAATAATAAAGTAAAAAATGATAAATAGTGTTTTATTTTATCAACATCATCATCAGTACAATTGTTCTGGAAGAAGCATACGACACTACTTAAAATTGTATCTATAGGTATCTGGAGATTTTTAATAATTTTGAATTTTTTAATTTACGAACCTAACTGTCGAATTTGTAGCTAAACTGTTATTATCGAAAGGAGCATTGTTTGTAAATGGCTGAATTATTAACCAGGTTTTGGCCTCCATAAATTGATTGATAATAGTCAGCAATTCTGTTAGATATAGTTACTTGATCAACAATCGGGTCATCAAGTGATAAATTAGCCTTAATGCATTGTTTAATTCATTGTTTAATTCATTGTATATGGATCTGTGAATTTTGCTTTCATCAAGCACTACTTCACATAAACCTGAATAGAATAGTGACATTTTTCTAAGGTGATTTCGTCAATCTTCACAAATTCTACAAGAAAAATCGGAAAACATTGCAGACGTCCATGCTATAACTAGACCACAGGGACAAAATCCTAAAATCGGTATATCAGAACGTGATACAATCTCCAATTCTTCAAAATCTATAATTATACAATGGATTTTACAATTCTACTCCATTGAACGCAACAAAATTTATACCATTTGAATTATTATTTGGATATAAGACCTTGATTCTCGCAATTTATTACACAGCATGAACTAGAAGTGGTGTATAATTGAAAAGAAGAAGTGTAAAGTGAAAAGAAGAATGCAAACATCTTTCAAAATATCAAAGAATAAGCTTTTTAACCGAATACTAAAGTCAAAAGAAAATAAACTTTAATTTCCACACCGTATAAAAATTGTATTCTCAACAATTTGAAAAATTTTCAAATTTTAGAAAATTTAAACACATATCACATAAACTCTATCCCCTACCATCACATCTAAAACCGACCCTCTATATAAGTGTAAACTGTAGAATATCTGAACATTATTCAAATCATAAAATTTTTTACTATTTGAATTTCCTGTCAAACCATTTCATAGTGAATGTTTGGCATTAACATCACCACAAACTACCACCTTTTCCTGGCAGTTAAACGTAAAATTTAGGTCGACCGAAACAATTTTCCAAAAATTAATTGAGAACAGTGTGAATGAATGATCACATCATCACCAATACGAACTGATGTAGCTGTAAAATGTTCTCGAATAAATCCTAAGATTATAAATTCCACAAAATAATAATACCTTAAAATGCCCTTTGAAATAACTTTAAATGATCACAAAAAAAATTTTCCAAAACACACATCGAGCAATATAACTGTAAACTTTTTAGTAACTGTCACATGTCGTTAAAAATAATATAATTACGTTTATTTCAATGTCGAAAATAAAATAAATACGTCACTAAATATTCGGATCTAATTAAAAAAAAAATTTCACCCACTCGCCACATTTGTGCTGCCATCGAGTAGCAACATAAAACTGCCTAAAGGCTAACAAAACCAATACCTAAACTAATAACATGCAGGAGATTTTTTTTTTTTTTTTTTTTTTTTTAAATATTTAAATGCGCATGACAGTAGAAAAGTGAAAAACGAAACAGATCTAACGAATCGATGATACAAATGATAATGTTATCGCAAATATAAACATTTACAAAATACGTAACATAATAAAATTCTGATTTGTGTTCGCGCTTTTAAAATTCTTATTTGGTTCGTCTACGAATTGATCTGCGTTACGTTTTGCGCATCATTCAATATAATAAAAAAGCAAAAAAAAATGAAACCTTGAGTTTTTTTTATTTGTTTCAACAGCAGCGGTGTGCAACTTTCAAGGTAGATATTTTGATTTGGAGTTTCGTAACCGGTGTTCTACTAAAATCTTGATTTCTTAAAGCTAAACGAACATATATACATATACATATGTACGAATATGTATTTATTTACATGTGAATTGTATAATCGAACAATTTATTATGAAAATGGTAAAAAGAAGATTACATCTACCTACATATTCAGTACGATTCTTTTGAATTAACCTTGGCATATCGACCTTTAATTATGCGTGGGTTTCAACTGAATGTATAATCGTGTCCGTCAATAAACAGATATACTGGATGAGATTCATATTTTTTGATTTATTAGATTTTTTGTTTAAGCCCGTGTGGTCGGGGGACACCCGCATGTCTCGTAAAATATATATTAAAAGGAAAGCGCGGATACGGTTGACAATCACACTTAACTACAAAGCGGTTCTTGCAAGGAGGACAACAAAAGAAGTCCTAAAGAAGTAAACCTAAAGACGTCGACAAGAAAAAAAATCAACAAATTGGATTTAGGAGACCCTAAGTACCTCTTTTGGTTCACCCAACATTTAAAACAATTTAAAAAAAAATTATTAATTTAAAATTTATTATAATATCGCTAAATCAATCTTAATATTTTGGGCAACCGATTTGGAAACGATACTAGAAAATTTTCCTTCATAATTAATAATGGAAGTATCGACGCTAGTTGACAATCACCTAAATTTTGCTTGTCAAAATTCGAATGATAAAGCTTCTAAGAAATGTTTGTATCACCGGCGATTTGGCAACATGGGTTTGAAATGTCAAACTGACTTGTTTCTATTTACAAATTTTATGACCACAAAATCATTCAGCGTACAGTCACTCAGCGTACAAAATGACCTTTGTGTATCAACCACGAAAATACACACCGACTATAGATTTAGTACAAGCTTATCGCCAAATTTCGATTGAACCATGTGATCTCCCTAAAACTGCAATTTCTCATTTTGGTTTATTCGAGTTCATTATAAAAAGAATTTCGGTCTCAGGAATGCTCAGATATATTTGCATTCCGTTCTCGCTTCTCACGATATTCAATTTCTTAGATACAAAGATAATTCGCAAAGCATTTTACCTAATTCTGAACGATGTTCTGAAATGTAGAGCGTCCCACAACAGATTACCATCTCAAACGATTGTTTGGGTATGATTAACTTTTACAGAGGTTATTTTTATTATCGCAACTGCAGCATGGCAATTTTACAGACACCTGGTATCCACTTAGTTTTTTTTTCTGTTAATTTAAATGATACGCGGCAAAGATATAGTGATTATGACACAGTGTTGCCCGCAGCTGTTTCTAGAATTAAGCGCTTTAAATATATTTTAGAAGGTTGGTCGAGAGTTTACTCTATTCACGGATCACAAGCCACTTATATTTAAGTTTTTTATCAGAATCCTAAAAAACCATTTTCTCGCCAATTTCACCATTTGGATTTTATTGGTCAATTCATTACCAACATCTAACACATTTTAGGCGTTAACACTGTTACTGCAACTTATCGCGCATTAATCTAATTTCCATCCCTGAGTCCTAAATTCGATACTTCGAATGCTAAACTAAGACCTTTTGATTCCAATTTAATTTCGGAAAAAAAATTTTGAAACAATTCATGATTTACTTCACTCGGAAATAAAGGCATCTATTAATTTAAGAACAAAAAATATCATCTGACCATCTATTAAAAATATTCAAAGGCTATGGCTCAAAATTGTTTAATGTGTCAAAAGTTGAAAGTTTCGAGACATAGCATTTATCCTTCGGTTCTTATAATTTAGTCTATTACCTATTTCTAGCGGTACTTGATACAGGGCGCGTAATTTGAGTCAATTTTTTTCTTTGAACTTGTTGAATTTCGAGAGAAAGAGAACGACTAGTTTCAATCCAAAATATAATGGAATGGTTGAACGATGTCATCGAATCAACTAGTCTGCCATTTTGTATTATGATCGTGTGGATTTGACTAGCATTCTACTTACAATCATGCTTGCGGATTACGGACAACTTTTAGTGAAGAACTCCGGTCTACGCCAGCCGAACTCGTTTTTGCGACTTCGTTGAGAGTTCCTGTCAATCTACGAGAGTTCTTCTAGAGTATGGTAATGGTAGACAACTGCCGTAAATATCCTATCAAGAGTGCGTGCATCCCCCAAAAGGAGTATCATAATTTCCTGTTATCTCCTAAAGCCTTCTTTTCGTTTGGTCTAAAGTTTCAGCCCTAATTATAAACTCTCGTATACAGGTTTCACCTCTCCATTGATATATGCATTTGGAGGCATCTCGTGGCGATTTTCAATAGCTACCACAGCTATATTCGTTGATGCACACCCTACATAAGCGTTTGTATATCAGCCGGGATGTCATAAAGTCAGTCTAAGTGGAAAAGGATTTTTGGTATGAACAATGACTGTTAAATGTTGCAAAACCTTTTTTTCGTTGGTAGTTCTCGTAAGAGCTAGAAATGTTGGAAGCTGCATAGAAAAATTATTTTTTGCAATCGAAAGTTCTTCAATTTCCTTCATAGTTTTCTTTCAAATATTTCTCTGTCTAGCGACGATATATAGACAACCTATATGGAGCGCCTAGATATGCACTAAATTGCACCAGCTATTGCTCTGGAATAGCTCAGCTATTGCTCTGCATCTTAGAGTTGCTTGTTACATTGGTGAAAATTAACAATATTGTCGTAGTCAGTTTTTTTTTGAAAATGTTGATAAGTTTGTGGCGAGTTTGATGTGTTCTTGTAGTTGTGGGTTATTTTCAGAGGTACGAGAATAAATGTCTTCCACGTAGGCATACAAGTTGCCTAAAAACGACATTGAGGGTTTTCATGAGTGCAGTTATTTTTAAAATATGTAAATGTATGGTGGTGAGTTTCAAGTTTGATGCAGCGCCAGAAGCCCCTGATGAAGATATTGAGATAATTAGCCCAGAAGTTGCTTCATAATCTACTCATAATTATTGGGTGCATTATCTAACTATAGTAATCTAACCCATCCGCTTAAAGTAGTTAATAACGTAGTATTTCCAAAATACGATGTTCGAGTAGCCTTTTTGAGAAGTATTGGTTTCAGAAAATGTGTTACCTGTTGTTTTGGAAAAAATATAAATCCGCTAAATCCACCAAATATATGTTTTCCAAAGCAACACATCAAATACCTTCCAAACAACACCGATTGAATCCGGACTGGAGGTCTCTATACAGAGACTACAAACCCTACTCATGCTATTCATCCGGCAAAGAGATTAAAAAGAGGATCTGCAGCATAAAAACAGAAGCCAGAGTTAAATTATTTGTCTAATCGACTGACATAGATGAAAGGCTCAAAATTTAGAGAGCCAAACAATTTGAATGATTAGATATAAGTACGATGGTTTAGCACCAAAACACTTTTAATTGAAAGAACTTTTGCTTCTACTTCCTAAGTGAAACAAAACAAATATAAGTTTAAGTCACGGATTTTGGAAAATATGGATTTTGGAAGATTGGGCAGTTACTATACTAACCAAGGATGATCAACTCCCACATAACTTATTGGACATTGGTATAAGGATAATAGATACTCACCAAGAGTCAGATACAACCAGAGTTGCAAAAATATGTATGATCTAATATTTAAAATATCCGCCGTCATGGTTATGTTAAAAACCATCGAAAATATGGAGGCTTAAGCTTATTGAGCAGTGGATACTTCGACAACCAGTATCAACTGAAATAGTGAAAATTGGGCATCATCATCGGTATTATCATAAATACTTCATTGAAATAAGCATACAATTTATGAAAATTATTTTAGAGCTAAAAAATCAGACAAGGAATTAGCCTACAAAATTACGAAGATCTATAAATTATGCGGTAAAAAACGAAATGGTGGTCCGATTTTGATGAGTGACACTTTAATTTAAAGCTCTCGGTATCGTCATAAATACTGCATTGGAATATGTACACATTTTCATAAATTATTTTGGAGCCAAAAAATAGGTGCATGGAGAAGAAATTTGCTCGTGACGAATCATTTGGCCTATCATATAAAAGGTTTATGGAATAGTTTTTTAGGTTTTTTAGGTCATATGATTCAAGTAGCGGTGATACGTCGATAAACTATTTACCACACCACGGTGTGATAAAGGAATCGACCACTAGAACAAAACTCTGGGTCATGTGGTGCTTCGGTCAAAAAGTCAAATAGGATTTCATTGCACGAAGCATTAACGACGGATGCAATAGAACTGGCTTCATTATAGAGATAATACTATACGGTTTTAAGAGTTTAAAACTTCGATGGTATAAATGACATCGAAAAAATGTACCGTCAAGTTTAACCCAAAGATCGCCGGCTACAATAAATTATTTGGAGAGAGAACAATAATGAACCATTGCAATATTATGAATTGACCACATTAACGTTTACGCAAGTCACAAAAACGTACAGGGCAAATCTTGTACTATATTAAATTGCAGCAAAATCAAGAGCCGTTCCTATAAAAGCAGTATCAATTGCAAGATTAGAATTATGTGCTGCTTTATTGTTCATTCAATTAATTGATGGAGACCAATATGAGTCTCATGCTCCAAAACACGAAAACCCTCCTGAAACTCCTAATCAAAAGTCAAAAATGAATGAATTTCAAGCATATTCAAAACATTTGAAACATTTGATTAAAATACATCAATTTGTAAATTACTTCAAAACTCTGGGAAATAAGTTTATTGCAGGAGGTGACTACATTGCCAACCATATCCAATGGGGTTCAAGATTAACGTCCTCGAAAGGAACCAAATTTGAGAATGCATGCAACAGGAAAAACTGGATGATATATCTACTGGTCACCCAACCTACTGGCCAACTGAGAGGCGAAAAATTCCTGACTTACTGGACTTTTGTGTAACAACGGGTATAGCTAGATCTCGTATAACGGCTGAAACGTACTACGATCTATCTCCTGATCATTCACCGATATTAATAACACTTAACATGCACGTTCTAAAACTATCGTCGCCTGTTGACGAACCAACATATTAATTGGACTCAATTTCAGTCTACATTAATCAGAGAGTGTTCATTAAATGTTGCTCTAAAACGAAAGATGAAATTGATGCGGCAGTAGAAAATCTAACAGATGTACTAAAACAAACAGCCACGGATTCTACACCTAGCAGCTCAGTTTACAAAAAGCTGCACAAACGATCTCAAAACATTCAGCAGCTCTTAATGATAAAACGGCCAATACGCAGGTAGTAGCAACTACATCACCTACTCTAAAATCAAAATTAAACAAAGCGATAAAAGATCTTAAAACAGCCTTGTTAAAAGAGCGCGATGAAGTGGTCCAACATTATCTCAATGGACTTACAGCAACTGAAGCAACAGATTACTCTCTGTGGAAAGCCACACGTAACCTGAAACGACCTACACTTGCATGCCCTCCAATTCGGCTTCATGATGGAAACTGGGCTAGAAGTGATGCAGATAAAGCAAACATATTTGGTCAACATCTTAGTAAAGATCTTACACCCAACGAGCAAAACGGAATCACCGAAATGTTATCTGATGTAGCATAAGCTTCGGAAATCCAACCAATTAAATACAAAGGGCGCCAAGTACAAAAAAAATTCAAGAAAAACATAGATCCAAAAAAAGCAGTTGGACATTATCTAATCAGCGGAAAAGTAATTAAAAATCTTCCGGAAAAATGTATCAAACAAATAACGTACATTTTCAATGCCATAATGAAATCGGGCTACTTTCCTGAAACCTGGAAAGTTTCACAACTCATAATGATTCCAAAACCCAGTAAAGATGAAACAAACGTTAACTCATACCGTCCAATCAGTTTACTTCCGATACTCTAGCTATTTGAAAAAATGCTCCTTCAGAAACTTAAGCCAATTCTACATGAGAAAAAAATCATACTGGATCATTAATTTGGATTCAGAGAAAAACATGGAACCGTGAAGCAAGTTCATAGAGTCGTATCTGAAATCAGGAATGCCCTAGAACAAAAAAAGTGCTACTCTGCAGCGTTTTTGGACATAGCACAGGCTTTCGATAAAGATGGCATAAAGGCCTTATATACAAAATTAAAACACAGTTACCGGCAAGGTTCTATAAAATCATTAAAAATTATTTGCTCAATCGAAAATTTTTGGTAAAATCCATTAGCGCATCCACCAATCTATACGAAATTCATGCAGGTGTTCCACAAGGCAGTATGTTGGATCCAATATTATATTTGATCTATACCGCAGACCTAGCAACATCAAATTACGTAAAAGTTTCAACATTTGCGGATGATACAGCAATTCTAGCTACGCATCAAAATCCCACGATAGCTTCAAGAAATCTGCAGGAACATGGCTAACTAAATGGAGAATTAAGGCCAACGATCGTAAATCGGCGCACATTACATTCACACTCCGCAA
Organism: Tipula confusa; assembly: GCA_963556175.1. Taxonomy (NCBI): domain Eukaryota; kingdom Metazoa; phylum Arthropoda; class Insecta; order Diptera; family Tipulidae; genus Tipula; species Tipula confusa. The sequence continues at coordinate 68,992,563 of OY744475.1, read as the reverse complement.
ACTTACCTGTCCACCTGTGAGATTAAATAACATCCTGCTACCACAAAACCAAAACGTTAAATATCTCAGCCTACATTTAGATATAAGGCTCACATGGGATAAACATATCGAAACTAAACGTCAACAAATCAAATTAAGGTGTATCAAAATGGACTGGTTAATATAGGAACACATTTAAACTTAAGCCTGGAGTGTAAGGTTTTGCTGTATAAAATGGTTCTTAAACCTATCTGGACATATGGCATTCACTTATGGGGATCCGCTTGTGCTTTTAATATAATAAAATTCGAAAGAATGCAGTCCAAAATACTAAGAACAATGGTAAATTCACCCTGGTATGTACGTAATACAAATATACTTCGGGATCTAAGCATCGAAACAGTATAGCAGATACAATCCAGCAGTACAACAATAAGTATCGGTTGAAATTAGAACAACATCCCAACGCTTTAGCCAGCGAAATCTTAAAAAGGCCCACATATCGGGGACTTCAAAAAAAAGGAATTCCTACAAGGAATAAATTAGCTAAACGTTTAGTAGAAGACTACAATTTAATATTTCGCCATGCTGGTTCACAATTACTTCTTGCCGATTGTTAAGACAGAAGTAATGGCTCATTCATGGCAAGGATATGGTAACGATCGTAACAAGAGGATGTGAATCGTACTTTACTTAACAAAAAACGGGCACCGGTCGAAACTGGATATTTTACAACTGGATTTGAAGAAACAGGATAATTCAAAACTGGATATTTTAAAACGAGATAAGGTACAAAACGAGATATGGTACAAAACTGGATATTTCAAAATTGGATATTTCGACATGTGATTTAAACTTAAAATGATTTTTTGGATAAGTTCTGGAATATGGCCAGTTAAGAAGGAACTCGGTGAGTTCTTAACCGATTATAATGAAATTCTATATGTAGGATGGGAATGGGATTATAAAATGTTATTTTGGGAAAGTTCTGGAATATGGCCAATAAGGAAGAAACTCGGCGAGTTCTTAATCGATTATGATGAAATTCGATATGTAGGATGAAAATGTGATTTTAAAATGATTTTTTTAAGTCAATGATTATTTTAATTAGATGAGAAAAGCAGCAATTAAAAAAAAACATTAAGTGAAGGAAAATTCTATCTCTGCTTAAAATTATTCAAGTATGGAACCTTACGGGCCTTATTCTAGAACTTTCTCAAAAAATAATTTTAAAATCCCATTTTCTTCCTACGTATCGAATTTCATCAAAATCGGTTAAGAACTCGCCGAGTTCCTCCCTAATTGGCCATATTCCAGAACTTTCCTAAAAAATCATTTTAAGTTTAAATCACATGTCGAAATATCTCGTTTTGTACCTTATCTCGTATTGAAATATCCGATTTTGAAATATCCTGTTTTGTACCTTATCTTGTTTTGTCAAATCCTATTTTGAAATATCCAGTTCTGAGCGGTTCCCAAAAAAACACCTGTTTTCCTTAAACGTTCGTACATATAAACATTTAAATCTGTCCTAAACGTAACTAAATCCGTTTTCAGCTTTACTGCTTCACGATCAATTATTATATGATTACATCCCCCAAATTACTAAAGTTATCCGTTGCTAATGTACTCGTATCCTTTAATTATTTTAGTCGTTAATCCGTTGAAAAGAACTGTCATAGTTATTTTATTTTTTTGTTGTTGTAGTGATTGAGAGATATGTGATACGAAATAATATTCCGAAAATTGTAATAAATATAATGAAAATTTTCTTTGTTTATTTTAGGGTTGATTTTCCATCTTCTTTATTTGTTCCTGTTTCAAATAAAAATTATTTATTTTTCTTGCCATATGTATGTGTGTGTATATGCACATCATCAATATACACGTACACATCTATGTAGCGTTAATATAGTGTTTCGTATGTGCATGTTTTTTTTTGGTTTGGTTCATTGTGTGTCGAAGAAAAGATTTTCCAACTATTAAATAAATTACACAAGGGATTGGTAGAAAAAAAAAAAGAAAAACAAATTACAAATAAAAAAATCGGAATATTTTCTTTTACTTGTTTTATGTTTGCTGTTTGAATTCGGTTTTTGGTGACTACCGAGTTTAATTCTCATTTTCAATTGAAGAGTAAATAAAGTTTAAAAAGTATTAGGTATAGTAAAGGCTAGGATGCAAATGTGATTTGAACACGTCACTCTAACCGATTTGAAACTTTGTACAATCTGTTTGAGATCATCACATCACTGATCAATGTAACATTACTGAAGTATACCGGATTTGTAAGGTTAAATATAATCTTCAATTAGTACACAAACTTCACTTCATAGCAAAGATTCACCTCAAATCAATTCTGGATCATCATCTACGTTGAGTAACATGATAAATTCTACCATCGCTTTGGTTAAAACGCCAGATATAGATGGCTGTTTAGTTTTAGCTCGATCATTACTTGATACAGGTTCGTAATTGAATTTTATAACAGAGTTTTTTATTAATCGATTGGGAGTCAAGACTCACTGTTCACATATTAAGATCAAAAGTATTGCTTGTGCCTCTACTTTTGTCAAAGGCATCAACAATTACTATTCAACATTCACTTAACAAAAATCATATCGCAAGTTGCAAAGATTTTTGATCCTTTTGGAATAGAGGGCGGGCCTTGACAAACCAGGCATACATCCATAAAGTTCCGATGCAAAATGGCCATGAAAGTAAAACACGCATAAGGCTCGCACATTACGCCTATGGGAAAGAAAATCAAGATTAGCTAATAGTTTTACGTTCTCAATCATTCGAGGTGCTCGGTTTTGGACACGATCGAGTGCAGTCAAACAAGTTTTTGGTGCTGCAGCCCAAATTTGAGATTTATCCTTCAACCTGCGGCTTATTTAGGTCTTGTATATTGTAAGTGTTTCAGATAGAATAAAGTAAAACTTACATCGCTGTAAAAATCCAAGGCAACTGGCATCACCAATTACTGCTTTGTTTATTTGTTGAGCCTAAGATAATGCGAATAGCCATCAGTTCAGCCAGAAAAGCACAACAGGATTGAAATTTGGATTATATTCAACCCTGTTGGCTTCAACCCATTCAAAAATAGTATTGAGTTCTCTCGTAAGGCGATCCTTCATAGCCATTCTTTCTGCGAGAACATCATTTAATGAGAAATAAAAATGAAAAAAGAGTCGAAGAAAGGATGGATACCTGAGGAACACCCTCGTTTAAAAAAAAATGTGGAAAGGAAGTCACGCCATCCACCAGTACTTGGATTTTACCGTGAAGGCCAAGGTTTATCTTCCAAATATTTCATCAGTTGGAATTTGATTATGGTCTCAAGTCCTTTGGAAAACATCAATTTACTGCCCTTTTTGGCACTGCATCTATGTCAGCAGTTTTTCAGATGGAGGGGAAACGCCAGAAGACACAGATCGGTGGAACAAACATGGTAGTGGCTTTGACACGGATTTAGAACCATATTTGAGAACAATTGGGGGAATACCATCTGGACCGGCTAACTTGTTTGTGTTAATGTTTGCAAGGTGTTTAACGACAACTCTAGATCTGAATCTAATGCGTCGTATTGACGAGCTAGAGGGAAATCGGAGGTGTTACGTTAGAATCAAAGTTTTTAAAATTAAAGTTTGCAGCAAATTTTCGGGCGAAACGATTAGCTTTTCCTTGGGCAGTAGAAAAAATATAGTCCTCATCTTTCAGAGGTGGTATTGATGATTTCCTACTATTTAAAAAGATTTCCTCTAATTTGCGAGCAAAAGACCAAAAGATCCGATTGCGACATCATTCGCGTTATCAGATTTCTTTGCCTTAAATTCAGCTAAATTTTCATTTGACGGGTTCTTAACAAATTTGCGGTGAGAGGCTTCTTTATTGGCGGTTGCTGCCGTGATTATGTCACGGATTGCCTGATTTTTTGGCTTAGAGAGACTGGAAGGAATAAACTGTTCCATTTTCGTGAGAATGGCAGTTGAAACCAGAATGGCTGCACTATCTGTATTATCGAAAGCACAACAAGAGTGCTATTTCGAAGTTAAAAACAGATCCAGTAAATGGCCTGTATCGTTGACCCGATCTCGTATTCAAGTAGGCTGATCTCCAAGCTGTGTTAGTTGGTTTAAAGCTGCAAACATTTCAGCCGCCTCACCAGCTGGTGTAACGGACTTAGAATAAGGAAGTCACTTGTCATTGTGGACATTGAAATCACCTTCCACAGCGATTTCAGTATTTGGTTATTTCTGAAGGATGCGCTCAATGGAGTTTGACAGAGTATCAAATACAAAATGAGCGGCACTGTTTGCGATATTTGGGCTTCGATAAAGACCACCTACGAAAAGGGGTGTTTCGAGACATGGATCACAACCCAAACGAGGCTGAAATCATTATTCGTCAGCTAAATTGACATTAAAAATATCACTAAGTCGTTTGCATTAAGATCAGCTTGAAAAACGAGAGACTCTATCGATATGACCATACAATCAAGAACTAACAAAACTTACCAGTTATTCGTCACGGTTCATATCATCAGCAACATTAACACATTATTACTAACGCGATTAGTAAAGTTCGACAAGTCAATTTTATAAACCTAGCAAAATAGACGAATACTTTTTTGAAGCAGATTCTTTAAAGTGCTTAATCCCGAAAAACATTCTGTTGAAGGATTTCCAACTCTGCAATTTTCTATAAGTTTGGCTGGTTAGTAGTGGGATCATTCGATATTCAATTACCAGCTGAAACAAATCGACATATCACCACAGATTCACTTCTTCATATTACAACCGATAATCTACATAACGAATTACAAAAATTTTCGGAAGTAGAAGAAATCATACCACAGTGCCAATCAAATGACATTAACAAGTTGATAAGAATCCAATAGCGTCCAATAGCGACGATGCCAATTTTCAGTTGGTATTATGTCATGTTAATCCAGGAGAACAGGTAAATACATTTAAACTAAATACTGTAACCTGTGGCACCACATGTGCGCCGTTTTTAGCTGTCAAGACATAGAAGAATATAACAAAAAATTCATTGCAAAAGCACCCAACAGTACGGTCAACAATAAGGATTTTTGCGTTGATGATTTACTTACCGGATGTGACACTAAAAAGACAATTACAACGATATTATGCAAGGGCGGTTTCAAATTTTTGAAATTAAGAAATCTCATCCTGAGGTCTCATCCTGGACTAAAATTCTAAAAGAATGGTATATATATATATATATATATATATATATATATATATATATATATATATATATATATATATACATATATATATATATATATATATATATATATATATATATATATAAATATATATATATATATATATATATATATGTATATATATATATATATATATATATATATATATATATATATATATATATATATATATATATATATATATATATATATATATATATTAAAGTTTGGAAGACGCTAGTTCGGGATGTTCATTTCAAACAAATGCATGCTGGTAATGTGTTGATATTAACCATCATAATAAGCAAACACTGGTTGATAGAAGCAATTCGACACCGCGTTCACAAGTTCGGACAGAAAATAACACACGTGCTAGCAGAACGAGTAATCAAAGTTTGCCTTTACACTTAGGAAAAAGCCAGGCAAAGTCTACGGTACACTTAGAGCAGTGAGTGGTCTTGACACTGGTTCATTCTTGCCAGCTCTAACACGATTAATTTCACGGGGTCGTACGCCACAACAAATCTGGTGTGATAATCCAATTTTATTGGGGCGAATCAAGAGTTCAAATCCATAAAGAATAGTAGAACAATTACACGATCAATTAGTCTCAGACTTATTGATTCACTTCCAGTTTAATCCTTCACACGCTCCACATTTTGGCGGTTTGTAAGAGTCTACAGTAGAATCGTTCAAATATCACTTGAAGAAACTCGCTAGGGATCCCATTAGATTCTCCAAATTTTTGTAAAATTAGTCTGTACCTTTGGGTAGGTTAACGGCCCAAGATGAAATTTAACACCTATAGATATATATCGCTTTGAGACACGTAGTCTCCAATTTTTGGCTATAGATTTTCTTGGAGAGCAATGTGGTAATTGATATAAAACGGTGGATTCGATCTAATTTAAACGCTTAATTGTTTTAATAAAATTCTAATTGTAATATTTTCGGTGTTAAAGTGAGTATAAATAGGATTTCCATGCGAGTACTTTTTGTAGTTGCTATAAAACGATGGATTCGATCGAATTTAAACGTTTAATTATTTTAATAAAATTCTAATTGTAATACTTTCGGTGTTAAAGTGAATATAAATAAGATTTTCCCTTTTATAATAGGAGCCCCTTTTATAATTGCTATAAAACGGACGATTCGGTCGAATTTAAACGTTTGATTATATTAATAAAATTATAGTTGTATTATTTTCGGTGTTAAAGTGATTATAAATAGGATTTTCATGCGAGTACATTTTGCAATTGTTATAAAACGGTGGAGTCGATCGAATTTAAACGTTTAATTATTTTAATAAAATTTCAATTGTAATATTATCGGTGTTAAATTGAATATAAATAGAATTTGCACGCGAGTACTTTGTGTAATTGCTATAAAAAGGTAGATTGATCGAATTCAATCGTTTAATTATTTTAATAAAATTCTAATTGAAATAATTTCGGTGTTAAAGTAAATTTAAATAGGATTTTCGAGTCCTTTTTGTAATTGCTATAAAACAGTAGATTCGATCTAATTTAAACGTTTAGTAATTTTAATAAAATTCTAATTGTAATATTTTCGGTGTTAAAGTGATTATAAATAGGATTTTGATGCGAGTACTTTTTGTAATTGCTATAAAACGATGGACTCGATCGAATTAAAACTTTTAATTATTTTAATAAAACTCTAATTGTAATATTTTCAGTGTTAAAGTGAATATAAATAGGATTTTCATGCGAGTACTTTTTGTAATTGCTATAAAACGGTGGATTCGATCGAATACAAACGTTTAGCTATTTTAATAAAATTCTAATTGTAAAACTTTCGGTGTTAAAGTGAATATAAATAGGATTTTCATACGAGTAGTACTTTGTGTAATTGCTGTAAATCAGTTTGAATATTGGCTATCGGAAAACCGGACCAATTCTGTCATTACTAACATAACTTAACTTCCCTACTCCACAAAAACCTGTAGAATAGAACTGTTCCGTAATGATCATGAGGTGGCTGAAACCGGGTCGTTTCTGTCATGCATGGAAATATATCTTTAGACATATAAATATATGACAATCTCTCCCATCCTACCGCTTGTTAAATGTAATATGAAAATAGGACCGGCGTTATCCGAAACACTTGCCTGGAGCCTGAAACTTGGTCTCACAGCCTCATCAATCAATCAATCAGTGGAGTTTCTTGGAGAGAAATGTGATAGAACCAACAAAAGCGGTTTCTTAGCGACTGTACAAATTTTAAATCGCGTTTCTTTTATAATGTGCGAGGTTCTGGTTAAATTTTATGCCCGCAATGAACAAAACTTTTACAATTCTATAGTGTTCAAATTTGGTCCTATACAAAGTTTAGTTAAAGGCCAGTAAATTATTTCCAAATATTTATTGTATCTTTAAGCTACTATCGATTTTTTACACCCTTTTTACGCGTTTAAATATCAGATTTACACAAAGCACATGACTATTACTTTAAAGTCCATCAGATTATTTTATACTACAAATGATTGTGCATATTACATTAACATCAAGTTATTTTAAACAGATAGTACATAACAAATCTTTCTATCTCTCTAAACGAAAGAACATAATATTTCAACATATTTTGTGTTCGCTTGAGCCATTCAAATCCCTTTTAAATCTAAGCATTTAATATAAAATGAATATAATATAATATAAATTAAGAATACAAAAGGAATATAGATATGTATGTATATATTTACACAACAATATCATAAAGAAATGGAGAAAAAGTGGATTACTCTTGTCTCTCCCCTTTATATATATATACACTTCAAGTGAATTTAATATTTAAAAAAAACATATCTTACCTTCCAGCATAGTCTTCCGGATATGGGATTATATATCCTTCAGGACTTGGTCTCGATGAATGACCAACCCAAAAAAATGCATCAGGACCTGTTCCATCGTAGGCAAATCCTTTTATAAAAATTGTTGATTCGTCGACTGCATACACCGTCCCCTTTAGTAATAAAAACCAAAATAATAATTTGTATATCTAATTTTGTATGATAGTTTACCTTGATTCCGTGAGCAAATTGTGTAAAATTTCCGATTTCCCGTCCAAAATAGGGCTCGATGGGTGCTTTTGCTTTTACTGTAAATGGTAAAAAAACATAATAATTAAATCAAAAGCCTATAGACTATCTGTAATCTATACATGTACATAAATGTAATAACATACAATTAGCACTCCCTCCCTCTAATATAACTTAATCACATAACCATTAAAAAGCAACAAATGTATTTTTTAATTCATGTGTGTGTGTACATTTGGTTGGTTAAATTATTATTTATTAGGGAACGTAACATAATTATCATTATAATATATATTAATCGATTACAATCACTTAAACTGATTTTATTTATATGAGAGAACTAGTGAACAACGACATCATGACCATTAAAGACATCCAGCCGTTAAAATTGTCGAAATTGACTGTTTTTAAACGTCAAACTATAATTGAACGGTGTATTAAAATATGTTTCTAAGCAGTGCCATCTATATCCATAAAGCACAATTCTATAAAGAACAATTGTTGCCCTTGTACCCAGCTTGATAAAACAGATCCTTCGATCAATACCTCGTTTGGTGGTTAGCTATCTTCCCCTCTTAACAATCTTGAGATAGGGGTGGAGGTTAGGGAGCATTTGGTTGTGGGAGTTAGTTTATTTTCCTAAAAACAGCTCTCCTCTCCTTGACTTCAGTCTCACCATCACGTACACCGTCAATGAAGGCATCGATCTTAATTCCAAAGCCATGTTGGACTGTGCAAGATCCACAAACCTCTCGATATCTGCCTCATACTACCTTCTAGTGATTCCCCACTCTTTTGATATTGGACTTTTAGCTCGGTTCTGTAAAGTTCTCGCTTATGATCATCCCCATATTTACGCTCCAACATTTGCGTAACTCTCATTTGCGTAATAATCACCACGCTCATTTTCTGAAACGATCTATAAAGTCGCAGTTCCTTTTTATGCTACAATCAGCGATGTGGTGCAATCTTCATCCCTCTAACAATTTTTGTTGGCTGATGTTTCAAATTGTAGCTTGAATATGCCAACGATGGTGTTCCAAAAAAGTTTGTGGAGCCTTTAATTTGATAAATGGAACAACGACGCAAGTAGTTCAACATGTTTAGTTGAACTACTTGCGTCGTTGTTCTATTTACTTTGACTTCAAATTAACTCTGTTTTTAAGACATTGAGCTGTCTGTTGAAATTTTTGTTGGACATGTTCAATGTCGAATTCGTGCTGATCCGGATCCAAGCCTTCATTCATCAAGGCTTCACTGTGTCTTATTAGTAACTCACATTTATTATCGTTGGCAAATCACGAAGAGCCAACTCCTCCCTCAATCGTTAATAATCGTTAATATTCACAATCCCATCGCTGTCCACCAAACGTTAAGATTTTGTCCTTTATGCAATTATCGTAGCGCAATTGTTTTTGAAAAACTCGAGGAATGACTATTCTATTTCCGAACATGACACATTCATTGACCACAGTGGTCGTGTAAAATAATGAATGACGTCAGAATTTTAAATTTTTTTTTAATGTTGAGGTTAAAATTTTTGAATATATTTGATAACTTCTTGTAAAATTTTACAAATAGCCGTCGCTTTTCTAAACGTCGGAAATGTTCGATGTATCACGTCTTGTAAAAATTGTATTTCCATTTATCAACCATTAAGTAAATGCCAGTTATGATCGTTCTCTAACTGTATTTTATACTGTTAAGGTGTCTGCACGAGTTCGGCTTTAAATCCTTACAATTTAAATTCAAACCGATTTTGATCAAACAACTATTTCAGTGATTTGATTGGTTAAATTGTTATGATTTAAATCCCAACTCGTGAAGGCATCTTTACTTAAAATCATTGTCAAGTTTCTTCCATTTCTTGAATGTTAAAACTTTTGTCGTGAGTAAGATGGAACCATTTAGTCACCATAGCCTGTTTAAAAATTCCGTGGGTTAATAGTTGCACTGAGTTTAATTTTCGTGATGTCCAATCCACAGGATTTTCATTAGAAAACGCAAGGTTTTATTTTATCTCTGTTATTCTATTATTATTCTCTGCTGTCAGATTGTTGTTGATTTTGAGGAGTTTTGATAATAAAAGCTTTGCTTGCTTTTTACTCAGTCACAATCTCAGTAACGATGTCACTAGTTTAGCGGTGCATTTCTTGTTTCAACAATAGTTTTTGATATACCGCCGTAAATCCCAGCCCAAATCCCTGGGTTTGGCAACAACACTTTGAATTTAAATCTCTTAAATTTACTGAAAGTTTTATACTAATATCGTCTTTTTGTGGCCATGTATGTATAATATTACTTCACCTTTAACTCTAGTCCCAAAACTATTCGCCATCTGCCTGCCACTATGCGTTAAAAGTCGAATATGATGATTAAAGGAATTCGATCGTTAAAATTGTTGAAATATACTGTTTTTCAACGTTAAACTGTATATTAAAATCGATTGAAATATGTTTCTAAGGAGTGCCATCTATACCCATAAAACACTAAGATAAAGCGTTTAGAGTTTCTTTCTTTACCGTCAGTTTTTCTATTGATACTTATAATGTTTCTTTATAAAGTTTTAAATATTTTTGATCAATTGATCATTTTTTCGGTTTTCCTTTTCTTTTCTCGACTTTTCTCTAATTTTTTATAGTATAGCATAGTTTGTATGAAATGCTCAACGGCAATGATTTTAATTTAAATTTTGTTATAATTTTTTATTAAATGAGAAAACTTCTCGATGACTCTAATATTTTCAGTAATTAATATTTTCAGTAATACACTAGATTGTTTTCGGATAAATTTGATCTTTTTAACTTCAATTTGTTTAATTTTGGCTCATTATCTAGGATGTCGATATGGTACAAAACTGGATAATTCAAAACTGGAAATTTCAAAACGAGATAAGGTACAAAACGAGATATGGTACAAAACTGGATATTTCAAAACTAGATATTTTAACACGAGATATGGTTCAAAACTGAATATTTCAAAACAGGATATTTTGACATGTGATTTAAATTTAAAATGATTTTTTAGGAAAGTTCTGGTATATGGCCAATTAGGAACGAACTGGGCGAGTTCTTAACCGATTATGATGAAATTCGATACGTAGGATGAAAATTGAATTTTAAAATGATTTTTTGGGAAAGTTCTGGAATATGGCCAGTAAGGAAGGAACTCAGCGACTTCTTAACCGATTATGATGAAATTAGATATGTAGGATGAAAATGTGATTTTAAAATGATTTGTTGGGTAAGTTCTGGAATATGGCCAGTTAGGAAGGAACTCGGCGAGTTCTTAACCGATTATGATGAAATTCGATATGTAGGATCAAAATAGGATTTAAAAATGATACTTTGGGAAAGTTCTGGAATATGGCCAATAAGGAAGGAACTCGGTGAGTTCTTAACCGATTATGATGAAATTCGATATGCAGGATGAAAATGTGATTTTAATCCTGTTAAACTCATTCTCCTAACGTCCTGTCTTGTACCTTATCTCGTTTTGAATTCTCTAATTTTGAAATATTCAGTTTTGTACCATATCTTGTTTTGTACCTTATCTCGTATTGAAATATCCAATTTTGAAATATCAAGTTTTATACCTTATCTCGTTTTGTCAAAGCCTATTTTGAAATATCCAGTTTTAAAATGTCCAGTTCTGAGCGGTTCCCATAAGCATTATATTAATCTGAAAAATTGAGAACTACTAAATTGCGTGTAAAGCTAATGAATCGACATATATTTCCAAATTCTTTCGAGATAATGCGAGTAAAACTTGCCACTCAAATTTCAAGTCGCACAATAACTAATATTATTATTATTACTATTAATAGATAGTTGTATAATAACTAAAGCCACTTGGGCTTTAGTTATTATAAAATCGCCAAACGAGCGTTCTAATCATCAGAACAATGACATCTCAGGGGAATGCTAAATTTTGGTAGAAGATTTTCTCAATTTCATTGAAATCTAAATCTAAATCTAACTCGAGGTTGTGGCCTAGCTCTGTGCTGTTTTTTTGCTAAATCCCATTTTTAACATAAGAAAATCTGAAATACTTCACCACTTTTCGTACTTTTTCGTTGTTAACATTTCGACATTCGCTATACATCGCCAAAACTAACTTCGTGTTTGTCATCGACTGCGCTTCTTTTTTTTTTTTTTTTTGAATTTTTTTTATGCAAAGTGTCGCAAACTTCAATATGTAACTTATGATTCAAGCACAGTTGGTAAAATGTTTGACATTTCTTTTATATTTTACCATTACAGAAGCTCAGTTACTTGTTGAACCATTTGAAAAATGGGTTGATACTAAATGACTCCAATGTACCGTGGAAACCAATCAGCGTTCAGATGATGTGTTATCAATACCGCCCGTCAGGTGAATCTATGGGTATGACAAAAACTAAACCCAAAATTGTATGGTTTAATGAAGAGCCTTGCTGTCGAGTAACAGAATAAAGCCTATAGAGAAGTCCGAATGTGTTTTACAATCGCTCACGCAATAACAAAGAGGTTCTTGCTACGAAAGTCGTCAAGCGAATTTGTAGAAGAAAAAAACGCGAATGGACGAAGTCTTTAGTCTTAATAGTACAACAACTCAGCAATGAGTGCAGCTACTTATCTAAATGAGTAACTAGACAGCAATATAACTTCAGATCTTGGTTGATTGCCATTCGGGATCAGAATGAAACACTTCCGAGTTAACATCGATGCAGTACTCGACACATGGAAGAAGCATTTCTCTGATTTACTCAATGTTCAACATGTATCAAATGGTGTAGAAGAAAACTGTCAAAAACAGACTGCGAGGATGTGCATAGAATGCTTATCCTACTATGCAAAACGAGTTGAATGCATTAATTGGCAGGTTGGAGAGTCGCATACGTATAGGTAGATTACACTGTAAGGCTTATGGACTCATTATCTGCAGTTTTCGGCCATAAATTTGCTAGGACAGCAACGTGCTTCAAATATACACTTTATTTTTTGATAATTTTTTTTACGGAAGTGGGTTGTCAGCCCTGTGATTCGACTGCTTAGTCCTCTTCTAAGATAAGAGAAAAACAGGATACTTTGGTGGAGTTCTTAGAATATCATGCTCATTTATTTCTACTAAACGACACATGCGACAGCCTCCCGACCACATGTGGTATTGGGAACTGTATATATTATTCACGGTAACTATATACTATATTTGGAAGGTTTTGAGAGATAATCATAAGATGTTTTACTTGAATACGTAAACAACTTTCGACAGCTCTATTTCATTATTTTCTGATCAGCAAAAGTCTCAATTCTCATCAAAGATACCCTATACGATTTTTGACCAAAACTATTTTCAACTTAATAATCATATAACTAACACCTTCAATAATAATAATATTATACTTGTGCAGTACGAACACTATTCATAAAATTCAATTTCAAACTTTTATTTAATAGTCATCAAACTATTTTAATTCAATTTTAATCCTGGAAAATGAGATTTTATAATGAACCCTTAATTATGCCTAAATACTAAACAAGAGCAACAACAAAATGTTTAAAATACTTAAAATATTTTTTTTTATCAAAGAAATTATCATCCCTTCATTGTCATAGAGACTTGAGAGATCCCCTCATATTATTTCATCAATGTTTTAATTTATCAGATAAAAAGTAATATATACATACATCTTGTATAATAAAAGAAATAATAGCGACAGAAGAGATACGTGTCTATTTGACAACTTGCAGTGGCACGCGGCTTTAATTATGTAGGAACATTAATCAATATTAAAATATTCACTGCGCCTTTAGGAAATAATCAAAATGTTACATGGTTATTGAAATTCAAGACAGAATATTGCAATCAGCCGGATACACTGACAGTGTGAACGGTAGGAACGTATTATCGTTGATATCCATCATTATTGTTAATGTTTAGCTAAATGATCATAGTTTGATAATAAAATATAATTTCAAAATTTCTTAAAATGTAACTAAAAATTAAATTTCCAAGATTTAAGTAAACCTACTCGATTAGTATATAAACATACATATATACATAATATAATACTATGTATAAACACAATAGTATAAAAACATAAAATAAACATAAATATAACAAATATAAATATAAAATATGCACAAAATAAAAGTAATAAAAGTAAATGGAAAAGCGATAGATTGATGAATACATTTCGGAGCGAAAAAGGGGTGAAATTCGAATAAAAATCCATTTGTATATATGAACGAAGACAACAACATAATATTAATGTGATTATTCCTGATATCGATCACATTACGAAAATGTTTTACATTTAAATCAGACAGTGCTCTAATATTTAACATATATAGACAAAGAATTAATAAAAGGGTAGCGTTATTGGCACTTCATTTGCCAATAGTACATTACATCAATTTTATTAGTATTTTCTCATCAGTCTTACTGCGGGTATTATTAATACAGTGGAAACCTATCAGCATTTAGTGTAAATGAAAATTTCCATAAAATTTCTGATCTCATGGTTAAATAAAACTCGGTAAGTGTCGTCATCGTCACGTTTAGGGCCAAATATTTTAAGCGCATGATTCTTCTCTCAAATAACATTAACTATTTTCACTCCTTTATAAGTGTGTGGTCACCACTACTAAAATTCATTGCGTCTTGGTTTCTAAACCCAGTCATCATATATTTTGTTTTAGGTTCATTGATTTTGAGACCAACGGAAACTGAGAATCGAACATATGGATCCAATAGGTCTTTGAGACCAGTTGGGAATAGATCATCTCCTTGCTGTACCCTAATTGCAAAAATTCATGATAACTTGTTCTCAATTTGACAAAACATTGTGACTGCATTACTGTCATTTTACACAAACGTACAAATTTCCAGATATTCCCAGATGTCGAAGAGCAAACCATAAGCTATTCCGATGGATTGATTAATAGGCTTGTTGGATATCCAAGTACACCTGATGTACGTCAGTAATACAGAAATTTGTATGCTGTGCAAAGAAAGCTATGCCACGATAGTTTTTTTCGTTTTGAGATATCTCCTTTTTTATGGATAGGGCACAACAGGGCCACCTTCTTGGTGACACCTTTAAAGAAGTTATAAGAACTGTGCGCATTGCTAAGTGGGTGTATTCTTAAAACTTCAGCTTTCCACCAAATTCACGATTTATTCGTCTACAAATTCGCTTGACGGTTCTCCTAGCCAGGATCTCTTTATTCTTCCGTGCATTGTAAACTGTATTCGCGCTTCTTTATAGGCTATATTCTGTTGCTCGACAGCAAGACGATACTCCTCATCAATCCAATCATGTTTCTTTATAATTTTTACTATACTATAGGTTCGCCTTAACAGCACTGAAAACAAAGTTTTCAGTACCTACCATAGAGCGTCCACATCATCAGAACAGTGGTTGGTTTCCACAATGCTATATATTACTAACAAGATTCTGATATTGTGCTTCCTCATCTTCTGTTATCAGACCTCTTCACAATTTAAACGTAAGTTTAATTTTTTTGCGATCCCTGACTTGTACGAAACAGCCTCCTATACGACAAGCCAAGGAGGCTGTGTTGGAATTCTAAGGAAAATATTGAGCTGCCATTGTAGTATTGACTGATTGTAAAATTTGGATTATTTTTGTGTGATTGGAAGTGGGCACAATTTGTGAACCTCTCGTTTGATATTGTTCAACAGAGGAAGGTTGTCATCTTTGATCAGAACAACTGCTCCAATATCAATCGGAATGTTAAATAAATTCTTCTTCGGTCGACCTTGTAGTTGATGAAGACTTGATTCACTTGACGAACGCTGCCAAAAATGACAGCTGGTTGATTTTATGCGTTGTCAATTAAGGTTCAGAGATTGCCATTAAATTATCACCAATTAGAAAATATCCCAGTGTGCGTGGATTCATATCCTTTGGATCGGTTGAAATGGCAGTGATGGACCTCGAATTAAGGCATGATTCTATTTGATGTAATAGCTTTAACTCTTCGTATATTTGTAATGTTTCTCCCATTGTTCTTTTTAGATGATACTTTGCTGATTTCACAGCTGTCCCCTACAGACCACCAAAATGCGGGGATAAAGTCTGGGAGGGATAAGGTGCCATTCGATGCTCCTTCCAAAGAGGCCTTCTTTCATTCGAGCACCAGTAAAATTCGCAGCATTATCACAAAATATTTTGGAGCATAAACCTCGTCGTGCAACAAATCTCTTTAATGCACTAATAAAAGTTTCTGACGTTGAATCTTCCACTATCTCTATATGTATAGCCTTGGTAGCAAAGTATACAAATAGTGCCACTTATATGCCTTGATGGATGTGATACCTCGTTTTAGTGTGGGTTTGATGAAAATAGGCCTTCAAAAATCTATGCCGGTATTAATGAATGGTCTAGTAGGTTCGACTCTTTTTTGCGATAAATTACCCATTAATTGTTAAATAGTTTTAGATTTTGTTTAGTAACAATGAATACAGTTGTGTATTGGTTTTTGAACCAAATTTGTGATATGGCGATTGTTAACAGTTTTAATCACCTTATATGCAAATGTATCTTGATGGATTGGATTCCAGAAAATGCCAAGAGTTTGGTATCGTCTTCGTCAAATGTAAACAATTCATTATTTTCTCCGATGCCTTCAGGTGAACTGTAATAATTCAGATGAATTGGTGTACAATTTTCCGAGTTCAAATTCACCACTTTGTAACATTTGAAAAAGTTGTAATTGCAGTTGAATCGCTGAATATAATGATTCCGATCCAGTAAGATATCATCGACATAACAATCATTTCTGCAGTATATGACATAGGAAATCGTTCATGTTCGTCGTTGGCTAGTTGTTGCACCTTGTTTCAAGGTATGGCGCTGATGCAGCCGCATATGTCACTTTAGTGAGTTTGATATATAATTATTAGACTGTCACGACTATCTCTCCAAATGATTTGCTGGAATCGTTGATCATTTTCAAGAGCTTGTACCTCACTTAATGTCACTTAGTGTCACCTGTTAAAGTCTAAAATTAACTAGGAAATGTTTCTCACACTTTTTTTTGTCGGATGTTAAATGTTTGATTTCTGGAACTTTTATAACTGTAAAAATTTCCCATGTTTAGTCGGTGGGTGTTGTCAGAATTGATCGCTGTATTGCATGTAGTAATCTGTGATCTTCTCAGCGACAATTCAGACGAAAACAGTTTTTTGCTAAATTGGAATGTCGTTGGATAGTTTGATTTGTTCAACACACAATAGTTGGGAGAAAATCTCCGAACCGAGTAAGACGATATTAGTAGAACTTTAAGAAGAAATTTGTATTCAAAGTTTTCTTGTCCAAACCTATAAGAACCACAATACCCGAACGAATAATATTATTATAGAAGGAACTATAAGCTTCTTAATCTGCTATAGGATAGCTACAGTCAGAATTTATGGTTAGATGAATTACCATCAAAATATGGCATATAGAAAAGTACCAATTAGTTTCACAGTCGCACTAAATTTTTCATTTTGTTTTGCTTTTAATAAATCCGCGTCTTTGGTTACTGCAAGTCATTAATTTCTAATCTTCTTGGAGATAGTTTAGGTGATAACTATCGGCTATAAGACCTTAGTGCTCTAAACAATGGTGACATCTATTTGTATAATTGTAAGGTAAACAGTTAATTTTGAAAGACACAGCATTGCCAGATTCTAAAAAGTAACACAACATCAAAGCGTCCCAGTATTAACCACAGCACCCTAAAACCTAAGGTTATTTACTATACTTAAGTGGTTTGATATTTATAATGCGCGTATTGATGATCATTAATCTGTATATCGATTTCGGTTACAACACATTTCGAATATTTATCGCAAATTTTTGGAATTAATGAAATTTCATGTATGCTTCACGCTAGTTCTATTATTATACAGTGCACCCTAATTTTCTTTGTTTCGTTTACGATTCATACAAAAGAAGGACGAAAGGAAATGTAATAATAACATTTTCCGAGATTAATACCTTTACCCTAAATTTATCCCGTTATATATATATATATATATATATATATATATATATATATATATATATATATATATATATAAATCGTATATTCATTTCACTTGTTGTGAAAATTCATTGCGGGACTAAGAAAAATACATATACATACATATATCTGTTTGATTTTTGTATTTCATTTTCAATACAAATTCTCATCCTCAATCGTTTATCCATTTTTACTATTATTATTATCATCAGGATTTAGAAAAGAAAATCAACTCCCTCACATAAACAAAACAAAAAAAAATATAAATAAATAAAAGCTTTACTTTCAATTTTCAAATAAACAGGAACAACAACAAAAAGAAAGCAAGATTTTCTTCTTTATTGTTTATTATTACTTGGGTATTATAGGTTTTTCAATCGATTCAAAACCAAACAACAACATCATGATCATAATACGTTCAGTATAGTATATTGATTTTCCCGCTCGTCTGAATATGTGTGGTGCATGTGGAAATTTATTTATCTTAATGGAATTTTTTTTTATTTTCATAGTTTACCTGTGGTGAACGGCACTATATATAAATTAAACATAAAATGATAAATTTTATGCTATAAAAAGGGGATTGCATAATTATAGTCTTCACATAACACAAACTGGTGAAAACAATTAAGGAATTAAAATTTTGCTTGTTGCCGTTTAGTTTTATATATTTATGTACTCGGTTATATGAACAGTACTGTGCAATGAAAACTGGACCGTTAGACTATTTTCTGAGTGTGTGTGAAAAAATTAAGCAAATTTCATTTATGGCGACAATTTTACCGCCAAAACATTGCTGGACATAGAGCGAATGAATAACCCTAATTTCACAAAATGTAAAAGCACCTAACATTTGGAAGGCCAGCATCAAATCAGTGTTAACAAGGAAAAATATGGGAGCTTAAACGTTAAATTCCCTTAAAACGACTAAATAATTGTACAGTAGCCTTTCTTCCGAACCTGATGAATTCTTAAAAATCTACAAATAAATGATGCTATTCAAGAGGACTTCTTCAAATACAATAGTTAAGTATGGTAACATAAAGTAACGTAAAAAGATGAATGCTAGAAATTTCAACATTAAAAAAATGGAATGGAATAAAAAATCTCCCATGCCAGTATGCCTTACTCAGAAGAAACGAATACTAGAAGAAACAATAAACACAAATAATAACAACATAAATATCGGCTATTGGCCATTGGTACACGGACACGAATTGGAAACTGAAATATCAGAACTCTAAAAAACATCAAGGTTAGCTCAAGTACAGAATGAAATGAAGCGATATAACATCGAGATATTGGTCTTAGTGAAGTAAGATGGAAAAATATGCAGACATTACAACCAGCACAGGCACCTGTAAGCTGTACAGTACTCTTGGACATCACCAGATTGAAGAACTAAAAATCAAATTGATTTTATCAAATTGAGAGATTGAAAAATACTGACATCAAAGGTACATTCAATTAATTGCTCCAACTCAATCTCCCAAGGAACAAAACCATCGAACAGAAATAAGAACAATAGCAAAAGCCTCCTACGTTAAGACGGCTACAGATGTGTTTGGCTACCAAAACTACAACAGGAAATCATGAAGAAATAGGACTACAACAGGAATTATAAAGAAAAAGCAAAGCAAGTGAAGAAAATGGCAAGAAATGATCACAGAAAATGCACCAAAGACATTCTGCAGAGCCAGCAGCAACAAATAAAAACATGCACACGAAACATGCATCAATGTGTAAGAAGAGTCACCGGAAGAGTCACCGGAGTCAACGGAACAGATGACGAACAAAAATAAGAGCTTCCTGATGGTAACTATAACGACCCATAAATACTAATCTATAAGAAAATGTAAAAAAAAAAGAAGCCACAGTGGAAAAATAAACGGCTACGACCTGAGGCGATTATGATAACAAGGATAGGAGATAGATATATCATATACCAACATGTTAAAGGAAATTAAATCGGAAACCGAACTTAGAGAAATCGAAGAATGCGTCAGTAAAACAAGACTGCAAAAGGTGACTTACTCCTTACTCTGCAAAGAAACCAAACGGCCGAGCTAACAACAACAAAGAAAAACACAAGGAGTTTCTTCAGGAGTCCGCACGCATAAAATTACTGTACGAGGAAAAAGCTATTAAATGTCTGGATCTCAACGAGGTATAACCACAAAAACAGAATTAAATAACGCTCTTACTACGAAGTACCCTAAGATTGGAACCCAGACTGCTACGCTCCACCTAGCATAAACCTGGTCAAGTTTGAAGACTTACTGGAGCGGCTGCTAGATGACGCTAGAGTGAAAATACCCATTATAATTGCCGGTGATTTTAACGCCTGGCCAGTGGAATGAGGCAGTAAAAAGACGATCAGAAGGGCACGGCTATATTGGAATCCATTGCTTATCTTAACCTAGTGCTGCTCAATCACGGTACCACCAACACATTTGACAACGGTAGAGGTAGTTCTATTATTGATATAGCGTTCGCAAGCAGAGCACTCTCAAAACAATTAGTGTGAAAAGTATGTGGAGCCATTACCCTAAGTGATCACATGGCAATTGTAATTGAGGTGAGATAACAAGCAAAATTTGAAAGAAAGAAAATACCCCAAGGACGCAAAAGAATGGCTGGATGATCAAAACCTTAGACAACGCCATGCTGGAGCACATGCTAAACTATGTTAAAACAGTGGATGGAACGGTAAAGCAACAAACAAGTTGTATAATGCGAAGCCTATTCAATGCATGCGATGCAGCAATGCCGAGGAAAGGTCTTGGGAACAATAGACCTCCACTCTACTGGTGAAATAATAACATTGCTGAACTCCGAAGTATCTCCGGTCAAGGCGATCAGAGAGCAAGAGGGGCGGACGAATACCTGTTGCTACAAATCGAATATAAAATTAAACGTGCTCAACTCAGAAAAGCCATATTGGAAAGTAAAAGTGATGCTTTTAGAGTGCTACTGGGGGAAGTAGAAAGCAATCCATGGGACATGGCATACAAGATCGTTATGAAAAAACTGAATAGTTGTATACCTCCTGCGCCTGTTAAGTCTAAAATTATGCACAATATAGTTGAAACACTGTTCCTTAGGCAAGCAGAACCAAGTTTTATGTGGAACTGCATCAGCATAAATGAAGAAATCCCACCCGTTACTACTCTGGAGGTGATAGAAGCAGCAAAATGGATAAAATCCAATAAGAGCCCTGGGCTTGGCAGGATACTAAGCACCGTCTTAAAAACTGCGGTACTGGCCAAACAAGAAGTATTCAGTAAACTGAAACTGAGTAAACGAAGGAAAATTCCCCAAGAGATGGAAGAGTCAAAGATTGTTACTCATACCAAAAGGAGGTAAGCCACCACAACAGCCCACATCATACAGACCTATATGTATGTTAGATACTACCAGTAAGCTGCTTGAGAGAATTATTTATACCAGACTAGAGTGAAACACGGAAGGTACTTCCGGGCTACATGATGAGCAGTATGGCTTTAGGCAAAAGCGTAGCACAATTGATGCTATTGAAAAGGTGTGTCACATAGCACGCATTGCATTAGCTGGTAAAAGGTGGAAGGAAGGCGACAAACATTACTGTGCAGTAATTGGCTATGGGGACGACATTGCAATAGTAGTAGTGACAAAAAATATTTCACAAGTTACCGCAAGCTGTAACGAAACGATATAGCACATAAGAAAGTGGCTACAATCAGCGGATCTGCAACTTGCGGAATATAAAACCGAAGTGGTCCTTTATTGAAGCCAAAAAAGCCAAAGCCATTTACGTTAAAAAACACGAAATAGAAGAAGCTATAATTGAACCGGATAACGAGGAATGTTTAGCCGAATGGCAACCTAGATGGAGTCAATCTACGGAAGGTCGGTGGACGTACAAACTTATACCAGAGATCAACCCATGGCTAGAGAGAAACCATGGCGAGGTCAACTATCACCTCTCTCAATTTCTATCGGGTCACGGGTATTTCTGAGAATATCTTCATAAATACAAGTATGTCGAGGATTAATACTGCTTATACTGCGATAATTAAATTGAAAACGCAGAGCACATTCTCATGGAATGCAAAAGATTCGATGAGAAGCGAAGGCGTATGGAAAATATAATAAAACAACCAGTAAATCCAGCCGGAATAGTGCAATATATGCTGACCTCCAAAGAAGCATAGGAGGCAATGAGTGAAATTCTTGTAGAGATTATGAAACTCGTGCGATGGGACGAGCGAACTGCTTACCTTTTGAGGAGTCAACAATGAGAACTGGGACGAAAACTTAATAATATAGTAAATTAATCGAGTGCAAGTAAGTCACCGGCCTCGCGAAGGAATGCCTTAATTGGTGGTACCGCGGGGGTAAAACAGGTCAGTGAGAACGGAGATGGTTTTACACGGTAAAACCCGTTGTCGTACGGAACACCAGGTTCCTACGTCTTTTTTAAGATATCGGTCTTCTTACGTAAAACAAAAAACAAAAAAAAACACATTATCAACCAAGGAACCATCGACAATGTTGGCAAATTCGTATACCTTGGTTACACAGTAGCGAAAACAGGCGGAATTGAAGAGGACATCAACCAACGCATCAACAAAGCAACAAATACATTTAATGTGCTTTACAACATCTTGAATGCATCCGTCCTGTAACAAACTACAAAGTCACGAATGTTCAATGTCCGTGTGAAAGCAGTGCTGCTGTATGGCTGGATTTATTTGTCAATAAATGCCTTAGGCGTATAATACAATCACAAATAAGGCACTTCTGCAATAACCTGACAACGGACGGTGCTAGCCGGAACAAAACATCGTAAAACATAGGGAAACTGAATGCAATAGCCCCGAATAGAGTATGATGTACCACTCTAGTAAACGCCCAATGCTCCTAAATTAGAGATAAAGGAAAAAAAATCTCATCTGCCACACCTTATCAAAAGCTTGTGCTATAGCTTGTAGTAGCTTTGTACGACATAACTTCTTCTTGGGGTTTGCCTTGTTTTGGTATCAATATTACTTCTATTGTATTGGGAAATATCCAGTTTTAAGGATATAAGTAGGTAAGACATCGAATACCCATATTTGGCAACTCTTGCAAAACCTTTCCTGTGACAATATCATATCCTAGCCTTTTAATGATTTAACTCTCTCTAGTATCACTGCTCTTACTTCAAAGATAGAAAACTTCGTGATTGTATTTGATTCATTTGCAATGGAAATTCCAATTACATTTAAATCTATGGCATCATATTTTCAACCGTTGCATTGAAGACTGATTGGGCTGTTAAATTTTTGAATTTTTCGTTGGGTGATTTTCTTTGGTATGATTTTCATCCGAAATTTAACTTTTAATCTTTGAGTTTTGGCGCATATATATTGTCCCACTATAAGAAGCTGATAAGATGGATTGGGATTTGCAGCGGGCTGCGACTTCTCCACTCTTTTTTCTTTGAAGGGGGGAAATCTGCGTTTTTGTACTTTTTGTAAAACGCTGCAACCTCTATAGTAGACTGGATGACTACCATTACAGAGTACGCATTTGGCCTCTGTACCCCAGAGGTATGTACACCAACGGTCCTTACAAAAGAGTTCCCTTTGACTCTACAATCTGGGTCTATTATTGCAGTACATTTTAGTATGCCCTTACCTTTGTGACAAGTAGTGCATTGGACCACAACCCGCTTGACATGGGGCTTTTCGATTTGTACAACTGAATGCATCAGTCTACTGATCGAATGTATGTCTTTATTTGTTTCCCGCACTTGAAGCTTGTCTTTAAAGAATGGTAATTCCTGGTAGGTTTTGCTCACCTTTTGTTGGACCAGAACTGTTGGTCCGTGAGGACTCGTGCCTCTACTCTTTATGCTAGCCGTGGTCCAACCTTCTTCATCTCCAGACATAGATAAGGAAGGCTAGGGTAAATTTTGGATCCTAGACCTTTGAGATTATTTCTATTGACAGTAGTAACGAGGTCTTAAAGAGATTTGCTTATAGTTGACAACGGTGATTTATTTATTAAATGAGATAACATTTCTATTGATTTTAAAGCAATGTGTGCAAGATGTTTGATAAAACTTACAGAAGGGCAAGGCACTAGCGTGCAAAGCTAAAAGAGTAACTACGATATTTCTGTGATATATTACTTGTGACATTTGTTCTGGGACCGAAGCACTCCCAACTCTTTTGCGGTTAACTTAACGTCCTACTTTCCGCCATTTCTAGTTAAATCGAAGACGCGTGAATACAGGTTCACATTAAATATTCATCTGCACGTTGCAAATCCCTTTTTCAACCCTCCTCCGTTAGGATTCGAACCCGGTACTTCCCGACTTAAACACCGCAGCTTTAATCACTGCGGCAATTGTTCGGAATTACTTGTGTAAATAGTAAATACTAAATATGCACAAAATTGTTCAAGCACAGCATTAACGTTTTTTACTCAGCAGAAACGCAAAAACATCCAAATGCTTTACAAGAAACATAACCTTAAAAATAAAAATAATAACAAGTTAATCTGCCACATATTATGATACTTAATTATGATACTTATTATGATACATTAAGATAATTAAAAAACCTATGAATTTTTACATTCAAGCCTTCAACAAGGAAACTAATAAGGGAAGACAAAATCCTTTTATGTAGTCTAAAAGTAGTTCTAGGTAGTCTACTATTTCCTTCGCTGGCTAAGTGGCCTTCTCCAAAATTGTATAAAACTGTAATGTGTATATAATGCAAAGGAGAGTTATGTCGGGACGTATTTTTTCAGTTTAACGGTTATTTCATTTGATTTTGGTGTTAAACAATTTTTTTTAATCTGCAATTCATACACATTTTAGAATTTTGTGTATATTAAGATGTTCCGACGTGTTTTGAGAGTGTTGATGGACCATTTTACTCTTATTTTTTTAATTTGAGTTTTTTCTTTTTAGATTTGTTCTTTTTCAGTCTTAAGAAGCGGTAGTCTTAAATGCATATTAAAAAATTCTTAAATGAAAAGTCTTAACTGTCCGGATTTCATTACACTGTACTGTTTATGTTTATTTACTATATATATGAGGGGTGCATTCAAATTATTTTGATTTGTGTATAGTGTGTAATGCAATACGTGGAAAAAACAATTTCTATTTTCACAGTTATAAGATGGGAAAAAGATTTCCCATTGTTTTTTTCTTGTGTTTTATTTGAAATAAGTTAATAGTTCAGAATGTAATAATCATGAATTTTTAATGCATCCATGTACTATATACCGTGAGAATTTTTATGCTTAACAAAACACCATTATTTATTAACACGCATAATAATAACATATATTTTGTTATTTATTTAATGTATGTCAATTGTTAATTCACCTGAACATGTTAGAACAGTAACAGAGATACAGTAACATTTTCATTAAAATTTAAGTTGTTTTCATAATGAGTGGAAGAGGAAGTGTCATGTAATAACACATTAAGATAATTAAAATATGCGGGATTGGTTTAAATCTTTGAAATTTGTTGAAGTATATAGCCCATTTGAAGTTATTATACATACTTTACCCTTTGGTTAGAGGTCACTACCATGCCTCGTAAAAGACTTCTAAACGAGAATGTTATCCTTCGGAACAAAGGTTGGATCACTAGGCTGACTATATCCGTGTTCCTAAAAAACTTCAATGTTAAATAGTTCAACAAAAGGAAATATCTCTCCAAGAAACTCGATGGCCAAAAAGTGGAAATCATGTGACCCAAGGCTATACATTGCTTTATAGTGAAGATGACCTCGGCAACCTTGGTGTTGGATTTTTTTCTTGAGGTCGAATGATAAGATAATGAGCCCCAACGAGTACGTTGACCAGTATTAGGTGTCTTCGAGGTGTTTGATGCATGCCTAAAGCTTTATCTTGCTATAAGGGCAGTACTCATTAAACTACGCCAGCTCGATTTCGAACTGTTGTTAGGCTTTTGTAACAAAACGGAATAGGTTTCGTATTGGTCGGCTTCTCGTTGTGATAATATTCCGAACATATGTATCTCCAAAGATGTGCGTGATCGAGTCATCTACTCTTCATCTCAGCCACCGATGGATAGTTTTTCTGCAGTAGGAATTGAACTGCCAGTGTAGTAGTTGCAATATGAGTTCGCATTTGATCGGTGCTACATTACTGCAGGCCTGCTCAAGTATTTAAAGTAGGTAGTTGTTTTCGTGGTGGTGGTATGATGGATTCAATCTCATCTTTGTCGATAATGGGTTTTTGTAGAGCCAGCCTTGATACTTTGGTGGTGGTTTTCTTGAATCTTGACATTAGGATTGACGTTAGTCAGCACATCGTACTCTGGGTGGATGACCCGGCCTAACTTCCATCTTGTTGGTGTTTGCAATTTATCCCGGAGTATAAGAATACCTCTAGGTGTTAGGCTTAGTTTCTCTTGATGCCTGTGTACGAATATTTGCACCACTTTGATGGTGTTTGTAAATCAATACGCTTAAAAAATATATCCTCAAAACCTTATAAACATACAAATGTTGTATCGGCAAGATTTTGCTAGATGCGATAAAGGCTAAGATGATTCGGTCATTTTCTTCCGCAATAATGTTCGCAGCATCATTCTTTGTTGGACATACAACGATTTTAAAAATGATGGATAACAACCTCCCCAACAAGATAAACCGTATTCCATTTTAGACATAACCAAAGCGTGATACATGATCTCCAGCACAAAAACAACGCAAACATCGCGAAAGAGGTTGAAAATTCTAGATGTTGATGTAACATAATGTTTCAAATTATTGACATTAGTCTTCCCATTTAAGTTAGAATCCAATTCATCATTGAAACAATTTCAGTAGCAGATTTAGCAGCAGAAGCTAATGCTAAATCACCAGCAAACCCAGTGCAATTGCCTTTCAATTCAAGTTTGAAAATATAATTATTTTATTCAAAGTATGTTTTGCAGTTTATATACTATAACTGGAATGCCATGCAATCTACCGGTGGTGATCTCAAAACTTTAATTCTCTTGGTAATCGAATAACCTTTCCACTACATCACTTAACTGTGAATATAAACTGTCGTTTGTGTTTGTGGCATCAGGTATCGTTTTTATTTCCTGATTTGATATGGGAAATCTTCCGACCACTTTTAATAAAAATCCCTTACAGATTCAACCCGGCAAATTTTTTGGAATGATCCACTGACATTATATTCCTACATGGCTCGTTCGTCAATTAAGCTCTTTGGTATCACTAACAGTAATTGCACTTTTAGCACCAACTCTCTTCAAATGCACGCGCTCTCTTAGTTTTTTATTGTGCTTTTAGAATGTGAGATTTTCCAGCATTCTCACTTTATATTGGCCAATGATTGTTTCATTAGACAATTTCTAAATAGGTACATTTTTTAAGCGTTCTTAAGCACTCCTCTTGATTCCTTATCGTTAAAATATATAGGCATATTTCTAGGGAAGTACTGTTAAGCCTAGCTCAAACAATCGATTGAATGTTACAGGGGAGTGCATAATCCAAATGGCCATTGGCTTGTGAGCTTTCATAGCCACTCAAAATTGTGTCTAGGGTATCTTCTATGGGGTGCCGGCCGAAACTGCATATTTTACAACTGGATTTGACGAAACAGGATAATTCAAAACTGGATATTTTAAAACGAGATAAGGTACAAAACGAGATATGGTACAAAACTGGATATTTCAAAACAGTATATTTCGACATGTGATTTAAACTTAAAATGATTTTTTAGGAAAGTTCTGGTATATGGTCAATTAGGGAGCAACTCGGCGAGTTCTAAACCGATTATGATGAAATTTGATACGTAGGATGAAAATAGAATTTTAAAATGATTTTTTGGGAAAGTTCTGGAATAAGGGCCAGTAAGGTTCCATACTTGAATATTTTTAAGGAGAGAAATAGAGTTATGAAGATTTTTTAGTAGGGGCGCTTCAAACCATTTAGAATTTGTTCAGTATACTCTTTTGCATTCGAAAATATCTGATCAGCGTAGCCTCACTCATTTATTTACCCTTGGTGTTGTTTAATTTTTGCCGCAATTACGATTTTGTATACTGGGCTGAGTATCTCATTGTCATTCAGCCTGAAGCTTTTTGTATAGCAAGTTGACACTTTCTTAACCGGTTTCATTTAATCCTTCGTTCTGAACTGTCATATAGCTTAAAACTGTATTTTGGTCGATTCATACAAATAAATATATGTATTAAATCGGGCATATATGAACTCCCCAAGAATTTCCAAGAAATATATTGTTTGTCCCCTTCTGCATATTTTCTGCAATTCTTTAAATTATTATTACTTTATTTGTTGTGTGCATGATCTATAGAATCATGTCATCATCATTACAATCATCGTCTTTTATAACATATATTCGAGTTTGTCTCGTTCCATATAAAATTGACTGCCGTACAAATACATAAATCTTTAATGCGAAAATAAAGGGTGATTTCCATTTATGTTATCCATTGAAAATATTATGTTGTCGAATATCATAAAAAATATTTATGTAAATTGTGTAATATACGTCTTCCGTTTTTTTTTTTTTTTTTTTTTTTTAATTTATGACATTTCTTAGTTTTCTGGAAAATGCAATTAAAAATTATCCATAATATTTTAAGTGACGAGAATCGAGTTCATAAAAATTTATTAAGAATCATAATATATGAATTTGAAAGGTACAGCAACATGATTTTCCGATTTATTGTTCAAGTCTAAATAGTAGAATAAAATATGTATGATTTAAGGGTGTCGAATATTTTTTCAGAATAAGGGATATAATCGTATAGGGGTGCCTGTGGTATGTTGTACATTAGTTTTGGTCAATAAATTTGATATATAGCCGTTAAAAGTTATAAATGTTAATCGAGAATTTTTTCGGTTGGCACTATATAGATATTCGATATTGAGTAGATGAATTTGTAAAATTTACTAATGTAGGAAAGTTCATTTAGGAGTCAACAAGTGATTAAATTATATTATACGATTTATATTGTTAAAGTTATCGCAATCGACCCGGTAGTTTATAGTACATAAAAGATAATTTCGAACCCTTAGTATAATAAAAACAAAATACTAGTGTTAAAATAATTATCAACTATCTTTTATCGACCTGTGCAGATACAGTGCAGTTAAAATACAAATTGAAAAATATAAGGGTGCTAAAGTAATTAACAAGAAACACTAACGAAATAAGCTCCAGCCTCGGTTTTAAAGCTATCACTGTTCAACTTTAACTGATAAGATTTCAATTTTTTGCTAAGCCAACATATTTTTCTAGCAACACCGGGCAAATGAAATATGTTTTATGTTATTGTCGGTGGTGAGTTTACACCCTTAATTTCAAATATTTCTCCCTTTTTTGCACAGGAATGTTAACAATGTTTACCACTTGCTTACCGTTATAAAAATCTAGTTTTTTTTTTTAGTTTAAGGCATTTTTGGTATTCTTCATCTAGTGACAGAACGTTTTAATATTATTACAGCCAAAGAGGGACAAAGTTGACAAATATTCCAATATGTTGTATGTGTTTTTCGGCAATATACGATGATTAAAAAGATTTTTACATTTCATTGTTAGCTCGTACCGAATCAGCAGTCTGGTTCCATCGGATTCGTTTCCGAGCTTGTCTTCGTATTTTTATGAAGAACCCAAAGAAGACAAGAAAACAGCGACCCCCGCGACTACCATTTAGCTGCTCTTCTCTCAGAGATCGCTGGTTCGCCGAACGTGGCCGAGCCAGCGTATACTCATAGACCTTTCATTTCATGAACGAGATCAGGAATTTTCATTAAATTTCTGATTTCGTGGTTGAACAAAACTCAGTAAGTGTCGTCATCGTCGCGTTCGGGGCCATATACCATACGTATTATTCTTCTCTCGAATGTCTTTAACCATCTCTCATACTCGTCTCCAGGGTCCAACTCTCATACCCATACATGATAACGGGTCTGATCAACACCTTGTACAACTTTAGCTTGTCGGTATTTGCAAGGTATCTTGACTTTAGCAGCGGGCATACAAAACACGGTTGCCAGCGACAAGACGCAGTTTTTATCCCCCCCCCCCCCCCCCCAACACAATTATCATGAGTGACAAGGTACCCGAGAACTTGTCACTCCTTTAAGTGCGAGTTTTAAGTGTCTTTAAAACTAGTGATCATATATTTAGTTTTAACTCATTGATTTCGAGACCAACGGAAACTAAAAATCGTACAAGGAGATCTATTGGGGAAGATATTGTCCTGAGGTGTTTCACTTTTACAAAAGATAAATTCTAGCATGAGATAAAAAAGTATCGGTGACAGAGCATCTCCTTGCCGTACCCCAGAGCTAATTGCAAAACCTCCCGATACTTGTTCACGACTTTGACACAACATTGTGATTGCATTACTGTCATTTTACACAAACGTACAAATTTTTCAAGTATTCCCAGACATCGCAAAGTAAACCATATATTTAGGCTATCCCAATGGATTGAGTCATAGGTTTGTTGGAAATCTAAGAACATTTGATGTAAGTCACAAGATGTCTTGTAATATTTAAAAAGAATCATCCTCAACGAAAAAATTTGTAACTGACCGATTCGGGCGAAACCCTCCTTGGTAGTCAACTACAATTTCCTCCGCCAGGGGAGTGATTTTCTCCAATATTATATAAGACAGTAATTTGTATGCTGTGCAAAGAAGAGCTATGCCGCGATAGTTTTCACATTAAGAGATCTCCTTTATTAAGGATAGGGTTCAACGCGGCCACTTTGAATTCAACAAGC
This sequence comes from Tipula confusa, assembly GCA_963556175.1. NCBI lineage: Eukaryota > Metazoa > Arthropoda > Insecta > Diptera > Tipulidae > Tipula > Tipula confusa. Next base: position 68,961,488 of record OY744475.1, on the reverse strand, counting down.
ATAACTTCAAATTATCCGAATATCAAGAGCTTGGAATTAATGCAATCAACCCCAAGGGAACGGTTTCTTTTTAGTGCATTGTCTGTGTGAATTTTCGTAGGATGGGTTCTCTATTGACAATTGCTGGAACATTGAGTAAATTAAAGAAATGATCCTTCCAAGTGTCGAGTACTACATCGATATTAACACGGAGTTTTCAATCCTGGTCGCGAATGGCGATAGACCCAAGTCTGAAGGTATGATAACATTCCGGTGATTCCTTTAAAGGAGTTACGAGAACTGTAATCATTGCTGAGATCTTGTACTGTTAAGAATTCAACCGTTTACCATTCACGCTTTTTCCGTCTATAAATTTACTTTACGGTTCTTCTAACAAGGACTGCTTTGTTCTTCCGTGCGATTGTAAAATGTAATCGGGCTTCGTTATAGGCTATATTATGTTGCTCGACAGCAAGACGACACTCCTCATCAAACCAATTATTGTTGGGTTTAATTTGTACCACACCTAAAGTCGCCTGGGTGGCACTGACAACCGAAGTTTTCAATAACTCCAAAAGAGTTATTCACAAATTTGGCAGCCAATCGATAAGATCTCACAAGATTCCTTATCTTATCAACATAAAACTTCCTCAGGTCACTTAGTTTCTTTTTTGTATATAACAACTTCCTTGTGTTTTGTTGATATTAAGTTGAAGTTCCAGCGGACCGACCTTTGCTCGGTGAAAAGAAAGACAGTTTTTTTTAACTCTTTCGCAAAACAACTTTAATTTCATTTTATTTTATTCTGCTGAGACATATAAAAATCGGTATTACCTAAGTAACCCTCGTCGCTGTCATTATCAAGACATAGAACTTTCATCAGAAGCATCTAACGCTTCTTTCCACACAAAATTATACACGCAACGTTCATTTTCAGGTGGTATAAGAACTTTCAAGCTATTTTGTCGTTTAATACGGGAAATTGCTACGTACATACAACATACCGTGATTAAAGAAAATTGAATCTGACGAAAGCGGAACTTTCAGAGCAAATGTCTTGTGTGATGTTTGTCCAGCAGGCAATAGAGTTGATGCGATCCCAGTAAATGCCATACATTTTACTCTGTGATTTTGGCCACAAAGTAAGTAATACAAGGTCTATACAGTCTATACAGGTCTATACACGAAAGTTTTACCGGTACCGTTTGGTCCATCTATGAAAAAACATTTTGTTTCAACATATTTAGGGCCATTGGCTGCATGTAAAATATTGTCCACAATTTCAATCTGTTTTTCTTGCAGAAGCCGATACATGAGTTCTCCAGTAGCAGCTGGCTCATCAGAATTTAGAACGTCCATGTTCTGGTCATCTTCGTAATTGTCAATGTCGCCCATACCATATCGTTCCACCCAGAAACGAAAATTTCTACCTTCTGTTGTATTTAACTTGAATGCAATAATACGATAAGCACGTTTGATTGTAGCATCCTCAGATCTATTATTTACCTCGTGCTTGCAGAATAAAATCTTCAGCCAACTGAAGTTCAACTTTTTGAATCTTTCCCAGAGACCTTTTGGATCTTCGGGACATCAAAAATAAGAATCTTATATTAGACAAGATTTTCTTTAGCTTGAAGTAACTTGAATATTTTTTGCTTACAACCAATATAATATCGTGCTGTTGAGCGAGACTGGTTTCTACTGAAGTTGCATTGTGCACTTCAACTTGTAACTCTTCGTTTGTTTGTGGTATTGGGGGTTGATCCGGCCAGTATTGGTTGTCTTTGGCTAGCCATGTTGGCCCATTCCACCATAGTTCGTTGTGGTCTTGCACAATTTTCGAGTCAGACCACATAGTGTCTGAAGAAATGGCGATTGACATAATTTCCGTGATTTAATTTACTAGTCGGCTTAGAAGGGCTGCACCCATTAATTCGAGTCTTGATATACTTATTTGTTTGAGTGGTGCCACCTTAGTTTTGGCACTTATAAGAGTTACGAATCCTTTGGATGGGTTACGGATCTTTTGGGTTACGAAGCCATGTATACTGATGCTGGTTGATGCAGTAACACAACGGGGAATCTTTATTTCAGGGGTTTTGCATAAGTCGCTTCGAAGATCGCTCCATAATAATCTCGTTTCTGCAGGTAATTGTTCATCCCAACTAATCTTTTATAGCCATAAACTATGGAATAGTCTTTTTATTCTTACTGTGATTGGAAATAATAGGCCCAATGGGTCGAACACTTTACTAGCTTCGGACAGAAAGTTTCGTTTGGTGTGAATCTGCGTATCTCCTAGATCTGCGTATCTTCTAGATGCGTATCTTCTATTATCTTAGCCAATTCTTTTAAGCATCTAGTGGCCATGAATGAAGCGGACGCCAGCCCATATGTAACTGTTTTTAAAGCATAAGGGCGAATTATTTGATGTTGATCCCGCCACAATATTATTTGATGTTTGGTATCTTCCTCAGCTACTCAAACTTGGCGATACATCTTTTCCACGTCACCTACTAATACATAGCGATGTTGCCGGAATCGTAATAGTATTTTAAGAAGTTTTGACTGTATGTTTGGTCCTACCATTAGCCTTTGATTCAGCGACTCGCCTGTCTTTGATTTTGTGGATGCGTCGAATACCACGCGTAATTTGGTGGTGCTGCTATATTTCTTCAATACGCAATGAAGTCTTGATATTCCTTTAAAAAATCTTGATACATCTCCATTGCTAACAAACTGTACACCGCTTGCTGATAAGTTGATCCAACGGTTATCGATGGTTTTTTAAAAGGCAGCTTGTTTATGATTCTCCCATCGTCAGCCCACCGGGTTGTTGCGTTAAACCAATTTTCACAATCTTCTTCTTCCTTCGTAAATTTGCAGATTTGCGGAACTTCTTCGATTGCCCAAAACTATTGAAGTGTGGTGTCAATATCAACAATGGTTGTAAATGATTGAGCAGTTTCTATTGCATTAGCTTCGTGTCTGCCTACTACAATCCACCCTAGTTTATTATTATGCGCAATTAAACCTGATTGATCTAATCTGCTGGTACCACCTTCAAGTAGTTCGAATACAATGTCGGCTTGTAGAAATATGGGTCAGCCAAACTGATATTTCCTAAATTCTGCAGGCAACGAATGTCAAATTCAAATGCAAGTAATGACGCCGTAATCTTCGGAATAACAAGTACTTGTTAATTGATTCGTGTCAAATTTGGATGTCAGCCGTATTTTGTCATACTCCTTCGAGACGTGCCGCTGTTCTGGGCAAATGCCCAGAAGCTAGGTTTTCAGTTATGAAAGATGCTTGGGAAGTAGTGTCCAACAAAACACGACATGATCGAGGTATGCCAAGATTATCCATTACGTTTATGACTGCCGTAGGAAGAATGGTTTGCAACGTACCCTTCAAAGAAACGTTGTGACTAACAACTTTACTATCATTAGAACATGCGTGATTGGTTGAAATAATGTTTTCTTCGGTATTATGATTGTCTGTGGAGGTTTGAGTTGGTTGCTCTTGTCATTGGAATGGGATGCACTCGCAAAGACTCCAATGCGTCAGTTATCTTTACTAAAAAACCGAAGAATTTTTGTACGGTCGGAAATTCGTTTGTTGTATTTTATTGTGCCTATAAATTGCGGGTTTAAATTACTCAATTTAAACTTGGTGTTTGTGATTTAAGTGAATTGCTATGATTAACCCAAAAAATATCATTCACTATATAGTAGGACCCACTGGAATAGCAAGTGCTTTACATATATCCATTACAATGTCATGTACACTCATGTTTTTGATAAAATGCACACCATACTGATCACTATATCATTACTGACCTTATCACGTTCTTAGCACTCTATACGATCCTAAAAAACAGACACTTCAGTTTCGATTTTATTAAGTTTAACATATAATTGTTTTATTTAACTTGCCGCGTTACTTTTGGCTGTATTTCCCCATTATCGGTTGCTATATCGTACCAGGAGTACGGACCTATGTTTTCACATAAATTTGTCTGATTTTTACCAGCCATAGTCTTTATACGATTATCAAGTGCCTTGAAATCCACAACAACCTTTTTCACCTAGGCTCAAGAAGAAAACCAACACCAAGATTACCGAGGTCATATCCAAAGCACTGTATAGCCTTGGGATACATGATCTCCACTTTTGGGCCATCGAGTTTCTTGGAGAACATCAAGTTCCAAGCGATACTCTTTCATGGCTGATATAGTCCCATCAAACTTGTCTGGTTTTCTTAGCGACTACACCTTACACTTACTGATCCTAAACTGCGTGTCCATTAACATAAGCGTGGGTCGAATTAAAGTTTGGCAATATCCATATTTTCTTTTATTGATTTTTTTAACAGTAAAGGTTTTCAAGGATGCGGGTGGTCAGCCCTTTCTTTAAAGGGCTACCTTTCTTTAATCGACTCTTGTGACAAGCCAAGAATGCTGTGGCGGAATTCTATAAGGATAACATGCTCATTTAGTAGGCATGCGAATGCCCCCAAACAAAGGGGTTGTCCGACCAATAGGGTTGCATAAAAAGAATGGTACCTGTTTTAGTTAATCCTGCCAAAAGTATTATGAATATATGTATATTTCGGGTACCGGTCGAAACTGGACATTTTACAACTGGATTTGACGAAACAGGATAATTCAAAACTGGATATTCTAAACCGTGATAAGGTACAAAACGAGATATGGTACAAAACTGGATATTTCTAAACAGGATATTTCGACATGTGATTTAAGCTTAAAATGATTTTTTAGGAAAGTTCTGGAATATGGCCAATTAGGAAGGAACTCGGCGAGTTCTTAACCGATTATGATGAATTTTTTTTTTAATTTCTACAATATTTTCTGGGGCGTTTAAATAACCGCGAGAGTTGGGTAACTCTTTCGCGGTTATTTAAACGTCCTACTTTACGCCAACGATGGCCAAATCAATGACGCACGAATACAGTTTCGCGATTTTTGAATATCCATCTGCGCAATGCATTGCTCCATGTCAGCCTGTACTGACATAGACGATGGTTCGGCCCATGGATTCTGCACTCCAACGGGGGGGGGGGTCATAGTTGTGTTCATCGTCATCACCGATCGTAATCAGGTGATGAAAAATCCCTTTAGTAACCCTCCCCCGTTGGGATTCGAACCCGGTACCTCCCGTTCCAAACACCGCAGCTTTAACCACTGCGCCAATTGCTCGGTTATGATGAAATTCTATATGTAGGATGGGAATGAGATTTTAAAATGATTTTTTGAGAAAGTTCTGCAATATGGCCAGTTAGGAAGGAACTCGGCGAGTTCTTAACCGATTATGATGAAATTCGATATATAGGATGAAAAAGTGATTTTAAAATGGTTTTTTGGGTAGTTCTGGAACCGAGTTCCTTCCTAATTGGCCGTATTCCGAACTTTCCTAAAAAATCATTTTAAGTTTAAATCACATGTCGAAATATCCTGTTTTAAAATATCCAGTGTTGTACCATTCCTCGTTTTGTACCTTATCTCGTTTTGAATTATCCAATTTTGAAATATCCTTTTTTGTACTATATCTCGTTTTGTACCTTATCTCGTATTGAAATATCCAATTTTGAAATATCTAGTTTTGTACCTTATCTCGTTTTGTCAAATCCTATTTTGAAATATCCAGTTTTAAAATGTCCAGTTCTCAGCGGTTCCCGTATATTTCACCATAGTTTAGTCAGCATAGATTTTTATTTTCAAATATGTAGTATGTAAAATAATGATCCACGACATAAACCAAACCTTACTCAGACGAGAACCTCACAAAACAATAGACACTATTTCAATAACAAAAGTGACAGTAGTTTTATTTCAAAAGATATCATTATATGAAATAGTTTATGATCTCTATACACTTGTCATTTACGTAATTTAGGTGTGACGCAATACACATCATTCAATTGTATATAATTTATTTTAAAGTTAGTAGCGCAATAGCACAGCTGCGATTCACATTATATACGACAATCGAAAAATATGTTAGATAGTAAATTGTTCTTCATTTTAAATAAATCTTAGATAATAATTTAAAAATCCTCCCACTATTTATAGTTATTTAAAAAACAAATAGAACTTTTCTACCAGTAAAATATTTAATAAACTAATTTGAAAATAGAAAAAGGGTTTTTATTTTAAAAAGGGGTGGGATGCGTATCCCTTTCAAATAACAACCAGTACATTATTATGTGTGGAAACTATAAACGAGTCTTTATGCTGTTCAGATAAAAAGTTACTTTGTTCATATATACAAATAAAACCATCATCAATCATCCTCCAACACAGTAATTTTTAAAAATCAAATTTTAAATTTTATGTACGATAAAATCAGTAGATAAAATATAAAAAACCCACATACTATAGTGGTCTACGAGGTTGAAGACTAGCAGTATATTTTAAATGTTGCATTTTCAACAATTTTGATAATTAGAATTAGTAGTAAGGTAAGGCTTTCGTGTTCTCTGAGTGATATTACGACCAATAATCTCACAAATCGAATTATGACATTAAGCCGCATCCTTTAAGATAAGCTATAGAAAATTGACTAATTTAAAATGTAAATTACTTATCATAAAACTCCGTTACATGAAACATATCTCAACTATTATAACGTCACAACATATTATGAGAGTAATGTTAAGCAAATTCGACTTCTATAAACTGAGTAACAGATATAAGAGGTAATTTCCATGTGATCATTTAGGATCAACAGCTATATGTATAAAGATCCTCATAATTAAATAGCAGCAGCTTTTTTTTGTTTTTGCCCAAATGCATGTGAGGTTATTTTGATTATACTTTTTAAGGTAGTGTTTTGTTGTTTATCACATTTTTGACTAGTTCCCTATGCAATTCAGGCCATGATCCAACGAAGTAAATACTTTTGGCACTTTAAATTAATTTTTAACCTCACTGGCATTGTCATTGTTATCATTTGACGTTTTTTATTGCATAAGAATGTCCCCCAGGTTTAGCTTTTATAGATTCTATCACCATCGTGCTTGGTCTAATTAACTGTTCATGCACTATCTATTACTATGAACGGAGTTACAGAACCTTTTAGAAGCCATGATGTTTCTGGAATCATTAAAACTAGTTTGCTTGCTGGCTACGAATGCGCTCAGCTCTATCATTAATTGCTGTCTTTCTTCCTTGACAAGATTTCAGCTGTAGAGCAAATGGTCCATGTTTTCATTATCATAGCCACTCTCACAGCTACTTGCTTCGTTTAACTGGAACCTTTCAAGGTAGGATGCTATTTTGCCATGCCTCGTTAGCATTTGCGTAAACGGTGCAATTTCTCCATACTTTTTTCGATCATCCAGCGAATTGTTCCACCTTGCTTGCCATACATATTGCAATAGATGTTTTTTGCATCTGCCTTTTGAACGAATCAATAAGGTTTGCTTCTATTTGTCCTGCTTGTAATTTAAAGGCCTTCTAGTTTAAGGACCGAAGTTTCTTTTGCTACTCGTTTTAAAATAAAATAAGGCTTCCTTATTACTTTTTGCAATCCTTATGGCATGTGACGTGGCACCGAGCCTTTTATCAAAATTAACCTTTAACTATTTTACGGTTTTGACTATCACCATTCTCCCTCTATTTACAGACACCAAAGGTGATCTTTTGATATCGAGCATTCCTTTAAGCAAGCTCGTAACCGTTTTGGCTTATGAAAGCTCCATTTTATAGCTGTAACACCAATCAGTCATTTTGTTGATAGCACTCTGCGCTATTTCCTGAACTCTTTGTCTATAGAATCTATCAGAGAAATAGATTGATTGAGTAAAGGTTTACTTAACACCTTCTCTTCTTTATAAATCATTCATAAAACTACAGGTTACCAGAGGTTATCGAAAGCCCCAGACACGTCAGGGAAAACTCCAACAAAAAATTTTTTTACTCTGATTCTTTTATAACGTTGATCATTTTCACCAGAGCAAGCTCTGTGGACCGATTTTCTCTAAATCCGAACTGTTTGTCACTATACCTCCCACTTCTCTCGACCACTTACGTCAACCGGCGAGTTATTACTTTCTCGAGTAATTTACTTAAGATTGGTAGTAGTATGATTAGCCTATAGGGTTTTAGATTGGTGGGATCTTTCGGTAAACTATTTTTTAGACACTCGTTCAGGAAGCGCGTGACTGGGCCCTATTTTAGGCAATGCTCTTTGTATTACTTTGACCTCGATATTAACGAGGCCTGGTGCTTTGCCAGTTTTTAATGATATTATTGCGTTCGTAGTTTCATCATTGCTGAACTCTTCCACGTCGCAAGTTCTTGGTACTACAAATCTATGCACTTTAAGTTCTCCATGCGCTTCTATGTCGCTTGTTACAGTGTCATAATGAAACAGTGCGCTCAACAAATATTTTGTGGTATCCTTCCAACACGTAGTTATCAGGCCATCTCTATTTGTTAGGATGCTTAAGACTTCTGGAGTTTTAAGCCTTCCCAAGCAGAATTTATAAGCAAAGCCTCATAGTTCGACATTATACATGCGCACTGTAATGAATCTCTCCAAACTTGTTAACATCGCTCATGTGTTCATTATGGCATGTTACAAAACTGCATTTTTTTAGCAGTCTTGCTGCTCTTTGAGTGCATATCGGGACACCTTGCCTGATGATTCATTGCTATTATGTGCGCTTAGAGATTTTAAAGGCAGGACTATAGCTCGGTGATCACTAGAAGTTGGTAACTTTTCTCAATAAACCACCAGTCACAAGTGTAACATCAATATTTGATTCACTATTGTGACAATAAGTACTTGGCTGACTTTCTTTGTTTATAACAAAAAGGCCGCTTCTTGCAACAAACTCTTCAACGGGGATTTCTTGTTCGTAGTACAACACATAGTACAACACATACACAATGTGAGTCGCCAAATTGTGAGACTCTTAGTACCTCTAGGTTATTATTATTCCTGCATACAGATTATATCAATCTTCTTATCTTGTAGGCATTGTCTAATTTCATGTCCTACGATTTTTTGCATTTTGCATATTGAGTTGGACAATCCCTAATTGACGGTTCATGTGGGCTTTATTCATCATAAATAGTTTTTTATACGACTATGTTGAGGTTCTGTTTATTTGTTGAACATATTCTGCTCTTTGAGGAGTGGTCGAAGGCTTTGTTAGTTGTTTTTACAGCCAACACGTTTAGCCGCTTCCTTTCCATGATTTGTGGTTATGTCAGACCTAAGTGGAGTGCCCGCAAATTGGATCTTTAACTTTGCAGAACTTTGCAATGTTTACGACTATCTCAGAGTCACATTGTGACTCTGAGATAGTCGTAAACTCAGCACGAATACCAACCGATATATACTCCGCGTTTATTGAGAATAGCATTAAAAGCTTTTGGCGACACCGCAATGACCCACTGGACGACCTTGCTGATTCCAGGGCCAGTTTTAAAAACAAACTTAAGATCATCTGTGATTTCAATGTTATTTTGGCTAACAATCGCTGTTTTGATGTCCTCCAACTTTTCTAAGCGGTCCACATCATATAGACAATGATTCTGAGTAATCTCTTTTCAGGTTGCGTAGCTACTAGGTCAGCATCTTCCAAGATTTTATTAGTCATGAAGAACTCAATGTCTTTGGATTTGTAGTTTCTTTTTTTACTTCCTCGCTATTAGCGAAGGAAGCTTCTTTGTCAACAATGGGTTGTACTCTGACAAACTTAACTGGTTTCCATTGCGTTTTCTTGTTATTTTTGTTCTGGTTGGAAACACTTGGCTCAAGTTTCATGGTGCATGAGCATAGGACACCTTATAGTTCTCGAGTTGCTCAATTAGTTTCTTTATAGTGTTTCCACTATTTCCACCCGTTCTTGTATAGTCGACCTTTTAGGCCAACTACTTCGAGGGTCATTGCAAATCCAACATCTCTGATGGGACTGAGACCCGTAAAGCCTATGACGCTCAGCTATGCTTATCTAGCTTAATGATTTAATTTTAGCCTCAAGGACTTTAATCGCATCAGCTAAGCTACTAACTTCATTTACGCCATTTTCTTGTTTGCCCCTGTTTTTGTCTTTCGGGCTTCCACTAGGTTCTGTGACGGCAACATTATTTAATTGGATCGTCACGACGACGCTTTCTGATTCTAAACGGTTCGTACTTTCATATACGGAGCCTCTTCCGCCTAGATTCTTTTGATTTTCATCTCAACATCTTATCTTATAATACCTACTCTGCTTTGTAATTTAGCTAGATTAGTACTGATGTTTTGAATTGTTAAAGGAAATATAATGACGATTTCCATGCGAGTACTTTGTGTGATTGCTATGAAACGGTGGATTCGATCGAATTTAAACGGTCAATTGTTTTAATAAAATTTTATTTGTAATATTTTCGGTGTTAAAGTGAATATAAATAGGATTTCCATGCAAGTACTTTGTGTGATTGCTATGAAACGGTGGATTCAATCGAATTTAAACGTTTAATTATTTTAATAAAATTCTATTTGTAATATTTTCGGTGTTAAAGTGAATATAATGACGATTTTCATGCGAGTACTTTATGTGATTGCTACAAAACTGTGGATTCGACCGAATTTAAACGGTCAATTGTTTTAATAAAATTCTATTTGTAATATTTTCGGTGTTAAAGTAAATATAATGACGATTTTCATGCGAGTACTTTATGTGATTGCTACAAAACTGTGGATTCGATCGAATTTAAACGGTCAATTGTTTTAATAGAATTCTATTTGTAATATTTTCGGTGTTAAAGTAAATATAATGACGATTTTCATGCGAGTACTTTGTGTAATTGCTACGAAACGGTGGGTTCGATCGAGTTTAAACGTTTAATTATTTTAATAAAATTCTATTTGTAATATTTTCGGTGTTAAAGTGAATATAAATGGGATTTTCATGCGAGTCCTTTTTGTAATTGCTATAAAACGGTAGATTCGATCTAATTTAAACGTTTAGTTATTTTAATGAAATTTTATTTGTAATATATTCAGTGTTAAAGTGATTATAAATAGAATTTTCATGCGAGTAATTAGTGTAATTGCTATAAAACGGTAGATTCGATCTAATTTAAACGCTTAATTATTTTAATAAAATTCTACTTATAATATTTTTGGTGTTAAAGTGATTATAAATAAGATTTTCATGCGAGTACTTTTTGTAATTGCTATAAAACAGTGGATTTTTAGCAAATATGGATATAAAATAATTAAATTGTAATTTACAGGCAGAAACTAATGCTATTTATTATATACGGCTAGAAGGAATTAGTTCACTAATAGTTTTGTTTTAAGGGAACCTTTGCAGATTACAGCTGAACATTGGCGCACCGCAGTTGCGGATAAGAAATGATAGCATGCAGAGGAGCTCATTATAATTGTGATTGTCTTGTGCTAACAGTTGTTAAATATAAGCTACTGAGAAACTGGACCAATTCTATCAATCCTACCTCTCTTTTTCCTACACCACAAAATACTAACTATCGCTTGGTGTCAGTATCTGGGTCGAGTCTATCATAACTAACATTCCATCCACTCCTTCGGTTTTGTTATATGTAACACGAGTGTATGGTGGTGCCCGGCATTCCGGCGGTGCCTGGTTCATCCTTGGTTGTACACTCTAATCAATCAATCAATTATTTGTATATGAATTGATCGCCTTAAAATCAAATGATGACTTTGCCTTGCATACAAAGCAAGGTAAGATTTTAGAAGGTCGTTAACTCTCAAAACACCATTATCATCTTAAAATGCTTTCTCTCTCTAGTTTCTCTACTAATCACAAAGAATATATATAACCTAGAAATTCTTCTGAACTGTTTTTGTTTTTTTAAGTACGGCGATAAATCTGTAACAATATGGTATTGTTCTGTTAACACTAAGTTTAACACTTCATTTCCTGCGCATCTTGAGTAAGTCATCAATTAAGTGAAAATAAAATTCGGGCCTTCACTTTAGCTATTCTATTTGCAGTCAAGGTCTTATACTTATAAGTTTTACTCTTTATTTATTTATTTATACTAAATGGATACTTGAACAAATCCCGCAAATTAGATACTATACGATTGATCGAATTCTAAATCAAAAAGGTTCGATTGTGTACAATAAAATTCTACTTTTAACTCTGCGGTGATCGTTAAAAACTGGAATAGAAATGTATACATAATATTTATGCTATAAAAACAAGTTATGCCATAAAATTACGTAAACATTTATAGTTTAACATTCTCAAACGTGTTGGTGAAAGTTAAAAAAACTTTTTTTTGAATTAAATTGATAACATAACATATTTGCAATACATACTAGTTATACAAATACATAAACAATGCTAAGCTATTCAACCTTTTTTTATGTTGGTTTAAACGGAAGTCTATACAAACATAGACAAACAAGTTAACTTGTCATTAGCCGGTGTAAAAAAAAAATCTGTTTTCGTTTTGAATGAAACTTAAATTTATTTGAAATGTGCTTGAAATTTCGTTTATTTCAATATTTAATCTAATCATATTTAAATAATTAAAATTTAGTCAACATTAAATTTTCGAAGGTCAAGGAGCGTACTCAAAGTCATTTTTTAATTCGTCGAATTAACACAAAATTGTGATTTATAATAATTTCGTTTGCTTATTTAAAAAAATCAAAACACGATCTAAATGGGGAAAAACACTTTAAAATTTTAGTGTTGATTTGAAAGTTACTACATTCTTGATGGATGGAAACTCCCAGTTATATTTGTAACTATAGAAGTTAATTATTTTTATTCTTAGAATAAAACTTGAATAAATAATCGATTTAGATAAATAATAGTCGAAACGAATAGGTAAGCCAAATATATTTTGTTGTTTATTTTATTTATTACCTTGTGGCAAGAAAGCATTCACATGCTTATTTTGGTTTCAAAGAAGTCGATAATCAAATTTTTAAGTTACGCTTTCGCTTGCGATTAGTTAAACTCTAAATTTTACGCGATCAAAGATCAAAATACTACTATTTCAATAATCTCAGAGGGTTTATATCGAAGCACACCTGATTGATTACTTTAAAGTTCGTACTTCCGAAATTACAACCAATATAGTTGCTTAACGATGACTTTGGCATCGCACACGATTTTATAGTGGTCTTCACAATTTGAGAACAAAAAAATTTGGACACACCCACCTAAAACTTTCCGATGTCAAATTGAATCTTAAGTCATCCAAGATGTGTTATCGTGCAGGTCAGCTACACATTTAAAAGTATTGGTTATATGTTGGTCCCAGCAAATACACGATGAAGAGTTTTGCACATGTTGCAGGTTACAGATAAACATACCAAACGGTTTAACTGTGAAAATCCAATAATTATGGAACCATTATTGCCAGTAGTATAATAAACATTTTTTTCTTCCTAACTATGTAAATCCGTTAGAAACGTTAAATAATTTTGTTGTGAATGCCATTCAGGTGATTTAATGAAAGGTAAAAGCCAAACCATGGTCTTCAAAAAATGAGAAAGAAGAATCGCTTAACGTATTTATCTCCTAAATCTAGGTTAAAATATACATGTTAACTAGCCCCTTTTTGAACGAATGACAAACGGCTGTTTTACTGTATTTCTAGGTAGAAGCCTTCCATTGAGATATTTCGAATACCATAAAAATATGGGCCTTCGTGGATGTAATTGGATGGAAATTTTCCTAATGTCATTGACGTAGTGATTTTCCATTTGGGACTTAACAACTTTGAACTTTACTGCGAACGCACTCTTAAACAAATAAGCAAACTGTTAGTGTCAAAACATTCAGTAAAGACAACATTTTCATCATGATCAAGTACACGAACGAAAAACATTTAAAAATAATTAAAATTTACAACAAAAATTTGTTGGTCGTAATTATCGTCCCAGTAGAAAGCAATTCATAGTCTAGTGAAAAAATTGAGTTTAAATATTTGCTGCTGGATGTTCCCGTGCCAGTGAGATAACGGATTGGTCGAACTGCCGAGAATATTGCTGCCGTTCAAACGGCCCTCGCAAACAAACCAAAACAGTCGATTCCACGGCGTTCTCAAGAATTGGGTATCGCTCAGACCACTCTTTGGCGAATTTTGCGAAAGGATCTTGACTTGCATTCTTATAAGATCAAGTTAACACAAAAACTAAAGCCACTCGATCATATGAAGTGACGTACATTCTCGAATTGGACTTTGGAAATGTTGGAAGAAGATGAACAATTTCATCGCAAAATCTTCTTCAGTGATGAAGCGCATTTTTGACTAAACGGCTTCGTCAACAAACAGAATATGCGTTAGTGGTCAGATGAAAACCCTTATGTGCTTCAAGAAACACCACTTTATCCACAAAAGGTAACTGTATGGTGTGGTTTTCATGCAGGTGGTGTCATTGGAACATTTTTTTTCGTTGATGAAAATGACTGTTACGTTACAATGAATGAAGATTGCTACAGAGACACGTTGTAACGTTTTTTTTTTCAATTGCATGAGCTAGACATTAATGATATGTGGTTTCAACAAAACGGTGCGACATGCCAAACAGCGAATTTATAACAATCGACTTATTGAAATGTAAATTCAATGAACGTGTTATATCCAGAAATGGTCCTGTCGATTGTCGATCGTATGATTTAACACCTCTAAATTTTTTTTTTATTGGGCTACATTAATCTATTTGTCTATGCTAACAAGCCGGCGTCGTTAGAGGAGCTCAGAGCCATTATTAAACGTAAAAGTAAAACTTTTGGCAACTAATAAAACTATAATGTTCGGTGTAGATCGAGAGCAGTGAATTGCCTTTGTGTACCTCTAGGTCTAGATCTAACTTTTGGAAATTTGTTGACTTGATTCTAAAGGAATTACAAAGAGTCCTAACGAACGCAGATGATCAAATCTTACACATGTGGCAGGTACATGTGACCTCGAATTTAAGCATTTACATCCCATTCAACTTGTTTAAATTTCGATAAATGCTCTCACTGATGACTTGTAATACTTTGTTAGGTCTAAAATTATAAAATTCAAAAGACCTATCACAAAGATTGATCTTCTTCCAATTGAAAAAAAAATTAACCTAGTAAGATCGTCCGAATCCAGCTTCAATACACAATAATGGAAATTACACATCGTTCAATAAGTCCCGTGACTAACTACTAACACAACATTTCTTGGCAAAATTCTTCTTTATTCAACTTAATCTCCTTCAACTGCGATACAATCACTTAAACGCTTTTCTAACTTTTTTATGCCATGTGTGTAGAATCAGGTAGGAATCAGTAAAGTGAAATGGAAGAACTGTGATGAACGTACCACAAGTGAAGGAAATTACCTGCAATATTCTCTGGGCGAGATGATACACACGAACAAGGCGTGGGCAATTTAACAATATCCAAAGCAAAGCGGGCACTAATGGAATGGAAACCAATTAATAGCAGAATAATCGTAGCAAGATTCCATTCACAAATACGAAAGCATAATTCAATAATATGCCCCAACAGAAGACTTAGACAAAGTAAGCAAGGATGAGTTTTACGTACAACTTCAAGCCACAATCTCAAGGACACACATAAATGATGTCAAGACAACACAAAGAGCACAAATTGGCTCAGATAACACCGACCTAACAACCATCATGGGTAAACAAGCATTGGACTTGCGTAATAAAAATGGAGAACGTCTGCGTCATAAACCGGCTGTTCACAGAAGGCAATAGATTTTGACACAAAAAAATAAACAAATAGACATAGACGTCACCTGATGGCAAAACAAGGAACCAAATAGATCACGTAATGATCAACAAGAACTTTGTCACGTCATTACAAGATGTCAAGTTAATATCACACAATTGGTAATATCATAGTTCTAAATAAAGCTAGTTGCCGTAAAGCACACCAAGTCAAATCGTAAGAAATTTAATACAGACAGATTAAAAGATGTCGATACAATAAAAACATTCTGCGAAGCGCTCAAGCTCAAACTCCAAATCATAATGAAACAGCTATCAATGTAGAACAACAGTGGAAACAAGTCGAAGAAGCCTTAATCGAAACAGCTATACTAACACATTCGGGAACTAAGAATACAGACACAAACCCTGGATCAGTAATAATACTTGGAAAACAATTTAAGAACGTCGATAACTCAAGTTAAATGTGCCAATAAAACACGTCAGAACTGAAACGTCAATACGCAGATACGGCACGTGAAATCAAGAAAATGGCAAGGAATGATCCTAGACAGTACAAATCTGGCCAAATCTTAACAACAGATGAAGCCCCATTGAAGAGGTGGAACGAATATTTTGGAGAGAACACCACCAACAATACACAAATCTTCGAATTAACAACTTGCGTTATTAACAAAACTAGCAACACTCCACCAACGGAGCGGGACGGACAATATACCAGCTGAAATATTTAAAAGGGACATATCCACAACTGCAAGTGCTTTTAGTTGCCAAATTAAATAGCAATCGCGGCATTGTTTAGATAAACTAGAGAGATTATGTTCATACCAAAAACCACACTTTGATTAGTGAGGTTCTAAAAGATCCACTAGTCGTAGCAGTGGTTGATGGAGCTCAGCAAGATGGTACCACCACACCCGCTATTTGGAGGAAGGTGCAAAAAGACTTTGGCCTCCTCGTTCCTCAAAGTTATGTGGGAGAACCTTGGAGTGCCTCCTACATGTCAGGATGGAGGTTGGTATAGGAACCATGTCAAATTGACAGCCTGTGCTGATCAGAGATTTCTAGATCATTATAAAAAGGCGATCAGCAGCCTTGGTGAGATTTGGCCTGGAGCCAGGCTCGATGTAATTGCGTTGGAGAATATTCCTAGTAGGGCGAGATCACGTGTGTGGATCGCGGCAGAACCGAGTAATCCAAAGACTATTTTGGAATTGTTGTTGATCACCAATTCGGATTGATACACAGGCTTATCCTGAAAAAACAGAGATAACGACTACATTGGACACCAAGTGGTCCTTATCAATGGAATCACTTTGCGGACTCGGTATTGGACTCTGACTACAGAATCCGGTTCCATTGTGGCGGAGGTTGTATTTAAGCAGTAAACTGTTTAAATTTATTCAAATCAACCTTCATCACTGTAAGGCATCGTCAGCTGCTCTTCTGCTCCATATACTAAAAGATGGCATTAATGTCGTCTTGGTTCAAGAACCATGGGTCAATGAGGATAGGGTTCTCAGGCTCGGAGTTTCTAATTATAAATTATTGTTTGTACAGCAAGAAGGTAAGATTCGATCATGCATTCTTGCAAAAAGCAAACAAAATATCTATCTGTTAGCAAATTACAGCTCGTACAAAGGAAACCTCTGGTTTGTATCAACGTACCTGCCGCATGCTGGGGTAAACTCTCCTTCTGCACATGTCCGCGGTTTAGTAATGGATGCTCAGGTACGGAAAAATATAGTCACCCTTGGTTGTGATGCGAACTCACATTATACGATCTGGGCAAGCACTGATACAAATAAGAGAGGTGATTCTAAGTACTAACCTATCAATCTGTAATGCAGGCTAAAGCCCACTTTTTTAACAAAGACCAATTGGGATACCTTCAGAATCATTTTAAATAACTCTCTACCAGGATTGGTCCCTATAAATCTCCTGAATCAACACAGGAGCTGGATGCCATGGTAGACCGAGTGTCCGATGCTTTTAATGTAGCTACTTCAGACTCATTTTCTTTTAGTAGACCAAAGGGTAAACTTCGTCCACCATGGTGGTACTGATGGAACAACAAGTAACGCGATTAAAATGTAGTGACTCTTGAAAATCGCGAAGAGAACAAAAACCGACATGGTGAAGCAGCTATAGGCTACGAAAGATTACTATCCACTGCTCTGGTCATTCCATGTTATCTCTAACGACCAGATGGCCTATGGACTACAACGGGTAAGGAATCTTTGGAGTTTCTTCTGGAAACTCATATTCCGGGTTGTTCCGATCTCCTCCTATTTTGCCAGAGGCTAATAGGGCTACTGGCCACGCGGGAAAAATTGTCAACAGGAGAAATATCTTGTATACTCTTGATCTTCTTGGGGAAATCGGTGGATACTGCTCTTTATTCCCTCTTATGTCCTATTCGCGAAGTCTCTCGAATATAAGGAATTTCAGGAATTTTTTGGTGACCTTTTGTGATGTAGAGGGTGCCTTTATAATGCCAAACCATAGGCGTTCACAGCCACTTTCAAATTTAGGGTTGGGTGTGGCACTTTGAAGCTGGATTGATCAAATGCTCAAAGGCAGGGTGTTAACTGCGAATCTAAGTGTATCATCCATCTGTAAATTTGTAAGTAGGGGTACACCGCAAGATGGTGTATTATCCTTCCTTTTTTTGGGATTTAACCCACTTAAGTTAACCCACTTAAGACTGAACTGGAAAAAGAGAAAGTATAAACTTCCTCGTCTTGACCCTCTAAATCTTAATGGAGTTGTTTTGAATATCGCAGATAAAGTGAATTCTTGTGTCTTATTTTGGACAGCAAACTAAGCTGGAAGCCAAATATTCTGGAAAGAGTAAACAAAGCTACGATAGCACTCTAATTTTGTAAAAATGCCATTAGAAAAGGATAGGGGCTTAAGCCTCACATAGTACATTGGCTTTACACCTCTGTAGTTAGACCAATTCTAATGTATGGAGTTACAGTTTGGTGGCCCACCTTAAATATACGAGCAAACCAAAAATCGTTGAAGAAAGTGTAAAGAACTGTTGCTTTATATGTATTAGTGATGCAATTTCTCTGTGGTCCTGTAACATTATATGGGCCGCTCGCCTATTCTAAATAATATAGAAATCCCCAAATCTATCGACAATACCATCTCGACATCATCCTTCGAAGATAAATTTCTAACTGATAGTCTTTCCAGAGGGCACTGGGCGTGGGGAGCAGTTTTAAAGTCAGGTTTTATTAACTTTTTTACAGGTGGCTCGAAGAAAATCGATGGAAAGGTTGGCGGTGGAGTTTTATCTAAATCCAGTGGAGAATTAAATCTAAATCTCTTTCCACCACCCTGACCAATGTAGTATTTTTCAAGCAAAGCTTATAGCAATCAAGGAAGCCGTAGACTGGATGAAGTATCATGTAATATCTGTAAGAGATATTGCCATACGGAAACTCAGACTGTAATGGATGGACTCACGCGACAAGGCACCACTTGCCTCATCTTACCATGCAAGGTGGACATGGAAGTTCCTCTTGCTACTTGCAAACTGCTCCTTAAAAAAGAAGCTTATAAAATTACGAACAATAGATGGGCAAATTGTCACTCATGTGCAATTACTAGGCAGCTTTGGCCTATTTCGGACTTAAAAAAGTCTAACCAGTTAACATATTTGTGGGTGTCAAGACTAGACACTCTCTTATCGATAAGCATGCTAGTAGACTTGGTGTTTTGTTTCATGATTACTGTCATAGCTGCAAGGAAGAAAAAGAAGAGAAAACAAACTTAATTTGTTATGCACCTGTCCTAGTCTAGCTCAAAACAGACTCAAATTTTTGGGAACTCACTCTCTGTGCGATCTGACGGACCTCAATAAATTGAGCGAAAGATATATCCACTGCTTCATTAGAAGCTCAAATTGGTTCCAGTAAGGTAGTGCAGAAAACTAAGAAAGCAATTTTAAAAACAAATTTTTAAATTGTAAATACAACAAAGTGGGAATATTAAAAAAAGTTGGTGAATGTTTTTTGCAATTATACTACTGGAAGAGTGCGGAACACAAACAAATTATCTTATTAGAGAATTAATAAATTTAATGGTAAGATGAATTAAAATCATCTTAGACATACCATATCTTAAGGCATCATTAAATAACATGTTTAGTCATGTTATTTAATGATGCCTTAAGATATGGTATGTCTAAGATGTTATTTAAAACCCATTTCTTGGTAATCTCCGAAAAGTAAATTATGATTTTAAAGAGGGCCCTCGACACATCACAAACATAAACATAAAATTTTACTATGGTTGAAAAAAGTTTTACAATGTCACAGGACAACGACTAAAAATTGTATAATTATATTAAATTATAATTGCTATAGGAGCGTTACGTCACGTACAATTATTACGCAGTGGGTAGACAAATTTACAGTGACATTTATTTCATTTTAACTTTTTTATCATTACAATATATATATATATATTTTTTTACCAAAATAAGTACGAGACATATAATAAAAACTTACAAAAAAAAATTCTTAAAAATCTTAAAACGCCAAAGTTTACACCCGTCCTATCGCTATTGCCACCTACACATGAAAATTATAAAACTAGACTGCTCCTTCGATATAAAATAACAAAACAATTCGATTTTACATTAAAAAAAATCTCCTCATCCACATGTATAGCAATAATGAAAATGTTAAATAACTAATAGTAACATTGTATAGTTTATAGTTTATCTTGACACATAAAAGCATAATATAATAAAAACATTTTTAAAATATTTTACCTGTCACACGGTAAATTGATCTAGATTATTTTTAAACGTTTCAATGAAAAAAATTACAATCAATACAGTCATATGACCTAGAATCAGCTCTCTAGACTTGGTATATTTGATTTAACGTAAATTTCTCAGAATTAAAGCAGATTCTTGCAGCAACATTGAAAATAATTTATTTCAATTACCTTCTGACTTCAGTTTAAGTGATACCTATATAAGTTTGGTTATAGTTTTCTGGATTAGAAAGTCGAATAATGATTTAATTGTGATGACTGAGTTCTTAATCAAATGCTTTCGATATATCTAAGATATACTCATGTATCATAGCATAATGGTGGTCCAATTGTGATAATTGATACCTAAATCAAAAGATCTTCATGTCAGTAAACATGTGTTAGATCAGTATCGTTCTGAATCGGAATAGTCGAGTAAATCGTAAATCAGCCGAATAGTCGGGTAAATCGTTTAGTACAGTAAATTAAGATTTTAGTACACATTTACCTCTACTAGTGTCCGAATTCTTCGAAAATAATAATGACACAAGTAATAATGTTTGTGAAATGTCATTTCAAGAATAAAGAGATGCCATATTTATTTATTCTTGAAATGACATTATTGATAAAAATGTGTGGAGAAATTGCCAAATTAGTAAAAAAAATATTTTTTACGGAATCGAAAACAGCTTATGTATAAAAAAATAATTAAAGTTCAAACGCACAACAACAAGAACTCATTTACCCAGCTATTTAGTACAGTATTTGAATTTACCCTGCACACTGTTAAAAAATAGTAAAAAGTACTATTTACCCGACTATTCGACTATAGCCAATGTCATCAAATCTGCTTTTTGCTTACGTTTTAACATTGTTCCTTTATATGTTATCCTTTTATACCTAATACAGTGTGTCCGCCGGGAAGGTATACTACTTTGTTTGTTTATAATTTTTGATTAAATGAAAGAGAATGGATTTTTTATTGATAAATGTTTTATTTAATGTCGGTAATTATGTATGGAATACAATATCAGATAAATGTCCGCCTCTGTTAGCCTCACAAATGCGAGCCGTTTTGAGCACATTTTTCATTACATTCTCACACATTTCACGCGGTATTTCATTAATTTCATCACGAATATTTTGTTTGAGTTGCTCAAACGTTTCTGGTTTGTTTGCATAAGCCTTGCTTTTTAGATATCCCCACAAAAAGAAGTCCGGAGCAGTCAAATCAGGCGACCGTGGAGGCTAATCAACATCACCATTTTTTGAAATAACTTGTTGTGGAAAGAGGTCTCGCAGTAATTCCATTGTAATTCTGGCTGTATGCGATGTGGCACCGTCTTGTTGATACCACATGTTAATCAAGCCCAAAGCATGCAGGTGTGGCGTTAAAAAATATTCAATCATATCACGATATTGCTCCCCATTCACAGTTACCGTTACGCCGTTTTGATTTTCAAAGAAGTAAGGTCCAATGATTCCTCCTGACCAAATTGAACACCAGACTGTCACTTTTAATGGATGTAAAGGTGACTAATGAATAATTTGAGGGTGTTCCATTGCCCAGAACCAACTATTCTGTTTATTCACATATCCATTTAAATGAAAATGTGCCTCGTCACTCATTATGATTTTTTCATGAAAATCGTGGTTGTCATGGGCGAGCTGCAGCATCCTATTGGCATATGTACGACGGCGTAAATGGTCTTGTGGAAGAAGCTCTTGTGTCAACTGAATCTTAAGTGGCCAAACTTGTTCTTTGAAGACCAAGCTCCTGAGCACGGCGTCGAATTAAGGTTGATGGATTGTTTTGAACACTTTCTTGAGCAGCAGTAATGTTTTCAGCCGATCTTGCAGTACGTTGTGGCCCATGTTTGGGCCTATCACTTACAGGCCCTCTTTCTTCGAAATCATTCACTACACGATAAATAGTGCGTTTTGTTGGCACGTTGTTTCTCCCAAAAATTTCACGTAACTTTCTCATCGTCACAGTAATCGATGATTGATTTTGATAAAATGTTTTAACGATTAAAACACGTTAGTTTATCGAATATTTTTCCATAATAAATTTGCCACGTGTCTACTTCACGACTGCCAATTATGAACTGTCAATACTAACGTTTACCAAAATGGCGGCAAAACAAAGTACTATACCTTCCCGGCAGTCACCCTGTATATCAATTTAGAAACAGATGCGTTCGGAGTGGCTTAACTAATGCTGGATGACAATCCACCTTTAAGAAGCTCTAAGCTTACTTGATCATCAACTACCATTTTCTTTATTAGAAAAAAGAGTGAAATATGAATAACAAGAATTGTGTACTATACAATTGTGGAAATAAAAGAGATTACTTTGAAAGGGAGGTAGAATAATGAAATTCGATTCTAGTATGAAAGGAAGCGAATATCCTTGTGTGAATTTATTAGTTACAAGAGTAGAGCTTATGTATAGTAAAATGAACGGCAAGTTGAATAAGGTTATTCACAGAGAAAAGGAAAAATTGGCGAGAATATGTATCCCAAATAACACACAGAACCACATCTAAAGATGTATGAATAGAGCAATGATTTAAATGAGTAATGCAATGATTTAAATGAGTGTTAGATAATTGCAGGTCCGAGTGAGCTACAAATGATGATTTAGTTGTTGAGTGAAATAGCAAATTTGCTTAAGACAATATAAATGGAAATAGAGGAGATTGATTCCCATTCCTAAATGAGATAGAGATCCGAATGTGGCAATAAATTATCGTGGTATACTTATAGTTTGTTGGGGAAGTAAGAAAGGATAATGTAAAGATAATCACAGTATTTTTGGACATTCAGAGGGAGTATGATTAAGTGGCTCCGTAGAAATTACAACAAATACCTTCGAATTTTAGGTTTTCACAAAAAGTATATATGTGGTTTAAAGATTTTATAAATGAAAGCAAAACTATTTTAAATGAAAGTGGCCGTAGGTTAGAGGGAGAAGCAAATATGAACTTCCAAAAGGACGTAAAATACCACCAATTCTGTTCAACCTATATTTTTATTTTTTTATTTTTTTTTTCTTATTTATTTATTTATAATATGCTGCGTGTTCGCAATTACTGCCATGTTTTTAGGTAAAATTGAGTCGTTTTTCAGGTGTTTTTGTAGTCTAGTCAGAATTATACCTTCAAATATTGTGCATAGCAAGCTTATCGGATTATAGGAATCACAGGGACATGCTTCCAAGCTTGTGGATAGTAACATACTATAAAACATGCATTGAATAAATATGATAGAATAATAAAAAAAAATCGAGATCTGTAGCGACTATCGCTACACAAACACAAACAATTATTCAGATATTTCGTGCACATTCATTTAATTCGCTAACGCTGCATGTAAACTCTACATAAATATATATAGAGCGTAAAGTAGCAATCACACATAGCACTCGGTCGCCATGGCCTGATGAGATGACAATTAATTTTTAACAATTCCTAATCAGATCGAAAATGAGCTTTGCTTCGCACACATCTAATTCTGAATAATTACAATAACGACACACACATCCGCCGTCGTGGTGTTTGCTCCAGCTGCAATTCGAATAATTTTGTATGTTCGACGAGCTGATGTGTTATCAGCTAAGCAGGGTATGCTAACAGCCGGTTTGCCTCGATCAATTGAAATGGTCTGATTCTTGCCATTAACTGATACGATAAATTGCTTGCGAAGGCGTTTTATGACTTTGAATGGGCCTTTATAGGAAGGCGATAATTCTATACGAACTTTGTCTGTCCTAATGAAAACGAAATCACAGAACGTAAGTGACTTCGGAACAAACACGTCATCCTGTTTGGGTTGACGAGTGGTGGTAGGCAAAAGATTTGTGTCGCAATTGGTCGAGAACTGTGTCGTTGTTTGAAGCGTTCAACCATGTCATTGACTTCTGGATGGTAAGCCGTTGTACGTACACGATGTGACCCAAGGAGTTTCATTAACTATGTAAATAACTTTGACTCGAATTGGGTTCCTTGATCAGTAAGTGGAACACCAAACCGTGATACATAGTTGCTGACAAATGTAGTGGCAATAGTTGCAGTTGTCATGTCGTTCATACAGTATGCTTCGGGCCAGCGAGTGAAGCGATCTCCACAGGTAAGTAAGTATTGGTATCCATTAGAAATAGGAAGTGGTCCTACGATATCTATATGAATATGTTCGAATCGACCAGTCGGTACTTCAAAACGTCCAATAGGTGATTTAATATGCCTTTGGACTTTTGAGCGTTGGCAGGATAAGCAAGAATTAGCTCAATGGTTAATGACCTTATTTAAACGCCAAAAATAACGAGCAGAAATCAATTTACGCGATGCACGAATCCCAGGATGTGCAATATTATGTAATGAATCGAAGATCGTTCTTCGTAAAGGTTCTGCGATGTATGGGCGATTGTTCCCAGTTGATGTTTCACAGTAAACCTCAATGCCAGGAAAAAGTTCCAGTTTCCATGATGCAACTGTGTGACGTTCGGAACCAGAAAGAAAATTTTAAAGCTCTAAGTCATCCTTTTGTAGCTTAATTATAGTTTGATAATCGAAGTGAGTTTCGACTGTGGCCTGCTCGTTGTCAGTAGGCAACGTTATCCTGTCCAGCAATATGCTGAATGTCCATTGTAAATTGACTTATGTGTAATCTAAATGGCGAGATTTCCTCTAAATGGCCAGTTTTCGACTGAATTGCTCTAATCAGAGGTTTATGGTCGGTGTAAATGGTGAAGTCCCGACCTTCTACAAAATATCTGAAGTGTTTTATTACCAGATAGATGGCAAGCAGTTCTCTGCAATGAGAAGCTCCAATGGCAGTGTTATTTTTGCTAGTTCATCGTTCACTGACGTAAATGCTGCGTTGTATTCGTCAGTTCAGGAGAAGTTCCTTGTAGTTTTGGGTAGCTTAAGCAAAGCGGCTAAGTGGTTATGCACTGGTGCAAGTGTTTGAGCGAGCTTTGGTATAAATCGGTGGTAGTAATTTACCATGCCGAGAAATCGCTGTATTGTTTTAATTGAAATGGGAGATGGAAATTCTGTAATTGCCTTGATTCGTTCTTGTAACGGTAAAATGCCATCAGGAGTAATCTTTTTGAGGAAACGAAGAGTAGATGCCCCAAATATACATTTAGCAGTCTTGATGTGGACATCAAACTCAACTAACTTTTGAAATAGTTGTTCCAAGTGTAGTTTGTGTTCCTCAGACTTTAACGCTACAAGAATATCGTCAAATAGACGAAGGCGAAATCAAGTCCACGATCAACTTCGTTCATAAACATCTGAATAGTTTGTGCGGCATTACGTAAACCGAATGGCATTAGCGTGAATTCGAATAAACCAAAAGGAGTCGTAATTGCCGTTTTATGAATATTTTCAGGAGCTACGGGAATGAGCTGATAAGCCCTGACAAGATCTATTTTGGAGAAAATTGTGCAACCATGCAAGTGCATGGAAAAGTTTTGAATGTGAGGGATTGTTAGCCATTGTTTAGTGTGTAATAGATGGGAGTCGGCGAGTCAACTTTTGCCATTAAAGCGCTAATCTTAAGAGTGGTCTGTGAGTCAACCAATTGTATTCTACGTAAATCAACAAGGAGTCCATATTTGCTAAGAAAATCGGCGGCAATTATAGGACGATTCACATCAGCTAATATAAAAGCATGTGTGAAGTTTTGTTTTAGTCCGGTATTTACCTGGAGCAATTACGTTTCATAGATATTAATAATTGAGCCATTGGCGGCCGAAAGGATTAGATCATTAGATTTATGTAAAAATAAAGATTTTGCATAAAATCTCACTGGAATAACCGACAAGTCAGCGCCAGTATCAATTATAGGAATGTCAGGTGGTTAGGTTTGTCCGTTATGAATAGACGGCATGTTTTGTGGGTGTTTTTCGTTGCCGTCTCGACCCGGTGAATAGTGAATTTGCTTTTTCTTTGTCTGTATTGAGCGTTAAATTGTTGTCTTTCAAAATGGGTATAAGCCTATTTTCGTGTTTTATAATTTAAGTTATTTTTCAGAAAGGTTTGGAACCAGTTTTTAATTCACGGAGGAGCAAGCTCCACTTATTTCTTAGCAAGTTGATTTGGGACTCTTTATCTCTTTATTTTTATTTTTTTTTTTTGTTTTCTATCTTAGGATGATTCGTTCATAGATAAAATAATTTTAACTCGATTGGGGCGTGGCTTGGAGTTGATTTGATTTCGTAAAGGGATAGAATGGAAATTATAAATAATCAGCCGATGTTATGTACGCAGCATTAATCATAGTTTTTAGAGTTTCAGGAAGTACTAGATCAATGCTTTAGGTACAGCTCTGTCTAAATTTTTTTTCATACTGATATATTCAGATTTGGCTGGACAGCCAGGATCGTTAAATGTGTGTTTATTTTCGCAGTTTGTGCATTTAAATGCGTTTTGTTGTAGTTCAGCCAGCATCGTGTTGACAGGACAGTAATTAACTATGTGGTTATCACCACATAATCTACATTTGATGTTCATATGACAATTATCTGTTTCATGACCAAATAGTTGACATTTCCTGCATTGCTTCGGTCCTCGGTTTTGTGCACGGTAAAAACTCCAAGAAACAATAATATTAAAAACTGCTTTGTATTTTTTATTTTCTCACGCCTTTTCTGTAATACAGTAAATATATTTCTTCTGCTAATATTTCTTTTAATTGGAGCATTTTCAAAATTTGGAAGCCCCGTTAGAATAAATTTGATTGGTTTATTGTTCGGTTCTGCAAACGTATAATATTTGTAGTCAGAGTTTTTATCTAATACATTTAAAAATAGGTAATAATCTTTTATATATTCAAAGAACAGTTTTACTCCTATATTGAAATGATTTTTATTTTATAATTTGAAATCATGTTATTCGATAACATTATTTTTATTTCATCTAACTTTTTGTTTGTAATGATTAGTGGGTGGTTTATTATTCGTTAATTAACCGTTATAATATCTTCTTCATTTTGAACATTTAGAATTTTATTTAGCTGTAACCCTTGAAAGGTGTTACAGGTTTCTACATTAGAATAGTTCTCCATATTACTATTTCCTACATTGTCTATTAAATCGCTTTTTGATGAGCTTAGCTTTCTTTTGTAATTCACTTTGCTACCAATTTTTATTATTAGCTTATATTCAGAGTTGTAAATAATAAAAAATAAAAATTTATTTATTCACGATTTTTCCTTTTTTTTAACACTTTATTTTATTTGTACGATCTGTGCGCTACGACTGCACAAATTGGAATGATTCAACCTATATACAAGCGAGGTACACTGCATCAATACATAGGAAATCAAATCGTTTTGCAATTTGCAAAACGATAATAGGAAAAAAAGAAGTATTAATGCGGGAGGCGACTCAAATTGCGCAAAAAGGGGTATAGATGAATGTTATGGAGAAAATTAAAACGTTAAATTTAAAAGTGAATCCTAATAAGTGTGCGTATATGAGTTTTAGAGCAAATAATATAACTGTTTACAATAAGGTGAATGATTATAGAATTGAACATGTGAAACATACAGGTATTTTTTTTACCATAGTTATATTTCAAGTAAAATAAAATAATAAAATAAAATATACACAATAAAACTTATGAAATAAACTAAGTATATAGTGAACTCCTAATGTGAACTCGTAATTTAAAAAATGTATGTTGGATACGGAATTAATGTGTAAGGAAATGGTTTTTAGCTAAAAGAGAGTGATTTCAGTGAGAGAGACTGTACTGTAACTGTTTCAAAGTACAGCGGTATAAAAACCAACATAATATGGAGCTAGCATTGCTGTTAAAAATATTAATATATTTCTGAGTATAGGTAATGCTGGTCCACAACCCGTTCCTAACAACCTTACAGTTTGTATAAATATGGAGGAATTCAACAAAGCAAATAATGAAGTTATTACTAAAATTATGTTTGCAAAAATGAGTCGGCGGTATTTGGAACATGATATCGTTTATACTGATGCTAGTGTGAGTGATAATGGAGTAGGTATTGGTATTTTTATGCCTAGTACAAAAGTGGAAAAGTTTTTTAAGTAGATGAGAGAATCTGTATAATAAACGCCGAACTTATTGGAATATATGGAGGTCCCAAACTGGCAGTGAATGATGGAAATAGGAAGATAGTAATATTTTCCGATTTCAAAAGTGGTTTATGTTTGCTTAAATGTGGAGGTAAAAGTAAGGCTATGTTTATGTAGATATGGTTTTTGTATAATATTGTGTCTGTCAATGTGTTGTGACTATACAAAGGGTTGTTCAGTTGTATAAAGGGAAGGGTGCAATAGTCCTTCGAATTTTAAGATGAATCTGTGGAGAAAGCTAGAGAAAAATTATCAAAAAAAGCCAAAGGAATTAATTATATAAAGAGCTCTGCGTTTCCCTTTTGAGAACTCCTTTCTATAAAGAATTCTAAGGTCAAACTCGGATGTTAAGAATAATTAAGAGAATCAGACTGAACCACGGTATTGTGAAAGAATGCGACATATATCAATTTGGGACCAAGCTGAATAAAAAATAAAATAAAAGAAAAATGGAAAGCAACCTGAATGTTAAAAAAAAACCCAGGATATGACTTATTTACTATCCGAATTGTTAAATTTTTACTTTATAGTAGATATCGTTAAGGTCCATTTCATTGCTGCCAATGATGTCCAAACCTTTTGAAAAATAACTGCTAAATCGAATTAACCCAATAATTTTTGTAAAACTATTTTTTATATGTCCGTAATTACAGCCAACCCTTGTGCCATACGCAATCAAATGCCTTCGAGATATCGAGTGCAATGATTTGTGATTCACCAAATTGATAAATGCTCCTGTTCTATTATTTAGTGACAACATAATTTAAGTCACATTCTGAACGCCATCCGCGAAAACCATACTGACGACCGGAAATTAGAAAGATTATCTCCCAAAAATTTCATTACTGATTTACAGAGATAGAATTCTTAGTTTGGAAAAATAAATAGACCTTACACGGTAATTTGCAATAACAGTTTTGCGTCCACTCATAAATTATACCTTGCCACATGATGAACCTGGATTTTCAAACATCAGGAAAAAAACCCAGTAGGTAAACTCAAATTGAAAAAGTATGTTATCGGTTCGGCAACAACAAAAGCACACTCGTTTAACACGTGAAAATGAATATAGCCTGGACCACAATTAATATTTGTATTTATATCCAGAATATCCTCGACACCAAACTGAATATGAGAGTTTAGATTTCTGCTAAAACTATATCTGTGAAGAATTCAATAAAATAAGTAATAATCAAATGAAGAACTAAAGCAGCATTTATGTGCCAATAATTTGAAGCTTTATAAGCAACTATAGTAGACATTAAAATACATGTTGAAGAAATCCATAAACCTGATGAGACGAAATCTTTTGCTGCAGTTGTCAAAACCAATCCCACCAAATTTGTTATGTTACAACAAAAAAAAACACAAGAGAGTAAACAATCCAAAAAAGATAAGCAAAAGAAAAGAAAAGCATTAAAATTAATATATCTTGCACAAAATTTTACCATCAAAAATTATATTTCTGTGCAGCAATTTTATTTTGACATAAAAATACTTTCTTGCAAAAAATTGTAACATAAAAAAATTTTTTTGTTCAGGAATTTAATTTTTGGTTGTAAAATTTTGTGCAAGATATATTATTTTTAGTGCACAATTAATTTTTTCGGTCTAATGTTAAATTTTTTTATAGTATCCCGTTTTTTAATAATCACGGGTTTTCTGATCACATAACAATGCGGTGCTTGTTGTTTATTAACAATTTAGAGAATAAATTTCGTATTAGTTAAAAAGTAAATGGTAGGTTAAGCTAAACAATCATCCGCATTCGGTTCTGTAAATATATGTGCCATTGGAAGAAACAGTATTTTATGATGCACGTAGCACTAAAACTTTAGAGAAGTATTCAAAATATACTCGCTACGCAGCTAAAAAAAATTGGGTTTTCGATAAATGTTGGAGTATTGTGAACGGAGAGGTGGATTTTGGTTTTAGAAATACTTTATTTCTTTTTATAATTTTTTTTTATTATGATTGGAGCAAAGCACATCGATGTTATTCATAAAAATATCCAGTTATAATCGAAGACACCACAGATCTAGATCATCATTTTCAACCATTTGATTTAATGGTGCCTTGCTTCGAGAAGGCAAATTTAATTTTTTTTGTTAATTTAACAAACTGAATGAATTTAAATTTTTTTTTTTTTTAATGGAGGCATTATATAGCATTCGTTGACTATTTTCAACAAGGTGTAATAGAGTCATTCAAGGTTAAAGAAACCGACTTACTTTAGTTCACTTTTTAAAAAGTGCTATTGGCATGGTGATGAATTGGTCAGATGAGACTACAATATCCTTATAGCGAACACTATCATAACTTTAATTTAACTAACTGTATACAAGGGGATACCAATGAGCTAAAATAAACAAAAATATTTCTAAGATCTGCCTAGAAAATGGTTTTCTGTTCCTGCGACCAATGAAACCAATTTTATTTTCTAAACTTAACTGCTGAACATGTATATAACTTTTAGTGGTAAAATGTTGTGCAAGATATATTATTTTGATGTACAATAAAGTATTTTTTTTTAACAGAAAACTAATTTATTTGTGCTCGATTTAATAATTTTTTTGTGCAAGAATAGTAATTTTTTATTGTATAGTTAAATACTAGCCATATTAAGATAAAAAAAATGTCAATATTGATAAATAAATAAAATCAAAACCACATTACTGTCTGTGGAAAATCGGTGCAAACATGTCAGTGATCCCTTGTAGTACTTTATTGAGAAACATTCGAGGAATTCCATTGCATTCGTTCCGAATCAACATAGCTCGAAAAATATGTCGAGTTATTCCTTATACGTTCGACTCCATCTCAACAATATACGAATTATACAAAAATCGATTTAAACATTAAAATTGAGGACTGAGTGAGTAAATAATTTGAAGTTTTCCGTTTTCGAATTTGATCTATATCTTTTATAAGCTATAACTTTACGATTTTTTAAATTAAACAAGTGACGAATGAACCGTGGTTGAAGCACCCACACATTTGTAGATGATCGGAGTATAAATAAGTGGATATTATATATTATAATATATTCAATATCTTCAGTTTAATAGGTCACAAGGTGTATAAAGCTTTAAAACTGTATGTCCTTGAAGTAAAAACCCCGATTATTTTTATAATCTTATCGATTATTTTAAATTGAATCGATTATCTGTTTTGTTGCTTTTTTGAAAATAACTATAAATAATATCGTTTTTCCGACAAAAAATGAAAAACTCAAAATGAATTATCCTAATATAGTTTGTTGGATTTTCAGCAATATTTAAATTTTATTCTAGGTGTGTCATTTTCAAAACTATCATTTAAAACTATATTAAAACTATTTAATTGTTAAACGACATTATCATATATAACATTATAGTATATATAAACATATTTACATTTAAAAATATAAGTTATAATAATAAATATAATAGTTTACCTTTATCCAGTAATGATAATATAAAGAGCCCCATGATAAGGATATCCCTGACGTGAAAAAAAGCCATAATAATTATGGTAGTTGAGCTTTTTATTCAAAATGGCTGACATTCATAAATACAGTAAAAAGGATTTTTTTTACTGTTAATATTAATTCCTTTTATTTTGTTTCGATTTTTATAATTAAACATATATATTCACAATTTTTTTTTTTAATTTTTTTATAACTGAACAATTTAAATAAAATAATTCACACGCACTACTAATATTAAAATTTACACCAAAAATTATTTCACACACAACAAAAACAAAAAATTAAACAGTTTTAAAATATTTTATATTATTATTATTATTTTAATTAAATATAATTATATTATTATTATAATATTATGTTACTCGATTGAAAATTATTGTCGAAGAGTCTCATAAAATTTTTAATTTTATTTATATAGGTTGGTTTTTATCACAGAATCTTAACTACCTTCAATTTCACTGGAACGAAAAATAACAAAAAAAAAACTAATTAAAAACTATACAAATACACTATAACACATTATTATATAAATTAAATTAAGAAAATTGAAATTAATAATTTAAAAAAATAATAAAATTTAAACCTTTTTCTAAAAAAAAAATTAATAAATTTCCATCTTTCCGTCAGGGAATTTGAACTCGGACTGCTATTTGGTTAAAATGAATTTAACGAAAAAGCATATTATAAAAAAAGTTAGAGAAAGATAAAGTTATACGAAAAGTTTCATCATGATTATGAAAGCATTCCATGGTAAAAAGAGATACATGCATAAACAAAAAAAAAACGAAGGGAAAAAAAAGTTTATTTTGTGCTTGAGATGGTATTGGTTGGTTTTTGTTTTTTTATTTTAATGTGTTATTTTAATACATTGCGTAGTTGAATCGTTTTTTTTTTGTGTGTTAAAATTAAAAACCACAAAAAAACAAAATGAAAGAATTTCGATTATGTAGCCTAAATAATTAACAGTATTTTTGTGTGACAATAAAATACGATAAACGACCATCACTCATCGATAGTTCAGTTTGCGACCATAATTTATTGAGCTACAAGTTATTACCATAATAGTATTGGAACATGAAAGTAAAATGGATTGCAACGTAACAGTAATATATATATGTAGTAAATATTATTATGCACAATCAGGTGAACTTTCTATTTTGTTTAAGTCCACAAATACACACGATACAATATGTTATTTAACCATTAATTCAATATAATCTAGGTTTTGTGTAAATTATAATTTAGCAGTTGTGATGTGAATTTAAAAACAATGACCTAGTTACATTGTTTAAACATATATGTAAGGTTAATGCACCACAATATGTGCCATAATAAGTTGTTAAATGATAAAACTTTGATGCTGAAAAAATTTCGTAAATAAACCTCTTTCGTTTTATATGACAGTTGGTTGTACCACAGAATAGAAAGATTAATTTCTTTCATGTGGTTTTATTCTACTGTTAAATTTTACAAATACGATAAAAAAAACCGAGTATAATATAAAATGCGAGGTGTATCATAATTAAGACGAAAAGTCTTGTCGATTTTTTTTTTGAAATTTAATTTTTCATTGAAACATAGGAAAAGGGTTGAATGAAGTTAATCTGAAACTTTTATAAAAGCATTATGTGCTTTACACAGCATTATGAGGTTTAGTAAATACGAGGGTTCTATGATAAATACTCGGGATCGATAAAAACTGATCTATTCATTAGTCATAGACAGCGACCTCTGCGCCAGCCAAATAACGGCTCTAAATACAGATCGCTGCGTCAATGACTTAGGATTAGACCTCGTTGTTATTTTACTTCTCATTGAAGATAATCCGGTAAGTGCCATCGTCGTTACGTTTGGTATGTCTCATACTCACCCGTTAGGGTCCAAATCTCACCTAATACATGACAACGGGTCTGAGCACACCTTGCACCTTTAACAATTTCAGCTTGACGACATCTGCAAGATATTTAGGATTTAGCAGTTGACGTCATACATAATATGTTGGTTGCCTGCGGTACAATACATTTTTAATTTTTCCTCTATCACAACTATCATGAGGGAATATGCATCGGAGGTAACGGAAATATTATAAACTCCTTAATTTAATAATGGTCACCACTATTAAAACCTGTGATCATAATATATTTTGTTTTAGACTCAATGATTTTGAGACCAACAGAGGCCGAAAATTTGCAAATATCGTTTGCATTATGCCAGAGCCTGCTGAAATGTTTCGGAATATTTAGACAGAATCATCCTCTCCAGTATTGACTATTGTGTAAGACAGAATAATTTGTATGCTGTTCAAAGGGAGCTATATGTTGCTTTTTAACGATCTACATTTTTAAGGTTAGGACACAACACGGCCACTTTCTATTCATCAGACATAACTTTGATTTGCATTATTAATCGAATAAAGTCGAAAAGACAGTTCCACAACGTTTTCCTTCCTAATATTTAGAGCTTGGAGTTAATGCAATCAACCACACAGAAAATATTTTTATTTAGTTTTTGAAACTTCTATGCACATCCCCGTAGTCTGTATTTGACAACTTTCATCTACAGCATTTTACGCCTATGTTGAACATTTAGCTGGTCTGTGAGAAATGATCGGTCCAAGTGTCAAGTACCGCATCGATGTTAACACGAACATAATCATCCTGGTTCCAAATGACAGTAGACCTACTTCATGAAGATATAGTGCAATTTCCTATAAAAAAGTTATGGAAACTGCGCTCATTGCTGAGTTGTGGTACTCTTAAGATTTCAGCCTTCCACCTTTCGCGCTTTGCTTACAAACTCGCTTGGAGAATTTCCAAATAATCGCCGTTTTGTTGTTGTTTTGATCGCTGAAGATTTCTTTACAATGGAAATGCTTTCGAAGCCATCAACTAAGATACTGTATCAGGGACAGTATAAGATACTCTCCCTTCAAAATATAAGATCTGAGATCAGATAAAGGCCAATAATCAATTCACATTGCAATAAGTGAAAGTGTGGATCATTTCTATAGATCGACGCACTGCGTCGTAACGATGAAATTTAGGCGATCGTTTTTGAATAATTTATAGGATAATTCTTTCATACAATATTTAATAAAAAAAGTGACAAAAGTGATCTGTATGCTTATGCATTCAGAATAGACTATTCTGGGTTCTAATAGGGTTTTTCTTTCGAGATTTAGAACATCGAAAACTTTTCCAATTTTCACAAAAGGTGATAAATTTGAACTCTGTAATTTTGTTGCAAATAAACCTGCTATCAGTATTTTCAAAGCTTACTGAAAAATGTACTACAGCAATTTTTCTTTAAACATTGCAAGCTCAATCGAATAAGGAAAGTATTTTTAAAGAAGAGCATTTAACTAGTGATGATACTGTAGTACTGATTCTGGGTCTGATATCATAAATTCTGTGTTGTAAAATGCGGACATCTTTAAAAGCGATTAAAATATTAAACATCCAGAATAAAAATACATTCATCTCACTTGTCCTAAGGTGTTTCATTTTTACGAAAGATAAATTCTAACATGAGATTAAAGAGTATCGGGAACACCTTACCTTTACCAGAGCTAATTGCAAAAATGTCAGATAGCTTGTTCTCACCTTTAAAGTACTAATCGAATAAGGCCGAAAAGATACTTCCACAAAGTATCCCTCCGAATCTCAAGAGCTCGAAATTAATGCAATCAAAATAGAGGGAACGGTTTCTTTTTAATATCTGCATGGCCAATTTCTCGAAGGTAGGGTCATCTATGCACATCTTTGCAGTTTGTATTTGACAACTTTCAAATGCAGCATTTGACACTTGTTGAACATTGAATAAATCAGAGAAATACTCTTTCCAAATGTCAAGCACTGCATCGATGTTCACACGGAGATATCCATCCTGGTCCCGAATGGCGATAGACCTATAGGTCTGAAGGTATGTTTCAGTCCGGTGAGTTGTTGTACTCTTAACAATTCAGCCTTCCATCATTTACGACTTTTTCGTCTACAAATTTCTTTGGCGGTTCTCCTAGCAAGGATCGTTTTATTCTTCCGAGCGATTATAAAACCTATTCGCGCTTCATTATAAGCTATATTCTGTTGCTCGACAGCAAGCCGACACTCCTCAACAAACCAATCATTTTTATGTTTAATTTTACCACACCTAGAGTCGCCTGCAGACCAATTGATGATCACTGCGTATAAATTGGCAGGCGGCCTATAAGATCTCACATCTTGGATGACCCGAAACATTCCCTTAGAAATTATCACATGGTCAATTTAACATCAGGACGTCTTACGAGGTTGTGTCCTTGTTTCCATGTGGATATGTTTATGAGGCAAGGATATGCTAGCTACGAGGAGGACGTGCGTGATCGCAAAGTACATAATTATTTCCCCGCATTAACGGTCGCTACATCGTGCCAGGAATACCGACCTATGTTTTCGCATAAGTCAGTTTGATTTTCATTAGCTCTAGCATTAAAGTCACCAATCAGAATTCGGACGTCGTGCTCCAGTATCGATCTTATCAGATTATCCAAATTGTTGTAAAATGAGTCTTTATCTTTTAGGTTGGCTTAAATCTATATATGGACGAATGAAGACAAATGATTGACGCAGGTTGGCTATTCGAATGCTTAAACGTAGCTTACACATAAGATTATCAACTGCTTTGAAACTCAAAACTGCCTGAGACCCAAGAAGGAAACCAACACCAAGATTGCCGCGATCATCTCCACTACAAAACAATGTTTACTATTGGGGCACATGGTCTCCACTTTTTGGCCATCGAGTTTCTAAAGCAACGAGTTCCAAGCAAAACTGTTTCATGGCTGATATAGGCCCACTAAACGCAGCTGGTTTTCTAAGCGATTGCACATTCCACGTACCGACTCTAAACTGCATGTTCGTTAACATAAGCGGGGGTCAGGTTAAATTTTAGCGGTAACCATCTTTCCTTTTCCTGATTTTTTTGAACGGAAAAAATAAAACGAAAATGTAAAAAAGGCTTTTCTAGCTAAGAAAAGCGGATTCGTCTGCGGACAGTGGTGATATTCATCAAAACTCCCTCTTAAACACTAACGAAGTAGCTGGAATACAACGAAAAACACTTGACGAAGTAAAATAGCCAGGCAAACCTAAAAAGAAGGTTCCGCCATCAATCACTATTATTGCGGCATATCCAATTATGCCTCCGTGCAAACAATAATCAAATCAGTCACCGATAAAGAATACAGAATTGCTTCACTTAACAATGATGTATGGACAATTAAAACATCTGATTCTAAGACGAGAAGATGTCTAATTGAGCTTTGGCTAAAAAGCTTAAGATTGATGAAAATGAGTGGTTTTCTTATGAAGATAAGAATGACCGCCAATTAAAGTTATGTTCAAGTCACTAAAAGGGGGTTGCCTTTATTTATGCTAACATTTAATAACAAAGAAAATGTAGAAAATATATACAACATTTCCATCGTTAACATCGTTAACATGAGAGTCAGAATAGAACCATTGAGAAAATCAACTGACCAAATTTCTTAATGTTAAAAATGTCAAGGCGATAATAACAAACAGAGAAATTGTGGACGAGAGCCTATAGATGTCAGATGTACAGGGAAACACAACACCAAAGCATGTCCTTTAAGGTAAAACATTCCAGCAAAATGCATAAAATGTAAAGGGCAGCATCCAGCAAATTATAGAGGATGTAATGTAACTAAAGAACTACAAATAATAAAAAACAAAGCGCTACAACAAATCCATAGAAACCTGATGAAAGGATGCCTACTATAAGTCATTTTATTAAAACTTCAATTGCTATAATGCGTGAGTATTATTGTTACCATGCCATCCATCCAGCAAGAAAAGGGAGGGAAGGATCAACTATATTTGTAAAAGAAAACATCAAACACCATGAAGGAATAAAAGTTGAAGAAGAAGGCTAGTGGTCAGTATCAACTAAATAATCTAAATATAAAGAAGACTACATTTCGCTGTTTAAATCATTAGATTTTTTTTTTTTTTTTTTTTGTTTCTGAACTCTGCAATCTGTTCTGGGGCCGAAGCTCTCCCAACTCTTTCGCAGTTAATTTTTAACGTCCTACCTTACGCCGTCACCAGCCAAATTGAGGACGCACGAATACAGGTTCGATTTTAAGTCCATCTGCACATTGCATTGCTCCAGCCAGCCTGTACTGACATGGACGATGGTTCGGCCCATGGATTCTGCACTCCAACAGGGGGTCATAGTTGTGTTCATCGTCATCACCGATCGAAATCAAGTGATGAAAAATCCCTTTTACAACCCTCCCCCGTTGGGATTCGAACCCGGTACCTCCCATCCCAAACACCGCAGCTTTAACCACTGCGCCAATTGCTCGGTTAAATCATTAGATTTCTAGTATGGAATTGGTAAAAATTACAAACCAGTACGCAGTTGCTCTAGAATTTTTAACTCTGGTGTTCCGCAAGGTTTCTTGTTTGGTCCAATCCTATTTTAGCTTATATTTAAATTGTCGGGTTTGCTGATCATATCACACTGGCGTATAAAAGTATACCGGGTTTCGGGCTATCAGATCCAATAAATTGTGACCTCTTTCTTGATCGTAGCTGGTAAGATATGCATTATATGGTAATAAGTATACTATTTAATCATAAAAGGGATGTCAATTTTATTATATTATGAAATATATCTTGGCCCCTTTGGTTAGGGGGCACTTCCATGCCTCGTAAAATACTTCAAAACGAGCATGTTATCTTTAGAAATCCACCACAGCATCTTTGGCTTATCTGCTTTCTTAAAAACCTCAACTGTTAAAAAAATCAACAGAATAAAACATAGATACCGCCAAAATTTAAGGTTTTCAGGATCAGTACGTAGAACGTGCAGTCTCTAAGAAAACCAAGAGTATTTTAAGGCACTATATATCGGCCATGAAAGAGTATCGCTTGGAGCTTGTTACTCAACGACCAAACAGTGGAGACCATGCTTCCCAAGGCTTTACATTGGAGATGACTTTAGCAATCTAGGTGTTGATTTTCTTCCTGGGCCCCAGCTAAAAAGGCTGTTCTGGATTGCAAAGCAGTTGATAATCGTATGTATAAACTACGCTTACGCATGCGACTAGCCAACGTGTCAAACATTTGTGTTCATGCGCGACAAGATGTAAGCCAACCGAAAAATAAAGACTCATTTTACAATAATGTGGATCATCTGATGGGATCCATACCGAAATTACGTCAGAATAGTGATTGGTGACTTTAAAGCTAGTGCTGGTCAAATATGTAGTGACTATCGCTAACTAAATTTTATTCAGATATTTCGTGCACATTCATATAATTCGCTAACGCTACATGTACACTGTACATAAATATATATAGAGCATAAAGTAGCATTTACACATAGCACTCGGTCGCCATGGCCTGATGAGATGACAATTAATTTTTAACAATTCCTCATCAGTTCGAAACTAAGCATTGCTTTGCACACATCCAATTCTGAATCATTAAAAAATAACGACACACATCCACCGTCGTTATAATGGTGACGCCAACAGAGTATATGCACACGCAACACTTCTTCTGATTTATTCTTCTTCTCTCTTAACTCGACATGGGTTCGTCACATACCGCAGTAAGCCAATTTAGAGTTCTCCCCTAACACTGGGTATCTACGAGATCGCGATGGTCGTAATTTACCATTATGATACTGTTGGATTTTCTTGATTGAAGTTGGGACTGGGAGTTCCGTAAAAGCATTAACTCGCTCTTTAGTTGGAAGAATACCATTTGGTGTGGTTGTGTGACTGAGGCAATCGAGTGAATTCGAACCAAAAACGCATTTCGAACTCTTGATGTTGACGCCAAAATCTTCGAGTCGTTGGAAAAGTTGTTCCAAATGGCGTTTCTGTTCCTCATTTTGTGATGCGACGAAAATGTCGCCAATATATGCAAAAACACAGTCTAAATCGCGAACGACTTCATTCATAAATCGCTGAAACGTTTGGGTGGCATTTCTGAGACCAAATGACATTCGAGTGGATTCGAAAAGACCAAATGGGATTGTGATTGCCGTTTTTGTGAACGTCTTCAATTGCGACCGCCGCCGTTATAAATATGTCTGACATATGTGAAAACATAGGTTCATACTCTCGACACGATTTAGCGACTGAAAGTTTTTACGACCTTACTAAAAATGTAATCTCTACTATAGATAACTTTTAATCTTATCAATATGCCCAGGACCTTCAAAATTTAAGATGAAAACATATCAAATCATTAAACCATTTTAGTTTAAATTTGTAAAATTGTTCGTTAAGTTACATGGATCATTGAATCACGTTAAAACTAAATACATATACAAATTGTTTCGTTAAGTTTTTCAATGTTTAATTAAAATGTTAAATTGCAACATTTAAATTTTAAAACCATCTCTGGCTTAATAAACACATATGATAAATTCATATATTCATATTTTTCATACCAACAGCTATTATATTTTAAGTGGTGGAAACTTTACCAGCTCCAATAATATTTGGCTTCTAAACAGTGATTTTCCACACCTTTAACTAAATACATATACATACTTGAAATATAAAAAGTGATTAGGATTCATAATTCGTTAATTTACTTTCAAAAAGTTGTAAGATGGATTTTTAATAGGTTTCGTTAAATACTCGTTAAGTTATTTAAGTACAATTTAATTCATTTTAATTGGTTAGTTTTTGTATAACGTTATAATCAACAAAAAAAAAATTTTATTGGTTCATCTGAAAAGTTTTGTCAAGTTAACTTAACGAAACGGTCATTTTCGTTAAACGCGTTTTTGAATCGTTTCATCCTAAATTGGGCCTCCCGAATATCTATCAAAAAATTGAGTTTGCCGGGCCCCGCAAAATAATACTGTCAACATGCACACTCAAATTGATTTTTTAGGAAAGTTCTGGGATATGGCCAATTAGGAAGGAACTCAGTGAGTTCTTAACCGATTATGATGAAATTCTATATGTAGTATGGGAATGGGATTTTAAAATGATTTTTTGGGAAAGTTCTGGAATATGGCCGATAAGGAAGGAACTCGGCGAGTTCTTAACCGATTTAGATGAAAATGTTGATGAAAATTAATTAATTTTTCTCACATAGATTCTCTAAAGTGAAGAAAAGTTATATTAAGTAGAAGAATAAAAAATAGATGAAGATACATTTTACTGACAGTAAACTCGATCAAGTCAATGATTATTTTAATAAGATGAGAAAATTAGCAATTAAAAAAAACATTAAGTGAAGGAAAATTCTATCTCTCTACTTAAAATTATTGAAGTATGAAACCTTATTGGCCATATTCCAGAGGTTTTCCCAAAAAAGGTTTTAAAATCAAATTTAATTATACAATTAAAGAAAAAAACATTAATTGAAGGAAAATTCTATTTCTCTTCTTAGAAATATTCAAGTATGGAACCTTACTAGCCTTATTCCCAAAAAATCATTTTAAAATCTCATTTTCATCTGTCATATCGAATTTCATCAAAATCGGGTAAGAAATCACAATCAGGAAGAGTTCTTATCTCGTTTTGAATCATTCAATTTTGAAATATCCAGTTTTGTACCATATCTCGTTTTGTCAAATCCTATTTTGAAATATCCAGTTTTAAAATGTCCAGTTCTGAGCGGTTTCCTATAAATATATAGTGAATTTCTTGAAAATAAGGACTACAGTACTTTAATAGATGATTTGGCTAAAATATAGGCGTGTAGAACCAATTTTGTGCAAAATTTGAGTTTTTAAAAATCAATCGTTTATTTTTAATCAGACCTGAATTATAAAATCTCATTGGAAAAGTTCAGTAAAAATGCACATTGAAAATGCTACCTCCTTGTTTCGGGTCGCCACTTTTGGAAATTTAACCAGGTGAAAATCCTTCAAGGAATTCACACTGGCCATGCAAAGTTTAAAAGGAAACCGTTCCCTTGGGATTGATTGCATTAATTCCGAGCTCTTGATATTCGGTGGAAATACTTTGTGGAACTATCTTTTTGACTTTATTCGAATAGTGAGGCAAAGCGAAGTTTTGCCTGATGAATGAAAAGTAGCCGCGTTATATCCTATTCTTAAAAAGGTATATCGCTCAAAATGGGAATTCTATCGTGGCATAGCTCTCCTTTGCACATCATACAAATTACTGTCTTACATAATATTGGAGAGGAACACTCAATATTGGTAGAACAAATTGTAGGTGACTTCCAAGGAGAATGTCGTCCGAATCGGTCGGTCACCGATCAAGGTTTTATGCTGAGGATGATTCTTTCTAAATATTACGAAACATCTCGTGACGAACATCAAGGTGTTCTTGTTGGATTTCCAACAAGAAATGTGCTTATGGTTTGCTTTGCGATGTCTGGGAATACCTGACAAATATGTGCGTTTATGTAAAATGATAGTATTAAAGTTGAGAACCAGCTATCAGGATTTTTTGCAATCAGCTCTGGTGTACGACAGAGATGCTATGTCCCCGATACTCTTTAATGCCATGACAGAATCTATCTTTCGTAAAAGTGAAACACCTCAGGATTGTCTTGTTCCGTCAGTCCAGCCAGGTTATGGCATATGCAGATGATATTTTTGTATTCGGATTGAATGACAACTGTATCAAAGAGCTACTGGATCCACTAGTACGATTCTCAGCTTCCGCTGGTCTCAAAATCAATGAGTCTAAAACAAAATAAATGATCACTGGTTTTAGAGACCAAGACGCAGTAGATTTTAGGAGTGGTGGCCACACCTTTGGAAGAGTAACAAGTTTCCGATACCTCGGGTCTTTTATTACTCATGATAACTGTGTGGGAGGTAATATTAAAGCCTGTCTTTCCGTTGGATCCTGAGTTTTATTCAACCACGAGATCAAGAATATAATGAAACGAGCACGTGCACTACGCCAAATTTTGCGAGACGATCCTAAATGCAAAGATCTCTGACAGGGAAGAGCTGCCATTTAGTAGGCGCAAATGCACTGTCGGCGACGATGACTTCTCAAGGTAGAAAACGAATTATATTCTTCGGGTTGTCTAGAACAATACGAAGAACAAGCTCGGGGTCGAATCCGGTGGAGCCATATTGTCGATTCGGTACAAGCCAGCACTGCCCTGAAAAACTGTTTTATTATTATTATTAACTAAGATTTTATCATCTGTTGCTGTTAGTTCAAATGTAAAATCCCTTTACTTATTTAATTTTCATCAGTTAGTCTCAGCGCGACACTGATAACTGAAGTGTTAAAATACCTCCCATAAAGCGTTTCCGTCATAA
Organism: Tipula confusa; assembly: GCA_963556175.1. Lineage (NCBI taxonomy): Eukaryota > Metazoa > Arthropoda > Insecta > Diptera > Tipulidae > Tipula > Tipula confusa. The sequence continues at coordinate 68,918,149 of OY744475.1, read as the reverse complement.
GAAAAGTGGTTGGTTTGCACAATGCTAACGTAGCTTACACATATGTCTATCGGCTGCTTTGAAATTCATGTCTTTTTACAGTTCTAGTAGAAAGTCAACACCGGTTTCATTGTTTCATCAATTGCACGTCACACGTGCTAATCCTAAACCACATATCCGTAAATAAGAGCGGAGGGTCTTGATCAATCTTTTAAATTTTTAAATTTTTTTTTATGTTTTCCCTTATTAAGTTAGATACAGATTAAACGCGCACATTAGGTGATAACAAGAAGCAAAACTGACTGGGCTTGGGAACTTAACTTTACTGTTGCATTTCACAAAGGCCTAACAAATATAGAATACATTTTCAATGTCACTTATTTAAAATCCAAAGCAAATAACCGATTATCGTACTGTCTCGTTTGGAGTATAAACCCTTCGAACAGGAAAAACCTTATAAACCGTTAAATAAAAACTTTGTTATGATATACATAATTCATATTTAAATAATTAAATTTAAGTCAAAACCAATCATGTTGTCTAACGTTTCTTCTGCAAAACACGTGAATATTATGTAAATTAGCTCAACAGGTTTTTGTTATGATACAAAACCTCTAATCGATTTTTGTGTAAATTTTATGTAGATACAAAGCAATTTAAATAATTTTTGATATTTTAACGTTGGTAATCATAATATTATTATTTTTTAATAAAATATTTAAAATTACAAAGTACGATTAATTGAATAATGAACCTTAGTGATTTACTAACGAACTAACAAAGAGAAAATATGTTCACCTTGTAAAAGTCAGCCAAACAATGGTGAAGGAGTTTTTTTATTTTTCTGGAATTCTAGTGATTAGAGTAAGGATTGATTACCTAGGTAATTTAAGTCTTTTAGAGCCAAATTATGTTTAACCAGCAATAATTTAACAAAATTTATGTTTTAAACCCGATTTTTTCATAATGTATTAAAAACAAAAAAAAATGTAACAGGACACTTGTAGGGCTTAGAATTTATTTTGTGTGCTATTTTTCACTCACTCACCATTTACTGTTAACTTAAATGTCCATTACATACAGTTTTTAAAATTAATCCAAATGTTAATATACTTTAACATGGCACATTTTAACGGTTTACATGTTGAAATATTTTTTTTCGTTCGTTTATTAACTTATCTTACACCTAATTTGTTTGTTAAACTTACTACAGTTTTCTTTACATTTTCCATAAAAAAAAAATCTTAGTAAATTTTACACCTACACAGTCCTTTTGTCATTTGAGTACTAAATAATATTATGACAGGTGTAATATTACCTGTTCGCGACTAATATTTTCGATTGATATCTATTACAACCTCATAAAATTATTTTGATTTGATTTGCATATTTGATTTTTTTTTTTTCAAAAAAAATTTTTTTTTTTATATTAATTACTTTTATGCAATAATATTTATGATTTGTTAGTAAATAATCCTTTGATAGAGTTCCAGAATTTTATTTTTATTGATCATTTTCATTTAAAACATCATTTAAATTTTTGGTTGAAATTAATTAGGTTAACCTAAAATAGATTAAAAAAATTTGTTAGCATTAACCAAATTATATTATAATATTGGAAATATAACATAAAATATTATAATATGCTTAAACATCATAAATTTAATAAATAATCAATAATATTGGTTTTACGCCCTGTTCTTAGATCATATATTATCGAGTGTGTAAGTTAACTTATTGTAAATGGTGAAGTTGAATTCCATATATCCTTATTAAAATATGTATTAACAATATTAAATTTACATTAAATTATATTTTAATAATTGTATTACATATTTTAAATCGTTAAATGTCCTTAATATTTCAGTTTAACCTAATATTTTAATATTTTGACAGCTGTCAAACAATAAATTAGTTTATTTATTTACATTCCCCCTATACACCAAATTTATAAAATGATGTTCTAAACATATAAATGTAATCCCAATTGACCAATTTTTGTAGACAAGGAAAAGTAAAAGAAATTAAATTAGTACAAACGCAATTTGTGCCAACATTTGTGTCAAATTTAAAATATTGTTATTTTTTTTTTCTAATGTTATACCTATTACCCTGTAATGCTTGCGTGCAAAGTATTTTTACACGAGCATGATATCCTAAGAATACCTTCACAGTTTCCTTTGCTGGTCGTAGGAGGCGACTAAACGAATGTTAGATCGCAGAGCTGAGATCTTGTCAGTTTAGTTAATGGCAACAATCAAACTGACATGTGAATATATAGGTCCATCCTATCGACAGAATCTAGCGACCGATGATGGAAGGATGATGAACTTTACAATCGCTAACGGTCTCATTGTGGCTAGCACATTGTTTCCTCATAAAAATATCCACTTGGAAACATGGACGTACCCTCGGAAAATGTCCTGAAGTCAAATTGATCATGTTTAAATTTCTTAAGGAAGGTTTTGGGTCATCCAAAATGTGAGATCTTCTCGGTCGGCTGCCAAAATAGTAGGCAGCTATTAACAATTGGTCACTGCAAAGCTAAGATGGCAGTTTTCGTACAGTCAGTTATCATAGGAAAACTAAAAGTATGTTTCGACTGTCAAGGTCTGATAAAAGAAATAAGATAAGAGCAGTAGCATTATGGGAACCAATCACCGTTCTGATGATGTAAATGTTCTATGGGGGGTATTGAAAACTTCGATTCTCAGTGCTGCCCAGGACTCTCTAGGTATGGTTAAAATTAATCCATAACAAATTGGTTTGATGAGGAATGTTGTCTTGCTATCGAGCAACTTAATATAGCCTTTAGAGAATGACAAATACGCTTTTGCTTGGACAACCGCTAAGCGAATTTGTGGACAGAAAAATCGTGGATGATGGAAGAGTACAGCAATGAGATAGTAACCTAAAAGCATTTGTCTGATTTACTCAATGTACAACAAGTGTCAAATGGTGTATTTGAAAGTTTACAAATACAGACTGTGGAGGTGTGGTTAGACGACCCATCCTATGATGAATTCACACTGGCCATGCATCCTAAAAAGAAATTGTTCAACTGGAGCTGATTGCATTAACTGTGAGCTCTTGATATTCGAAAGCGATACTTTGTGAAAACAAAGTGCGATTTGCCTAGAGTTAACCCTAGAGACATCTATGAAGTAGTATTAGTACTAATGAATAATAATAGTAGTACTAATAATCTGCAAAAAGTACAATGAAATATGTATTAGAAAATAAAATATTCGAGATACATGTAATTTTAGTACATAAACGGTGTACAGATGTCAGTTAAGAAGAGTTGTATTTTAAACGCGAAAGAGTTAGGATTAGTGGCATAGCCCTCACCAGTGAGAAGCGGCTAATCAAGTGAAATTAAAGTATTATAAGAAGTGAATAATCGTTGTTAAAATAAAGATTTGTTTTGTAAATAAAGAATAATTGTGTTATTTATAGCGGGAACGGTCGTAATTGAAAGTAAACAGTGTTGAAGTGAAAATTGTTGTGTGCTCTACAAATCTACAATAGATCTTAGAGGAATTTATTCACAATTCAGTGATACGAATCGGCAATAGTCAAAACCGTAACAAAAACGTAACAATTGGTGACAGCGGTGGAATTGTGAATATTTAAAATGATTATGGACAAATTATCGAATTAACGATTGAGGGAGGCATTGTTTCTCATACCAACCAGCCGTACTAAATGTGAATTACAAATAAGACCTCGCGAATCCATGATGAGTGAAGGCTTGGATCCGGAGCATCACGAATGTAACGATAACAAATTGAACACGTCTAAAATGGAGGAGGTTGATACTGTTGAGTAGAATGCATTGAAAAAGGAGGAAGTCGCTCTTATTAAATTCAAATTGTCTCATTTAATCAAAAGATAAATAGGTGATATCAAACTGTCTAACGGACGGCAGTTTAAACAAAACCAACGACAAGAGAAATACCAAGATGAAAACCGAAAATCCCAAGAAGAACAAACCAAACGACAAGAAAAATTTCGAGAAATGTCCGTTACTCTTGATCATAAAGTAGAGACAAGAAGAGGTTAGAACCGAGATTCAAGAAGTTTAAAAAGTAGTTTCTTGACGTTAAAGTAAATGGAAAAATGTCGCAAGTAGTTCAACATATTTAATCAGTAAAATTAAAGGCCACAACTTTTGATGGAACAACATCGTTTGGCATATCGATGGCGCATCTTTGTTTGTAGCATTAAAAGGAACTACAGCTGAAACTCTATAGACTGTTTCAGAAAATGAGCGTGATAATTACGGTAGAGTAACGCAAATGTTGGAGCGCAAAAAAGGAGTTGATTATAAGCGAGAACTCTATTGAATGGAGCTAAAAGCCCGATATCAAAAGAGTGGGGAAACACTACAAGAGTATGCAGCAGATATCGTGACACTCCAACATGGCTCTGGACTACACGGAGAGAATTAAGATTGATGCCTTCATAGCTGGTGTACGAGATGTCGAGACAGGAAGAGCTGTAGTATTGCCTCCAAAAGCCACGTTAGCAGAGACCATCACATGCGCATTAACCAACGAGACGGCATATAACATCATCATACCGGCAATTAAGATTTGGAAAATTGAGATAGACGAACCAGCGGTAAAAAGAGACACCCAGTCATTAATGAAATTTAAAGATTTAAACCGAAAGATCAGATGCATCAGATGAAAACGGGCCACATCTTAAGAGTTTGTTTAGTGTGACGAAGAAAACGATCAAAAACACAACATCCCCAAAGTATCGCAGACCGAAGGAAGAAGTTAGAAGATTGGTAGAAAAAAGCAAGGCCAAAGAGATGGTTTAGAATGTCGAAAAAATCGAGCGACGACACAATCGCCATTGTATCGCAGGCTAAGGATAGGTAACGACGGATTCGTTTAACGAAAGCGAGCCAGTTTTGAGGAGCAGAAACTGAACTGACCTCCATACCTATCTCAACATTGGCAAGGGGTCGAGATAGCTTAACCACCAAAGTAGACATTGATGGAAGGAACTGTCTTATCACGCTGGATACAGGAGCAATAAGAACAGTCGTGCGCGAAGATTCAAAGTAAGGTCAGTTTAAAGATTAAAATTACAAACGACTACTGATTTAAGTGCGTTAGTCAACGGCAAGAAAGGAGTTCGGTTGCGGATTAGAAACAGCTAGTTTCACCATGAAGTTTTGATAGCCAACTGTTTTGGATCTTGTCGAGGTGTTTTAAGCTAAAACGATAAGACGAGTTATAATAGACCTTCGAGAAAAGTCTTTCAAGTGGACCGAAGAACAGGAACGCACGTTCAAAGATTTGAAAATACGGTGTTGTACGGCACCGGCACTGCCATACGCGGTATCGAACAAACCGTTTACTGTGGGCACCTTTGCAAGAAATAGTAGATTAGGAGGTGTTTTGTGACAAGAGATCGATGGGCAAGAAAAATTGATTGCCTTCTTTCCCAAAGTACTGTCAAAGCTGGAACGAATTTATTGCGTCACTCGAAAGGAACTATTGGCCATAGTGGAACGCGTTAAACATTTCCATAAATCATGGCGCCTTGAAATGCTTACTGCAGTATAAAATTTTGGAAGTCGTAGTACGTTGGATCTATTTCCAAATTCATCAATAAACAATTGAATCACTGGATATTAGATACAGATATAAGTTCATTTGGATCTTGGACGGAACTTCAAAATAAGCACTTTTTTGAAAATTTAGTTCTATTAAACAAAAATTGGTAAATTAGCAGACTTCACACCGAGCAATTGGCGCAGTGGTTAAAGCTGCGGTGTTTGGGACGGGGGAGGTACCAGGTTCGAATCCCAACGGGGGAGGGTTGCAAAACGGATTTTTCATCACCTGATTACGATCGGTCATGATAAAGAACCAACTATTATTTCCTGTTGGAGTGCAGAATCCATAGGCCAAACAGTCCATGTCAGTACAGGAGCAATGCAATGTGCAGATGGATTTAAAATCGAACCTGTATTCGTGCGTCCTCGATTTGGCTGATGACGGCGTAAAGTAGGACGTTAAAAATTAACCGCGAAAAAGTTGGGAGAGCTTCGGCCCCAGAAAAGATTGCAGGGTTCAAACACAAAAAAAAATAATAATAGACTTCACGACTTTAAATATTCTATCACTAAATATGGGAATTTCCCAGCCAGAAATTACATATAGTTACTTTAAATATTTCGTTACTGTGATAGATTTGTTTCTGGAGATCGATAATTTAGATAGTGTACAATTTCGAGTAAGTTATTTTATTTTATTTTAAACTTATGTATTTATTAAAACAAATTTTATTACCTAATTAACACAAGTAAATATTGTAATTAAATTTATTTATTTCCATCTGTTGAACTTCAATCAAATTTTGATCAATCTGATTTTATTTTTCGTTAATTCCCATATATTATTTCCTTTATTTTTTTCGAATCACAAATATTATAAAACATAATTATAACTGACAGGCAGCTATACATTTTCATTATAATTTTCTCATTTGTCTTTTCTTCATTTTCTTTCACTTTAATTAAATAACCAAAAATATATACAAAAATGAAAATGTTTTTTTTTTTTTTTTTTTGTAAATTATTTATTCCACAATTTTTTTTAATATTTTTGATTTGTAAAAAAACAAAATAAAAAAATAAAACACAAACGAAAAACTACTGTACCAAACCTATTTTACTAAATAATTTCACTGTAACTAAATAAATTTTCAATTTTCAAATATAAACTTGTAGTATTTTCTTTTTGTTTTATTTAATTCCTTGCCGTTTGTATTTTCGTCGTTTTTTTTGTTTTGTTTGGTTTTGTTTGTACTGTCTTATTAGAGATGTAATTTAATAACACAAAGAAATAGCGAATAAAAAAAAACATAAGAAAAGTAAACAAAAACCGTCATCAACCATCACCACTTAAAAACCCATGACAAGAAGATAATTGTTAGAACGTAGAAGAGAAATAGGGAATAGCGACGAGAACAGCAAATTTAAAGCATGTTAATTTAATAAAACTACGATATTTTAAAAGTAATTTATTGTAATCATAATTTGAATTACAAAAATAATTTATTAAATTTAGAATATATATATATATATATATATATATATATATATATATATATATATATATATATATATATATATATATATATATATATATATAAATATATATATACATATATATATATATATATATATATATATATATATATATATATATATATATATATATATATATATATATATATATAAATATATATATATATATATATACATATATATATATATATATATATATATATATATATATATATATATATATATATATATATATATATATATATATATATATATATATATATATATATATATATATATGTATATATATATATATATATATATATATATATATATATATATATGTATATATATATATATATATATATATATATATATATATATATATATATATATATATATATATATATATAAATATATATATTCTGTATACTGTGAATTAAAATGTGAGCTAGATAAAAAAAATGAATCCTTCATATAGCTCTATCGAATATGTAGAAATGGGGTGCGTTTTGTACGAGGCTAATGGAGCTCGTATACGATTTCTCTATGAAGACCGGAATCTTCCGGTGCAAATAATTTGCTTTTGCAGGCCTACCAGGAGATACATCAAAATCGAACATTATAATACTAAAGAAGTTCTGCGTGAGGTTTATAATAATCCAACGATTACCGTTCGGAAAATTTTAGCAAGACCCGGGATTTCAAAATCTATTGTGCACAGACAAAATTAAAAAGGAAAATCTCTATCTTTTTCTTTATCATGAAACCTTACTGGCCATATTCCCAAGAGGTTTTCCCAAAAAAAGGTTTTAAAATCAAATTTAATTATACAATTAAAGAAAAAAACATTAAGTGAAGGAAAATTCTATTTCTCTCCTTAGAAATATTCAAGTATGGAACCTTACTGGCCTTATTCCAGAACTTTCCCAACAAATCATTTTAAAATCCCATTTTCATCCTACATATCGAATCTCATAATAATAGGTTAAGAACTCACCGAGTTCCTTTCTGACTGGCCATGTTCCAGAACTTTTCCAAAAAATCATTTTTAAATCCTATTTTCATCCTACATATCGAATTTCATCATAATCGGTTAAGAACTCACCGAGTTCCTTCCTGACTGGCCATATTCCAGAACTTTCCTAAAAAATCATTTTAAATTTAAATCACATGTCGAAATATCCTGTTTTTAAATATCCAGTTTTGTACCATATCTCGTTTTGTCAAATCCTATTTTAGAATATCCAGTTTTAAAATGTCCAGTTCTGAGCGGTTCCCTCTTTTGTAATATACACCGACCATGCTAGTTCGCGGTGGCTTATGTCACAGAAGGATCTATCGGGGCGTCCTGAGGTGTGGAGCCTTAAATTGCAGGCGTTCAACTTTCAGATAGGGTATCGCAAGGGTTCGTTAAACGTCGTGCCTCACGCCTTGTCACGAGCTTTTGTTGAAGAATATCTTCCTTGTGGTGATAATTCACAAAGCGACAACGTTAACCCTGGCGATGGTCGATCTGAAAGTTGTCCCTTTTCTGCCTCCTTATCTGCCGATTCTGTAGATCCTTTACCACTCTCTTCTCTGACTGCGGTTTCCCCAATTCCAATTCTACATATCGATCTGTAATTCTCCATCTTTTCAGGACGCCGATTATGTGGAGCGATTGGAGAAAGTCAAGTTGATGACGGATTCGGAACACAACTTAAAAGTTGAAGATGATAAGTTATTTATTGCTCCTTCATACGGAGATCGATACCTTGAGACCGATCTGTCCATCTACAAACTTTTTGTGCCTTCGCCAATGACTTGGGATCTCATCGAACAGGTTCACTCAACTCCCACTTCAGGACCCTTAGGCGGTCGCAAAACGCTGGAACGGCAGCAGCGACAATTTTACTGAGAGTTTTAAAAGAGTTCGTGGTGGCTTGCCCTAAGTGTTGGATGATCAAAGCTGTGAACTTCACAAGACAAGCTATGGGAGCTCCGGTGGTGTCTACGCGTCCATTTGTGAAGCTCTTCGTTGATTTCTTAGGTCCGTATCCGAGGTCCAAACGTGCGAATACCGTTATCTGCATAGTCTTAGATCATTACTCCAAGTTTGTTCTGATAAAGCCAATGCGAGAAGCCTTGGCTTCCTCATTGTGCTGGTTCTTTCTCCACGCAGTTTAAAGATTTGCTATGTAGGCACGATATCTCTCACGTAGGTACTCCAATTTACTCTCCTCAAAGCAATGCTTCGGAGAGGGTAAATCGGACTTTATTGTCGGCCATATGTTGGCGATCACGAACATCCTTAACACTATCTTTGCAGCAATCAACGCGTTTTTCAAGTCGGTAACCTTTCTTTGTTAGGTCGTTCGCTTTGAGCAACGCATTCGATAAGTTTTCTGCGAAGTTAAGACAAAAATTTAAGCCGCCTGCTATTATCGAAGCAAAGATTGGTACAGTTGCGTATAGGGTGAAAAGGATTTGACAGGCAAAGCACTTGGGGTCTTCCATGTGAAGGATATCCGAACATGAATGTCTTTATTTTTTTTTCTTTCTCTCTCTCTTTCTCTCTATGCCCACTTGTTTGGGGTTGTTTTAGTGCCCGGCTCTTGAGACTTCTCAATGTGTGAGACGTCCCCACGTTTTGTAACGCGTGCCTCGGGGTACGCGTTGCAAGGTGTGCCCACATTTTGTGTTTTTTTTGTTATATAAGTATAGGTTCACGTAATTTATGTTTGTATACCCACTCATCTTCCTTCCTCTTTTTGTTTACAAATTAAGTAACGGGATGGGTGAGTATATAAAGGCATACTCGTGCATGCTCCGCGGAGAGTTGATTATTAAATTTTTGAGGTCAGTTCTTTGATTGTAAATTTGTTTACTGGTCAATCGATGTTGTTAAGATTTAGGAGTTTATATTTCAAATTTTTGAACAGTTTGTTTTTGAGTTTTAAGATGTTGCCCTCCCACCTTTTCCTTCCTTCCTCTTCCTGATTCCTTTCCCCTAGGTTTTTCAAGCTTCGGACTATGCTGGGTAAACCCCACACCTATCCCTGAGACTTGCCGGCTCAAATACCGCAGCTCAGTCTCTGGTCAGGAGATTCTGATAACGCCATCGGGGTCGGTTTACTGACCCTAATTGGGCCTCGCACCATGATCCGTTACACAGGACTTCTCCACGAACTATAACTTCCCTCGATTACTCCTAGACTAAGCATACGGTCTAGCTCTTCATACAGTTTTTGCTTTTGCCAGTGAAATTGCATATTGCCTTTGTTTGATTGGTTTAGTACTTCCTATGTCAATAACGTGCGAAACGAGTTGAATTTTACCTAGGCCTAATTTTTCAAATTACGGAAACCGTTATGGCGCGTTGAGGAATGATACGTTCAATGTTACTGGATAAATCGTGCTGATCTGATTTATCAGGAGCCGTACTAGATTTTAACTCACTTATGGATCCAGAGCCCTGATTTAATCGTGGTATATGAAAAAGCAAAAGTTGTAAAAGCAAGTTTCCAAAAATCTACCCCTAAATATAATGACTGGCTTAAATTTGGAGCAAGATGCAATAATTTAACAACAGGAGTTTGTCCAGCGAAGGTTACAGGAACTGAAATATGGCCCTATATAATTTCGGAAGAACCGTTGGCTGTTTTTATCTTAGCAGGCAAATGTCGGAAATGTTTCAAAGAGAGAAATTCCTCACTTGTCTAAGATCGAAACTTTAAGCACCTCAATGGTATTATTGAATTTCTTTTTGATTATGATCTTGCCTTCGAATAGGAAGTAATCACATCTGACGTCTCTTTATCAACAGTATTAGCTCGGGATCCATGTTTGTAGCTGATTCAACCGAAGTTACTTGACTGTCTGGTGTCTCGGAAGCAATATGCATTTTTGGAAACGAATTATTGCTTGTCCTCCACCTCCGGCTATCGTTTCCCACTAGAGTCTGATATATAGAACAATTAGGTCGTAGCACAGATTTACTGGTGTAGCAACGTCATTTTCAACTGGGTATTTATGATTCAATTCATTAACATATGTTCGGTTTCTCCATAACATTTAGGGAACAGAACCTGTTCTAAGCCACAAATCTTCATACAGATTTACGAACCATATCATCTATACATGAGAACTGCTGTTCAACCAACTTATCTTGCAAGCCAGCTCCAGTTTACACATAGCAAACGGAACTTCTGTACCAGCGTTGCATGGTAAGATGTGACAGGAGGTACCCTGTCGATCGAATCTATGGGGTTTAATATTCACTGTTATATTGAAATGTAAGCTGAATGTTGAACTTTTCGGCCATGTCGTTAAGGGATAAGAGTAGGCTACTTTCGACGTGATAAAGCCAGATTGTAGAACTTTTATGGCAGCATGACTGTCCGTTAAAATGCCGATATCCCTTACAGATATTATATTATATCTTATCTAGTCTATGGTTTCTTTGATTGCGATGAGTTTCGCCTAAAATATACTACAGTGATCAAGGAGGTGAAACGAGAGGTTTAGATTTAGTTCCTTGCAGAACCCCCACAACCGACTCTGCCAACAATTCTCGAACCAACCGGAAGAAGTTAATTGTACCGGGATTTAGAACTGCTTCACTCGCTCAGTCCTCTCTGGAAGGAATAACAGTCATAACAGTCAACAGTAATTAGAAATTTAACTACGAAGTATGATGTCGGGATGGGGAACCACTCAGAACTGGACATTTTAAAACTGGACATTTCAAAATAGGATTTGACAAAACGAGATAAGGAACAAAAGTGGATAATTCAAAATTGGATATTTCAATACGAGATAAGGTACAAAACGAGATATGGTACAAAACTGGAGATTTCAAAACAGGATATTTCGACATGTGATTTAAACTTAAAATGATTTTTCAGAAAATTTCTGGAATATAGCCAATTAGGGAGGAACTCGGCGAGTTCTTAACCGATTATGATTAAATTCGATATGTAGGATGAAAATGGGATTTAAAAATGATTTTTTGGGAAAGTTCTGGAATATGGCCAGTCAGGAAGGAACTCGGTGAGTTCTTAACCGATTATGATGAAATTCGATATGTAGGATGAAAATGGGGTGTTAAAATGATTTTTTGGGAAAGTTCTGGAATATGGCCAGTTAGGAAGGAACTCGATGAGTTCTTAACCGATTATGATAAAATTCGACATGCAGGATGAAAATGGGATTTAAAAATGATTTTTTGGAAAAGTTCTGGGATATGGTCAGTCAGGAAGGAACTCGGTGAGTTCTTAACCGATTATGATAAAATTCGATATGTAGGATGAAAATAGGATTTAAAAATGATTTTTTGGAAAAGTTCTGGAATATGGCCAGTCAGGAAGAAACTCGGTGAGTTCTTAACCGATTATGATGAAATTCGATATGACAGATGAAAATGGGATTTTAAAATGATTTTTTGGGAAAGTCCTGGAATAAGGCTAGTAAGGTTCCATATTTGAATATTTCTAAGGAGAGAAATAGAATTTTCCTTCACTTAATGTTTTTTTCTTTAATTGTATAATTAAATTTGATTTTAAAACCTTTTTTGGAAAAACCTCTAGAATAGGGCCAATAAGGTTTCATACTTGAATAATTTTAAGCAGAGATAGAATTTTCCTTCACTTAATGTTTTTTTTAATTGGTGCTTTTCTCATCTTATTAAAATAATCATTGACTTGAAAAATGATTTTAAATGATTTTAAAATCACATTTTCATCCTACATATCGACTTTCATCATAATCGGTTAAGAACTCACCTAGTTCCTCCCTAATTGGCCATATTTCAGAACTTTCCCAAAAAATAATTTTAAGTTTAAATCACATGTCGAAATATCCTGTTTTGAAATATACAGTTTTGTACCATATCTCGTTTTGAACCTTATCTCGTTTTAAAATATACAGTTTTCAATTATCCTGTTTCGTCAAATCCAGTTGTAAAATATCCAGTTTCGACCGGTACCCATCGGAATGGCATAGTCAATAACTTTGGCGATTTCCTTATTCATTAAAATACATGAGTGTCCCTTATTACTGCAAGTCTATAACGAAATTGATTTAAGCCTAATAGCTGTACACGCAGCCATTTGTTTAGCTAAGATATCAACAGGGATTAGATAAAGAATATCTAGTGACTGAGTGGAAGTGGTTCTGAGTGCACAACCAGGTAAAATTTGGCAGTATCCATTTTTATTTTTAACGACAATTTTTCTAAAGGTAAAGATTGGTAGCCCAATAATTCAACCTCTGTTTAGTCGCCTTCTACGACAAGCCAAAGATGCTGCGTGGTTTAGTTTTAAGAATGAAATAAATTTAAATTTAATCTTGAATCTGAACTATATGTTGCTGCCGGATTCAAAGTTTACTCCTCACAGCTGAAATTTTTACGTGAATGATCTTGCATCGTCCTGTAAACTCTGTATAAAGCACTAAAAAGACTCGCGCTATAACTGCTCGACTGCGAAAGTGGGACATTAACCACCTTAGTTTCCAAAATTTGTTCGATGTTCGAACCTCATTAAAAATCTATTCGGAGACTGCCGGTCAATCGGGTACCCTGACCAATAACGTTTTGACTTTTTATGGTTTTTCGTTTGTTTATGCAACTCAAAAAAAAGACAAGAAATCACCGATAACTTATTTCAAGCCACATTTTGTTTAAGCTACATTTACTGAATTTTCACAAGTAACTATAACGTCCTTTGGTTAAATCTTTAACCACTTAATCCATTTACTATCATGATTTGATTTTTTTTATTTAAAAGGAGTAAATTTGTTTAAAAAAATTATACTGGTTAAAATCTTCTTAACAATTCAATTATATATATATGAAGTGTCTTTATATATATATGAATGATAGGTAAATTTATTATTTTCGTGCAATAACTATATAAAAAAAATTACCAAAAAACACACTTACCCACAAAATCCAGAGCGCTCAGGGGATTGCGGTATGTACGATTCATATAACTTGACCTAAAACAAAATTATTAGCACTATAAAGTTCACCATATCATTCACCACAATAAATTCACTATTCAAATTCATTAAATTTCTTAGATAAAACTATAAGCTAATCAAAAATGTCTAATGATTTTGCTGAAGTTTAACAAAAAACCGTAGATTTTAGGCAAAGAGGCTTCTGATACAACTTGTTTAATTTCATTGATTTTCTGATTTCCGAATTATTTGCTTGTCTCAATTGTAATGCCTCACCCTGTATACCGGGTATTTTTTAAGCCGAAACTACGAAAAAATGTCCATGATCAAAATTTAATCATTCCGACGGGAAATATATTAATGCTAAAATTAGTACCCCCTTCCCTACTATGTAGGTGGGTGGGGGGTAACTTTGAAATTAAAATAGGAACCCCTATTTTTTATTGCAGATTCGGATTCTCCGGCTAAAATTAAATAAGGAGGAGTTAATTTTGGCTAAAATCGGCTAACCGGAAATGGCTGCTTCTATAGGGAGTTTTTCGAATTTTGTAAATATTTCAAAACGTACAGCACTCATGAGAAAACTGTTAAGTGCAAAAATGTTGTAATAAAAATATAAACAAAAAAAAAAAATTTAAAAAAAAAATTACATTCTGCTACTTCCGGGTTTCCTACGCGGAATGATTAAATTTTGATCATGGACATTTTTTCGTAGTTTCAGCTTAAAAAAACACCCGGGATATATATATATATATATATATATATATATATATATATATATATATATATATATATATATATATATATATATATATATATATATATATATATATAAATACTATAAATTAATATTAAAATGCGCAGATCCCAATAAAGATGACTCGAGAATACTAAGTACACATAAGAAATAAGGAACAGTAGTGTATCATTTACATTTAAAGACGATGTTTATTCATTTCTGAGTTATAGCTGAGCACGCAACATTGAAAAATTGTTGCAAGCCACAAATTTTGAACGAAGTATGTAACGCTTGGGTGTATAATTGTGCACATGCTTGATACTATAAATCCTGAGTGCTCAGGGCTGGGCGGGTTCAATGAAATTTAAATAAGATTACACCACAGCATCACAAAAAAACTAAAATCATGTGCTACGCCAACCAACAACACTTCAACTGGTCACCCATAACATGACAATTACTTCATATTAATGATACTTCCCCACACAAATAATTTATCTCGACATTTCTAAGTTAATAATCAAAACGATAACCGGTATGCAATGACAAAATAAGCATTATATTTAATGTTTGAACTTAATGTACTACAGATTATATTACATATGTTATGGACAGCCCATAATATTAACTTTAACAGTATAATTATTCAATTCAATATCGGAGTGTCTAAATCAACTCCATAAGAAAGTCACGTGTCTTTATATATATATGAATGATAGGTAAATTTATTATTTTCGTGCAATAACTATATAAAAAAAATTACCAAAAAACACACTTACCCACAAAATCCAGAGCGCTCAGGGGATTGCGGTATGTACGATTCATATAACTTGACCTAAAACAAAATTATTAGCACTATAAAGTTCACCATATCATTCACCACAATAAATTCACTATTCAAATTCATTAAATTTCTTAGATAAAACTATAAGCTAATCACACACTATACAAACATATACTTATATATCATAAATGAATTCATAAAAAAAAAATGATTTATCCCAAATCTTGTGTTTGATAAGCAGAGCAGTGGCCCTATTTATATAATATATACATGTGCGAAGAAGAAGGTTAATCCAATATTTTCCCGTTTTTTTTTTTTTTTTTTTTTTTTTTTTTTTTTTCGAATAAACCAATACCGCTGCTGGAACCCAATGAACTTCCAATTTATTTGTTGTCACCGTTCATTTATATTAGTCAGCGATTTATAAAATAACGCCAATAAATAATATAGCCGGTCGGCTAGGCAATAGCGTGGACGGACCCACTACCTACACCACCCCAAGGTCGTCACCTAAGGTTTCGGAAACCCAATTGTAGGAGTAAAAACCGGCTATAGTTTGACTTTGGTAATTTTATAACAGGAAAGGCGGTTAAATTCCCTCTAAAGGCGATTACCTTAATCTACGATATCACTCTTGGTCCACAATTTAACTATATTTAATAATACCAAATTTATAAAAACTAATTTCCACTCAGTATATAAATCTATAATTACCCGTTTATATTTTTTCGTCTATAAATAAAAATGTCCAAGCAACCACCCGAATATTAGCGCATTTGCGGATGGCTCTATTCAATTCAATATGGCTCTACAAACTAACACTGATTTTTACAAATATGTAGATTTAAACAGATATATCCATATATCAATGATAATGTTGTTATGATGACTGCTGCTCATCAAAAAGACTGAAATCAATTATTTGTTTTTGGATATCCACGATCATAAAAAATTACTTTATGATCATATGGTAGGAGGAAAATCAATACCACCACAATATTGGTCAATGAACAAGCGAAAACCAGTCCATACAACGGGTCAGTTAATGCAATAAATTGATGACGGGTCAGTTAAAGCAATAAAATGATGTTAGTGTTCCTATCATAATCATCAACAAAAACATTATAGCTACAGTGCGACGACAGCAATCATAATGCGAATTATATCTTATATGACGTTAAAAGTACCTACAAATATTTTTGTAGAAACCTTAAAAAAAATATCAATGCAAGACGCACGTTACAAGTATTATGTAAAAAAATGTCAAAAGTCTTGAGGTTGACCACCTACAATGATCACCAATTGTAAAAATATGCTCTGAAAGATCTTGTAAAAGATCTCAGTAAAGTGTCAACTGGCCTGTAATGCTGTTGAGTTTTTCTCAACTCAGGTAACCAAAATTTCAGTATTGATAATTGGGTGTTCACATCGCAATTAATTTTGTTACCATTGCTTAACAGACCTTTACAGTTGAAACTGCTACAAATACTGCTATCGTCGCATTGCTTTGACCAATTGATGATCATTTCCTATTAATATTGCAAACGTTCTTACATGTGCGTTATTTTTGAAAAATGTTCAAGAGAATTTATTATCATCATGATAAAAAAATGGTAGGTACACCGCATTTTACATTATTATGCAGAATTTTAAAATCAATATTGTTAACAACAAATTCCAAAAATAAAACTGTGGTTTGATGAATAGAGTAAAAACATCTGTTCAAGTTGATCTCGTGCTGATAGTTTCGAATGGAAATACTCGACATATTGTACTTGCGATAGCCGGTTATTATAAAACGTGTTTAGTATTGCTACTTTACAACAGATGTACTGTGGTCCGTAACACTTCATTCGTAGTGTTAAATTTTTTTTAATGCTTTTTTATAATAATAAAACGGGTTTAAAGGCCATTGCTGACCCATACTAACTCAACATTTTGGCTCCATTGAATTCGATACCGAGCTTGTTATTCGTATTGCTCTAGCGAATCCAACGAAAACAAGTCGAAACCGAAAACAATATATTTTGTTTTGGACTCATTGATTTTGAGACTAACGGAAGCTGATAATCGTACAAGTAGATCCAGTAGTTCTCTGACACCGTTACCATTCAGTGTAATTACACAGATATCATCTGCATATGCCGAAACCTGGTTGAACTGACGTCACAAGATGTTGTCCTAAGAGGTTTCACTTTTATGAAAGATAAATTCTAACATGAGATTAAAGAGTATCGGGGGCAGAGCATATCCTTGCATTACACCAGAGCTAATTAGTAAAAATTCTTGATGGGTTGTCCCCAACCTCGCACAGTATTGTGACTGTATTACTGTCATTTTACATCTACGCAGATACTTATTCGTCAGATACTTAAGGAAATCCAAGAACACCTGATGTACGTCACGAGCTGTTCCGTAATAATTAGAAAGAATCATCCTCAGCTAAAAACTTGATTAGTGACTGACCAATTGGGATGAATCGCCTACAATTTCCTTCGCCAGAGCAATGAATTGCAATTACATTATGTAAGACGGTTATTTGTATGCTTTGCAAAGGAGAGCGCGATAGTTTTGCATTTTGAGCGGTTTCCTTATATAAGGTTAGAGCACAACGTGGCCACTTTCTATTCATCAGACATAACTTAGCTTTGCCATGCTAATAGAATAAGGTCAAAAAGACAGTTCCACAAAGGATCTCCTTCGAATATGAAAAGCACAGAATTAATGAAATCATGGAAACGTTTCCTTTTGTCTTTGCATTTCCTGTGTGGATTTCTCGTTAGAGGGGTCAGATAAACACATCTTCGCAGTCTGTTTTTGACTTTTAAACTGTCACATGCTGACACTTGTTAAAATTGAGTAAATCAGAAAAATGCTCCTTCCAGTGTCATGTACTGCATCGATGTTTCCAAATAGCGCCAGACCTAGGTCTGAAGGAAAGGTGTAGTCCAGTGACTCCTTTAATGAAGTTCCTTTAAAAAAGTGCCCATTGCTGAGTTGTTTTAATCTTAAGGTTGCAGCCTGCCACCATTCACGCTTGTCCTCTACAACTTGGCTTGACGGTTCTCATAGCAAGGACCACTTTGTTCTGGACTTATTGTCCACTGGACCTATGTTTTCACATAAGTCAATCTGATTGTTGCCGTGTCTACCATTTAAATCACCAATCACTATTTTAAGGTCTTCTTGCTTCGGTATAGATCCTATCAGGGCATCCCAATTGTTGTAAAGTTAGTCTTTATCTTTGGATTGGCTTACATCAGTGAGCGCATGAGCACAAATGAGTGGCAGGTTGGCCATTTGCTTGCGTAATCGTAGCTTACATACACAATTATCCATTTTTCACTTGGGGCTCAGGAAGAAAACCAACACCAAGGTTGTCAAGGTCATTTCCACTGTAAAGCAACGTATAGCCTTGGGATACATGGTTTCCACATTTTGGTCATTTCTTGAAGAGCAAGGAGTTCCAAGAGATACTCTTTTATGGCTGTAGAGTGCCAACGCGCCTGATTTTCTTAGCGACTGCACGTTCCACGTACCACTCCTAAACTGCTTGTCCGTTGACATAAGCGGGGTCGGGTATTTTGGCGGTATCTATAATTTCTTTTGTTGATTTTTTTAACAGTTGAAGTTTTTAAGGATTCAGGTAGTCAGCCCAGCGATTCAATCTTTGTTTAGTCACCTCTTATGACAAGCGAAGGAGGCTGTGGTGGAATTCTAAGGATATCATGCTCGCTTAGAAGTCTTTTACGGGCGTGGGAGGGCACCCCAACCACAGGGACCCATAGCTCTGTTAAAGAACTAACGTGAACTGCGCTTATTGCTAAGTTGTTCAGCAATGTTGTTCGGGAACCTCCTGAAATCGACATGTTCATATACATCTACAAAATGTCGTGATGCGCACAACCAAGTATCGGTCATAGATGATTCTTGCCATTACTACAACAAGTAGTATAAGTACCAACAAGCGATTTGCTCTAACGCTGGAAGGACCTAATTTCAGGCTAGATATAGATTCAAGCGTCTAGTCGAGCAATCAACTGGCGAACACGATCTCGTTTTCATTCTACTAGAAAGAGAGCAGAATCGAAGCGACGCAAAATCTACAAGTTTCTGACTTGGTGCTACTACCACTACAGATTTGAACACAAAGCCGAGAATTGAGGTGCCCTGTGATTTTATGATCCCGAGGCAAACACAACTGGGAAAACCCGTTCCCCCAAGCAAAGGACCACGAGTAGGATAACCATCCCCCAAACTAGTAAAATAGTAGGTCTATTGATTGCTGGCGCTGCTGACCATAGACCGAATTGCCAATTGTACAGCTATCAATATTTACGAAAGCAAATACTATTTGCAGCAGATATTGGTCCCAGACGAAATTTACCAATCGCATTTACAGTTGCGAACGTAAATCGTCCTATTATTGGTGCAGAATTTCTTAAGAAATACGGCTTACTAGTCGAAGAACAGGAAGCTGATTGATCCAGCCACTCCCTTTTTTAACAGTTCCACCGAGTTATAACTTGCCCGTTTAACATACTATAGTTCACCACATAGTGACTACAGTACCTTCACCTGTGTCCAAACCAAGAAGGTTGGATCTTATGCCAAACAAAGCGGCCACAACGGAATTCCAATAAATGATTACTTTCCGAAGTCTAAACTTCGAAGAACTTCTTCTGATCAGATGAATGTCAACGGGCATTCGAGCAGCTAAAACCCACGTTAGGACACATTATGGTATTGGCACATCAAAGACATGACGCTAAACTTAGTGTTACAACCGACGCCTCGAGCCCTGCCAGAGATTTTACAGGGTTCACCGACCACAACCCGTTCACTAGAGCGATTTAATCCAAAGCTGAGTGCAACCCGTAACACACTTGCCACTTGGACTTTGTGCCCCAATTTACGACGGACATACAACATATCAAAGGCAAAGGTAACGTGGTTGCCGATACACTGTCTCGAGCACGAAACTTCATGTGTCGAGACTCACTTTGACATGAAGCAAATCGGTAAATCGTAAGAAGCTGGCACGGAACTTTAGGACATACTTTCTGGCTCCTTTAAGCAATCAAATTTGAAAAAAAGTAAGGTGTTAAAACTCACTAAGATCCAACATGGGCATGTTAGCGTTACACGAGGCTTTTTTAAGCATATGTATTTATATATCGTGGGACCACTTCCATCTTCTAATGGAAACACTTATTTGCTAATCTGTGTCGATCAATATACACGATGGCCAGAAGAGTTCACTCGATGCAATGTTTCACTCGCTGCGTACAGATAGTAAACATATAAACTTAATTATGTTTAGGACACACGACGGACACCAAAAGACGCGACCACTATAATCATGTATTCTGTAATAATATCCCGTGTTTAAGGTTACACATGTACATACTACAATTTTTGCTGTTTATAAATCTTTTAGTACCTCTACTTATAAACAGGTGCGCTACGGTTCGTAACAAGATTATTTAATTTATTTCGATCGTATATTTTTAAGTTCGACTATTCGACGCTAGATGAAAGATTGTGTAGAATTTATTAAAGTGCATGCATTTACATGTATGAATGTATTTGTGTACTCCCAACAGCTTGATTTGTAATCTATAGAAATTCATTTTTATTCATTTATGTGTCAAATTTTATATTAAGTAGATGTGATTAGAAGTGATTCCATAATTTTACATTATTTTTGTTTAAATAAATAATCTTTTTTACAAATGTTGTTCATATAATAGTTTTGTGTATTGTATAAAGTGATCGTGTTTTGTTAATTATTTTAACAAATAAAGTATAAACTTAAAAATGACTGTGTGGAAAAGTGTAGTGCCGAATAAGTATGGAGTTGGTATGTTGAAAACAAATTTCAATATTGGAATGTTTTGATTTTGTAAAACTCGAGCACAATTTAAAGTTAAGCATCGATAGGCGAATGGCGATCTCTTGATCGATTGTTATTTAAGAGTTTATATAATAATGGTTATGCATTGAATACATTTCAATGTATTAATTGATTCTTAACAATTTTGGCGTTGTCCATCCGTTTCTTGTTGATCATATATGTATATTTATAGTTATCAACAATAAATTGTACCTATTGATACCATATTTTTTATAAAACTATAATCTAAATGTTTGCATCGATTTTAAATATAGATTCAACACTGTAGCTATATGTAGTATGTATTTTGATAAAATAAGTGAGTAATTTTCATAGGAATGGCTAAAAATGAATTGAATAATGTTATTATGATTTATGGGGTATCAACAAAATATGGTTTGTCAATAAAATGTATGATGTATATGCAGATCGTTTTTATTTTAATTATGGAGAAATATTAAATTCCGAAATGTGTATATTTGTTTGTATTTTTATTTTTTTTTGACGTCTCTTACCAAATCAGTGATGTCACAATTTTATATAGCGAGGTTCTCACTCTGATATTTTTGTCACGGCTAAAGTGTTTTTATTAGAGATCGATACAATACGACTTGAGTAATTAGATTTGAAATATTTTCATGTCAAGGTGTGTCGAATTGGCTATATATGTTTTGCTAGTATTCTTTTACAAAAATATAATTGCGAATCGAATGTCAAAACGCAATTATTGGCATACGCACGCTATGGATGACTTCGTGACGCATCGGTTTTTATATTGGATACTTTAGATTCATTTTCATTCTCTACTTTTTTGTTTTCCGTTGAATTTATTTAAATATGTACTATATATTATTAAAGACACAGAGATATGGTTGGAGAAAAAGATGTTTCGGATCAAAATGTCAAGATCATGTCTATGAGGGTATTAATTTACATTAAGGCATGAAAGCGCTAATTTAGCCTCATCGACCTTATGAATCCAGCAAATTAGATTTAAATTTGTTTTTAGTTTGTGAACAATTGCGTTCACGTTTATGAGCACGGGAAGTGTGCTCATGGAGTCGTTTAGGACTAGTTGCTCTTCTTGAAAGTCGATGGCTAAAACGTGGAGTCCAACTTTCTCATGGCTATAATTTGCTTTACAGTAGTAGACGTGAAGCTTCTATGGTCGCTGTGGTTGAGGGACACTCCCATCCTTCGTAAAAAAACTCCTAAACGACATTGCTATCCTTAGAATTCCACCACAGCATCCTTGGCTTGTCGTAGGAGGCGACTAAACAAAGGTTGGATCGCTGGACTGACTACCCGCATCCGTAAAACGCCTCTATGTTAAATATACCAACAAAAAGAAAAATCGATACCACCAAAATTTAAACCGACTTCCGCTTATGTTAACGGACACCCAGTTTAGGATCGGAACATGGGACGTGCAGTCGGTCTTGATGGCACTATATCAGCCATGAAAGAGTATCGTTTGGAACTCGTGGCTCTCCAAGAAACTCGATGGCCAAAAAGTGGAGATAATGTGTCCCAAGGCTATGCATTGCTTTACAGTGGAGATGACATCAGCAATCTTGGTGCTGGTTTTATTCTTGGGCCCAAGGTGAAAAAAGCTGTTTAAAAAAAAAAGGATTTCTACCAAATGTGTAGTCAGTGATCATCATTGGTCTCTGCCAAGTTATAATGTCACTTTTATTACGAATCATGGATTACAGGAAGACTTATCTTACGTTTCGATTGTAAAAGTCTGATAAACACGGTGAGGAAAACTAAGTTTTGCTTAACTTTCCAAGTAACCTAGCTCGCTTACTTGCAGCCTAGATTTATGCAAGACCCTTTTTTAGTATTTTATTCACCATTTCTGTCGTGGTCACCCCATTTGGTCGACCATTGCAATATTTGTCTTAACAGTTCATATGGCCTCGTTTAAAATTTGCCATCCAATATTTTACTGTTGTAAACGAAAGAGCATACACTCCTCCAGAGTATAGTCCAGCTCCGCTTTGATATTGGTTGTACTAAGCCCTTTTAAATCAAAGTATTGTATCACAAATTTTAAACAATTTTTTCCATGTTTACAAATTCACCGAGAGCGTTCACTATTGATAGCTACCAAAAAATACTAAACAACATACCGTCGTCAAACTTCCAACATAAGCTTTATAAGTTAATACTTTCTATCATAATCATTCTTTTTCAACAACTACCGCCATCTATACGTCGGGGCGACTTCTTCTGGGATCACTCGAGATGCAAAAACTGTCTTATGTAGAGGTTCTTTTTTACACTTTTGCGGATAATGATATACGATTTTGTCCTAAAAGGATTCACTTTTACGAAAAATAAATTCTAAAGGTGAGGGTATTCACGTGCAAATATATTGCACAAATTAAAATTGCGCAATTATAATTTCCCAAATTTTTCGTAAAGCTCTCGTCAATGTATTAATTGCACAGACTGCAAATAATACACAATATATTGCGCAAAACATGACGTCACACAAGTATATTGCGCAATTTAATTGTAATTGAACACCCTATTCACGAAAGTTTACGAAAAATTTGGAGAATTATAATTTTTGGAATTATAATACCTTTAGAATTTATTTTTCGTAAAAGTGAATCCTTGCAGGATAAAATCGTATTCATTATCCGCAAAAGTGTAAAAAAAAACTTTCAAATTAAACAATGAAAATTTTACTAAAAAATGAGCTCATAAGTTCTAGAGATCAAGGCGTTTTTTTTATGCGGGTAAGTAAGGAAAATCTTCAAAAGACGAAGCTGTGATGATAGCAATCATCTCAGCAACAGTGATGGATTATACCATCTAAAAACCTCACACCCACTTATCCATCCTCTATGCGGAACTATCGTTAGTCATTACTTTACATGGAGGTGACTAGTCATTCAACTATATTATTCGTAACGTCTCAACCATAGATTGCGATCTCAACCATACAGCATTTCACATTTCTTCTGAAACGAGCATTAATTCAAATGTTTTCAGGCGTTATGCGCTGCCCAAGGACATCCGACAGTTCCATATCTTCCTGTGATCTTATGCAAGCCGGACACTCTGGTGTGTCGAAATTCTTTAATTCTGTAAAGGTATGCACCAAAACAGCCATGCCCACTTAACAACTGCGTTAGGTAGTAGTTCGCCATACCGCCTATTCATCCATTTTTCGATAGATGGTATGAGCCGATTGGTTCACCGGCTCTTTTAACTATCCCAGCGTGTTTGCCATTCTGTCAGAGTTGTAATGCGTTCTAATGTAAATATAATTATTTTTCTCTCCTTTGCAAGTAGATCGATTGATACCTCCCTACCGGTAATTAAGACTGCTTCAGCTTTATGGTCGGCCGAACGATATCAACCACCTTTTGATAATTATAATGGTCAACCTACATACCTCCATTATTTCCTCTAAAGTTTTCGCTATCACAACAGTAACGTCGTCAGCGAAAAACCACAATTTCGACATCATCTAGTACGCTGAGCCTCAGAGCGCCATCGTACATAATGTTCCAATGTAAGGGCCCCAGTACTGATCCTTGGGGTACACCACCGTAACGTTGTATTCCATGATGACACCGTTATCTGTATCATATATCAGCAATCTATTGCAAAATAGTCTGTAATGATCCTCCTTATGTACACTGGTGCATGCAATACATGTAGAGCATTTAGATTTTGGGTCCATTTGGCCGCATGGAACGCGTTATTGACGTCCAGGATGACCACGGCGCAGTATTTGTTAGAGCCCCTCTCTCATCTTCTGCCAAAAGAAGGTTTCTTGGCGATTTCAATCTCGTGTCGAATGGCGTCAATTGTCGATCTGGGCTTTCGAAATCCATACTGCCGCTCAGGGACGTCTCCGGCCCTTTCCACTGTTATCTCCAACCGATTGTGAATTATGCGCTCTAATACTTTGCCAGCCGTATCCAACATTCACAGTGGTCGGTAGGATGATGTCTCTCCTGTAGGGCACTTTGTTTTTGGCAACAACACCAAATGCTGCATCTTCCATCGTTCCGGGAAAAACCGTTCCCTCAGGCATGTGTTGTAAATTTCTCTAAACTCATCAGGTTTAGCTCGCATGCCTTTACCGCAATATTTGGAATATTGTCAAGTCCAGGTGCTTAAAGATTCCCAAATCGTGGACATGCACTGTGTAGTTAAATACTACACCTACGGCAGGGATCACATCAGTTTGCACGCAGGCTAAGATAGAAGTGCGTACCCCAGGCACGCTGGTATTCTCTACTTGCATGATGGCAGATCCGGCGCAATTGTGCGATCTGCTGATTCCACTAGTATGCCGGTGGACGACGACCATCTAGGATTCTTTTTACCATAGTTTCATTGCAGGTGTCAGTAATCACATTCATCATCTGTGCAGTTTTCGCATTAGTAGTTTCCGAGAGGTTCAAGTTGTCCAGGAATAGCGTAAATAGATCTTCCTTAAACGTGCTTGCCTTCCAACCCACTGGTTTCCTTCCATGTTTTATACGTCCATCTTTCCCTGCCAATTTTACTTTAAAAAAAATATGGCTTGCTGGTTGCTATGCGTCTAATGTTCGTTGACTTCCCACGCAGCCATCACTCGCATCAATCAGCTGGCGCCAAACGTCAGATTAATCACAGAGGATGCACCACCTTTACGAAAAGTTCTGGCAATGCATACAATTTCCTTCTTCTTTGCATTGCTTAACTACATGCCCAATTCCTCAAATTTGTAGCAGTGACATGATACAGTCTATCGGTACTTCTTCCGCCTCCACAAATTTATCTATGATCGGTATATAAGGTATATAATGCTTTTAATGTGGCCTCAACGATTTCTTTAATTTCGACCATAACCTCATCAGTCTTAGATAACGTTTGGATTTTTGCATCTTCACCAAGAGAATTTTCTAATGCAGTTTGGAATCCAAACATCTTCTCCGAACTCAAGTAGGGGGTCACCCTTTGCTGTCCTACGTATGTGAGTCACCTTATTGAAGCGGTTGTTCAGGTTAGGATTCTCTTTAATTTTCATAAGCATCTCAGCATATGGGAGAGATCCACTCTTCGTTATTTTGAACGTTTCTCCCGTGTTCTTTTTTTACCAACTGCCAGTCTGTGCCCACTCTGTTGTTAGGTTCGCTAGTTTCAGCTGAATTCTTATTGGAACTCTTAGCTAATTGAACTAAAGTCTTGACCGCTTTCTGCTTCCCTTTCTTTTGGGCGTGTTCAATATAGGCTAATTTTATTCGTTCGACCTTCTGCTTTTGCTGTTGGACGCCATTTTTGCTTCACTATCCAACGGAACGGTTTCCTTCCCGTTGTCCCTTGGGTTTGAGATAGTTGGCATAGTTTGGGTTTCACAGCATACCGTTATCTGCATCGCCAATTTTGCAATTGTCTGCGTTGTTTGACTTTCGACATTCAGTTCTTCAACCTTGTGTGATTGTTCAACATAAAGGTTATTGATTAATATTGTATATTACTCTTTGGTTTGATGAACTCCCATAGAAGGTCAATTTTTTTTCCCAGCCGATTAAAAGGGTTAGGCTTATCAATATCCGATAGTGTACCGGATATTTTGTGGTCTTCCCACTCTGAACAGGACTTCGAAGGCGATCGAAATAGCCTACTGGTTCTTTTGAATGGGTTGATTTTCGTCACCGACTCCGTAGAGTCGTTTCCGGTTGTCGCTCTTTTAATACCTAAGCTAAGTTCGCCATTGGGGTAGTAGTACTTGTAGCTCTATTTGCAACAAAAACAAGTTCTCCAGCTTTTTCCAGCATTTTGAAACATACAAATAACGGTGAATTAACGGAAGGTGAGAGCCCAAATTAAACGTTTACGAAGTTACGACTTCCAGATCGAATATCGGAGATGTACCGCACACGGAAATGCCAACGCATTGTCAAGACGACCATGTCAGGCAGAATGCAAACATTGCGGTCGTGCAGAGGAGAAGGAGAACATTATTGATTTCAGGTTGATGAAAGTATTACCTCGTGATGAATGGACCAATGAAGCAATCCGAGAGAAACAACTTTGAGATCCGGATGTATCGATAGTTATGGAATATAAGGAGAAGTGCCGGTCAACATGGAGTGAGATCGTGGACAAAACTCCCACTGTAAAGGCTTATTGGGCACAATAGGAAAGCCTTAAATTAGAATACGGATGTTTAAAACGAGTGTGGGAAAGCACTGACGGCAACGTTATACAATCCTTGATCGGTTGTACCACAAAGTCGTATAACGGAAATTTTGAAGGAATATCACTTAGGAATTTACGAAATGCTAGCTAAGATACGTTAGCGGTTTTATTGGACCGAGTGTAGACAGTCGCTGGTTGAATGGTGCCAAAAATGTGATCTATGTGAGGCTGCAAAGGGACCGGCTCGGAAAAGCCGAGGGGCTATGCAACAGTATGGATGTGGCAGAATAATTTTTTTGCCATGGATGTAGCAGGACTACCGATAATGGAAACAAATATGTGCTAGTTATAATGGACTATTTCGGCAAATGGCCGGAGGTGTATCGAGTACCAAACCAGGAAACTACAACGATAGCGAATGCCGTTGTTAATAATTGGATTAGCCATTTTGGAGTATCAATGGAACTTCATACGGACCAAGGAAGAATACATTTTGAGTCGGGGGTATTCCAGAAGATCTGCTACATGCTTGGCAATAAAACAAAACGACGCCTTTGCATCCGCAATCCGATGGGATGGTAGAAAGATTTAAAGGTTTAACGGAACGTTAGAAGAATACCTAAAGAAGATCGTGGATAAAAACCAACGCAACTGGGATTAACATATACCGATGGCATATTGATCAGCAGTTCATGATACGACTGGAATGACATCAGCTAAATCGATTTACGGAAGTAACCTTCGCCTGCCTAGAGATTTGAAGTTTAGAGCTGTTCCATCAGCCGCCTTATGTGGACAAGATTATGTAGACCCGGATGGAATAACAAATTAATGAGGTATTTTAGTTTGTACGAGACAAAATACGGATATCAAGTGACAAAGTAAAAGCTCGATATGACATTCATAACCAGCAACGAAGGAAGGATTTGTCACCGAAGCTACAGTCAGAATGAGAGGAGGACCTTACACTATCACCACACCGATGAACGAAGTGATTTATAGTGCATCTTGAGACGAACAGGTTAAGGTGGGGTTTAGTGTTACGATTTACTCTAGGGTTAAGCCTAGAGACATCTATTAAGTAGCGTTAGTACTAATAGTACTAAAAATGAAGTAGCAACTCCTCGAATGAAACACTAGAAAGATGGAACGTTTGAGATAGATGTAACTTTTGTATATAGCGAGAGACCGATGTGAGTAGAGTTGGAGTTGTATTTTAAACGCGAACGAGTAAAGATTAGCGACTAAGCTCCCACCAGTGGTAAGCGGTGTTATCGGAAGTGTTTTATTGTTAAATAAAGAATTGTTTATTGTAATTAAAACAAAGAGTAACTGTTTTATTATTGTGGAACCTGTTGTGTAGTGTTGTGTAATTTATTAGTGGACAGTGATCATCGGTCGAAGTGACTCAAATACCAGCGATTCGAACCTTGGTTGACAAGGCGAAAACAGAGCAATATTTTGTTTTTATTGTATTGTGTCCATGATATTATAATATATATTCGATTGGTTCGTTTACATGATAATTTTGTTTCTTTGTTTTGCATCAGTATTTTTTAAATTTTACATCTCAAAATTAAATTAAATGGAAAATACATATTTTGCTGATTCATTTTTATGTTAACTGATTAAGTTTTAGAAATGAAATTAGAAACTATGTTAGCATTTCTCAACATATTTTATAAAATTGCATCTATGATTGTTGACCGGATAATTCAATACATATATATTTATATATATATATATATATATATATATATATATATATATATATATATAGTTAAGTGGATAATCTTTAATTCATGACCCTTAACGCAACATTTTTTCGTTATTCTAAATGTATTCGAATTGTTTTTACCATAATACGAGTAATGTCTGGTTCAGTGTGTAAATTAAAATTATATTCGTTTAAATAATCCAAACATCAAAATTACGTCAAAAAATATTTATCACAAAACCGTCAGTAGGAATTTACTCTTCGACCTAGTAAATTATGTTTTGATATCATAAAATTATTTAACTATCTACGAGTAGTTGATCATAAATAATTTTTATTTTATTTTTTACATTTTAATTTTTAGCAAAGAATAATTTTGCGCAAAACAATAAACCACATCGCATGGAATTAGACGTTGGTGATGCTTTGATCATAGAAAAAGAATGTCAACATTGGTATTATGGTTATAAAAAAAAGTAAGTTACTATAAAAAATTTAATTTGATTTACCAATATATGTATTAATTCATTTCGGTTAATTTACAGTACAAAAAATGTCAAGGGCATATTTCCTAAAGTATTTATTCATTTACTTCCATCCGTTTATGATAAAAACGAATTGATAATTGACCGTAGCGAAATTGTAAGGGAACTAACAACAGTAATACGAGAATGGGGCCATATATTTAAACAATATTTTTTAATAAATCATACAAATTTTCAAACTCTTCGTAAAATAATATTAAAATTAATAAGTTTTCGGTCACAATTATTGTCGGGTAATTTACCAGCTGATGAATTAAAAGATTTACAGATCGAAGCTACCGATGAAATTGATGCGGGAAATAAAATTATTGGTAAGTTAAATATTTTGTTTTTACGTATTAATGAACTCAGTGGCAAAGTTTTATTTTTAATGTGACGATAGTAAGTATTGTAAATTAATTTGTAAGCGGTACGATTCATTATTTTATGGTTAAAAAGGTAATTCTAGCTAAGTATTTACTATATAAAGGTGCTTGTTTAAACTTTAAATTGTCCTACTGTATACCGACTCTATTCTAATACAAAGCTTCAGCTGCAGTTTTGTTCATCATTTTAACCGATGCCAATTTATTTTGCATCTTTGATTTAGATTCGATCTCAGTAAGACGCTACAAGAAAAAATATTAAAAATTAATGTAAAAAAATAATAAACTCAAAATCCGTAATAGTGGTCCGATTAAAGTCAACGATATCTCTAATAATAGGTCTTGTTATGCACATGAACTGTACCAAAGTTCATTTAAATCGCTCAAGTATTTCTTAGCTGCTGAGACCAAATTGTATCCGGTTTTTACTTAAATTCGAGCTGTTTTAAAATCAAAAAACTCAAAATTCGTAATAGTGGTCCAATTGAGGTCAATGATATCACTAAGAATAGGTCATGTTATGTTCATAAACTGTACCAAAATTTATTTAAATCACTCAATTCTTTCTAAGCTGCCGAGACCAAATTGTTTCTGTTTTTTACTTAAATTCGAGCTGTTTCAAAATCAAAAAACCCAAAATCCGTAATAGTGACTCGATTGAGGTCAATGATACCTCTAATAATAGGTCTTATTATGCACATTAACTGTACCAAAGTTCATTTAAATCGTTTAATTATTTCTTAGCTGCTGAGACCAAATTGTATCCGATTTTTACTTAAATTCGAGCTGTTACAAAATAAAAAAACTCAAAATCCGTAATAGAGGTCCGATTAGAGTCAATGATACCTCTAATAATAGGTCTTGTTATGCACTAAACTTTATCAAAGTTCATTTAAATCGCTTAATTAAGATCTGCGAGCCAATCTTAAACTTATCATGTTGCGATCTCTGAGAAGAGAACGACTTGTCTTCTTTTGATTGTCTATAACAAAACGTAGGGCAGAAACCTTTGGTGCTAGATTGGTGAGTTTGCAGGAACCAGAAATGACCTGTAAAACCGATTATTATTAATATTATGTGGTCCTTTATTTTTTGATTGATTCCATTTTATTTTAGCTTTCATTTAGCATAAACAAAATTTTTTTATTATAAATATATACATATTCCAGGTTTGGACATGGTAGTTCGAGATGGTGCTGGCAATATACTAGATATAAATAAAACATCAACAACCCGATTATTCGAGCAACATAAAAAAGCCGACGAAAGAATAAAATTGATCGTATGTACCTAAACAATAATTTACTGTAATAAACTAATATTTAAATTTAATATTTTTCATTTTTTTTTTTTAGTCATCTCAAACCGATAAAAAAAGTTCTCGAGTCATGGTCAATATAAAATCTCGCAATATATTATTGGAAGTAAAAGCTTTTGTATGTAAAGCATTGGAAGATGCCGATCTATTGTTCACACTATATGATGGCGTTGAACAAAAACCCATTACAGAAAATTACATTGTAAAATGGGGAAGGCAGGGTATTGCGCGCGATTTAGACCAATTTAATAATCATTTTGCCATGTTCACGGATTTAAGTAGTCAAGACTTTTTAAAAGATAAAATTTATTTAGTTGTTTATGGTATTCGAGTCGGATCAATCGATCCAGGTCGTAAAAGTTTAATAATACCATCAAATAAAAAATATTTAAGCGGTGGTGCATCGAATAATAGTTTCGACGAAACAAACATTGATAATTTGAGGCGACCGTTTGGTGTTGGTTTTGCCGATATTTCCGAATTAATTAAAAAATCCGAAGATTCTTATAAACAAAATATTGATTTACCGTTTATGATGTAAGGATTTGTTTTAAATTTAATTACCTTTAAAATTTTTTAAAAACTATTAAATTTTTTATAGATGTAGCGAACGAGAAAATTTAGAAAATACATTTAAAAAATTACTTACAAATAAGGAAACGACGAAACATGATTCAAAAATTGTTGTAAGCATGGAAATATTTCACGGTGATTTGAAGTATATAAAAGAAGAATATCCTCATATTCATATCGGCAATGTGGCTTATGTCAGAAAAATGGGATTTCCCGAAGTGATACTACCCGACGATGTACGAAATGATTTATATATAACGTTATGGTCGGGCGAATTTTCAAAAGGTACAAAAACCAGTGAACGTAATGTTGAAGTAAGTGCCACGGTTTGTAATGCAAATGGTGAGGTATTGTCAAATGTTATATCGCTAGGCGTTGGTGTCGAAATGCAAAGTACATATAAATCAGTTGTATACTATCACGAAGACAAACCAAAATGGAACGAAACATTTAAAATTAATGTGGCAATTGAAGATTTTAAAAATTGTCATATACAATTTGTATTTAAGCATCGCAGTACAAAAGAAACAAAAGACAAAAATGAAAAACCATTTGCCATGTCTTTTGTGAAATTAATGCAAAACGATGGTACTACGTTAAAGGATAACGATCATCGTTTACTCGTTTATAAAATTGATAAGAAATATGATAAAGATCAGCCACAATGTTCATACTTAAATTTACCATCACATTACAATGAGCTGAATAAACAATTAAAAATCACCGCACCGGGACTTAGTGTTTCGTCTAAAGATTCGTTTATTATTCAAACAAATTTGTGTAGTACAAAATTAACACAAGACGTTGATTTATTAAATCTTTTCAATTGGAGTTCATCATCGTCGATTTCACTGGATTTTACACTCGAAAGATTACTCGGTGTTAGCGATGAAGAAATTGTAAAATTTTTACCAGATATTTTAGATGTCCTTTTCATTATAATGGTCGACGAAAATGAAAATCCAAATAAAAATCGACTCGTATTCAAATGTTTATTAAAACTAATCGAAATTGTTTCGGACCTAAAATATCAACATTTTCAATCCGTATTAGATTTGTATATTAATAAAAACTTTTCGGCAACATTGGCCTATCCGTAAGTGAATTCGTTTAAAAATTAATTTAAAATATCAATTATTTTTGTTTTGTTTACACTTTACAGTAAATTATTATCAGTTTTAAATCTGGAAATTAATGAAGCATTAAAAAACTCGTGGCAAGACGGTTCGGATAAATTTCTATACAAAGCAATGAAACATGTCCAGTATATTATGAAATTTATAATACGGTCAAGAGAATTATTTATTAAAAATTTTATAACTCGTGAAGTTTTTTACGATAAGCCGGGCGTGGAGTCATCATTATTTGAAAAATATTTGGAAGGTAAACAATTTTTTATAATTTATATATGTAAAATGTCATTTTTAGGCAGTTTTGTGTAAATGATCTAGAGACTCCATTATTTAAGTACTCACCTTTCAAATTTACATCAAACAAAACTATTAAAATGGCCCTAGTCCACATAGTTTCTTTAAGAGTCACTAAGACTATAATATATCTTGAGTCCTATTTCTATCGTCATTCGGGACCAAGATAGAAATTTTCATTAGTATCGTTGCGATATTAAAAACTTGAAAGTGACATTTCCACTCTTTGAGAAATTCATTCTGGGTACAATTCATTTAGAAAGAATATTTTATGGAACTGAAAAGACCTAATTCGATATGGCAGAACAAACTTCCATTTGATTAATGGAAAGTGGCTTAATTGAAGAGTGAAGGTACTTGGACCAATAGCAGAGTCAATAAGGACTGTAGAGTTGTTTACCAGCCTGAAAAAAATTTAGAAAATTCTACGTTGCAAA
The DNA here is from genome assembly GCA_963556175.1 of Tipula confusa. NCBI lineage: Eukaryota > Metazoa > Arthropoda > Insecta > Diptera > Tipulidae > Tipula > Tipula confusa. The sequence goes on along the minus strand of OY744475.1, from coordinate 68,884,175 downwards.
TGTGGCAGCATAACTCTCCAGAAAAGAATTTTCTAACCATCGAAAAGTTTGAAGCGGTCCTGCCTAAGAAGTGTTAAATTTATTTTAACACTTTAATTTGCTAGATTTTTTAGGCAAGCAAATAAACATTTTCGAAGGCCTAAAGCAACAAGCGACCGTTTTTTATCGGTATTGGGTTAGAATAACGCAGGAAATACATCAATAATCAATCAGATCAAAAATGTTTTTATTGTCTAGCACAAAAGTATGCCGTATTCAAATGCAAGTCAAAGGTAAGATGCCACCAGTGTAGAAGGATATGAAACACAGTCATTCATTCCGAGCAAACATCAACACAATCATACATTGCGGAAAATTGCGCAAATCATCGTGGATGTTTTATGACCCAATCTTAGATTTAACATGGTGGAAAAGTAGTCAGCATCTTCCCTACTAATTATCATATCTCAATCCACTGTCGTTAGTCGATCCAAATTTTGACGTTTGGTCACCATAGAAATTTTAATGGGGTGCTACAGATTTCTTGTGCCTTTATGTGCTAGTTATATCAAACGGTCAAAAACGGCCAGTGACACAGAACACGAAACTGTAGGCTGGATTGTAATAGGACAATAAAGCATATTCAGTAGCATACCAGACCATAACACGACCAATCCTTGTGAATCTTTTGGGAGATACAAGTGCTTCCAGCTATTGAGCAATGTACTAAGAAAGAAAAGCGCTGCTTTGAACATTTCGACAAGCGATTTAAAATTCCAGCTTCAGTTAAATGCATTGTACCACTAGCAGTCTTACCTAACAGATCCATGGAATCGGGTTTCATAGAACGGATACCTCCAGAGTAACTCAATGTACCAGACGAAAAAAGTTATTACTTGCCGCACTACAAATATTGCTTAAGTAACTAATCAGATTCAGAAAGCATCTTTACATAATCTCGGTGAAGTGTGGGTACTCAATGGGCATTCGAGCTACCGACCGTGGCCATCGAAATAAAACCTTATCAAAGATGAAAGCTACTTACTCTGAACTGGGATGACCAACTCCACCAGTTTTCGAAAACCAATGGAGTACGATCGGAACCAGACTGAAATCAGTAGAAAAATGCAAAATCGCAAAACTCAGCAAAAATTTTACATCTGTGTTAGTTTGCGGATGCCTCAAACAACGATTAAGCCGCTCTTATAATACACGACCGCACTGCAGATTTGGATAGGGAGAAATTGACGAATTATGTACCGCTATTTTGCTTACTAATGGTCACATTAATCATAAACTCGATGTGACACTCAAGCCAAAAAATCAAAAATAAAACAAAAAAAAATCATAAAGTCGCTCGAGCCTAGAGCTCAGGGCTCCGAAGTTTTTTGGGTAGATTGTTTTCAGTAACGTGTTATCTTGGTTGGCAAACCAAGGAAATGTAATTTATTCGTATACTTAATCGAGTTACCAAAATACTGTAGACATGAAGTGTTTAGCAATGGGACTACATTTCTTCATATTGCCTTACAACCTTGTCATTTTCCAGATAGGTAGGTGCATTTGTTCAGCGTTAATCAGCGTAACGAGAGTTGATTTTAGTCAATTCTCGATTTTGCTAAAATGAATTTGCAGTTCCCATGGCGTAGTTTGTGGTTTTTTATGTGACACCAGGATGACAATTTCTTCAGCAAATGTTAATATTATTTCTTTGTTAGTAATAGGTAATTTTGGCGATACACAATAAATATAAAATTGGTCCTAGAACGCTGCCTTGTGGGACACCAGCGCTAATATCGTTTAAGCAGATAGTCACATAATTTTGTTTAACCATGTATTGTCTCTGTAAAAGGTAGTTTTGCAGAACTGAGTGAAAATGCTTTGGAAAGAGCCCTTTAATTTTGTAGACAATTCTATTGTCTTATGGTCCAATGTTGGTTTCGGACTTAAAATCGATGGTCTGGTTTAGTTTGCCTTACTTCTAATATTTGTCTTTGAGATAGTTGGAAGCATGCTTATCGGAAGGTAAAAAGAAACTTGTATTTCATTTTTTCCAGTTTTATGAATCATTGTGATCAGAGATATTTTCCATTTTTATTAGTTTTGTGCATTTATCTGGTAATTCCCTTATTATTTTTCCAGAAATAAGATCATATCCTGGTGCATTTTTGGGCTTATGCACATTTTGATAATATTCATAACCCCATAGTGCGGGATTTTATTAGAAAAAAGTTCTATATGCATCCTTCGACCCAGCTGATAACTTGCATTATATTAAAATATTCGCGGGTCACTGATGTGTTTCCACATACCTCAAGAAAATATATCTTCACATTTGGCAATCGTCCAGTTTTGTTAATGTCTTATGGAATGATCTTCTTGGTTTCACCTTTGCTATATTCGGTCAACTGACTGTTGAACTGCGTGCGATTTTTGTTAATTTTTTAAATATAGCTCCAATAGGTCAAGAACTGTACTTTTTCACTCAATGAGTGTAGTTGATGAGCCTGCTCGTGCAAGCTCGTCGGCTATCTCATTTTATAAGAACTTTTAACCGACTTAGAATCCAAACAGGTAGAAGACAGTAAGTTCCCAGTAATTTCGATATTGGGTTCAAAGACACCAATGCCGACTCCACTATCCATTTTTGAACCATCCGTGAACCATACTAGGCTGTTAGGTTTCGTATGAAGTCCATCAGTATCCTAGTTTGTTCTGTCAAGGACTGTTACCACGAAATTTCTGCCAAAGCAGAATTCTTTGGGCATCACGTCCGGGACTCTAAAGAACATATCCAAGTTTGAAAGTTCATTCAAAATATTCAGGTGACCCATATGATCATCATGGCTATATTGATTCACTAGCTGTAATCTAGCTGCACAAGTAGCAGCTGATTTTTTGGCGTAGATATGAAGTGGAGTGAGTCCGATGGGAACTTCCATTACTGCCGTAGGACAGGTACGCATAGCGCCTGCGGTTCCGAGACATCCTAGCTCTGCAATAAGGTTAGCTTGTTCATAATAACTTTTTGCTGTACCTTAGGCCACCAAACTATGGCCCCATAGAACATACCCAGATGTATAACTTCATTGGAGTATTCGGTATAGTGATATCATTTAGACTAACTGGACCAAGGTTCAATTTACGTCTTTTGGTAAAGGGCTAGACATCGTACATTCATCCCCGCAAGAGACTATGATAACCAGATTGTCCGCATAACAAACGGCGTCATTACCGAGTAGAAATAGCTCAACAAGTAACTCGCCGATCACGGGTGACCAAAAGACAAAAGCTCTCACAATATCCAAAAAAGCACATAGAGCAATTTCTTTCAAACGGTAGGCCACTTCAACCTTGATGACAAGTAGAAGCTTTTTCTGTAGGTGAATTGATTAGGATTCAGACGTCTGGTTACAGTTAACCAGTCTCTAATATTAAAATCGCTCCATAGTTTTGAGAATAAAGGATGTAAGGCTGATAGGTCGAAAGGACTTAAGGAGTTCATTTGACCGATTGCCAAGCTTTGGGATAAAAACCACATTGACTCGGCTCCAAGCCTGTGGTATGTGACCAAGCCCATTTGAAAATCAATTCCAAGCCCATTTGAAGAATGGGTGAGAAGATTCCATCTCCGCCTAGAGCCTTGAACGGCTGAAAGGGATTAATTGTAATTTGTTAGGGCGTGCCAATATTCATTCCACTCATAGGAATCATTTGCCCTATTAAATAATTGCCTAACCCTTTGACGGAGTTTAGCCAGCTCATTCCACCATGGAACATTGTGATTAACCACAACATTCCGTGCCACAGCTGCTTCCGTAAGAAGATAGAAGCACATCATTAGGCAAATAAGCTGCAGTTTCTAGATCACTAATTGAACTCAGAGATGTTGGCAGCATGTCCACTTTGTTAAATCAAATATTCCTGTAGGTCTTCCAGTTTGTAAAACAAGGGATGCAACGCTTTGTCGCCTCTATGATCACTTCCGGTATATTGAATTTGATGTGAATGTGGTGCGACAAAGAAGCATCATTTGATACATGCCAGGTTGCGACATAGTTGGAAATAAACTGACTCGACAGAGTGAGGTCCAATACCTCTTGCTAAAGCGTGTTTATGAAAGTTTATGTTTTAGACAATATTAGCCTTAGTGTAATGAGGTTCCAGTAGCATAGCAAACTCATTCACAAAGCGGAGAATTTTGCAGAGCTGTTCACGCTTAAGCGTGTCAATGAATATAAATCTTCGAAAAGATTGCTTCAGTGGAAGATGGCGGTGACAATAAATGCACTCGCACACGAATCTTTGTCACTAGCATGCAAAGTCTTCAAGAAGATCTTTGTGAGGTGTTTTTGTTTTAGTGTCAAATCTTTTGAATGTCGTCTGGCAAACTGGAAGACATCTCTGTTACCTTGTTCTTTGATCAGTCCTTGGCGTTTTTCATTACGATGTACGTTTGACCTCCATTTTTGATGAACTCGTCTGAACTTTTGGCGAGATTTTCCGTTCGCTGGAAACGCGCAAACTAGCATTCCCGATTCGGGAATTCGTTGCGCCACCAAAGATCAACCAGCTTTTCTTCAAGAATCGTTCGATTTTAGAGAAGGAATCATTGCCAGGGCTCGAATCATAAAGTGACGGCTCATGACGACCATTTGCTAGGTTAACTATAGGATGACTTTAGGTAGGGATAACTGATAGGTTATCAGTTATCCCAATTTTGGCATCTTAGACGGTGATCAACATTGCTTCCTTATTCTTCCTAGTGAAGATCATTGCAGTTGAACATAATGGAATAATTCGTTGGTCATAAGCATCTGTCAGCCGATTTCTCTCTTAGGAATACAATACTCTCAGAGATTAGAAGACATTTACAAATTCACCGTCGTTGTCGATTTGTGGTTCTGCTTATGGGTCCTGCAAGACGATGTTGCCCATTACAGTGACCTCAATATAATCGAGATTAAATGCGGTATTTTTTGAGCCAGTGCGGCAAAGTATGAAAGTTTGTTAATCTCGCTGAATGGCTCTTAGAAAATTTTTGTAACCCGTAAGACAAAAGCCGCAGCATGCTTGATCGAACGATTGTTCCGATCACCATGGCTCAGCACTGTTTGCCTATGTTTTCATATATTACATTTCCTTGATTCCGCTGACCTCGGATGATCGTCTTGTTTGATTGAAATTCGACTTGGAAGATGTGCTATAGAAGCGGTTAAATTCTAATTAAGTCGGCGACATCAAACTGATAATGCGGGCTGTTTTTTTTTTGTTACCACTCGGTAACAGCGCTCATATTTTGGCATGAAGCTGTAAAACTTGTTTTTTGGTGGAACCATTGTCAATGGCGCAAATAACGATTCATATGTGATTCAATGCGCACTAAAGGGTTAACTTTCTTCCAATTAAACTTTATATGTTCATAGGGTACATCATCGCCCATCTGTTGACAATATCTGAAAACAATACAGTTTTCAGATGAGTGGCAAAAGCATTGGCTTTTTCTTCATTGTTTCTTGTCCAGTTTTCAGTTGGTAGTCTTATCAACGGGTTCAGGTTTGTTAGCCGCTCTGGTTTTCTCCTTCCCAGAGTGCAAATCTTAAGGTCCTAATAGCTCGGTGTAATTTCCATTTCAAAAATGGTGATTTAGTTTCTAGCCATTGTTTCTTTTTCGGGTAGTTCTTTATCTATTTTTCCAGTAATTAGTAATATCCTGGAAATTTTTGAGCTTAAGTTATTGCTGATTTTAACTTTAAATTCTTGTAAAGATGCAGGTGTTATGCTTTGGCTGTCGATTTTGTTAAACAGTGTTATGTTTACATCTGCAGTTTTTCCTAGGAACTTGAAGTGTCTTCGGAGGCCTGAATATATCTCCAAGATATGGTGCAAACAAATCAGCTTTTTGCTCATCGCATTTAATTGCAGATACGTGCGCTTTGGGTCTTTTTAGACTCTTTGTGGAATAATCGATATCTTTTTGACCAGTAAGGCCAGTAAGGTAATTATGAATCTTATTTTCTTTAATTAAAAGTTTACGCTTATTACTAAGATAGTTGACTATCGTTTTACTTTGTGGAGCCCGATTTTTCTGCCAAGTTTTTCGTGTTTTACGTTTTTCTCTAACTTCCAAAGAGAACTTATTATGTGTTCGAGTTACTTTTTGACAATTAGGCGTACTATCCTCAGCTGCTTATTGTATAATATTTTAAGGTCTAATTGGTCCTCCAATTCCCCCAAATTTTCAACTAACACTCGCAGATTGACATTGTCTCTGACTAGATTCTAGAAATTTCTAATTTGTTTTATTATTTGGTAATTTGGCCAACGACTTTTTCTTAGCAATCGTTGTGCGAAAATCTTAAAAATCTGTAAGATTTGGAATTTTATTTGAATCCATAGACCAGTATGTTGGTTTACTTCCAGAGTCAAATGGGCATTTTGTTGCTTGGTCTGCGATAAATAGCTCCTTTGGTTTTTTCCAGGTTTCAATTCTTGTTATTTGTTTACAAACTGCCGAAGTTTCCTTTCTAATTCAATCATGCAACATAATTCGAAATTTTTATAATTTTAATGGAAATCCCCTAAAAATATTAAATTTTTTTTTTAAATTTTCTCAAACATGGGTTTTATTAATATAACTACTTATGATTTATTATTTTCTAGAATTATTGGACTCATTTCGTAAATTGATGGCGTACAATGAAAATCAAAATTTACTTGTGGTACATGGTGCAGTATTACGATTTTTTCATATTATTGTATCCGATTTAATTCAAGTCTATGATCCTTTAAAATTAACGAAATTTGTTGTTGATATACTAACAAATATGGGACCTGGCCGTTTGGTACAAGCTAAATTGGGTGCAATGAAAGATTTAATAAATTCGAAAATATTTAAAATAACTGAATGTCGTGAAATTCTATTACCGCTTATATGTCATCAAGTCAAAGAAAAATTAGAAAACAAGGAAGAGGTAAGTCATAGTTTTTATGCAATATTTATTATATGTGTAATGTTAAAGGCTTTATGTTATTATGATGCACCGTTCTAATATATTTTTGTATGTTTATTTGCATGTTCATATATAAATTCATTTAAGCATGGGAATGTTGTCATTAATTTAAATTAATAATATGTTGCATGTCTAATTACAAAATCATTAACTGTGGAATTAAATTTATTTGTTAAATATTTATATTGGAATCACTTAGCTAATCGATAAAAAGCATCATATTACCTAGATGAGATTCCAAAAAGGTTCCGCCCACAAAATAGGATCAACAAATTGTTTAATAATTTAATTCGCCTTGTAACGAATCATAGCAAAATGTATCTAACAAAATATAACCATAAAAATAGGCGATCTGAAGAAAGATGGTCAATCAATCCTTTCTAGACTCATTTAATCTGCCAAATATGTGTTACATAATGTTCAATCAAAGCGTCTAATCAAGCCAATGCCAATACATTTATTAGGTTTCAATTCAAAAATCATTTAATTTGTATCACTATTTTGTAGAACATATCCTAAACAATAAGTTCCACACCTTTGATACATGAATCTTATTATTATTATTCGGATTCCACAAAATGTTTTTCATATAATTAGTTTAATCTACTAGATTAGAACTTACGAGTTGCGATTTAAATGTTTAAGCAACTTGCGCTTAGATTATGTGCGGAATTTATTTGGAGATCGCATTTAGTATTCAGTACAGATTAAATTGAATATAGGTTCCACACAACATATAGATTCATCTAAATTCTAGGACTACTTTTGTCCAAAACGTGTTCATTGACATGCGGTCATATAGTGATTAAGGTCTGAAATTATATGGACAAATTCTTCCTCCATACAACCCAATAGATAGAGTAATTATCCAAAGTTTTTAAGAGAAACGTTAGCCAGCTACTGACACTGATCTTCAACATAACACACTTATTAACAAAGGAAATTTTGACCACGAAACAGCATATATGTATTAAAAAATTGTTAACCATAGCTAGAAAAACCATATTGGAACAGTATTCCAGTATCACAACTCTCATTTGGCGTCACAAATTCAAGTACTTTTGTAACGCATATTATTTTTTTTAAAACATGTAATCAAATCAATCGATTAAATTACGTGCATGTATTATTTCTTAATTGTTAATCAATGTTAATGTCTTATTCTTGAATGTGCACTGCAACCGTAGAAAACGTTAATTATACGTTCGACTGTTAAAAACTGCTTAATATTTAAAAAAAAAAACACTTTCATAGCCGAAAGTAATATGTTCGTCTTTTTCGAGATTAATATACAGTATGATCTATAGAAACATTTACAGGTAAATTCTGAAAATGTAAAATGGAATTTGCTCTAAGGTCATGAACGATAAAGGATACAGGTAATTGTAGTATTTGTTAATTTAATATATATAGGACGTGACCACTTAAATTAAAGGTGATTGAAAGGTTGGCCACTGTGATAATTTTTAAAATCGACCAACAGGTGTCATTATGATCAACATCAAGGATTATCATTAAACCTCTCGCACACATACAACATGACAATGGGTTTTAATCAACTGTGAGCTTGTTGCTCTTTGATTTTCTCCTTTATTATTATCATGAGTATATCCGGCTCTCTAAAATATGAGGTTATCACTATACTAAAATCCTAACTTTGGTCTGAGATCATATAATTCTACTAACGCACACCATAAACTCCCTTCATTCGGGAACAACTGATATTTAGAAACAATTATTCTGCCACTAATTTTTGAGCAGAGCACCAAGGCCACTTAATTTTTCTCGTTTAACCAGGACACCAACCGAAAGCGGTTCTAAATTAATGTTTTCCGTTTTTCATTATAGATTTATATGCCCCAATTTCAGATCTATAATGCATCTTTCACGCTTACGGATTTCTTAATTTTGTTTATTTTAACTGAGTTAACCTGAAAGAGTAAACTTCTAAACTTCTTTATAAATTAGGGCATATTGCAATCAAAATCTACAAATTTGGTGGCAGCGTTGGTTCCGTATTTTTAGAAAATCTCTGTTTGGATTATGCAGTCGGTTTTTTTAATGACCCGATAAAAAGGAGTGACCAACAATTGAAAATGTAGTACTCATTGTACTCATTTCTTTTGCCTGGTCAGTTTGAAGTCAACCATTTTACCCGTCTACGTCTTTACCACTACAGATTCGGACACAAAGCCGAAAAGTGTCAGGCACACTCTGTCATTTTCCAAATCCAGAGGCAAACTAAACCAGGAACAACCGTTTCTTTAAGCAAAAGCCTACGTAGAGAGATAATAATTCCCCAAACTATAGTACGTTTATCGGTTGGCGCGGCTGACCATAGACCTAATTACACCAGGTCCAAATCGAGTATGTTGGATCCGATTCAACACAAACCGGTCACATCGAAATACCAACACATGATCCAACTGGGTATATTATGTCGGCTATCGGCTTCACCAATATCATGTCCACTGCACTTGGTTTAGAAATAATCATGACTTGAGACCATGTGGGGACTACCGCAGATTAAACATGGCAACGGTATCTGACCGTCATCCATCCTCACATTCAGAACTTCTCTATTCACCTATAAGGATGCAAGATAGTCTCAAAGATCGACTTGGTCAGAGCTTATCATTTATTCCCAGTCGCATCTGAGGATGTTCACAAGACGGCCAGACGAGAGTTTCCAGCTCCTCAATCAATTAGGCATATACAGCAATTTATCGGCATGTTAAATTATTTCCATAGGTTTATGCCTAGGATAGCGGAAAATTTAGCACCTATCCATACACGTTAGGCTACTTTACTAAAGAAGCTCAAAACACCTAAGAACTTATTCTGACCAAATGAATTCCACTAGCTAAATACCACTTTAGCACGCATTACGCTATTGCTACATCCAATAAATATGCTAGACTTATTGTCACAACCAAAAGCCTCGAGCACTGCCGTAGGCGCCGTGTTGCGCAATAATCAAATAATGGGGATTGAGAGCCGCTTGAATTGTCCGAAGAAACTTTCTGATGGTGAAAAAAAAATATTCCGCATTCGAAAGAGAGCTACGAGCTTATCTACCAAGTCACCAAACGTTTTCGATACTATTTCAAAGGTCGCGATCTTACAGCCTACAACGAGCACAAACCGCTTCCTAGAGCAATTCAATCCAAGGCGGAACCCGCGCCACTTGGGTTCTATATCCCAGTTCATGACGGACATAAAACATATCCAAGGCAAGGATAACGTGGTTAACGAGACTCTGTCTCGAGCACCAAACCACGAAACTTTAGCAGTCGAGACTCACTTTGACATGAAGCAAATTGGTGAATCGTAAGAAGCTGAAACTTCTTGGTTCCTTCCTGGTTGCTTAAAGGCTTAAAGCAATCAAATTGATTAGAAAGCTTTAAATTAACTGACTAAGCGATTTACTGTGAAATTTCAATGGGCAATACCCATCCGTACATTGCAGAACCGATGCGTCGAACCATTTTCGACGCACTGCATAACATTTCGCATCCGAGTCACTCAGAAGCTAATATCAACTAGATATTTCTGGTCCAGTATGAATCATGACTTAGTCCACTGGGCGAAATTCTGTTTATCCCGCCAAATATGCAAGTTCCTATATTTCGATCGTTTTACACGATGACCAGAAGCGTACTGCTTTGGAAACTTTTCTACAGTATCTATCAATATCACGACTGATCAAGGTTCACAGTTTCAACCCAAACTGTTTGGTGCGATAACTAAGCTTTTATATTTCATCCGTATCCGAATCACCTCGTACCACCCCCAATCAAAAGGCATAGTTGAGCGTTTTCACTGACAGTTGTATATAAAACTAGTTTCTTGGTTTTAAACCTGTATGGAATTTTGAAAATTGTAAAATTATAATTGTACAGTTGTCGAGTGTAATAAGCTACCTAATCTGCAACTTTGGGCAATACTAGATTTTTTGTACAGTCGCTTCATTATCTCTTCATGTGGATTCCTTTTCAGCTTTTAGCAAGGAATAAAAAACTGAAAATGTTCCCTGAAGTAGTTGACATCGAAGTTCTAATGTATTATCGTAAGAAACCCATAATTTTTTTAGTGAACTGCCACATTCTAAATAGAACCGTTAACTATGTGTAATGCGATTCTACGAATTGTAAGCGACTTATGAAATCTTTTACGGCTGGTGACTGTATTTTTCTGATCTTCTGTCCCCGCCTCTTCTTTCCCGAGCATTACCAAATACTTCTATTTTACCTTTAATGGTTGGTATAAAATATTTTATAGAAATACGGTTTCTTTTTAAAGTATCACTGGCTCTTTTTGGAGGTTCACTGAATGTGTATCGAAAAAGATAGTTTAATTATTAGATTGAATTTTCTTGTCTTCTCATATTTTTAATGAAACATTTCGCGCAGTATCTCTTTAGTTGTTTCTTTACTACACTAAATTTGTAACCTGCGATCTTTAGACCGTCGAACCGTTTTATTACTATAACTACTTAATCTGTTGATAGATTTTAAAAATGATAATCTTGGCACATCAAACGTTTAATTACGTTTAACTGAAGGGGTCACATCGTATATAAAAAAAATTTACAAAAATATACTTTGACCTATATCCTTAATGTCCTTAGAGCGTATTACATTTTGTTTTCAGATAAAAAAAAATTAACATACTTTTAACAGATAAATAATATTTCTTAGGCCGAGTGCGTGATATTATCTGTAAAGTATTCTACAAATCATACTGTGTATATATATAGAGGAGACACAACATATTGCTTTCACTGCTAAAATCATAAAGCTCATACAATATTTATGTGTCCAAATTTGTTTTTTGTTTGTTTTGTTTGTGCAATGTGTCTGTTTTTTTGTTTTTTTAATTTTCCCATCACTGGGAAATTTAACAATGTTATGTTTTATATACATATTTGTGTTAATTACATAAATAATATATAATTATTTTTATAAAGATATGCTTTTGACACGAATTAATTTTTTTTTTTTTTTTATATTAAATTGATGTTTTTTTTTCTTTTATGTGTTTAATTTTGATGTTGTATTTTCCTTTAAAACAAAAACAAAATAAAAATCCAAAATTCCTTGCCATATTCAAAAATAATAAGAATACTCATCTAACTGATATAGAAGTAAAAGAAAAGAGTCTTAGTAAAGCAGCGAAAATTTTTGGTGAACCTAAACAATCTCTACAGGCTATGGCCGATGCTACAAACAAGGTATTTATAAATATTAAGAAATGAGTGTTAGTATTTTTAATACTTTAATTTTATATTTAGATGCTTATATAGACTAAATATCTACTAATATTAGATTTAATTTTTTTTTAATTGTATGCTGATTTTTTAATATTTAGATTTAGCTAATACGCTTTAAATACCATATGTACATTTAATTTTTCAGAATTTTTTTCTCCAAACCATTAGCACAGATATTTTTACTGATTTAACTTCTGACTTCTGCACATCCACAAATTTGATGGAATTAATGCTAAACAGAGCTGGAAACTTGAAAAAGAAATACGGATGTTTCTCGATTAAATTTTAATTATGAAAAATCTTTTATTTAGCTTTATGATTTTAACGTGTCACTTGATTGATGGTTTAATCAGAAGTGAAGTTAGTTACAAAAGTTAAATACAGTGGAACATATGCAATGATTCGAATGAGTTCAATGCTTATTTCCATTACTCCTCCTCATTTGAATTATCAGTTAACTCCACATGCATCCCGAAGAACATTGACACGAGGTCCCGCCAATGGTTTTGTTAATAAATCTACCACCATAGTTTCCGTAGGACAATATCGACATGTAACAAGACATTTGTCGATGTAATGCCTCTCGAACATCAATATGTTTGGTACGTGACGACAATTTCTCCTCCTTAATGAATTTCAAACAACTTTGATTGTCTTCGAAAATTGTTGTCGGTTTCCCAATGGGTTGGGAATCAAAATCGTTGAAACGACGAATCTAATTTCGCCTCTTGACATGCTTCAGACAACGCAATAAATTCTGCATCCGTTGATGATAGCGCAATACAATCCTGTCAATACTTGTTGTTCAGATCTCGTGTTGACTGCTATGTACAGTAAGCAACCGAGCAACTTGTGATATTTGCCGTTGCCCAACAATAAATCCGTATCTCCTTCTTTACCATATCCAACTGATAATGGAACTGGGAACCCCTTTGCATCAGATATTTGGAAATCCTTTAGTACTTTTCCAATGTAAGCAGTCTGATTCAACGTGTAATGGCCATCTGCTTCCTTTGACTTGAACACTCAAGAAATCCTTAATCTCTTCCAAGTTCTTAATCTTGAATTTCGAACCCGCAATGACCACATCGTCAACGCATATTTTTCCGTCATGTTTGTAGGTGTACAAGAAAGGATCATTCTTGCTTTGAACAAAACCGAAATCGCTGAGAATTTGATGAATTGTTTCGTTCAAATTGCGCGCTGATTGCTTTAGACCATATATACTCCTTTTTAGTAGACACACTAAATCTTCCCCGCCTTCAACTTTGAATCCTGGAGGTTGTCCCATGTAAATTGTTTCATCCAATTCACTGTTAAGAAAAGCCGTTTTCGCATCTAGATGATAAACCTTCATGTCCTTGTTTGCTGCCACTGTAAGCAATGTTCGAAACCTAGTTTGACGAACAACTGGAGCAAACACCTGGTCATAATCAGTACCGTATTTCTGCGAAAACACTTGAGCAACAAGCCTTGCCTTGTGTCTGACTACTTTTCCATCTGAATTGCACTTTAGCTTGTAAATCCACTTGCAGTCCTAGATTTGTACCTTCTGGAATTTTCAAAAACTCCCATGATTGATTCTCCATTAAACACTTCATCTCATCTGTCATTGCTTGAATCCACAGCCTCTTTTGATAATCCACAGCCTCTTTTGATAATGATTAGAAGCTATCAATTCTACGTAGCACTTTTTGAATGACTGAATTCCCACGTTCATTTCTTCAATAAGCCTATTTGGTGAAATTCCTTTGTTAGTGCGTGGTGATCGTGTAATAGATTGCTCTTTATCTTCATTCTGACGTGATCCTGTATTGGATTCTTTTCCTGAACTTTCTTATCGACTAATTTCTTTTGCACCTGATCGTTCTTTGCATTTTGTTCCATCCTGAATAGTCGATAATTTGTTCCTGTTGGTAATTTTTGCTGGACTTGATAGGTAACAAATGGCCCCTTTTGACGAACTGGACATCTCGACTAACTGTGACTCGATCGGTTTCCGGAATGTAATATCGATATGCCTTTGTTTTGTAATCATAACCGACCAGCACTGCTTTCACAACCATTGAATCGAATTTGCGCCTTGTTTGTTTTGGTACATGCATATAACATTCTGATCCGAATTTTCTGAAGTATTGAACATTCGGACTTTTCTGGAACCAGTCTTCATATGTAGTTGTTTCTGTACCCTTTGTTGGCAAACGATTCTGGACATCGTTAGCCATCATTACAGCTTCGCTCCAAAACTTTTTCTCTAGACCTGCATCAATTAGCATACAGTGAGCCATTTCTACCAATGTTCTGTTTTTGCGTTCCGCTGTTCCGTTTTGTTGAGGTGTGTACGGAGTAGTTCTCTGGATTTGAATTCCACCTGACTTTAAATAATTCACAAATTCATTACTGAGGTACTTTCCTCGTCGATCTGTACGGAAGCACTGAGGTTTTTTTCCGAATTGAACCTTTACCATCGCAATATATTCCTTGAATTTGCTGTAAACTGATGATTTATTTGCGATTAGGTACCTGACTGTAAATTTTGATTTATCGTCTATAAATGTAACGATTAACTGATAGTGTGGTCGTTTACATCGGACCACGAATATCCGAATGAATCGGATCCATAACTGCAACTGCTTTATTACTGGACTTGACCGGAAACTTGATTCGCGTAATTTTTCCTTTGAGACACACTCTGCACTTGGAGTTGATTTCACAATCCGCTGTACACTCGCTGAAGTTGATGCCTTCAACCACATTTTGTCCAATGATTTCACCACTTTGATGTCTCTATGGCCTAGAACCTTATGCCAATAATGTATGCAGCCATTGGATCTCTTTTCGACCGAGTAAACTTTGTGAGTTTCCTTTAGTCTGTACAGTTTACCGCTGATTTCGCCAACTGCATTTTGCCGAATATTTCCCTTATTTCACACTTGTTGCCCTTGAAATTTACTTAAAAACCTTTTTCCGTTACTTTTTTGACTGAAAGCAAAGATATCTGGCATTAGCAACACGCCTGTGATTCTTATTGGAACACTTTGATTGTCCTCGTTCAGAAAATTGACCTTAATTGTGCCTTCACCTGCAGCTGTTAAATGTTGACCACTTGCAACGCTTATTTTATCTCTACAATTCATGTCAATATTGACGAAAATATCCTTAGAACTGGCAATGTGTCACTTGGCACTTGAATCAAGAATCCAGCCATCACCTACTTGATGTTTCACAAACGAGTTTTCTGTTTCAACTTTCGCTTGATTCGCCTTCTGATTACTTCCTTCCTTTTTGTTGAGCCAGGCTTTGTATCTTCGACAATTCTTTTTGATGTGACCGCTTCGTTTGCAAAAATAGCACTCAGACTTTTTATTGTCACCTTTTAGACCTTTCGTTCCTCTTGATGTGTCAACCTTTAATGCAGTGTTATTTGTGCCGCCTTGATCCATTCTTCTTTTGAATTCTGCGAGAACCTTTGATTTAACCAACGTGAGTGTCAATTTACTCTCTTCTTTACCCTCTAGCGCCGTTACCAATCCGTCGTAGCTTGGTGGCAAAGAAGCCAACAACGTAGCACTCATAAAAAAAATCCGGACGAAAATCTGCACCAAGCGCCAATAACTTTCGAAACAGCTCGTTCATGGAATCCACGTGTTTTTCCGCATCTCCGCCTTCATTAAGCCGCTTTGCCTCGCGCTGGGAGAGAATTCCAAATATGTCTCCTAAAATAATACTAGTCGAATCTCGCAAACCTCGTTTATGATGTCGACGTCTTACCTAGTTGATTGTAAGTGTCCTGAGTCGTGAGTAATCGGCAAACTTGTGTTATATTGCGATTCAAAATGTTGTGGTATTGTTTTACTGTCACTACTCTTACTAGTTCATCGGAACCAAGAGACAGTGGAATTACTCTTGCAAAAGGCCATTTTGTTGGTGGAAGACAAAGACTGCTCTTTTTTGACACCAACTGTACTACGTTGATGTTGGGTTGTTTATTTAGCCATTTTAGTTCGCTTTGAAGGCGTGATAAATATTCTGATGTCTAAAATAGTTGGGTTAACTAAGTTTTCGGAATCACGGAAAAATTTGACACCACCGAGTGAGAAGAGATTCTAGATGCACGCTCCATTTTATACCTGATAGGCATTTCAGTATTTATGGGCCTCTGTCCAGTTTAACTTTTGCTGAACTCCTAAATATTTTGCTTCATCTAGCTGTGTCACCTAAGTGTTATCTAGACTAATGTTGAACCTGTTTCCGACGAGTTTTCTCAAAAAAACGATGCATTGTGTTTTCTGCCATTAAGAATTCAGACTGTTACCATTCGATTAACTTGTAGATCAAAACGTCATCACCGTATTGTGAAATCCTGCAATCTTGATTTATTACTGAGCCGATGTACGTGTGTTAATATTATAGGTAAAAGGACTTAACGAGATTCCCGGCAGCAAGCCTTGATAGCCTATTTTTTTAAGTTAAAACAAATGAATTTATTTAGTAATTTACTTCTCTTAGTGTATCAAGTTTCTTACATAAAATATCAATCTGAACATTGCTTTAGGCTCCAGATACGTCCAAGAAACAAGGTAATACACCCTAGCATTTTCTCTACAACTCTTCTCAAACATGATAAAAGACTGATTAGCCGATATGAAGTCTGAATCATCTGAAATTTTATCAGGTGTAAGAATCGGGACTACCTTTGTTCTGTTCCATTCAGAGAGACATGCATTTACCGAAAAGCATTTATTGTAAATTGGAAGTACTAATTATACTGTTATACTGGTAAATTCTTTAGAAGGGATGATTTAATTCTATCCAATGCATTTTTAAGTTCGAAGAATTCAAATGGTTGAATCATCCAACTCGTAGCTTGTCATCATTTTTTTCTATTCTATAAACAGGATTGGGAAGAAAGTCAGGAGCTATTTTCTTCGCAAAAGTTGGTATCCATAACGGGGCTAAATTCCTGGCGGGATCCACTACGGTTGATGCATTTTTGAAATGTTATGCCATTCTCCATACTACAGTCAGTGAAGACTGTTTAGTGAGAGCAGAACAAAATTCCCTCCAGCTATCCCTTTTTTTCGTTTGGCACAAGAATTTAAATGCCTGTTCCGCCTGTAAATTCGCAATGCCTTTTTCTTTTTATTTGTTGCTCCCGTGAGTTTTATATCCCACCATTTTTTAGGTTTTTTGGAAAACGTACGCGGATAGTCGCCCGCCATGTGTTTCACAATACTCGTTGGTAATTTCGATCTTTTTTGATGCAAGACTGGTCAGGGTCATGTCGTTTAATAACAAAACTATAGTGGTTTTTGCCAAAGTATCGAACAAGTCGTGAAGTTTGGTTGAGCTGTTATCTTGAGTACGCCATGATGTGGAATATAATAGATTTTACTCACTTCAATCTCTTCAGAGTCTATTTTGATAGGAACCATATTTTTCAGATTAAGGTATTCTGCCATAAACTGGTGATACATCTGTTTGAATGATGCATCCTTTACAAACTTTTTCTCGAGTTGTAATAATCTAGCCACAGCCATTTTACTAAATGTCCCTAACTTGCTATTTTCCTTCTTGAAGGAATCGTCCTACTAAACCGTGACCGTGTATTGTTTATTTAGGTTGTGCGCCACTTAGGTTACCAATTATGACCCACCCGAATTCCGTACGTTGAACCATCATTTCATTGTGCTTGCCCTATATGAGGTTTTTGGTTATTATTATAGGGAAGTAGTACGCGCCAAGCACCAGGTCAATGTGTTGCGAAATATTGTACCGTGGATCGACTCTGTGGATTCTACTTATGCGGAGCCTTGTTAGTTGACCAGAAGAGTTTAAGTTGTATCCCGAAGTGTTCACTGCAGATCTCCGATTGGCTGTTTTATGTTGTGCAAGGCATGCTGTTCACTTTTGACATTCACTTTTTTTTTTATTACGACTAAGTTGTTACAACTCATTTAGCAATTTTCTTTCATATTTTAATTAACTGTTATTTGGGCTATAACACGGTAGTTACTCCCAGTGGGCCCAGTTCTTTCGGTTACATCAGCAACTTTCAGTCCTAAGGAACTAAATCAAACGGCTTCGTTCCCTTTAGCCGTCTTGCATGTGTGCTGTCGACGTCGTTGGCAATATGTTGAATGACCGTGTTTTCATGGAGTTGTAAACGCTGGATATATTTTTTGGCATTTTTTTTTATTTTTTCTTTGACGGTTACTATCTTTAGATCCCTATGTAGATTATCGTTTCCAATGAACCAAGGTGCATTGACAATGAATCGTAGTACTTTGTTCTGGAACGTTTGTATAATCTTAACGTTCGTTTTCTTTGTACATCCCCAGAGCTGGATGCCATAGGCCCACACAGGCTTAAGAATTTGCCTGTATAAAAGCAGCTTATTGTGAATGGTAAGCTCACTGTTTTTCCAATAAGCGAATACATTTTTCTGAATTTTATTTCCAGTTCTTGCCTTTTTTCTTGACACGCTCTTTCCATTTTAACTTGACGTCGAGCATCATACACAGGTATTTTATAATGTTCGCATGTGGTATTTCCTGTCCATTTATGTAAATAGGTGATCAAGAAGATCGCGATGTAATTTTATTCCAGTCCTCGATACCAGAGGCAAACAAACCTTTTTGTTTTCAAGCGTCTTCTCAATCACGTTAGTGACTCCGTGTACCTGCTCTATGGTGGAGTGTTTCACTCTAAAACCAAATTGGTGAAATGGTAACAGGCGTCTTTCTTCAATCAGAGGTTTCATCTTTTTGAGGAGTAATTTTTCGAACAGTTTGGGCATGATGGTAATACAGATATAGGTCTATAAGATATTTTCTCATTAGGTGGCTTATTAGGCTTGGGTATCATAATAACTTCTGCTTTTTAGGTTATGTTTGATTTCATTTTTGAGTTGTTTCATTGTAACTGGTCGTATGTCTAACTCGTCTTCTTTTTGCATGAAAAAAGTATTTTCATCTGCTAATTGTCTAGTTAAAAGTTTAAACGTTTCTTCCAGATGTTCAGCAAAAAGTTTTCAGTCCTTTTGTAGCTTTCCATAAAGAGTAATCACTTTTTTTGTGGCCAGAGAGACTCATTAAATATTTGTTGAAGCTTGCCGCTTTGGTTTCTTGTATTAACTTCTGCAGCTTATTTTTGAGCTGGTTGAAAATATAGTTTTGCTCTTTGGTGCTCGATTTCTGTGCCAGATTTTGCGTGCTTTTTGCTTTTCTCTGACTAGATTTCTTATTTCTTGTATATATGTTTCATTCGGGAACCGCTCAGAACTGGACATTTTAAAACTGGATATTTCAAAATAGGATTTGACAAAACGAGATAAGGTACAAAACTGGTTATTTCAAAATTGGATATTTCAATACGAGATAAGGTACAAAACGAGATATGGTACAAAACTGGAAATTTCAAAACAGGATACTTCGACATGTGATTTAAACTTAAAATAATTTTTTAGGAAAGTTCTGAAATATGGCCAACTAGAGAGGAACTCGGCGAGTTCTTAACTGATTTTGATGAATTTCGATACGTAAGAAGAAAATGAGATTTTAAAATGATTTTTTGGCAAAATTCTGGAATATGGCCAGTTAGGAAGGAACTCGGTGAGTTCTTAACCGATTATGATGAAATTCTATATTTAGGATGGGAATGGGATTTATAAATGATTTTTTGGAAAAGTTCTGGAATACGGCCAGTTAGGAAGGAACTCGGCGAGTTCTTAACCGATTATGATGAAATTCGATCTCGTTTTAAAAAATCCTGTTTTGAATTATCCAGTTTTGTACCATATCTCGTTTTTTACCTTATGTCGTTTTGAATTATCCAGTTTTGAATTATCCTGTTTCGCCAAATCCAGATGTAAAATATCCAGTTTCGACCGGTACCCGTTTCATTCTTGTGAGGTTTATTTTTGGCAGAAAGAGTGCTTTTCCATGCTGCGATCTGAATATTAATTATGAGCAGCTCTACTCCTCAAATAACAGTGCGAAAGTTTCCCAATTGATCTTCCCGCTTGTTAACCTTGGTGGCTTTTTTTTTCAATTATGGTTTCACTGATCGTAAGTATGATTGAAGAATGATACGAGGATAAACCTTCATTATTTTCAATGTGAATATAGTTTTCTAAAATACCTTTAGCTATGAAAAAGTCAATCACGTCTGGTATTTTGTTTGTGTCCGTTGGCCAATAAGTAGGAATACCGCTTGACTAAAACCCGCAGTTTATTTGATGTCTGCACCTTTCAGGAAATGCGACTTAAGATACGACATTTTACTGTGTCTCAAATTGTATTATTCCGGTAAATAAGCTAAGTAAAAAGTGTTTCATGAGCTTCTATTTTCGTACTCTTTAGCGAAATTGGTATGTTTAACGCCAATAATTTCAATTTTGGGATATCCGGATGTGGATGATCCCGATGTTTCTCTCACGCCTTGTTGTATTCGAATAATGGTCGCTTCTACTTTATCCTGCAAGATGTCGTGGTAATTCTTAATTTCTCCCATAAACAATGTGCAACTGGTCGATTTCATCCATATTTTTTTGAGGAGGTAGCAAGTATTCCCTTAACTGATTTTCGGTGTCTAATACGCTCTCGATTGCATTTTTTTTTTATTACATTTGGCGTATTACAACTTTTATCATCAAAGCTCGAAATGGTGAGTGACGATGGTTGCGATCCGTCGGGCATTGATACCGGCGTGCTGGGGTCTCTTATTTAGCCGCTGGTCTGCATCATCTATATAATTATCGTAAACCTCAACTGTTCGGTTTTTCGAATTATACGATTTGCGCAAATCACCGGACGTCTGAGATAAGATTGCATTCAAATTTTTGAACAAAATTTAGCGATCGACACTGTCCAAAGTAATGGCTAGATGATAGATAAATGGCGTTTTCCATAAATGGCGTTTTAAATAGCTACGTTAATCCTTTATTTTTAAAGCGACGTTTTGTGCTGAATATTCAAAACAGTTTTCGTATTTGCACCATACGATAGATTTTTCTATTTATTTAATTTCTTTTCTATTTATTTTTTTTTTAAACAACGCTGACACTAAATTATGCATTTCGTTTTTTTTTTTTTTTTTATTTTTTTTTTTAAGATTTCTGAATGTATCCAAATAATAAACAACCTGTTGGAAATATTATTTCGCAAAGACATTGACAATGTAGATGATAACATAAAAGACGTTATGCTTATTTTATTGCGAACCGTAATACAAACATCAATCACAATGGGTCGCGACAATCTTTTAGTCAGTAATGTAATTGCAATTATGTTTGGAATTTTACGTGCTATGAAAAAAATTCATTACGACATCTATGTCGAACATTTTAAAACGATCGACGATTTACTCGATTTTCTTACCGAAATACTATTACTGTTTCAAGATTTAATAAAAACACCAGTATTTCCAAACGATTGGATGGACATGATAATGCATCAGAATACCGTTATACTCGAATGTTTAAAACATTTATCGGATATTATTGAGAGTAAATTTTTAAAACCATTCCGTAAACAAATTTGGATGAATTACTTTAATTGTTCGATTGCATTACTAACTCAGCCGGCATTACAATTAAATCGATTCAGTAATAATAAACAATCGATAATTTTGAACCGATATCGTGACATACGATATGAAACGGTACTGGTGATATGTCGTATGTGGTTTAGTTTGGGCGAATATAAAACACAATTTGTGCCCGGTTTGGTCGAACAAATACTAATAATGAGCTTTATTCCCGACGTGGAAATTCGACGAACAACAATTCCAATATTTTTTGATATGATGCAATGTGAATATTATACATCGAAATATATTCCCGAAAGTTATGGTGACACAAAACGTAATAATACACATTACAAAGGTAATTTTAAAGAATTTGAAAAGGAATTGATCGAAAAATTAGATATTCTGGTTGAAATTGGTCATGGCGATGAAGACTATAAAAATTTATTCACCGAAATTATGATGGAAAAATGTTCAATGCATAATACATTGAAACGGGATGGTGAAAATTTTGTCGAAATGGTAACAACATTACTGTCGAAATTGTTAGAATATCGCCTGATCATAAGTGACGAGGGTAAAGAAAATCGTATGGCATGCATTGTAAATTTACTCGAATTTTACGATGAAGTGGGACGCGAAGAAATGTACATCCGGTATGTTAACGTTTTGCATAAATTGCATAAACAATTTAAAAACTACACGGAAGCCGCTTTAACACTAAAATTATATGGGAAATTTTTAAAATGGACTGACGATCCACTACCATCAATTTTCAAATCGGACGATTATCCAAAATTTAAAACGCATCGAGAATTGAAAGAACATATTTACAATGATATGATCAATAATTTTAATTTGGGCTCTACGTGGGAGTATGCATTCGAAATATGCAAAGAGCTAATCGACCAATACGAAAATGTAACATTCAACTATAATAAATTGAGCGATATATATTTAAAATTGCATACGTTTTACGATAAAATATTGAAAGAGTCGCGAAATTATTCAAATTATTATCGTGTTGGATTTTTTGGTTTAAAATTTCCCGAATTTTTACGAAATAAAGTTTTCGTCTATCGTAGTAAACCGCTTGAGCGACTCGACGAATTTACCGATCGTATATCGAATCAGCATCCAATGGCCGAAATAATGGTAAAACAAGGGATGCCGGGTCCAGAAATAACCGAAAGCGATTCGAAATGTATACAAATTATATTTGTTAAACCCGTTATAACGGAAAATAGTAAATTTTTCAATAATAAAATGGTTTCACCGCAAATAATGAAATACTATGAGAAAAACGATGTCGAATGTTTTACATATTCGCGTCGATTGATTGTTGAGGGGGCTTCCGATAAAAATGATATTGGTAATTTATGGAAAGAATGTACCACCATAACAATATCGAACTCATTGCCAGGCATTTTAAAATGGTTTCCAGTTATTAAGACGAATATAAAACAATTGTCACCCATTGAATGTGCCATCGAAGCGATTGAAATGAGAAATAATGAAATAACGAATTTAATACATGAGCATGTGGTTAATTCAAATACATCAGTGACTCAAATAGCGGGAAATATTAAAGGAATTATTTTACCAGAAGTTAACGGTGGTATTAAAATTTATGAAGATGCATTTTTAACGGACAATTTCCTACAAAATAATCCTCAATACGCTGAGCATGTCGAACGACTTAAAAGTGCGATTGCTAGTCAAATTCCATTATTAGGATATGGTAAGTAGTTTTAGCATCGTGGACATATATGTTTTTATACATAAATTTGTTTAATGTTAATATTTTAGCGTTAAATATTGTCATACAAAAAAGTGAAAAACAATCGGCACAATTAGCACAAGCAATGGAATCAGCTTTTGCTGAACTAAAAGCTAAAGTGGAAACATGTTATGGAAAGAAAAATTGCAATATTAATTTCGATACGTATCTAAATGATTCGGTAGAAATACGAAACAAAACCGATTCAAGGAATGCTGATTCATTTAATCGGGCATCAGGCACCAGTACTGAATCAACCGAGTAAGTTTTTTTTTTTTTATTATTAAATTTTTGCCTTATTATATATGATTCCGTTTCTTTTAGAAGTTCAAGTGCGATTAGTCTAAAATTCCGGAATTTTGCTGCTGGAACTACAAGGTAACTTTACATTTTTTTTATTAATGTTTTAGGGTGATTTGTATCCATTTTTTGCTTAAATTCGACCTGTCTCAAAATCAAATCCGCATCAGCGATAATTGGTCTCAGGCATGAAATCTACAATTTTCTGGATATCAGATTTGAATTCCATATCTATCATACGATCGGCCTCTTCGAGTACGATATACGTATATTGATTCAAGACGGGATAACAATTTTGAGCACATCGATAAAACGACCCGGTGTGGCGATAACAATTTCGCACCACCAAGTCGAAAACCTTGTTCCTCAAGTGATAAACCACCGACCACGACGACCGTTCGAGTACCAAGTGGTGTACCAAATTTATTTGTTTCCTCTTCTATTTGTTGGGCCAATTCGCGGGTTGAAGCTAAAATTATAGCATATGGACCCTGATCAGACCCTGAACGACCGTTCGAGTACCAAGTGGTTTACCAAATTTATTTGTTTCCTCTTCTATTTGTTGGGCCAATTCGCGGGTTGAAGCTAAAATTATAGCATATGGACCCTGATCAGCATCTTCAAGTCACTCAATTTTTGGCAAAGAGTTTATGTTGCTTCCGTTTGTGCAGATTTCATTGCTTCGACTTGGTCTTGGCGACGCTTAATCGCTTCGGCCGTCTTTTGCTCTTTTGTGATAAAAACTGGCTTGCTACGTGCTGCTTCTTCGACCTTTTTCTTTTCCAATAATTCCCGAGCGAAAAGGGTTCTGTTGTTTTTTTGTTTTCGTTCATTTTTAAGGTCCTTTACATCAATCAACATCATCGCGGCTTAACATTTGACTTTAAATCTTTCTTAATCTCGTCTTTATCATCTTCTTTAGGATCTTGACCTAGATCGTTTACACACATCCTTTTCAGACTTTATATCTTTACCTCGATCGTATTCTTTTTCTCTTTTTAAACTTTCCGCGTTCCCGGCTCCTAAACCGTGACCGCTTGATCTCTTTCTATTTCGATCGACGCCTCCGTTCTTGATCACGATTTGTATTATCGCTGCGATCTCACTCTTTTTCACCATGTTCACGGAACATTCACGGCCACTTTTCTCACCGGCCACCAGCCATTTGATATTCTAAATGATTTATCTTAATAATAGCTAAAATAATAGGATTTGTTGAGTACATAAACCGTATAAAATTTCGTTTAAATCGCTCAATTACTTCTTAGCTGCTAAGGCCAAAATTTATCCATTTTTTGCTTAATTGCGAACTGTCTAAAAAACTAAAATCTGTAATAATGGTCGGATTGGACTAAATGGGGTACCGGTCGAAACTGGATTTGACGAAACAGGATAATTCAAAACTGGATATTTCAAAACGAGATAAGATACAAAACCAGATATGCTACAAATTGGATATTTTAAAACAGGATATTTCGACATGTAATTTAAACTTAAAATGATTTTTTAGGAAAGTTCTGGAATATGGCCAATTAGGAAGGAACTCAGTGAGTTCTTAACCGATTATGATGAAATTCTATGTGTAGGATGGGAATGGGATTTTAAAACGATTTTTTGGGAAAGTTCTGGAATATGGCCGATCAGGAAGGAACTCGCCGAGTTCTTAACCGATTATGATGAAATTCGATATGTAGAATGAAAATGTTGATGAAAATTAATTAATTTTTCTCACATAGATTCTCCAGAACTTTCTGGAATACAAATTTTTTAAATCTCATTTTCATCCTACATATCGAATTTCATCAAAATCGGTTCAGAACTCGACGAGCTCCTCCCTAATTAGCCATATTTCAGAACTTGGCCAAAAAATCATTTTAATTTTAAATCACATGTCGAAATATCCTGTTTTGAAATATCCAGTGTTGTACCATATCTCGTTTTGTACCTTATCTCGTTTTGAATTATCCAATTTTGAAATATCCAGTTTTGTACCATTTCTCGTTTTGTACCTTATCTCGTTTTGAATTATCCAATTTTGAAATATCCAGTTTTGTACCATACCTCGTTTTGTCAAATCCTATTTTGAAATATCCAGTTCTAAGTGGTTCCCGACTAAATGATACCTCTAAGAATAGATTTTGTATAGAACATAAACTAGTCCTAAATAAGTGAAAGCTACTTCATACTTTCAGTATGTTCAGACAACTAGTGTCATTCATAGACAGGGTGGGAAATCCTTTAATTAATATCGATCTGGTTCCCGACACTTAGTGTCGTTAGATTTTAAACATGTCTATGGCGCGATCTAAGCAGTTTTAGGTTTTCGTTGTACTATTTCGATAAAAGTGTGCATAAATGCACTCCTAATATGCCTGATTATTAATGTGGCCTCCTCAGTAATATCTTGAAAATAATCCAGTAATATCTTGTAAATAATTAACGTTAACCTATATTTTGTACGTATTCTAGAGTATCACTGTCGAAATCATCATCACCTATTTCGAAAGGGAAGTCTAAAGAAAAATCACACAGTAAACGAAAAAATAGTAAGGTAAGTGTTAAGCTTATAACATTATTATGCAACATAACGTTATTTAAGTAAATTAAATTATTTTAGACCGAGCGTGATATTTTGAATTTATCACTTCGTGGATATAGCCAGTGGTATGCAACACCAACATTAAGTACAATCGAATCGCCAACATTTGATAGTACAGTTACAAATTCTGCTCCTGTGACATCCGCTGTATTCGAATTAACCCAAGAGGTAAGTTATCAATAGTTAATGTTTTCAACTAAATTATGTAACATTTAACCATGTCAGCTTACTCCAAAGAGACCACTACGATCCGAAGTGGAACGAGAAAAACGATTATCTCGTCCAAATAGTATAGCAACGCCTACATCAACCCATAATCCAATTATGCTAAATAGTAGCATAGTTGAAACACAATCACTTTCCGGTGAAAGTAGTAATCGTAATTCAATAAGTAAGATATTATATTTGTTAGATTTATCGATTTTTTTTTTTAATAATTTTTCCTAAGTTACTACAGATTCAACAACGTCGGAAGATGAAGTACCACCACCATTACCAGCAAAAATACGTGACAGTAATGATTATAGTAATTTACCGCCGAATGAATTGTCATCGCCACCACATATGCGAGTATCAGTTGATAACGGTGAAATTAAGAAACCAATGATGCCGATACCGAATTATGAATATTTAGTAATACATAAAGTAGATTCAAAGCGTCCCCCAACGCCACCACCAAAACCATCAAGAAATTCAAAAAATTTAATTAATTAATTATATCGAACGTTTGTGCCGAATGCGTAGTACATACTTATAATTCCATTTTTTTTTTAATTATCATAATACAAGAACTATATGTATTTAATTTTACATAGACAAAATTATTTTTTAGTTCAAATTTTACAAAATTTAATAGCAATTAAAAACAATCAAATTAGTTTTTTTAAGTTTTTAGATGTATGCATGCGAAATTATTTATTTAATTTTTTTTATTATATAAAAGTCGCGCATCAATAAACCAAAGATAGGAGTTAGAAAATTGTGCCTTAATTGGTTTGTCTTGATGAATGTTATTTCATTCTGATTCACAATCACACATGATGATTTATTTTATTTTTGAATCTGCCGAATGTTTTATTGATAATATTTAAATAATATTATATACGGAGATTGCGACTAAGACAACTACACAAAATTTATTAGATTAGAATTTTAGTATTTACATCTATGTCTAAGTGCCATACTGTCGGCTGGATTTCCAAATAATTAAGCTTTAGTTTTTTTTTTTTTTTTTTTTGTTGAACCATTGTTCTCAACGTGATATAATTAATACACAAATAAATCATCCCATGGCCCGCAATTTCGAATGTATGTTAATCATTACACGATGAAAAAAGTACAATGCATGAAAATATAAATAATTATTATTTTTTTTAAATATTATATATTTTATAAGAATTTTTTAGGAGCAGACAGAAATATTATGTTAAAAATCAGATAGCTTTATAATCATGTTTAGATCAAATAAATTTTATTTTATATTCAAATAAATAAAGATATATTATATACAAATAAATATTTTTAAAAAAAAATGTTACATTTCATTTTGTTGAACTGACTTAACGAACAGATATATAACTGTTCAAACGAACAAAAAGCCCAATTACAGTTGAAAAAAAAGAAACCAAAAATTAGAAGTATGTACAACAAAAATAAAAAATTTGAAAACTAACTGTTTAACGGTAACTTTCGAAAAAAAGTATAATTTAAACGACAACATTAGAAGATGAGGATGATATACTGAATACCATTAATAAGAAAGGAAAGAACATTGTTGTTGGGAGGCAAAGAGGAATCTTATTGTTTTTTATTGTTGTTATTTGTGAAATATTAAAGTAAATATTGTAAACATTAGTCAAACATTTTGTTAAAATTTTGTTACTTAATTTAACAAAAAAATTGTAAACGGTCTATTAAACGCTACACATTTAGGTATCCATTTTAACTTTTTTTTTACGTCGTATAAAATGTTATACAAATTACGATAGTAATTAATTAATTTGTGCATTGGTTTGTTGATTAATCGGAAATTTAGTTGAATACTAAAAGCGCCATCGATTGTCACATGAGAATACGAAACCGCGATGTTGGTCAAAACGAAATAATATTAGTGTTTGCCAAGCATATTGATGAAACCACGACGCAAAATGTTATTTGCCCTTGGTTACTAAACTTAATCAACAAAATTTTAATCACACTCGAATAATTTCTAGATTATCAGTCAATCACGATCAGGCTCAATGTCGAATATTACGAAGCTCAATCATTTTTATAAAACTGGTGAAGAAATGAATGGAACGTTGGAAACTTTCGTAGTACAACAGCGAAAATTGTTTGAACGGTAAATAACACCACAAAAGTAAAGGTCCCAAAGTTTAATATTGAGCCATCCAGTGGTGATTATAAACTATGGCCATCATTGAGAAACCTTTACGCGGCACATAATAATCCAAAAATGAAATAAACAAAAGCAATTAAAAGGTTTATTACGTGATAAGCAGCATGCTTATTTGTCATATTACTACCACTGATCAAATTTATGAGGAAACCTAAGCCAATAGCGTCAGCGCTCATAAAATCATTTTAAGATTGAAAAATACTGACACATTTAACGAAACGCTCTAACTCAATCTCCCAAGTAACGAAACCCACACCATAAATTAGACATGGGAACAAATAGCAGAAGCCTACGTTAAGACTGCTACACATGTCCTTGGCGACCAAAACTACACCAAGTATCAATAATGATAATTAACAGTTACATTTGCATTATTGGGAAATGTTTTTTGAGCCGCGTTTGTGAACGATTGCAAAAATCAATGCTTATATTATACAATGGCCAAGTAATTGAGACTAAAAGGTATATGAGTAAGTAGTAGTATGCTTTGGACAATATACCTGATAATATCCAGCTGCCAAGTGATATTTTCATGGAACTTCCCGATTTCTGTAGTGATATAGACGAAGGTTTTAGTGAAGACGACGATTTAAACGTAAATTACTTTTTAAAAAAATCAATTGCTGGTCGGAGTACGGATCCAATTTCAAAATAACGTGTACAACAGCGATGAAGACAACGACACTATAGAGCAGCACTATATACCAAGCACATCCAAGGCTGTCAAACTAACATCGCGACAAACAATAAACCAAGAGTGGAGCCCAGGCAATGAGGACAATTTATGGCTGTAGTGTAGCATACATAAAATAAACTTAATTCATGGGATGAAACGCAAAAAACAAAAAAATAAAGCCATAAAAAATGTATGATATTTATGCGTTTATCGCTGTATTGACAGTGTCTGGATTTAATACGTTACCACGAAGGCGATTGTACTGTGCTAATAACCCAAGCACTCGCATGAGCTAATTACAAAATGGATGAGACGACCATTATTTGAGGAAATTTTTACTAATATTCATTTTTGTGATATTTCGCAAATAGACTGTACCACGGATCGATTCACCAAAACACGCCCATTCCTAAATCATCTAAACGACATTTTAATTTGTTCCTGGA
The DNA here is from genome assembly GCA_963556175.1 of Tipula confusa. Lineage (NCBI taxonomy): Eukaryota > Metazoa > Arthropoda > Insecta > Diptera > Tipulidae > Tipula > Tipula confusa. The sequence goes on along the minus strand of OY744475.1, from coordinate 68,854,184 downwards.
GAGATCAATATTACAGTTAACGAATCAATGGTTCCCTACTACGGTAGGCACCCATGCAAGCAATACATTCGTAACAAGCCGGTTCGTTTTATCTATAAAGCTTGGGTTGCAGCACATTGGGGTACTGTTTCGTTTTTGACATAATCAAGGACGTAATAAAAAACAGAATATAATTTGGGGCTCTCCGAGTTTCTGGTACTGAATTTTGCACTGCAAATTAAGGATAATTTTCCAGATAATCAGTTTTATTTCTATTTTGATAACTTTTTTACGGGGCCGAATTTTATATTATTTGCTTTGAGCTCGATTAAGTTTGCTGCAACGGAAACTTTGCGCGAAACTCGATTGAACTTACAACTTAATAATAAGAAACAAAAAACCTAGAAGATATTATGAAAACTTTGTGGGCAAATCAAACAACCTAATACTGACCCGATGGACGAACAATCAAATAGTGTCACTGCTTTCTAATTGTATTGGTAAAACTCTGCAGGTATAGCTCGAGGGGATGTCCATTCCGAAAAGAAAAAAATTGATATAACTGAACCAGCCGTAGTTAAGAAATACAATTGAAATATGTGCGGAGTTGACCTATCAGATCGACACCTTCCAAACTATTGTTTATGTTTCCACGGTAAAAAATTCTACATGCCTGTGATTTTGTGGATGATCGATGGGGCTATTACGAACTCCTAACTCTTTCAAAACATTACAATGTTCAAAATTATAATGTTGAATTTTTAAAGCCGAACGGCTTACATGTCCTACAGAATTCCCTTGTCGTTACTATAAAAACTATATAACCCTCCAGAGAATGTCTCCATTTGGTTAGAGCAACGATTATAACCGAACATTCCTGTTCTAAGTTTGTATATTTTTGTTGGGTAGGAGAAAATTTTGCGATTTGTACGCAATCGGATAGTTTATTTCATCCTACGGCTTCCAACAGAAACTCAGGTGTTAGAAGCATCAGTACAAATATAAAATGGTTGAGAGTAATCTGGGTTATGTAATATTGGCAGTGGCAATTGTCACCTTTAATTTATGAAATGAATTATTAGGATCTATTAAGATGGTTACCCATCTATTTGGTTATAGGTGACACTTTTGCCATGTAATTATAGAAATAAATCGCCTATCCACCCTGAAACTCTTATAAATTTACGAACTTGTCTCACGGCTTTAGGTTTTTAGGTTTTCATTTTTGTTTAAAAGCACTATAAACCCTAAATAGTGTAATTCACGCACACAAAATGTATGCCCTGGAATGACCTGGTTGAAAAATTATTTGACATGTCATCATTTTTAGTGGAATTCTGATCTAAGATATTTGATTAATTCGTCTTTTAACTCAATGCATTTTCTATACACAATTTTTCTCGGCATAAGACAGTTAGGGTCTGTTTTTTTTTGATATCGGAGAAATCGGAGAGATAAATTTACTGTCAAATTTTCAGATATGCGTTTTTTTTTAATATCCGAGAAAAAAATTATCTCTCTGTGTCGTTTTTTTTTACGCTCCGATAATTATCGGATACGATCTTTTTACTCTGAAAAAATGTACAGATTATTTTATATTTTTTAGTAAATTCTAAAGTGGCGTCTCCGATTAATGTTGAGCTATCAGGTGACAAATAAAACTTTAATTTAGGGAGTTTAATGCTGAAATTCATAAAATAATTTATTATTTTTGGTACTAAAAAATAACACAAAAAATATTTTTTTCGATCTGATAGATAAAAATCGGAGAAAAAAATTATCAGATATATCCGATAAATAATCTCTCTGATCTCTCCGATTTTTCCGATATCAAAAAAAAACACGGCCTTAATTTCTCAATAGACGTAATATTATTTAAATATTTGAAACTTAACTCTTTTAAATATGTGCGCCATAAATTATTAATGACTTTTAAATAATGACACTCTTCTGTAATCCCTAAACGTTTCGTTACTGTTGTGTCAACTGTTGCGGAATAATTCCATCGCTGTGCAACCGAAAAATTTGACTGTATAGCTTAAAGGGAAGCGTACATAAGTTTCACAATCGCAAGGAAAAGCAAATTGGTATTTTCTAGAGGAACTGCCAAGCAAATTTGTAGCCGCGAAAAGCGTGAATAGTAGAAGGCTGAAGTTTTAAGAATACAACAGCTTACTGGTTTTAGAGACCAAGACGCAATGGATTTTTCTAGTGATGACAAAATATTTTAAGGAGGAACGAGCTTCCTATATCTCGAATACCTAGTCACTCATGATAATTGTGAGATTTGGACCCTGACGGAAGAGTATGAGAGTTGGCTGATGACATTCGAAAGAAGAGTCATGCGCATGATATAAAGCACAACGATGACGACACTTATCAAGTTCCCGAAATCAGGAATTTTCAACATTAATAAAAGACTGAGAGTGAGTACGCTGGCCTGGTCACGTTCTGCGGTTTCAATATAGCACACCATGAGCGTTTAAAATCAATGGTCACATTGGAAACCTATTTTGTTATTAAATTATAACTTTACCGAAGTTGATAGCCTTTGAAAAAGCAGAGATTGTATCTCAAACATGAATCCTTAAGATCTGTGTAGATGCAAATATTTTTTTTGGAAATCATTTTACTCATATATTTCTGATTCAATATTCTTTTCACAATTCATTAAGATATTAAATTATTTATTTTACATAATCAAATAAAATGTAACATACCTTTACGGTAGGGTATATACGTTCGTGGAAGGTTATATCTCATCAAAGCTTCCGGTTTAGTATACTCAGCTTCCAGATTTAAAGATACCTGTCCAAGTGAAAAAAAATGTAATTACTAGTTCAATTGCTTAGCTAATTTTTAAATTTACGTTTTCATAGGTTTCTTTAGAATCTATCAAAGTATATCCACCTTGACTCACGATACATAAAATACGATGAAAATGGAAACAAATTTATCCAAAATTTTACATATTTGGAAGTATTCAATCGATTTCCACATTTTTTAAAAAAAATTAAAACCATTAATAAACTAAGAAAATCATTAATCACAAATTAAAGAATTATCACACGATTGGAAAACAAAAGTCTTGGCGTTTGGAATTTAGTTGTCGAAAATTCGAACGGGCAAAAACAAAATTCCCTAAAAGCACTACCTATTCCTCTACCATAACTATATATGTAAGTCGATTGTCGTCTTCATGTGATAAAAATGTCTTACCATTACAAGATTCGTACAAATATTGCGCAACACGGTGCCCAATAGCCCGATTTTTGAATATGATTCGTTTGAATCAGATTGGCGCGATTCTTTATCGCGACACAAAATAATTAATCTGTTGGTTTAAATAAAACACCGATCAAAGATCGTTACAAAATCGTTAACAGTATTAAAATTTTTTATTTTATCTAAAAATAATTATTATTTACAAGCAACCATATAAAATATATATTTTTTTCTTATATTAATTAGATTTCCTTATATCGATTTTAAAATTATTAATATTTATAAACTAAGAAATTTTAGTAAAACGATTTAGTTAAATTATAATCCAAAAAAATTTAAAATTAAACGCAAGATTTGAGACATTGTTAGTTGCATAATAAAGTGATGTGTAAATCAAAAAAGTGTTCAAAACCAGTCACCGTGAAATCCGGTTAATATTCGAGATAGTTACATTTACTATCAAACGTGATCAAACTGTAAAACTTAAAATAAAATAAATAAGATAAATAGAGTTTGGGTTATCCATCGCCAATTGATAACGATAAATGAGGCAACGATTGAAATCCAGCGTCACTAAATTCTGAGTTAACTAAATTCGTTGTTGCCGATTTGTTTGGATTTAAATGGCTGGCGATCGATATTAATTCGTCGGCAGTTAAACTTTGTGGATTAATATTATTAAATCTTGACGAATTTTTGTACATTTCGATTTTTTTAAATATCTCTTTAGAATCGCGTGACGTTGACGTCGACGAAGTGCTTGGAACATTTCTATCATTATATTTAGTACAAGTTTTGATAATTTTGTGTATCGGATTTACGATTTGCGAACCACTTCTATTTAAGCCAATTTTACGTATTTTTGCCGATGGTTCATAATTATCAAAATTACTTTCATCATCCATAATTTCTGAACGTATTTCACGGTTTAAAAGGCGTATTTTTAATTCGGATGTTTCGGTCAATTTTGTTGATGTACGGTTAGGTGGCGGAATTATTTCGACATTTCCATTATTCGCCTATAAAACAACATAAATCAATAAATAAATAAAATTAAGAATCTATAAAACAAGAGCATACCAATTGAAGCATTGATAGAAAATATCGGGCCGTGCAATCTTTTTGCTTTGAACTCATCAATTCGTCAAAACTTATAACATCACGACGTTGTGTACTGCTTGTGTCGCAATCTATCGCTTCGGGAAATGTTTGAACTATTTCACGGCCATATGCATGAATATCAAAATAGCTTCGCTCTTTTGATGCTTTCAGTATAGGCGCTAAATGTGAATACCACTCCGTTATTCGTTCGACAATATTATCATCTTCGTCGAACTTATCGAACATAGATGTTTGTCGAGCACTATCCACCGTTTTAGCATTTGGTTCGATCGATGGTTCACGCTGACATATTTGGTTTGCGTCCATTTCATCCGATAAATTATGTGGAGGTGAATTACAAAATTCTATACCCGAATCTTGTGAAAATGAACGAGTATTTTTCGTATTCGCCTGAATCGATGGACGAACATCTTTTTGAATTTCAGTGGGATTAGAATTTTCAATGTCAGGAAAGCCACAGAAATCTATAATATTCAATAAATTAAATTCCATTAAAATTTAAATAAAATATAAAATATTTACCCTCTTCGTTTGAAATTGGGGAATAGCACCGGTCTTCATTTATTTTCTTAATTTTCATCTGTAACATAATGGTACACTCATTAGTACGGGAAATGGGAAAATCATATAAAAAAATGTACAAACCGTTCTAAATTCATTGGGTAATGCAAATTTACATTTTCGACGTAACATTTTTTCAGACAAACATAAAAAATTTAATTCTATAGGCACTTCTGATGAAGGAATCTCACATCCCTTAGATGTCGGATAATCTTTAAAACATTGAGCATGCAGTAATTTATTTTCTATATAAAATATATCATTTTCCGGTTGATTTAATTTAATTTTTAAACCAATTTTTGTCGAATCCGTCAATGGATCACAAATATCAATAAGTTGAACCTTGGGACTTAATAGCGATCGGGTCATTGGATCGAGATCGGAGAGTCGCGGCAATGGACTACTTGTTCGCGATGTACACGATATACCCTCGTCTACACTTATACGCAGCTCAGAATTTACTAATTTTTCTACAATCATAGCCGGTGTAAATTTATTTGTACTGTTATGTTCTTGTGATAATACATTCATATTTATCCCAAGTGATTGACTAAATGATTCGAGTGTAGAATTGAAAACATCGTCTAGTTGATTAATAGTCGACTGATTTAAATTGATCGACTGACTTAAATCTATAGATCTTTCGAATGATTGTGAGTCAACTATTGACGTTCCGATTCCCGAATCATTTATCGATTGATCTTCGTTTTGAGGCAGTGATGTATCGAAATGATGATTATCGATACAATCTTGTATTGGACTTAATGTTCGATTGTTAGCTGTATGCTGTTCCGTCAACCGATTTATAGCTTCGTTATATTGTGTTTCGGTAATAACTTTTGATGTTCGTAAATGTTCTATCACATTTTTTTCGTCTAATAATTTAATAGCCTTTTGATATGCAATCAGTATACATCGTCGTTCTCGCTCCTCGTGCCTTTCCGGCCCCAAGCTATTCCATAGCTCATATTCTTTTCGTAATTCCGTATAGTAATTTTTTGGATTACGTAATTTAACGTTGTAAACTCGTTCAACGTATTCGGGCGGCAATAGGGTTGCACCCGTTGACGTTAATAAATTTGTATTATTATCCGAAACATTTTCTTCATTAAAATTATGAACTAAATTTAATGTATGAGTTTTTCGATTTATCATTCCCATGAATACAAAATAGTCACGTCTTGTACCCGCCACAATTTCATCGTCTAGATCGACTAATTCTTCATTGGCATAATTCAATATGTCATGATTGTCCGATTGTACGGGAAATTCACAATTAAAAATTGGTCTTTTCGAACGTAATCTTCGACGCGCCTGTTTCAATATTTTTAGAATCATTAATTTTCGCTTTAGACGTTCACACGAATTTAAATATTTTATGCTATCATCCAATTTTTCTTTATGCTTCAAAACAACATGTTCGTGTAGCGGCTCTTCACTTGGTTCTATCTCATTCGGTATCATATCGCCGCCAAATAGTTCAAATGGATTTGTTATTATTCGGTTCTTATCTTCACAGCTGTAAAATAAAAAATTAGGTTTTTCGTTAGTTAATAATAATAATAGGTTTTTACAGGTCATTGATGATCTGTACCGAATCATAGATAGAAGAAGAAAAGCCATTCTCTCCTTCGATGAGCAATCATCACCGACACCAACCTCTGCGTCGGCCAAATGGCGACTTTCCTCTCAGAGATCGCTGTACCATTCGTTTAAGTTCAGCTCGCAGAATGTGATGGAGCCAGCGTATTCGCTGTTCTTTTTACTTCATGAACCTTCCTTATGTTAGAGGCGGCAGAAACAAAACCTGGTAGGAGGTAGAAAATACTAGGGGAAAACAATACTCCAATAAAAAACCTAAAAATGAAGAAGAGCAATAATAAAATTACGGTGAAAGAATTCGGAATCCCAGTACCGAAGGCTTTAAAGAGTGAGCGAAAGAACTCGTCAGAGGGAAATTTGGCTGCCGAAACAAAAATTGCCCGTGACAAATCTACCCGTAATAGCGGAGATTGTATGCTCCATTGGTTCAAGATCTCTTGATAGTGCGAAACCACCAGGCATTTCAACTAATTAAGATAAAAGGATAAGCGAAATCCTGGACGCTTTAAATTCAGACACTGCTAAAAGAAAGGGAGAGTCAGTGCCCCAGACTGGTGTTCAGTTTGTAAACAAAAACGAATTGCAACAAATACGCGAACTCTGACAAATTTGGAGTCAGCTTTAGAACCAGAAAGAAAACTGGAGAAAGAAGCAGAAGAAGATAAACGAGAGTAACAGAAAGTAGCATCAAAAAGGCGAACAATTTATCGAAAACGACCAACTCGATTGGATGGCGCTTTAAAAAGGACCTGTATCGTATGCTGAATTGCTACGGAAACTGACGGCGGACTCAGAACTTCCTGGTCTGCGCAAGCAATTGGCGCAGTGGTTAAAGCTGCAGTGTTTGGGCCGGGAGGAACCGGGTTCGTCCACATCAGTACAGGCTGACTGGAGTAATGCAATGTGCAGATGGATTTAAAATCGAATCTGTATTCGTGCGCCCTCGATTTGGCTGGTGGCGGCGTAAGGTGAGACGTTAAAAATTAACCGCGTAAGAGTTGGGAGAGCTTCGGCCCCAGGAAAAGATTGCAGGGTTCAAAAACAAAAAAAAAAGTTAAGCATATTCGTCAAACTATACGAAGGGAGACTTTTTGCTAAAGTTGGAACGCGCTGAGAACCAAACGCAAACAGCTGTTTTACAATCCCAATTGGAGAAATTTATTGGTCGTGAAGCTGTTGTTAAAGCTTTGCCACAGGAAGCCCTTGTGGAAATGTGGAACATTGATTTAGTGACTACACAGGACGAAATATTTCAGCCTCTTGAATCGCTGGTGAGAAAAACAAAAAGTATTGCCTCTATAAAAACGATAAAAGCTACTTATCGGAAGACACAAATGAAAATATCATATACCAGAAAATATCATATCCAAAAGAAAAACAAGGAATGATTGCCCGATTTGCCGAATTCAAAATAATCAACGAGCCTTTAAAATGTTTCCAATTCTTCGAATATGGTCACCAAACTCAACAATGTAGAAGGGTGAAGGATAGGTCTAAAAGCTGTGTAGGAAGTGCGGAGAAGAAGGTCATATTGCAAAGGGCTGCAGCAATGATCCGAAATGCACGATTTATAGTGATAAAGCCATTAGAAGGAAGAAACATTCCGCTGGTTGTTTAAAGTGTCCGATTTATCAGAAAGCGCTGCTATAGATAATAGAGATAAAGCCCTAGTGGAAGCATTTTCGTTACTTCCAGTGGTAATGCTGAATGTTGGAACACCTCCACATTTCGTAGGGGTAGTGCTACCTTGATAGTTGATCTCACATGGTTTAGTGAGTGTCTCGGTAAAACTGAGAATGATAATAAAAATAATTGCAGCTTAAACTGAGCCGTGAAGTAATACATATCGGTAGTTCTACGAGGCCAAATGGCAAAGGAAATTGGGGTTTAGGATTTAGTCGATAAGAATCCGATACTCTTGCAAGTTATGTTCGTTTCCTGTAAGGCTTTTGAAGATTCCCTCGTTCGGACCAAAAAACCCTTACATAACAACGGATCTGATCAACTCATTGTACCACTTCAGCTTGTCGGCATTTGCAAGGTATTTTGACTTTAAGGTGGGATTGAGTAAATTAGAGAAATGCTCCTTGCAAGTGTTAAGTTACCGCATCGATGTTAACACGGAGGTTTTCATCCTGGCCCCGAAAGAATGGTATGGTCTGATGACTGGTTTAAAGTAGATATCTGAACTGCGCTAATTGCTAAGTTGATGTACACTTATGTAGACTTCAGCCTTCCACCATTCACTTGATGCGACTGTCAATCAAATTTTGGTATTCGTCTAGTCGATTGAAACGATAATCGTCACTTAAAGTGACAGAAATGGTTTGTAAATGTAAATTTCATTTAGGCGATTTTTTAAGAACTGATCATAAAGTTATTCTATTTAGGATAGTAAGGAATGAAGTAAGTGGGTCCGTTACCGGAGAAACTTTAACTCAAATAATTATTTATAATAAAATCTCTATTAGCTAGCGTTAGAACAGTTAGCCTTGTTTGTAGATCAATTGATTCTAAATTTGCGGATTATGATAGATGAAAGTTTTAGAACATCATATAAAATTGCATGTGGCATAGTTAATCTATTGATAATAGAAAAACGGCTGGCGGAGTTATTTCAAGATTTATTAAAAGGTTTTGATTGGACCATGATATTTGGCTCTGGAAACTGGAAAATTTTGAATTGGGATTTAATGAACTTAACTATTATCGTTGTTATTAAAAGAATTGAATCAGTATAGATGCTGACAAAATCCACATTCTTCGAAGGTAGGCTCAAAGGATTCTGGGCTGCTGCTTAAAAACGAAAACGAAAATTTAAAAAAGGCTTTACAAGCCAAGAAATCTCGCCTCTTTAGACTAGCAATGAGATAGATACAATTAAACGATTTTCTACTGATAAAGAACAACCAGTAAGAGAAACAGTTTGGGTATTAACCAGAAGTTCAGAAACCTCTTTCCAAACTAAGATTTACTTAGAATATGGTCGTCAGAGAAGATCAAACGGTTATGGGAAATTAAAAAGAAAACACTAAAGCTCTTCTGAAGTGTACAAAAACATATTCACCAATTTGGAGGGTAGCAAGAATTCATAAAAAAATGAGATATCCAAAGTCAAGCAAAAAGATTGCTTGAAATTATCCAACGCTTATTTATCAAAAAACGGAGAGTAATTATAAACAATACAAAAAACCGCGTTATTAGCGTTATAACCCTAACATTATAGAGAAGAGTGAGACAAAACAAGAAATAACGGTAATATGTATGTAAAAAAAAAGGTTTCGATATTAATTCAGTTTCAGATTGGATTTACAGGTGTAAATGTGTTTTTGACAAATAAAAGTGAAAATTTTTTTTAATTTGAGATTTATAACTGTTACAGCTATTTATTTTTTTATGGCATTATTATTAGTTAGCTGTTTCGTTACAAATTAAATTTGTAATTATGCTACGCATTACACATATTTTTTAACCGTTATTTAAAAAAAGGGCATAGAGCTAAGTTAAGCATGGGGTAAATATAAGCGGGCTTATTTTAACCCCAAAACATTATAATTAAATTGTACAAACTAATCACTTTAATTTATTTGACTGACTAAACTTGTATCTTTATCCTCAAGATAGTTCGAAATTAAAAAAGGAAAAATTTAAATAAAATTATTGAAATGATAATGGCCGCCTTTAAGAGATGTTTTAGATAAGAAAACAGTCGATTCGCGAAAAGTCTTTATTTTTATTAATAATTTAAAGCTAATAAAATTGTTTAAAAAAAATATCCACTGATGCGTCAAGAGGATTTGGGAAATGAGAGTGAAGAAAATTTAACCACTTCAAATTCGACCCATCACACAAGTATTTTTCATAAACGAGGAGAAAGAGCTGAACAAATAACTATTACGATCATCCTATATAAACTTTGGCCTTACACATAGGCAAATCTTATCCTGGTATTTGGGACATAAATCAAGCAGCCGGAATGGACTGGATTTATAGATATATGAAAAGTTATCTTTAACTAAGTTAAGAAAACCTAATGCTACAAGTATAGGCGAATTTGTTAAAGCTCCAAAAGTAATGCTGCGAGAAACTCTCTTCCACCAGTGTTTATAATCCGGCGTGCTCGCTAAAAAGAACACTTTTACATGGAGCTTCAACTGAAAGTTTAGGAATTGCTTCGAAGACTAGTTGGTTGACAGTCGAACTCTTTCATGAAACACATCTGAAAACATTCGCAATGTACCAAAAACAATCAAATTTTATTGTTGATGGACAACCACAACAGCGATTGCACGTTTCTCACGATTAATTTTACTAGAATGTGGCGAATTGTGCTCCTCTCATTTCCTCAACACTTTCAGGCCCTTTAAACGCGCTTAAGGTGACATTAAATGATTATTTGTTAACACATCCAGGAAAATTAAAAATCATCTACGATATTCCTCAGCTTGCGAAGCGTGCTTATAAAACTGAATTCGTTCTCGGAAATATAATTTCAGCATTTAAAAAACCTGGAACTTGGCCCATAAACCGGCTTGCATATGATAATGATTTTACTGCTTTGTACGTGACGGGTTGGTCATAAACTTAACCTGGCTCAAATCCAGCTTTTCTATTCCAGATACTCTTCCGGTCACAAGCAATACTACTATCCCATATAATGAAAAAAAAATTTTGTAGTATCAAATCCGACAACCATCAACTTTGCGCAATGCATCATTATATTCTGTCGCATTAAAACTGATAAAACTATCAAAAGCTGAACTCTGGAAGAAGAGAAATTATGGCTGCAACAGGTATATCGCGTGTTTTTATTGGCACTCCCGACAAAAACAGAATCGAAATGATAAATCAAGCAACCCACGATAAACGTTATAGAAAGAAAATGCGCTCAAACCTGCATCACCTGAAGACATTTCCACAACTCTATTGCTAACAAGGTTTTGATATTGTGTTATCTGATCTTTGTTTATCAGTTGAAACATAAGGTTCGCTTTTCCTGTGATCTCTGTACGAAAACTGCCATAGTAGCTTTACAGTGACGAATGGGTCATTACACTTACGGTTATCGACTACTTTCGAATCCAAAACAGCATTTTTGTCCTGTGGCCCTGGAAAAAATACAACACCAAGATGGCCGAGATCATCTCCACTTTTTTTTGTGTTTGAACCCTGCAAGCTTTACTAGGACTGAGGCTCTCTTTCACGGTTGATTTTTAATGTTTTACCTTACGCCGTCACCAGCCAAATCGAGGACGCACGAATGCAGGTTCGCATTTTAAAACCATCTGCACATTCCATTGCTCCAACCAGCCTGTACTGACATGGACGATGGTTCGGCCCATGGATTCTGCACTCCAACAGGGGGTCATAGTTGTGTTCATCGTAATCAGGTAATGATAAATCTCTTTTACATTACCCTCCCCCGTTGGGATTCGAACCCGGTACCTCTCGCCCCAAACGCCGCAGCTTTAACCACTGCGCCAATTGATCGGTACTCTCCACTTTAAAGCAACGCATAATCTTGGGACACAAGTTCTCCACTTTTTGGCCATCGAGATTCTTGGAGAGCAACGAGTTCCAATTTACAATATTGTTTAAAAGCTGCGAGTAGTCAGCACACCGGACCAAACTTCGTATGGTCGCCTCCTACGACAGACAAAGAATACTGTGGTGGTATTCTAAGGATATTAAGCTCGTGTAAAAATACTTTACGCAAATTTGGGTTGACTCCCTACCACAGGGGCCAGCTAAATAATACAACAAAAACATAATTAACATCGATCAGTAACATATTGGCGACGGTATTAAAAGTAGTTCGTTTACTTCATAGTAGATCGATAAAAAAATGATGACGTACATCTACCGATCTCCACATTTTTTTTAGTTCGTAAATCATTGTTTTGCAATCAAAATGTGTAACTGACTTTATTTTTTGTTTTCATATATAAAACAAACACTCACAATATTTTGATCGTTAGAACACTTGTATGAAAACAATTATTTGCTTGACCTTTGCAATCACCTCTGTTAACCGGAAACCTGAGGTAATAAATAAATAGTCGATCTTTCAAACTACTAATTATTTATAACAAACGTTTATCATGATATCATTCCAGATAAGCTATTTTGAGGTTGGGCAACTACATAATATATACTTTACTTAGAGTCAACATAAATACATAATATGTTTTATCAATTTAAAGATATAAATAGTTTGGTATGGATAAAATCAGGTCACACGAGACAAGAGACCAACAAAATTATATAACATCGCGACAACGTAATATTGGAGACACAAACCAAAAATAAATTTTCCCGCAAATATTTTAATTTGACACTTACGTTTTCTTCTTCTTAACGACTCGTTTTTTCTTCGGCACTGGTTCATTATTGGCAATGGCCTTTTCAATTTCAACCGCATCACGTTTTGTCTGTTCACACAAATTAACAGCTTTACCCGTTTGTGTATGAATTTTCATTATAAAATCGTATAGCGTATCAATTTTTCGACAATAAATTTGTCCCGCACACACAAGAACTAAAGCCGCTTCTGGAAAATTAGGTTCAATACTAAGAGCTTCAAATTTTTGCAACCACTGTAATATTATAAAATAATTGTATCATATTAGAACTAATTAATATTGTATACCAATGCGACGATAAACTTACAAACGAAAGATCAAATTCATAATTTTGATCGGGACGCTTTGCCACTTCGATAAATAATAAACAAATTTGATCGCGAGATAAATTTCGTGTCGATTGTGCAATATTTATAATATTATCGGAATTTTTAACGCGTTTAGGCATCATCGAAAGGAGTTCACCATCTCCATCGTCCGACTCCTCGACTACGTCACTATCACTGTTAGTATCTACACATTGCTGTGAACTAGTACTAGGGCCTGGATTACCTTGTTTTCTCTATAAAATCATAACAAAACATGTTTAATTAGTAGCACTATGGGGTAATATTAAGTTTTAATTACACTTGAACATAAAACAAATGCCAAAACAATAATTGATTGACTGTACGCCTACATACCTTTCCATTACGTTTAACCATTTTAAAAATTATATTTTTTAAATAAACTATTACCTATATACACTATAAAATATTCTTAAATCGAATTTAATTTAAACACATTAAAATAACACTGAGATACATTTTTATTTATCAATTCTATATTTACGACATGATTTAAGAAGCTCGCAGCCATTTTGCTTATTTACTAAACATAGTGCGATTCATGTACATCAACAACATATTATTATTATTTTTTATTATTATTACTGAGCAAATTTATTATTTTATAGAAATATTAAGAAATAAGAATAAATCAAAAGATTTATAATGCTATAAGTATACGAAATTTATATTTAATGTGAGTTTAATTAATTTGTTCACGTGTCTTTAATTAATTTTACAATAAATACGAATTTTAGTAAACATGCTATTTTGAGCAAAATCCAACAAGAACTAAAAGTTTATATGACGCGTCGTCGTATAGCATCATGCACATGGCGTCCATACTATATTCGGCTATTTTCGTTGAATTTAATTTTGTGTCGTGGATAAATTGTCGGTTTCGTAAGTAATGTACATCAGATGTCACTGTAAGCAGTAGTGTTTTTATAAAGCTCTACATATCTAATTGGAATGGGTAAATAATATAGAGCCTTGTTTTAAATGACGCCAAATGATTTGGAACGCAATAAATTTTGAAGACGATTTCTTTCCTTCGGAACATTTCATAATTTAAAGAAAACAACAAAAATATGATCAAAATTACTTTTACTTCATAGTTGCATTACATTTATTTTTAAAAACGAAATCGTTTGGAATTTTATTTCAATTTTTAATTTAAAAAAAGTTTTAGTTCATTTTTTATGTATAAAATAATAAGTTCAGTTTTGAATGACCTTAACACTTAATAGTAGATTTGTTATATGTTTAAAGAGAATATTATCATACTTAAAATACATTTTTTAGTTCAACATCGAACAGTAATGTTGCGTTTGATGGTATAGTTGGTGGAAAACCTTTGGCGCCGTACGCTAGATTAGCAGGAATTGTAAGCGTTCGTTTTCCTCCAACTTTCATACCCGCTACACCAATATCCCAACCCTTAATTACTTCACCGCGTCCTAATGTGAATTTAAAACCGGGTCCTTGTTTTGAACTATCGAATATTTTATTTGTGTCTTTCAAACGTCCCTCGTAGTATACTTGAACTTTTTTACCAGCTTTTGCTTCTTTACCATTACCAACTTGTCGATCTACGGCTACAACTCCGCCTTGCAAAACTATTTTGTTACCCTTGGCCGCTTGTTTGTTTTGATTGGCTTGTTTAGCTTTATTTGCTTCTTTTGTATTAACTTTGCCGTTTTCGAGCCCATTTTGAGCTGCATTCTTGTCAAGTTTAATTTTCTTTTTTGGCTGTTCTTGAATTTCTTCCTCTTCCGCACTATCATCATCTTGACTATCATCCTCGTCGTCATCGTCTTCGTCATCTTCATCATCATCGCTGTCATCGTCATCTGATTCAACGCCATCTTCTTCACCATCGTCCATATCATCATCATCATCTACTTTTTTAACTTCTACGGTTTTAGCTGATTTAGTTGCCTTTTCTTTACCATCTTTAGCCTTTGCAGGTTTATCGACAATCCTAAAAGATAAATAAAATTTAAAAATATTTATATTTCAAATAGAATTATATCAATTTACGTTTCGAGCTCCTCATTTTCTTCCTCTTCATCGTCCGAATCGAAATCATCGAATCCATCGGGCAATAAAGATCCGGATAAATGTACAACCCCACTACCTTTAGTGAAAAATGTTACTTTATCGCCAACGGTAAAATTTAAATTTAACGATTTTTGAAAAACGGAGTTCTTTCGCAATGTACACAAAAGATTTGTTTGTTCGTCGTTTGAAAACCAGACTTGTACATCACCATCGCCAGCTGTAGATGTATCCAAAGATGCTTGTGCTAAATGGAACGATTTCTCTAATGTTTGAGTATATCGCTTATTACTTTTTAATATTAACCCTGAAAAAGAAAAAAGTAAATGAAATATGTATATACTATAACATAACCTAACATAAAACAAAGTACCGCTTAATATTTGTATTTCGCGAAATTTGTGTACATGCAATCACAAATTTACTTTAACAATAATCGAATTGTGAATTTATAGTAATAAGAACATTTCTACAGTACAATTCGAGATTATATACCACATGTCTGGCAATTTCTTACATGCATATAAAAAAAAAAAAAAAAACTTACCCCAAAACATTGTGAAATTATTTTATATGAATACTAAACAAAGAGAATAAACTAAATAATATTAATTGGATTATTAATAGTTAATAAACTTTTTACGATTTTACAAAAAACACGTTTTATTCTTGGACAATATTTAGCGGTACACAAAAGACAAAACACATGCTCTGCGATCAAAATTGGCCGTGTAAATAACTATTTTATATATCACCTACAGACATTTAAGGTATATTACAGTTATTAAATTAAATTAGTGCTGCCATATAATATTACTGTATGCTTATTGGGTTTTTTATACGAAACCTATGTTCAAGTGAAACCCTCTTTTAACCGGACACCGATTATTCGGCACAGTTATATTATCCGGAAAATCGTTCTTCTGAATTTTTTTAGTTCTGAGCTGACAGATTATTTAAAAAAGTTTATTCATTAACACGGAAATTATGTCGAGATTTAAAGAAAATGTTAAATAATATTAATCGAAATATTATTACGAAATAATAGGATGAAATTTTTGGCAGGTGTCAAAATATTGTATACAAGGAAACATTGGGTGGATTTTATTTTATGTTGCATTTTCTATAATTCCTTGAGGACACAGATAATATAAATTGTTTGTACCTTTCGTCGATAATATAAATTGTTTGTAAGCATCGTCTACATCAAGCATGTAATCTGGCAAGTAAGTAGAGCGGACTACTACAAATCATTTCATCTGTATGTTATATAGGTAGCTTTAGGTGTTATGGTATCGAATTTCTGGCCATTAATCTTGGAGACCAATGAGTTCCAACTAATTATCGTCCCCTGATATTTCAGTGGTAGTTCGGTAATATTTAGCGATATCCATTTTATGGTACCATTGATCCCAGGTAAAAATGCCAATTGAAGTTTCGATAGCTACCAAAAATCGTATGTGTACAAGCCAGTAAGTTTACACACGAGGATGTCACCCATGTTTGAACCATTGTAAGAGGGTTTGCTTTAAAATATGTGATGGTATTTTTATGGTCACATTGCTGTACCAAAATTGAAAGCAAGGTGTTAGAAATTCTTTTAATATGGACGGCGTAAAATACCAACTATAGTTTTACTTGTACGAATTTCCGTTTCCGTTGTTCATAGGTTTTAAACCTATCGCAAAATGTGTAGCCACGCATTTACAGGAGTGATGATTTTCAGTAAGTCTTTGTATGTTTACTGGGTTTCTTATACGCACCAATCTACATTTAAATTACCCTTTAAAACGGAAATATATCAACATTTTAAATGAATTTTCAAATATCTTAAAGAACGGAATTTTTTATCACATCTAAGCGATTTCGAAGATATGGTTGATTCAAATTTAAGGATACACTTTGCATTTTATTGAAATAATCTTGACAATCTTCTCTGATACTCAACAAATATTTTGTTGCGGTTTTAAGGCAATATATTTTTACATTTGCAGACTAATTATATTGTATATCAGCATCAGGTCGGTTTATACAGTTCAACATTACAGTTCAACAGAAATCGAATAAAGTAATCCAATCAAAACCTAATTGATCACATTGATTGATGACTTTGTCACCGGTCGTATAGTGCTGGTTAATGTGTTAGCTTAAACACACCACGGTCTTGAGTTCGATCTTTGCCGCTGACGACAAATCTTCACAAACAATTGGGCTTGGTAGACTTTCAATTGTGTGGCTAGAAATTAGTTTAACTGCGTCAGCGGTAAACGCACCAATTTTTACCGAATCCATTTCAGAAGAACATCAGGTCACTCAAAAAGCGGAAAATTTTGTAGCGCGGTTCACGTTTGCGCGTGTAATGAAGACACATCGACGGGGACGAAGCAATCTTCTCGCTTCAGTGGCAGATGGCAGAGTCAATAAACGCACTCGCACGCGGTATTCTTGTCATTAGTATGCAGAATTTTAATGAAGAGCTTTAAAAGCTTTGTGTGGTATTGCTGTTTTTGATTTGAAACTTTCGAATTTTTCTGATAAACTAAACGACATCTCTGTTGGCTCGTTCTTTGGGAAGTATACTTGGGACAAATGGAAAGTTGAATGACGTTTGACGGATCCGTTCTTATGACACGGTGCGGTGTGATTATGTTGCCAAACACATTACGACAGCAATTCAATCTCCAGATCGTCGGACAGGTTACATATAATAACTTTATCGATTTTGGCAATTCTTTCCGATAAATTAAAATCTGGTGTACCTTTGACACGAAAGATCGATCAACTTTTCTCCGAGGATCAAATCTTCCGATTTGCTTGGACTCTAATCTTAAAATGTCGGCTCACGACGACTGCCTTCACGTCGTATATGTTATCACATTTGGTAATCTTATTGGCATCTCTGTCAGAGATTAACAAACATTACGTCCTTATTCTTTCTAAAGAAGGTCATTGCAGCTGAATGTAAAGAAATAATGAGGTGATTAGCGAATATTTGCAAATTCACCATCGTTGTCGATTTATGGATCTGCATAAGCGTCTTGTGAGACGATGATGCCGTTGACACTAATTCCAATATAATCGAATTTAATTTGTTAGTTTTCGAGCCTGTGGAGCGTTTACATTTATATCAATGCTCTGACAACAAACGATCCGTCCTGTAAAGTCAATGTGATTCGATCAAATTATCATTGATGTAGTGTTAGAAATTGGAATCTTACTGTAAAGATGGTAGAATGATTAATCGAACGATTGCTCTGATCTTCATGGTGCAGCACTGTTTGTCCACTGTTTGATATTTGTCCTCAAACATCACATTTCCTCGATTCCGCTGACCTCAGATGATCGTCCTGTATTATTTGATTAAAATAGCAGAGATCATATTTTGGCGTGAAGCTGTAAACTCGTTTTTTGGTGGAATCATTGTCAATCGGGCAATGAAGACGATGTTAATGAGACAAACGATTAATATGTAATTTAATGCACACTTAAGGGTTAATCCTGAATCCTCAAACGCTTTTTCCAATTTTTTCCATGCTTCCTTAGCTGATTTCGCATCTTGCACATAATTTACAGGATCAACTATAGTAATGTACTTTTTGCTGAAGCCTTTGGTTTAACAACGTAATGGTAGCACTATACAATATTCTAAACTCGTAGATTGAGAGAAAACTGAACTAAGCTTTTACTATTTAGATGCACTTACAGTAATAATTCTTTTTGCATTCACCGAGGCCTAAATTACAGCACGCCAAAGGAAGAAAAGGATAAAATTTGTCGGGAAGATTAGCTAGCTCGGGCTCGATGGAGACGAATTTTTAATAACAGCAAGCTCCAGCAATGGTCTATAAACACCAATTTTTATTTGCTCAATTATTTTGACGAATTTACCCCTGACTTTAAATCATTCGTCTAAAGTTTCATGAATGAACGGTTCATGAAAAACTATAACAAATTTTCTCATTGCGACACTCATTAGCTAGTTTCCCCTTAAATGTCTGTTGTTGTGTATCATTCGGTTCTATCAATCAAATTTAAACTTTTCTCTCCTATTTTTAGACTTAGTTCAAGTAATAATAAAAAAATAATAGTAATAATAAATGTATAATACCAAAATTAGGAGAGACTACAAAACTATATGTAGTTTTCTCTCGACGGTTTTTCCTTATTTTCATTCATATAGGTCAAATTCGACTACAAAACAAAAATTTTCCTGTGCTCATTTAGTTCAACAATAAAATTGATTTGGAAAATACGCATTTTACAAAAATAATAATAATAATAATAATAACATTTTTTTTTGTGCTTAGGAAAATAAAAGAAAATTTAAGAAAAGTTATTATTGTGAACGAAAAAGTTTAAATACAAAAAAAAATTGTGTTTTCAGTCAAATGTTTTTTAATAATTTAAAACATTTTAAGACCGAGCCAGATTAATTAGAGACTATAAATTTTCTTAAGTGTACGTTAAAATTTATAATATAATTTTGTGAAAACATTTTTGTGAGAAATGCTTTGTTCCATTTTTCATTTTTCTTTTTTTTTTGTGAACTAAAGTGAATATTTATAAGTAAAATAAATAAAATTCGAGTATTTTAAAATTTTTTTTTTGTGTAATTTGTTTTGCCTCGGACTGAATTTGAATAATGTTGTCGTAATATATAAACTAAAAATCCTAGAGGCTTAAAACAAAAATCTTTTAAGTATCATTGTTTGTGTGTTAAACCGATATATAAATATATAATTATAATATTATAATATTTAAAAAAAAAATCAAAACGTTAAAAATGATTTTTATTGCTGGAGTAGATAATTATTCGAATGGTAAGTTATATTTAGGATTTTTCAGTACATTAAAGAATATCCTTCTTATTCAACATTAAAATCCATGTTTCATGTTTTTATTGATTTTCCATTTTCCATTTTTTTTTGTTGTTATTTTATGACATTTTCATGGAGTTTTCTTATGTCGCGTATTTGTACAAATTAAACAAATGAAGTCCAATAAATTAGTTAGGAAAAATTGTTATGTTGGGAAGCTAGGACTGATCGATATAGCTAGAAATATTAGGCCTTTGACAGTGGACACTAGACAAACCTATGATAGCGTTCCGTTTTATTACGTTATCTTTTATCTGTATGTAAAAATGATGTTTCAATAATGTTTAGTCCTTGAATAAATGTCTACAATAGGTACTCGATAATTGATAAGACGTATTAATTTTTAAAGGAGAAAAGCCATTATTAGAAACAAATAGGATATTTTACTGCACTATAGCTCTTGCGTAGCACGTAGACAACTTGTTCATGAAACTTATACAATACAATGCGCTCATGATAAGAAGTTTTGCCTACTAACATCTGTAGTGCCGATATTTGACGGCAACTATATGGAGTGGCAAACCTTTTACGATTTGTTTTTGCGCAAACATGCACGACGGTTCAAATTTAACGTCAAGTCAGAAATTTCAGTTACTCAGTGGATACTTAAAGTAAACTTGTCAAATTCAGGTGGTATTATTAGGCTACTCCTAAATAAATTGGAAGCGATACTAAAGAAAAAGGACCTAGAATTTCGTTTCGTAAAAAAGCTCTATGAGTTTCTTCAAAGAAGAATCGGTGCCTTTCAATAAGTCCAATATAAACCATAGGCTCGAATGGTGTAAATTCGTGCACATGTTGACGTTACCCTGACCTGTCCATGTTGTCAGAAGGACAATCACTTAGGTATTTTGTTGTTTATCAATAGTAAATCCAACTCATTTGCGAGAGAGCAACATACACTATTGCAAGCTCAACAACCTGCTGCTTCTTTGAATCGCAATTACTCAGAGATACCATCAACCATAAATCGAACTCTCCAATCAACAGTTATGTCTACTTATTTTAAGTCAAGCGGTCATACAATTCTTCCTACAGAGATTGTGAAATTTCAAACAGCTAATGGACAAGTTACGAGAAAATGCAAATTATTATTTGATAGTAGTTCGCAAATGTCATTTGTATCGGAATCTTTTGTACGGCGATATCAAATACCAGTAACACAAAGATGTTGTTACTGGACTTGGGTAAATTGATGTTGGGGAAATCACGGGCTCAGTAAAATTCAGTGTATACTGGATGAAAATTCAGAATCGGTATTAATGTCAAAGCTTCCACAGTTCCAATTGGCCGATCTATCTTGGAAAGCGGACTAATAAAAATTACCGGAATCAAGTAGTAGCCCAAAACACAAAATTCGGATGGGTAGTTTTGCTTTAGAGATAAATAATCAGCTCATCAAGCAACGTGCACAACGTCTCTAGCAAATATTTAACCATATATGAGAGCAATGCGGGAACCCAAAATGGTTCCTGATCGATTACATCTGACAGATGAAGAGGAATCATGTGAGTTGCCATATCAGACGACGACTGCAAAAATATAGATGGTAAATTGGTGGTTCCATCATCTTTTAAAAATATACATATTTGTAAAAAATCGAACAGCATTGATCCTATCCTGGACTCCACCAGAATTCTTACAGTAATCACATTTATGGTGAAATGAGCCGTCATGGTTATCAGAACATTGTTCCGTATGGCCAAAGCAAGTATCTAATAACGGCTCTAATGTAGAGGTATATGCAATACACACAACTAAATACCAGGGATGATATCTGATTGAATCAGGTATCCCTCAAAAGTGATTTTGATGAGTGATGTCTTAATCAAAAGCTCGTGATATCATCGTGGTTCCGTCGCTGCTATGAAAAATTGGTCCATTTCCATAAATTATTTTCGAGAATTGTGTTAGCCCACAAAATTATCGAATCAAATTATCAGCGATAAACTCAAGATTGTCACAATCGAATCGTCGGTATGAATTTAATGGGAACCGGTCGAAACTGGATATTTTACAACTGGATTAAACAGAATAATTCAAAACTGGATAATTCAAAACGAGATAAGGTACAAAACTGGATATTTCAAAACTGGATATTTTAAAATGAGATAAGGTACAAAACGAGATATGGTACAACACTGAATATTTCAAAACAGGATATTTCGAATGATTAAAAAATGGGACATTAAAATGATTTTTTAGGAAAGTTCTGGAATATGGCCAATTAGGAAGGAACTCGGCGAGTTCTTAACCGATTATAATGAAATTCAATACGTAGGATGAAAATGGAATTTTAAAATGATTTTTTGGGAATGTTCTGGAATATGGCCAATTAGGGAGGAACTCGATGAGTTCTTAACCGATTATTATGAAATTCTATATGTAGGATGGGAAGTTGATTTTAAAATGTTTTTTTGGGTAACTTCTGGAAT
The DNA here is from genome assembly GCA_963556175.1 of Tipula confusa. Taxonomy (NCBI): domain Eukaryota; kingdom Metazoa; phylum Arthropoda; class Insecta; order Diptera; family Tipulidae; genus Tipula; species Tipula confusa. Next base: position 68,831,634 of record OY744475.1, on the reverse strand, counting down.
ATGGCCAATTAGGAAAGAACTCGGTGAGTTCTTAACCGATTATGATGAACCGATTAAGTGAAGGAAAATTCTATCACTCTGCTTAAAATTATTCAAGTATGAAACCTTATTGGCCATACTCCAGAGGTTTTCCCAAAAAAGGTTTTAAAATCAAATTTAATTTTACAATTAAAGAAAAAAAACATTAAGTGAAGGAAAATTCTATTTCTCTCCTTAGAAATATTCAAGTATGGAACCTTACTGGCCTTATTCCAGAACTTTCCCAACAAATCATTTTAAAATCCTATTTTCATCCTACATATCGAATTTCATCATAATCGGTTATGAACTCGCCGAGTTCCTTCCTAATTGGCCATATTCCAGAACTTTCCCAAAAAATCATTTTAAGTTTAAATCACATGTCAAAATATCCTGTTTTGAAATATCCAGTGTTGTATCATATCTCGTTTTGAATTATCCAATTTTGCAATATCCAGTTTTGTACCTTATCTCGTTTAGTCAAATCCTATTTTGAAATATCCAGTTTTAAAATTTTCAGCTCTGAGTGGTTCCCGAAATTAATATAGCAGCGATACTATCATGCTGAAAATATCATATTTAAATACATCCAGAATGAGTTTTTCTGAAGGGGTACCAAAACTTAGCAGAAACAATGAAATCAGTTCGATCATGTTTACGAAATTTGAATTCAATCCTCGATGCACATCGAACTATCAAAGTTGGCGGAAAACTAAAAATGCATTGATAGACTACAACGCTCAACATCTCTCCGAAGATGGATGAAGAGTATCATGTTAAATACCGGCACATGGGAACCACCTTACTCAATAGTATTCTGGATCCATTGGTGGTAGGATAATGATTCGGTCAATATTTCAACGCTGCATCCGATGTAGGGAAGCTAAACCAACCACTTGACAGGAACTGATGGCTGATCTTCTCCATTATCATGTGCAGCTTACTAGACCTTTTATAAAGATAGGATTGAATATGTTAGACCATATTTATGGCATACCACAAAAGAGGAAGAGGCCAAAGGACAACAGAAATTTTTGTATTCGTATTTGTTTTTCTTCCAAATCATCGGATATCGAAGTAGCTGGTGATCTCACAACGAATGAATTACTTGCGACATGAAAGCAAATGACTGTAATATGAGGAATTTGCAGAGATATATTAAGCGATTGCGGATCAATTTTTATTGGAGCTAATAAAATGCTTAATGATTGATATAAAATGCTAAAACAAAATAATAATTTGATCTCTTTCCTTTCAAGAGAATAGGTCAACTGGCACTTCAACCCTCCAAGTGCCGTATATTTTAGAGAGATTTAGGAAGTGGCAGTGAAAAGCTTTAAAACTCACATCAGACGAGTCGTAGGCAAGAACTTCCTAACAATAAGCGAATTTACCACGTTGGTAACAGAAATTGAAGAAATTTTAAATTCAAGACAACTGTGTCGTTGGGATGATATAATGATGTAGATATTCGAACTGCAGCAAATCTTTTTATTGGTCATCCTATCTCTCGACTTCCAGAACCAAATTTAGAATGATCGAACTATTTACAAAGGTGGCAATTAATCAAACAGATGGTACAGCATTTTTGGTTAAGATGGTACACAAGCAGTATTTGATTACACACCAGCATCAGTACAAATGGCAACAAAAGTATAATAACCTAATAGTAAATGACATCGTAATGATTAAGGATAATAAAGCTGCAACGCGGTGGTTTATTGGTCGCGTAACACAAACCCATACTGCCACTGATATTCCTTAAAAACGTTAGATGGAACAATTCAACGACGAAACCTCAAATTATGTAAGCTGCCAATATATGAATCAACCGATTCACAGGGGGCCGAGATTTTAACGCCATTATTTGAGTATAATGTTTTATAATTTATGTAATTAGATTGATCGAGATTGTTGCATCAAAATTAAATCACTCCGCTATATACCACGTATTTATCATGGTCCAATCGGCAACTGGTCTGATCAACACATTGAGTAACCTCAGCTTGTCGACATTTAAACTTTAGCAGCAGACACCGGGAATAAAAAGCTTCAAATGTCAACCGTTGCTTCGAAGGTATGGTTACCACTACTAAAACTCATTGCGTCATTTATTTTAACTCATTAATTTTTAGAACCAATGAAGCTCAGAATCTTATATGTAGATCCAGTAGTTGAGGTTGGCACAATAAGTACGTGTCTGATTTTGAAGTACATTATTCTATATTTTCGCATTTTTGCCAGTTCTTTTGGTGAGCTAGTTGCATGTAGAGACTTAGTCAAGTGTGACAAGTACAAATAATGGCAATCATATGATATTCTCTGGCAAAGAAATACATAAACAAGATAAGGGGCCGCGGATGGAATTTATTTCAAAAATAAGAAACACAACCATCATTCGCACAGCAACGACGTCAAAATAACAATATCAATGCAACAATTGATGTGGAAAAAACATTGACCTAACAACCATCATGAGGAAAAATGCTTTGAATTCTGTGCGCAATATCAATGGAGAAAAACTTGTTAACTTCTGTATCACAAACATATCAAAATATAAAAGGACTTCACCGGATGACAGAACTAAAATAGGAATCCTAAAATAAAATTTAAAAATACCACGTAATTGTCATCAAGAAATTCTTCACATTACTACAAGATGTCAGAACTATAAGGAGCACAGACATTCACAGCGATCATCAACTGGTAAACGCACAATATCAAATTAAGCCAGCAATCGTGAAACGCACTTATTGAAATAGAAAGAAACTTAAAACAGATTGCGAGATTCTGAAATAGGAAACATCTCCAATGAAACGCTCCAACTCAATCTTTCTAGAAATGAACCACCAGTATAAAACAACGATGGAACCAAACTGAAGACTGCCTCGGACGTACTCGGACGTACCAGGAATACAATCGGAAAGAAATGATCAAAGAAAATATACAGACGACATCCTCAAAGCTGTTAAGGAGCACTACTTCAATGTGTAAGAAAAGTCATTAGCAAAATTACCAACAAACCAGAGAACTATGCAAGAAGCACAGTTAAAGAGATGGAAAGAATATTTTGAGGACACTTCATCAAGAGCAACAAAAATATCTGGTCATGAATCTCTGGAAGTTTGAAATTCTGACAGAATACCACAAAAAGGAAAAATGGCTTGACAATTACTATCTCTAAAAAAGGTGACCTAGGGGAACTGTTGAGGTATGTTTCTCCTCAACACCAGAATAAAAATACTCGCAATGATCATCATTGACAGAATTTCACCTGTAATCAATACAAAATTAAGAAACGAAAAAGCTCACTTCAGACACATCAACTCAATTCGAATCATCGCAATATTTTCCAAATAAAAAAAAATCGAATTCCTTTATCTCTGCTAACATCAGCAAAAACCAGCGGGAGTGAAGTTTTTGCCTGATTTTTATATTCCAAAAACATTTTTTGGAATGAAGCAACATTTTATAGCAGTATTTATGGTGATATCGAGACCTTTTGATTAAAGTATTACACATTAACTTCGGACCACTGGTCTGTATTTTATTGCAAAATTTATGCATTTTCGTATAATGCAGTCATCACTTTAGCTAAATGGATGTGAAACGTGAATACACACTAATCATCACAAGCAAGTTGCACCACAATAAATATTGGGCTACAAAGACAAACGCAATAAATAATAATCAGAAAACTAAGTATAAGATATATACCATTCGATTGGAACCCGCAATGGAAAAATAAAAAGTTGGAAGAACAGCAGTCTACATCCATAATACAATTACTTATTGAATATAATCTATTTCCCAACCTAGTATTTAAAATAATAAAAGCTTTTCCATTTTCTTTGGCATTATCTTTTTAACTTTTACTTTATATGTACGCTATAGCAAACGTTGGATAATTTAAACGAACGAATTTGCTAAAAATAGAAATAGTAGGACAAAGTTTCATATTTTATCGTCATATTTTGCCGACAGACAATAATATTTTTTTTTAATAATAAATGATAAAAGAGACTGGACATTAATTATATTTTACCATTTTTTTATTTTTTTATTTTCAGTAACCATGGAAATGACAACAGTTATAGCTGGTCTGCTCGGTGTGGTAGTTTTAATTTTAGTTTTCTTTTTGTATATAAATCGAAAATGGTGTTTTAATGCAACACATAGTTTTCCATGCTGTGATGAGGATAATCTAAGCACAAGACATATTCATGCAATTGGTAAGTTGAATAACATGAAAAGGTTAATGCCTTTCGTTACGAAAAAATTGAGTATGGATTGGATAGTACGAAGAAAAAATCTTTTACCCAATGTTGTTAAATAAGTATTAGTATTTTCCCGTAAGCTAGAAAACAAAAATTTTCATTTTTAATACAACTTTAATTCATGTTTTTGTATTTTCCGATCTGTCTTGTTACAAGGGACGATTGCCTATTGGTGACTTTGGATGACCTTGACACTCATTCATTTCTGAGGTATGATTTAAAGAAACGGAATTTTTAAATTAGATATACTTTTGAGTGAGACGTTAAAAATAAATATTTTCTGTTCACAAAAACTTTTGTGTTATATGTTAGGTTTCAGGTCTATGAGCAAATTTATTTTCTGTAAAGTGAAAATTTTTGAAGTTTTTCATTGTAACAATGAGCAATAATTTACTGTTATTAATATACACAAATAAAACTAAAATTAACGAATTAAAAACGAAAATAGAAAGTTGAATCCATAAAAATGTTTATTATTTTAGTGAATGTTTAAAATGTCCGCCATTTATTTTAAAACTTTTGACAGTTATTTCCGAAAATGTTTTGCAAAAAAAAAATTTTTTTTGTTTCTGGGAAGCACTTTTAAAATGAGAGGGTGTACCATTTTACTGAAGCAATGTTTCTTGATTTTCTCGTGATAGGGCATGTTAAATGTGTTCCATTATTTACAAAATGGCCAAAGAAAAGAAGAAACCATTTTTCTTGGTATAATGTATAATCAAGATTTGTAAAACCAATTAGCCTTTCTATACAATGAAATCTTTCTTTGTAGTTGAAAAAAATATTTTTGTACTTTGTACAGTAAACAAAAACATGCTTTTAAAGTTTTATTCAAACTAGTGGTACCCGTCAGCATATTAGAGGTACCCGTCACTAATTACTTTTATTTTTTGTTCTGATTGAGATATCTATCTAGCCCCTTAATCTATGTTATTACTTAATATATGTGCTAGCATAATTTTCAAATTTGACAACCTGCTTGAATTTTTCATTAATTTAGTACTTCATTTACAGTATTTCTTAACTAAAATAAATGTTAACCTTTATGGTCTAAGGCACCCGCATGTCTCGTAATGTATTTTTATATAGCATTGATGTCCATTCAATACCACATTTTGAAGCCATTTTAAAGTTTTGACCATCTTAATTATAACTTCATTCACAGACATCAAATGTGGTCTTCTTTTTAGTTAGATGATTAATGTTTTGGCAGACGAAAAATCCAAATCATCAAGCAGACTTTTTATTTACAGCACTCCGAACTACTTCCTGAACGCTTTTTCTAGTCTAACTAGCAAAAAGCATCACCTTATCATCCTACCAGCGAGTGCTGCTTCTTGGACATTGAGATTCATACTACTAATGAAGACGTTGTATCAGAAGTGTGAGCCTAATGCTGACCTTCAGACAGGGGAAGATAGTCTTTCAAGAATAGTTGTTTATGATTGTGTAAAGATTTGCTGGGCACCTAATCATCTTCAGACACGTCAAGGAATACTCAAAAAACGTATTTTTGCTCCGACTCTTTGACTGATTTTCTCTGAATCCAAACTTCTTGTCACTATACCTCAACCTCTTAGTCTCAAACACGTACATCAATCTGCCAGTTATTAATTTCTCGAATAATTTCCTAACGAAAATTATATTGCAGTTTTTCCAAGATTTCGGAAAAACTCCTCTACTCGTTCAAGAAGCGCGTGATATCAGGCCCTATTATAGGCGATGCTTTTTGTATTACTTCGACCTCAATAGTATCAGGACCGGGTTCTTTACTTTTATTGCTGCTACAAATCTAGGAGCTCGTTATGCGCTTCTGTTTCATTTGTCACAATGTCATCAGAAAGCAATGCACCCAACCAACAGTTTGCGGTAACCTACCATTCCAACACGTTGTTGTCACGCCATATCTATTTGTTAAGGTGCTTGAAATTTCTGGAATGTTAAGCCTTCCTGCGCTGAATTTATACACGAAGTTCCATGGTTCTGCATTACCATTATCTATTGAGAAATAAAATTCTCCAGGCTTAGCTGGCCGGTCTTGTTTACATCGATCATGTTTTCACTGTAGCATGCTACATAACTGCTTTTCTTTAACAGTCTTGCGTTGGAGTCCTTCTCCTTTTTATATAGTTTTGCCCTTATTAAGCTTGTTATTCCACCAATGTAGTTTCCCTTTGTGAGCACGTTATAGTTTTCAAACTTTCTTCCTATTTGCATGTTTATGTAAATTTGGGAAGTCCTTTTCTTAACAACCCATCAATCGCAAGTTAGGCCATTCCGCCCAAATGGGTATGAGGTGTGGTCATGTCCAACCTCTGAGCAATGCCCACAAATTTGATCTCTTACTTAGTAGAACTTGACGATGTGCTCAAATGCATGGCACCTTGATACTCTGACTTAGTTGGAAACTCGGCACTAAGACCACCCGATATTTACTATGTGTTTAAGTAGTAAAGTATTGCTTGCTTTTGGCGGCACCTCAATGACCCACTGGACGACCTTGACATGACTCGGCCTTATTTTTAAACCAAAATGTTCTTCTTTGATGTCTTATGAACCTCTTGCATGTTCTTACTGAAGAAGATCTGAATGTATTTGGCTTTAGTGGTCTTGATTATAATACCAATGCTGAAATTATTGACCTTTTTGGTGGGTAATCCAGAGGCGCGTTTAGTTGAAACCCGGACTTTGGTATTACCTTCGTGTCTTCAACGCTATTAGCGAAGGAAGCTTCATCACAAACAATGGATTGTCCTGTAATCGACCTTTCAAGCCAACTATGGGACACATTGAAATCCCAACATTTTTATTGCACTGAAGCTCTCGTAATGTATCTTTTGCTCAGCAAATTTTAGCCTCAAGAGTTTTAATCGCATCAGTTCCACGACTAACCTCCTTTACGCTTTACCTTATTTTCGTTTTTACCTATGCTCGCAGAAGGTTCTGTGACTGCCATACTAGCTGATTGCTCGGACACATGATGAGACTTTAAACTTATTTTCTGACTGACGTAGGAAGCAGCTAAACGAAGGTTGGATCGCTGGGCTTTAGCCGCATTCTTAAAATCTAAGAAGATGTCGTCGAAAATAATTTGCTCTCCATAATATTCAGAAAAACTAAAGTCTCACCAATTAGGTAATTGAATTTGCCCAGACTGGAGTTACTAGGTGCTGTGCTACTAACCGAAACCTCATTTTGTGGGTGCAAATAATCAGTTGAACCAACGGTATGTCTGGCTTAAGCAAATTCTATGTAAAGAAGACGCTGTTGGAGAAACGATACTAATCGTTTACCATTATGCAAAATTTGCCACCAAAAACATCCTGACATCTGGTCATTTTTCAATATAGTTAATGTTTACCTGAGATGCAAGAACCAGACTTATCTAAGGAAAAATTATCTCCTTTGACCCTCTGGAACCTGGCGATACGAACCACATTGGTCCACGTCTTGTCACGCCTTAACCACGTCTCGCCGTTGGCTTGAACACGTTCTGAAAGCTCGACTCAAAGATCGAGCTAGAATATCCGATAGAATGTTCGATCATTTAACTTCCGAGCAGCAAATAAATGAATATTCTAGAGCAAATCTACGTAAAACTAATACGAACGTGGAATAACACGAAAGTCGACCCACTACGTCCAGTCGCAACTCGCTAGAAACCAGACTAATTTGACTAAAAAAAGAGTACTGCTTGACCGTATAGTGTATATTGGGGACATGATACCGATCATAAGCCTCTGACTCGAGCAATACAGTCGAAAACTGAAAGAAATCCAAGACAATCTCGTCACTTAGATTTCATTAGTCAATTTAGCGCGGACATCCAGCATGTCCAAGGAAAACATAATGTGGTCGCAGGCGCGTTGTCTCGCATCAACGATATCGCCACAACGACGGTTGATACGAATTTTGACTCTAATGAAATTATCTTAGCCCAAAAAGCTGGCGCTTATGACCAGAAGCAAAACAATCCATTGGAGCTCAGAAATATCCAAAATTCAACTAGGTGTTCTTTGCCTACTCACGATTCCATTGTTGAGCAACTACGCATACCAGAATGCAAAACCTAATCCCGACTGCACTTCGTCAAACGAAGCAAGACGACATATTCCTACCCAAATCATTGAAAAATGGCGATTTTGCTTTCGTCCGTGTAGATAAAATTCAAACTGGCTTGCAACCGCCATATACTTAAAAAAATTTTGTAGTCGAAATAAAAGGCATACAGCAAACAATCTCCGCCCGTAGATAGGCTGAGCGAAAGCCGAACAAAGAATACAAAAGAAAATCACATTCATAACCTATAAATTTCGTGCAATTGAGGATTCACTTACTCGCATGATAAGACGAGGTTCGTACTTAGTTCATATCACTGATTCTTGTTAAAAGGGTTACGAGAACTAGCTAGATATATTAAAACTAGGGGTAAAAATAAGGCCAACATATGAAAGTATTTTTAATTCTTTGACGTGCTATCCTAAATATTTTCAATATTTCTATTTCGATCGCGACTCGGCATTGATATCGAGGATAGCAGAAACCGAGCACATATTGAGCACTCTACTCGGAGTTAACTAATAAAAACTTTTAATTATTTAATTATTTCTTTTATGTGTATCAAGGTAAATTACATTATGAAAATACAAGCTCAGATTCCGAAGAGGAAATATTAAGACGTCTACGTTTACAGCAATCATGCAGTTTGCAAAGTGGACAGCTATCACGATACTCTGGTGGCCCATTGAGCTCATTAAATCAAAATTTAAATTATAGCGGCTTACAGCATATAACAATTGCAACAAAGGATTCGATACGAGATCCATTGGCGATTGCGGAACGAGGCAAAGTTGGTATGCCATCGTCCAGTAGCGAATCAAGTAGTTCCGTTGAAGCGTCATACGAAAGTAATACTGGCCTGGTTAATGGAGAGAAAAAAGGTAATCGTATTATTTTTTATAATTATTTCCGGTTGGTTTTAAAAATTTAGTTTTTTCCGGTATAGGGTGATTCATAATTTTATTATTTTTTATGTTTTTTTGTTCAATTCCGTAATTAGTTTATTTTATTCGGTTTGAGTGAAGTGCAATTTTTTTTTTTATAAATTACAAAATTGTATTAGTCATCCTGTAATTACTTTACGTTCTAATGCAATGTGTACTAACGTTGTTGTGATTAAGTAAAGCTGAAGCTACTAAACACAATACAAAATGTGTTTTGATCTTTGTAAATTATTTAAATCTTCTGAAACGGTTCTAGATCGTCGATTAATTATGGACGGGGGCCTTAAATCACCACTCCAATCGTACACATCGGGTGCTACATCAAATGGATCGATACAGGATACTTTACGAGAGACTCGTATAGACAATCGTTTAGACGGTACGAATGACAATAGTTCCAGTATGAATTACGGTACTTATGGTAACATGAGTAAAATTAAAGTACCACAACATCAGGAAAGTTTAGATGATGTTGCCGATTTTGAAAATCAAGATGTATGTATACTGTTGGCTACATTTTTAGGGTTTAATAAAAATTTTTTTGTTTGCTTTTATTTTAGTGTATCGTAGTAGTGTCACAAGAACCATCATTATTCGATACAAGCGATTTAAAATCGTTAAAGTCAGAGGTGGGAACAATCGGACCTGATAGTTACAATCCCGAACGGTATGGAAGTGTTGAAATATCGTTATTGTACGATGCCCCAATGCGTAAGATGACAGTACATGTGTTGCAGGCACGCGGTATACCATCACGCGATACAAGACAATCAACTCATTCTCAAGTTCGTTTATTAATGTTGCCAAGTAAAAAGCAAAAGCATAAGACAAAAATACGATCGGGTGAAAATCCTCAATTTATGGAAAGTTTTCTTTTACATCGCGTTAATCCCGAAGAAGTTAATTCGATGGGGCTTCGATTACGTTTATATGGTTGTGAACGAATGCGACGTGAACGTTTAATTGGCGAAGCAATCGTAAGTTTTGCAACAATAGACTTAGAATTGGAAACAAATTTATGGCTTACTTTAGAACCTCGGGCCAATACAACTGTACGTATCTGAGCGAATTGTGATGTTTTAGTTATGATATATTTTAATGTGTATAAACCAATTTCTAGTTAAATGGATCATCTAGCGATTTATTAAGTTTGGCGCGATCGGATAGCACGGGCTCAACAACTTCAATGCAACATGGTGGTGTGCCTGAGTTACTATTGGGATTAGCATATAATGGTACAACAGGCAGACTTACGTGCGAGGTAACTATAATATGTACATACACGATTTATAAAATTAATGCCAGACTTCGAGTTGGATTCCAAATGTACACTGAATGCAAACTCTAACGTCATTTTCATTGAGGTCGCTGTTTTCGTCATCGCAAAAATTTTACAAATTATTCTCGTACTTACTACAAAAAACCTTGCGTTACTATAATGTTGCGGCTGGCTTCTTTTAAATTTGTAAGCTTGTTGGGATCTGTTTCTTTTTGTTTTAGCATAAAACGTATACTGACTGTCATAAAAGTTAAAGAGATATTCTCTATTTAAATTTTTGCGGGCATTAAAATCATCTAGAGAGAGCGGAATGTATTGAGTTGGATGTACGCCTCCCATTTAGATAAACATACGATTGTTTAAATGCGTCGCTTAAGCCATCCACTTGTATTCGAGACTTACTTGCGAAGTTTATTCAAATTGGAATTTTAACACGGTGATTTGAAATTGGATCCTTCATGCACTTACTACACACATGGCATCATGCCGTTATGAAATCAAACAGCACAATAATCAACACGAAATAGCGGCGGGTCTTGATGAGGGATACCTTTATTTAAAGCTCTCCATATCATCATAAATACTGTATTGAAATATGAGTCAATGTTAGCTGGGCTAACAATTAAGAATGACTTAACTACGATATTACTATCGTAGTTAAGTCATTCTTAATTGTGAGAGAACACACGATGGAGGAAATATAGGTGCGTCTTTACTGCTGATGTCGAGAAAATGTTTCGGCAAATCAACATAGCCAAACCAGATCCAAATTTTCAATTAATATTATGATCACCTTCTGAAAACCAGAAAAGGACAGCATCCGCAACATATCTGGCAACAAGAACTCAGAAACTTGATAGTTTCATATCTAGGTGATGCTGCAAAATATCCTATAGGATCACAACTTGCGCTAAAACATTTTTAGGAGGGCGTTCTTTTGACGGAAGCACATAGTCTAGAAGGAGCAGTTACTGCTCATAAACAGATTTTTGACATATTATCGGGAGGAGGTTTTGACTTGGGAAAATGGGATAGCATCAACAAAGAAATATTAAAAGATTTATCAAATGATTTCAAAGGGTCTGCACTCCATCCAATCGAGCTTGACATAACGCAACTGTTAGAATGGTTGGCTTCAGTAGTAATTACAGCAAGATGCAAATCTTAAAACACATCGCGTATCATTACTGCGAAACCAAAGGTAGCACTCTTAAATCAGACAATCTCTCTGCCGATACTGGAGTTAAATGCAGTCTTATTATTATTAAAGTACTGGTTAAAGTGAGAACAATCTTGGATTGTAACAACGAAAACAAAAATTACTGCTGAAATGACTCTATGGATGTGTTAGATTCGATTACAGAATAACAGAGATTCAATGGAGTACTCACCCAAGCCAATGCCACCACGTAGCTTCCAATAAAAAAAAATCCAGCAGGACGTACTTCAAGGGCTTTAAATCCTAAACAAGGAAGGTGGGAAGGTCCAACCTGGTTAAAATTATCCAATAACCACTATAGAAAGTGAAGAGCTAGAATCGACCGGAGACACTGAAAAAAGTCATTAAAAAATTTTCTATCAATAATAAAAAAAATATATAATTGACTTCGATAGATTATCATCATTGGTTTACTTGTTAGCTCCTGCCATCGTTTCTTATCAAACTTAAAACCAAAAATAAGAGATGGACTTCATCTGAGACCAGAAGAATCAAAAACCGCATTAAAAGATTATCGCATTATTTATAAAAGAGGTTTATACCAATAAATTATTCATCTATTGCGGTACAAATTTTGTGGGAGCTAGTAAAATAATAAAAAAGCAAGCTCTACTGAGATTATTTTAACAGAGTAAAGAATTGAGTGCTAAAATAGCAGAAAATTGATTCCTCACTTTGGATCATTAAGGGAGGCCGGTATAAAATCGACAAAACAACATATCAAAAAGATTAGTGTCTCATTTCAAGACCTTTAACTCCACTAAGCAATGACATAAATGATGATTTAGCATCTATTTTGGAAGAAATGGATCTCAGCTGCGTACCTATCTCGGCTCCAAAAACGATTTCTATTAAAAGATGAACTAATTTCATCAAAAAGATGGCCACTTTTCATTCGTCGTGTCCCATTCTTTGACATTCTCGTTATTCCGATCTTTTGTGATTGCCATCCATGATCCTTTTCACTTTAATAACATTTCCAGCCTGAAACGCCAATTAAAGGAATTTCCAGCATTTAGCCCTGGAATTTGCTGTCGACCATTCTAACGTCTGTATATACTCTCAATTACAAAAGAAAATATTGATACCACCAAAATTCAACTCAACCCCCACTTATGTTAACGGACACTCAGTTTGGTATCGGTACATGAAATGTGCAGTCGCTAAGAAAACCAGTCGCGTTTCGTGGCTCTTTATTGGACATGAAAGAGTATCGCTTTGGACTTGTTGCTCTCCAAGAAACTCGATCGCCAAAAAGTGGAGACCATTTGTCCCAAGGCAATATATACATTGCTTTACAGTGGAAATGATATCGCCTCCAGGTGAAAAAGGCTGTTCTGGGTTTCAAAGCAGTTGATAATCGTATGTGTAAGCTATATTTTCACATGCGACTAGCTTAGCTGCCAATCATTTGTATTTGTGCGACCACTGATGTAAGCCAAAAGTAAAGACTCATTTTACAACAATTTGAATGATCTGCGATGAGATCCAAACCAGAACTTATGTGGAAATATAGGTTTTACACCTGACACGTTCTAGCGACCGATAATGGAGAATGAATGATGTACTTTTCGATTGTGGCTAGCACATTATTAGAAACACCCTCGTAAGACGAGGGGAAGTCAAATTGACCGTGTGCTAATTTCTAAGGGAAAATCTCAGATCATCCAAGATGTGAGAACTTTTCGGTCGGCTGCCAAATTTGTATGTAGTGATCATCAATTAGTCACTGCAAATCTGAAATGGCAGTTAGAAACGATCTCCATTTTAAGGATAGATCACAAAGCGGTTACTTTCCATTCATCAGTCATATTTTCTCTTTGCCATACTAAACGAATAAGGTCGAGGGGACAGTTCCACAAAGTATCCTCTCCGAATATCAAGAGCTCGGTATTAATGCAATTAATCCCTGGGGAACGGTTTATTTTTAGTCTCTGTATGGCTATAGTATGAATTCCTCGAAGGATTATGGATCCTCTATGCACATCTCCGCAGTCTCATCTCAGCCTTTCACCATTCACACTTTTTTGGTGTACAAATTTCCATTCTATTGCTCAACAGCAAGATGACTCCTCATCCAACCAATCATTTTTGGGTTTAATTTTTATCATACCTCGAGTCGCCTGGGCACCTCCAATAGCGCGTTCGCATCATCAGAACGGTGATTGGTTTCCAAAGTGCTATACTGCTAACAAGATTGACATTGTGCTTTCCGTCCCTTCGTTTATCAGACCTTCACAGTTAACACCCGTAAGGTTCGTTTTTCTGTAATCCCTGATTTGTATGAAAACTGCCACCAATTGATGATCATTGGCTACAAATTTAGCAGCCGACCAATAAGATCGCACACCTTGGATGACCCACGACCTTCCCTTAAAAATTAACACATGGTCAATTTGACTGCGGGACGTCTTACGAGAGTGTTTCCATGTTTCTGTGGATATTTTTATGAGGTAAGATTGTGCTAGCCACAGTGAGGTCATGCTCGATCGCAATAAAGTAACATCATTCATTCCCTATTATCGCTCGCTAGATCGTGGCGGAAGACCTATGTTTTCACGTAAATCAAGCTGATATTTACCAGCTCTAGCATTTAAGACACCAATCGCACTGTTCTGATGTCGAGCTCCGTTTTGGATCCCATCTGATCATTCAAATTGTTGTAAAATGAGTGTTTACTTTGGGCTTACATCAGTGGTCGCACGCGTATTATTATACGATTATCAAATGGTTTGAAATTTAAAACAGCCTTTTCACCATTGCTGAAGTCATCTCCACTGTAAAGCAATGTATAACCTTGGGACATATGATCTCCCTTTTTTGGCCATCGATTTTCTTGGAGTGTCAGCCCAGCGATCCAACCTTTATTTAGTCGCCTAATATGATAAGCGATGGATGCTGTGGTGGAATCCTAAGGCTAACGTGCTCGTTTAGAAGTGTTTTACGAAACATGGTAGTAACTAAAGGGGCCATAAATATGGTAATTGGGTTGCTATTTTCCTTTTAGCTTGCCGTAGTACTACTAAATCGATAATAAGTGATTCTTGAACCTAGACTGCGATAGTCTAGTATATGATATGGGGTTGAACCTTATGTGCCAAACAAGAAGTTACATTTTATACAAAGTTGGATAAGGCACGTTATTGGACGATAGTTGGCCGGATTACTTGCAGGCATTTCTATGCATAAATGTGGGTAAAGCTGAATATTTTATACCAATAATTCTGCAAACCTGCAAACCATCAGTGCTTGGTGACCTCCAATTATGTTTCTTTTGAATTATCTGTGTGATGGTTATAGTTAGCCTATATTTTCAAATTGGTCATAGGAGGAATTTCAAGGTTCGGTATGTCATCTAACCAATGGGCATTTCGATTAGAATGGTTTTACTAGATCTTTCATTTGGCCAGAAACGTTCAAGACTTCGGGAGTGATTAGTGGTTATTGGTCACCTTAATTGTTTTAATGTCCTATTTGATGCTTCCCGAAAAGTTAATTATTTTACCCTCTGTCAACTTTCCTTATAACGTCGAAGCCTATTGTGGATTATAGGTGGCATGTATTCGAGCAATATTTTGTATCTTCATACAGGAGTTTTTCCACTTCCAAAAGATCCACCAATGCCGTCAGAACAACATATTGTACCGTCAGTACAGTGAGGCTCTGACATATGCATATGATATCTATGGGCGATTGGACTGAACGGCAACGGAAAATAAATTTTGAACTCAATTGTGAAAAATGGTCTCAAAATCAAAGAGTTTTAAACTAAACCTATTATATAGAAGACGACCACATATATGAAGGTGTGACAACTCAGTCGGTTTTCTAGCTATTTAGAGCAATCCAGTAAAAAGTTTATTTTTCACCAAATTGATCAAAATGTTTAAAAACTGTAGAGTGGATGTGGCCTATTACAATAAAAAATCTCTTAGATTCGAGTGATTGGCCTAAAAAATTGCGAGTGAAAACATTTAAAAAAAAATTGTATATTCGTTTTTTTTTTAATTATTTCAGATTGTGAAAGGAAGTCATTTTCGAAATTTAGCTCTAAACAAAGCTCCTGATACATATGTAAAACTATGTTTAGTGAGTAGTATGGGCCAAGAAATGGGAAAAGCTAAAACTTCAACACGTCGCGGTCAACCAAATCCATTGTTTAAAGAATCATTTGTATTTCAAGTAGCATTATTTCAATTAAACGATGTAACCCTTATGATATCGGTGTATGCAAAACGTAATATGAAACGCAACGAAATGGTTGGATGGTTTAGCCTGGGCCTAAATTCGTCGGGCCCCGAAGAAGTATCGCATTGGACCGATATGCGAGAAACAACACGCGGTGAATTATTAGCCCGATGGCATATACTGGTTGATTCTTGATTTCACTAGCTAGGGCTTTCGCCCCGGCGCTACAGTTCTGATCATCCGAAAAATCAAAAAAAATCGAAACATAAAAAATATGGATCGATATCTGTTGATATGTTAGAACCGGGGCTTGATTTACAATTTGTTTAATGTTAATTAATATAATTAATATTTGACAAAATTTTTTTTCTATTTTTAATTGGCGCACAAACCAAAAACCAAATGTCGCACAATTTTAAAATGTTCATTTAATTTTTTTGTTTATAAATTTTGTATTTTGGCGCCAATTTCAAATTAATATTATTATTTATTTTATTTTTGTTGTGAATAAAAATTATTTAATAATTATTTTTTAATAATTATAGGAATAATGATTAGTGCCTGATGATTTGGAAATCTAAATATATATATATATATATATATATAAATATATATATATATATATATATATATATATATATATATATATATATATATATATATATATATATATACATATAATTTGTGAATTGATAATTTATAACATTAAATTATCGAAAAATAAAAAATTTCTAAATTAAAATAAATTTTTTTTCTTATTTAAAATATTAAAAATAGTTAAGATTTAAAAAATAAATATCTTTTTACAAATTTTATTTTAAAAAGCATATCAATCCAACAAACACGCATAATTAGATTGTAATTCTATTGAATAAAAAAAAAATTTAAATTAATTAATTGTATAAAAAATAACAAATATTATTATTATTAATATATATGTTTAATTAAAACAAAAAAGTATATTTTTAAATTATTTTTTATTTAAAACAATGTAATAAAAACCTTAAAATGAATGTACCTTATTTATTTAATTAAAAAGAAAAAAAATTGATATAATTAAAAATTGTTCTATATGTAAAATTAAATATTAATTTAATTAGCAAACAACAAAAAAAATTGGAAAAATTATTTTATTTTTAGACTGTTTTTTTATTGACATTAATGTCATTCAGTCTACATTATAAATTATAAATATGTAAATTTAAATTTAAAAAAAAAAAACTTGTCCGTACACTCAGTTGTACTTAATTCTACTTGTTCAATAATTAAATAATTATTGTATTAATGATTTAAATGTAAAAAATATTTTGTTTATTTATTTTTTACTGGCCAAATAGCCGAGATAATCCATCATAGGCCTCAATAAAGTTTAAGATATTGGTTTGAGCCTCGACATAATTATTTTAACATTTCACTTTTTGGTTTGCGTCTCGAATATTTTTTATAAATTTATTTTATTGTTTTATACTTTAAAAAAAATAATTTGCAAGTCGTGTCTACAAAGGAGACTGTAATCTTCTCATTTGGATGAAATAAAATAACGAAATATATATATTTTGAACGCAAATATTCATTATTTTAGATACGCAGTGCATGTATTTTTCCGTTTTTGGTTTGGATCTCGACTTAATTTTTTTTTGGTAATTTAATAAATCATTGGAACGATAAAATTATACAAACTATTTGAAAAATGAGCAAAGTAAGATCGATTATTGAGCAATTTTGTAATTATCTAATTTGGTTTTAATTGAAACATTTCATATACTATGTATATGTATTATGTTCAAATAGCTATATATAGGTGTATGAAAACACCATTTAATTTTTTTTAAATATTAATAATTTCGGATTATTTGAAATTATATGCTTAGTTGGAATTATGTATCCTAACTTTTAGGTTAGTTAAAAATTTTTGATGTGTACAAATAATGTTTGGGTGCATTTGAAAAAAAAATTGAACAATTTTATTTAAGTTAAGTGAGCTTTTCATGCATCACCCATATCATTTATAACTTATGACTGAAAAATCGTATTTACCATTTAAATTATTGCTTAAATATTTTATTGCTTAGTTAAAGTGAGTTTTAGACAGATAATTGTGTGGTCATTAGATTTTAAACCACTTTTTATTACCCGTTAAAGTTTTCCTAAAAATTTAAGTTTTTGCAGATAAGTGAATATTTTTTCCTTACATTTTTTGACTTCCACATTCAAAACTTAAGATAAGTCGTTTTTTATCAAACAAATAAATACATTACAGATAGTAGTAGTTTTTTTTTTAATTTTATTTAAGTTGACCATTGTAACAAATTGTCCATTTTTTCTTTTTTTATAATAGCATAATCCGCAGAATCAAACATTTATGATAAATCTCTTTTAAATTAAGATTTGAAAAAATACTGACCATGAAAGAATTTTTGTTTAGCTCTGCAGAAGAGTCACTGTAATGCGTTATTGATTTTATCGTGTCAAGTATACTTTGCAAATGTTCAAACAAGCAGGATGCGATGTCATTACTATCGTACTCCAACATCTTTATGCCATATTTAACACAAAGCATTATTGGTGACGCAGCCATGTACACTTAAATTAAGCTTTCATAAAGAATGCTCGATATTTAGTATCAAAACTATTAACTTTTTTTTTTTTTGCTACTGACTTAATGTAGTTGTCCGTTTTGCCGAGTTTTTATATCTAAAGCATTTTTGACAGAGTTAAGGTTATATTTTCCGCATGATATACATAGTTTTATTGTTTACTTTTGGAAATTGATGTCTTGCAAAATATTGTTTTTTGTTGGGCTTGATTTGTATAAAGCCTGATTTGTATAAAGCAAACGTTTTAAAAAGACCGATTTGTTGTGCAAAAGAAATATTTTTAGGCATTGAATACATTTACTTAAGAGCTGTTTGATTATAGTTTACCAAAATGACTAATTGATGATTTTGAAGGTTTGCTTAGAACTGGATCCATTAAATGATGGATCATTTAATTGTTTTTAAATTTAATCCTGGTTTTAATATGACTTTAATTTTGACTGAAATTAGGGTCAACATCAAAATCATCAAACTCACTAAAACTGATGAAGTTTTGATTTTTGAAAAACACTTAAGTTATGTTAAGTTAAGTTATTGTCACTTAAGTTATTTTAAGCAAATTTAAAAAAATATTTTCACTTAAGAGTAATAAATGATTTTTTTTTACTTTGTATCTAAATAAGACTTTTATCTACATAAAAGTCAGTTAAGTGATTTTCCAAAATTATGTTGTTATACAATGTAATGTATTTTAGATAAGTGGTTTTGTTTTATAGTCATAACTCGCTCAAAAATTACCAAATACCATTGAAATTGGCTTGATTAGTAATAAAGCCATAAAAAACAGTTGTAAAGTAGATGGACAAAACCACTTAAGTGGCATTAAGTGATTATTGTTATTAATTTCGCAAAACATTTTCTTCTCTTAACTGGCACCTTTACAAGAGAGTTTCGGTAGCCTTGAGTTCTTGATTAGATTCCACCAAAAAGTTTTTTTTATTTTTTTTTTTGGCTTTTTTACGCATTTTCTGTTTTAAAAACTAATAAATTTTTATAACTAATAATTAAAACAAATTTGTAATTTTTAAATATATGCCTTTGTTTTTGTTATTTAAATATAAATGAAAAAAAAACTAAAAGCTTTGAATCGAGCTTAAAAAACAAATTAAAAAAAAATTAATTTTAAAATTTTAAATTAAAAGAAAATTATGTAATAATTGTTTAAAGCATTTAAAATAATATTTATTTTCTAAAAAATTGGTTATATATTATATATATATATATATATATATATATATATATATATATATATATAGGGTGAGTTTTTAAAATATGCCACGCTTTTTTCCTGAGAACAGTGCTAGATAGGAGAAAATTACTTCTAATGAAATTGGTTCAGGGTTGACGGAGACATCTAATGGTGAAACACATTAGTTTCGGAGAGATTTTAAACAATTAAAATTAAATACTTTTTGATGACACAAAATGTTTCTGAAATCTATGATTTCAGAGATATGAGCAGAAATGTTTATTAATTTATTACAATCTAAAATCATATTTCAGATTCTAATTTAGCTTCTAGAATATGATTTCTAAAAATATCTCTAATTTGTGGCTCACATTTTCTGCAGCGGTAGGCCGATTATAATAGTCTAAGTCTACTTTTACCCATAAATCCTTATATAAATCTATACATGTAAATTCGCTGTACCAAAATGGGACATGTACCATCTAACTAAAGCTAAATTTCTGGTCTGTCGCTCAATTGAATTTCTTCCAATAAATTTAGAAAATCTTCTAATATAAAATTCATACAAATGTTCATGTGCTTCATAAACAAAGACCGATTAGGTGAGAACTACTATTCCAGCCTAAGTATTTACACTCCACACCAATAATGTAAATTATCCGTCCAAAGGATACGACGAAAGGAATTTGGATTTTCTTAAGTTTGTTGCCTCCCCAATGACAAAATTAAATTCTTGGACTAAAAATCATTTACTTGTAAATCTTGCAGTACGCAATGATTTTTTTCTTCAAAACGCTCGCGAGTCAGGGTGGAGCGAGTGTGGGTCCTTTTGACAATCCAGCTAGCACATCTAAAAACAATCTCCTCAGGAAACTCACGACGATTCCTGCGTGACTTTTCTTCTATATCTATGAAGCTAACGAGCTTTAAGGTCATTCAAAATCACCACTAGACGTCTCCCTTGATCCTTAACAAATTTCACTAGAGGTAATTCTCTCCTATCTGGTACCTTTCTCGAGGTAAAAGCCTGACATTTTTTTAAAATACCCATCCTTTATAAATATATATATATATATATATATATATATATATATATATATATATATATATATATATATATATATATATATATATATATATATATATATATATATGTGTGTATATATGTATATGAGTATAGGGTATTACAAATTACCAAAACGCCTAACTATTTTGAAGGGGTTAAGCTTCTCCTATAAACGTAAAATTCAAATAGTAAAGCTTAAGCCAGGATTATTAACAATTGTAAAGCCACATTGGAAACTTAATAATTTATACGTTGCTTTAGTTTTAACGATGGATGTTTTGTGACACAGATAGAGTGAACATCTATTAGAGAAGCACAAGCCAAACTATTTCTTACCTGGTATTCTAAATATAGTCACGAAAACAGTGTTTAAAAGCTGGGAGCAGTAGCTCTTCAAAACACTCCAGTCTGGCCCGATTTACACCTTAATTGCTCTGCGTATAGTTCATCGCACTTCTACCTACTATAACTGAGAATAAAGTTTAGCCCTTACTCTGTGAATAGGTTACAGAGACGTTGTCTGTGTCAACTGACCCCACTTACATTATGGTACATTTTGTAAAGAAGCAATTAGATAATACGCATTATAAATGGGATGGTGGTTGATTACAAAAATGGCGCTTAAGTTGTATTATCAGCAGTTCGAGGACACAGGTAAACGTTTACTATAGCAGTTGGTTTCATCGCATTGTCAGTTACTGAAAGCATTCTTCATCTAGAACCGTATAGCCAATTAGATTGATCGCTTTTGGATTAAAAAATCGCTGCAGCACATTTGCCTGACCCAACTGCATAGCCGTTGGCCATCGTTTTGTTTCTCTTTTGCAACCCCACTCTTTGTGGCGTTGTAATCTAAGATAAAGTTTGTCTTATTCGAAATCAATACTCTTGACTCCTTTATTGCTGTGTAAGTGGCATAGCAATAAAACAATTTTATTGTGTTTGGGAATGGACCATAACAGAGTTAAATTACTGTCGAAATAATATTGTGAAGAGCTTTATGTCAACTCGGCCTTTTCTATCATAATATCTCAGCAATCTGGTTCATTGTGTCGAACTGCCTTAATTGATAATTACCGAATTGTCAATGGATCGTTGTTTTTTTCTGTAATAGTTGTTCGGCCAGGCTGCAGACATCCAGTGAACTAAATTTATTACCTAACTAAACGAACGAGAGTCATTTGAATGTTCCCACACGTAAAAGTCGTCATTCAAAGACTTAGAATTTTTGAAATGCTTATCAAGAATGTGTGATGCCTTATTTCCTGATTTATGTTAGTTCCTGATTTTATAGTAGTGTTAACATTACCGGCTCGTCAATTTTGTTAAATCGACTGATGGATTATAAAGTGCACGAACATTCGCCAAAAATTATTTCCTCACACCATGGATTGCCGCTAGTTTATCAGTTTTTAATCGCTCATCCAATTGATCATCCCAATTATTATGGACTTCTGCTTATATTGTTATTTCGATTAGAGCTTATAAATCTGTTTGGAATTCATATTATGCACCCGACCACCTTCTGTTGTTTTACTGTTCGTTGTTTCGTATTGCCGTGCTTTTCTGTTGGTTTCAGCTACAATTAGGTTTGTCAATGCATTTGGTACACATCGTTGAAACGCCAACAGTGATGTGGTTAAAGTTTAAGTAGTATGCCAGTTAGACCTTTTCTTTCTCATGGAATTAGAAAATCTCGCGTCACGTTAGGCGAATTTGGGCTCTATTTCTGAGTTAAATTTTCATTTAGATTTTTTGAAGTGATTGTTTACATTTCCTCAGGGAATGGTTTCTCTTTAGTCTCTGCACGGCCAGTGTGAATTTATCGCAGGATGGGTCCTCTATACACATTACTGCAGTCTTTATTTTACAACTTTCAAATCAATGTAATGCTCCTTCCAAGTGTTGAGCACTGCATCGATGTTTACACGGATGTTTCGATCCTGGTCCCAAAGGGATCTATCGATCTAGGTTTGAAGTTACGAGAACTGTGATCATTGCTATGTTGTTGTACTATTAAGACTTTAGCCTTCTACCATTCACGCTTGATGGTTCTCCTAGCAATGGCCGCTTTGTCCTTCCGTACAATTATAAAAAGTATAATTCGCGATTTTTTTCGCGGTTGGTTTCCATAATTCTACTGCTAACAAAATTCTGTTATTATGTGCTTCCCCATCTTTGTTTATCAGACCTTCACAGTTAAACCGTAAGTTTCGTTTCCCTATGATCCCTGGCTTGTTCGAAAACTGCTGTCGTAGCTTTGCAGTGACAACCGACTGATAACTGACCGATAAGATCACCTTCCCTTAGAAATTATCACATGGTCAATTCGACTTCAGGACGTCTTATGAGGGTGTGTCCATATTTCCAAATGGATATTTTTATGGCGAATATACGTAATTGCAAAGTACATCATTCTTACCCCATTATTGGATCCAATCCGATCATCAAAATAGTTATAAAATGAAATTTCATATTTGGGGTGGATTACATCAGTGGGCTCATGAAAACAAAAGGTTGATAGGTTGTGGCACACATGCTCTCCACTTTTTGGTCATCGAGTTTCTAGGAGAGCAACAATTTCCAAACGATTCTCCTTTAAGGTTATCAAACGGGTTTGGTTTTCTTAACGATTGCACTTGTCATGTACAGATCCTAAACTTCGTGTCCGATAACATATAAGCGGGGGGTCGGGTTAAATTTTTTCATTTTGTTAATTTTAGAGTTATGTTAGTTTAGAGGTATAGATAACCGTAACGCAGAAAATTGAAAGTTTTTGAGAGTGATTTTAGAATTTAAGAAAAGATTTTGCCAAATAGTGTAGGTCATAAAAACGTAGAATGTTGAGCTCACAATATTTAACTCTCAAGTAAATTGGCAAGCCCATAAGTTGGAATTTTTCGAACGAAACTTGAATTTTGTTCCAAGGTCAGTTCCAAGGTCAAATAAATAATATCATATAGCACATTTCTATTTAAACCATATAACTTTTGTATGAACGTTTTTACCTTTAAAACTTAAATCTCTTCGAAATATTTGTGTGTTCCGGTAATTTTAAAAAGCCCTGCGTATATTGCATTTGGTTTATTTCAAATAAACAGTATTAAAAATTAAAATTATACACAAAATATTTGTTTTTTTTATATATTTACTAAAACACTTTTTGGAATATTTTCGCAAATAAAATGAAAATTTCATACCTATGTAAAATTTAACATAAAATTTAACAAACAAATAATCTATATTTGAAAACTAACATTTTAAAAAATTTATAAGATATATTTATATATTATATAAATAATATTGGTTGATGTAAATTTTTGTATTTAATAGTAAATTTATTTATTTATTTATTCACATTAAACAAAATAATATTATTATGTCTTTTGAACAATTAATAAATTATAAATAATAAATTTTTTTATTTATAATATTGTATTGAAAATTTAAAATTATAGTAAATTTTATAAAAAAAAAACTATTTGTAACATAAAATATTTATTAAACAAAAAATAAACTTTATTTGTGTTATTTACACATTTTAAGGCCGTAAATTTAAAGTGCCATAATTATTTAATTAAATTTAAAAATTTAAAAAATAAAAATGAAATTGTAAAGTACTGAAAATTAATATTAAAATCTGTAAAATTTAACAAAGTCATTTTAGTTTAAAATAGTTGTATCGATATAAGAATCCGGTTCTATTGAATTTGATCCCAAGACAGCTTGTCATATTGTTTGATTCTCCGAGGAGCTAGTTTTGCTATCATTCTGCCATACATGTAAAATTACGATAATCTTCGCTAGTCTGCAGGAATGTTTTGATGAGATTAACTATAGAGATGGTGATAGCTACCCCATTAGTTCCTCTTGTGTGACTCACTTGCCGGAAGGACTTGAAGCAGTTGTATATCACGCTTCGAATCAAATCTTTACATCGTAGGATTGTGTGCTTTGCCTGATAATTGACATTAATAAGGTTGCTCCTGCATGCAAATTCTGGTCGTGTGCCTCCTTTATTATTCCTTTTGTTACCGCGGATGACTACCTGATAAATTGTTTCGATGTTTCAAATTGTAATGTGGCCTTGCATGTCCGAGGCGGCCACAAACTCTCATGATTCATTCCATCGTTATCTATGTATGGTGATAAAAAACAAGTATTAGTAGCTTTCTTTATGGCCCTCGCCACCACACTACATCCTCGAGAAGTTCGTCAGGCAGAACGCCTCAAGAAGCAGTATCTAATGAGTTGTGTTTCGATGGGACATAGAGCCATTACTGAACATTTTGTTGAGTCTAATATTTCCGTAACTCGGTTGCATACGAATATATTTCTTTCTATCGGTGGGTTTGTCAGCCACGCAAGGACGATTGCAGAGTTCGTACACAAGGTGATCTTTGGTGGTATATAACAAGGTCCAAAATCATGGTATTTTCGATACTATGATATTCGTTAGAAGTTCTCCTTGGCAAGAAGCGCTGTTTGATGTGTCTGAAAACCCAAACATGTACAAATCTTGATCCGAGTTTAGCCATTTTGGTATTTTCCAACTTATTCTATCTTGGATAGCGATCCATTGATTATCGACGTCTTCGCGAAGCTATCGCATGCTAGTTTTAAAAACCACAAACACTGGAATAACATCTTTATCAACGAATCATTAAGTGACTTTTCGTTGGGCGATTTCGCTGACGCGTCGAATGCTTCACCCAGCTTGATGGTTGAGCTAGATTCCTTGATGACAGAGTGGGAATGTAGTATTTAGCTTGGTTAGGTATGCTAATTTCTTCTAATGGTATCAACTCCATGTGTCTTGTATTCTGTCATGAATTTAGAGTCGGGTTCATGAAGTTCTGGAACTTCAATTTTCGTTCTAGTGAGCTAAATCACCTCAAGGCTTTTGTGAGTAAATCTCTTAATATGGGTTTATTAGACTTGACCGGTACAGGAACTATAAATTTTTCAGAATTTACAATTCTAACATGCTTATCAATACACAGCTTTTCCTCATCTGTGTATTGCCGCACTGCTGGTAGTTTCCTCTACCTCCTAGAAATTTCTTAATGCTTGGCCTATGTAAACTTTCTCTTGGGTAGAAACCCGGTTATACCTTGGTATTCTTCTCCAAACCAACGTGATTGGAAACCACGATCCAACCTAATTTCGTGTTCTATGCAATAAGCTGGCAGCGTCAAAAATCTGTCACATCCAATTAGTAAAGAACTATGGGAGCACGTGTATGGAATTTGGGGTCAGCTAGTTTTGGGTAGTAAATTTGATGTTATTTTAGGTATCACGTATGTAGTCGATGGTGAATTCGAAGTTAGTTCTCGGTCTTATCATGATCGACGTTACTCCTCTTGAACAGCCACCTTTTCTTCCATTCAATGTTTTGATTCTGAATCTTGCATTGTCATTGTCAATCTTGCATGGCATTATCATTGGTAGCTTTAGCTTTTTTAGGCATTACAAAGACTGTTGTGGCCCTTGGGATTTTAGATTGGTTTGACTCAGAGGAGATAGTCGAGTTATTTGTTTTAGCATGAGTCTTGTGTGATATTTTCTTTTACTTTAGTGGCATCGTCGCTTTGATCTACACTGAAAACCATTATGGCCTTCTGCTAAGCAATTAAAACACCTGGATCTCACAATTACATATTGTCTACGTTGATCCAAGTTCACTGCGATAAACTTGGAACAGTCAGAACGTCCTTTGTAATTTGGGCTGAATGACAACTTGTACGATTTTTTGCAAAATCAATGTCTAAAATAAAATTTATAATTACAGGTTTTAGAGACCAAGACGCGATGGATATTATTAGTGGCATTTGGATGTGTCCGATACTTTGGATCTCTTCTCTCATGATAACTGTGTGGGAGAGGAAATAAAGCGCGTGACATTTGATAGACAATTCATGCGTATGTAATATGGACCAAACGCGACGATGACGACACGTACTAAATTCTCTTCAATCACGAGAAGCAGAATTTGATAAAAATTGCTGGATATCGTTTATTAAGTAAAAGCCGTATATTCTGTTACTTTTCGAAATCATTATTTAATACATTCTATATTTCTACCAATTTACAATTCAATTTCATTGCACTTTATCACTGTTCAATTTCTCTCCAAACAACGGTTCACTAGTTTCTTTCCAGTGCTGATAGACATAAGGCAATCGCTCACTTGGATCAGTACTCCAATGATGAATTCGACACTTTACCACTGCTTTTTCAAAATTATTCACTGTAATTATAACTTCGAATTCTTTATTTTGTTTTCGCATATCAGGACCGGATATTGGTTCTGAAGGTAGTGTAATTGCTTCTTCCGGTGCATAATAGCCTACTTTACGTAGCGATGCTTTTATATGCCACGGTTCAATGGTCCATGGCTGATCTTTATTCATAATAACCGCTAGCGTTAATGAGTTCAACATGTTAACAGTACGTTGCGCAAATGGTGAACTATGAGTTATTTCAGTTTTTTCACTTTCACTTTTAGCATACTTTTTTATATTTTCTTCGGTTTTGTAAACCGCCAGTCCTGGTAGTAGAAGTCGATTATAGGCTATAGTTGGCTTTAGAGATACAACTTGACCTTTATCACCAATTCCTTCGACGTAAGCTGTCAAAACAACTTCTAAATTTGGTTTGGGCCTGATCATTGTATCCTCAACTAGCTCGTATACATTATTTCTCGCACGTAATTTATGCGATGGTTGATTTTTTTTATGTAAACCGGGTGGCCATTTCCGTTTTAATACAAAAGTATTCTAAAATTAATTATATAGAAATGTTAAAAATTAGGGTTATGTTATTTTTGCATAACAAACTATTTACTGTTTATTAACTTACTCGCGTTGGTTGGCACTGCACTAGAGTATCATTTGAAGATAATAAAGCTGCTTTTTGAATCGATAATCGTTTCAAAATGTTTCTAAACATTTTATTTATTTCAAACACAATAATTAATTATAAAAAAACTTTACTCGTGAAATCTCAAAACTGAAAACAATATGAAGTAGCTCAATATTAATAGATTTTTTATAGTATGTTGCCCTTCAAGCATTATGAGACAAAAGCGGGTAAATAATCCTACCTTATGCGAATAACTAACAAATATCCTATATTTAATCATTTGCCCGTGGTTAAAACAAATAACATCATTAGAATCCATAGCAATGTCTTTAAGATAGAAAAATTATTAGCTGCTGTGTAATAGATTAGTTTTTCATCAGTGGCAGCAAGTGTCCAAAAACATACTTAAATACTAAGTATCATCCAGAAGGAAGAATCAAAGAATAAAATGGATCTCAAACGGTACCAGAGAAACGACATGAATAGATCTACAAAGTTGCTACCAGTAGCAGTTGTAGCTTCAACAGTTCCAGGCCCGAGCTAGATCTTCGTATTGTTCTCGACCACCCAAAAAAAGACAAGTCTTTCTCTACCTCGAGGAGCTATTGTCACCGAAAGTGACCTATGTGCCTGCCAAATAGCGGCTCTCCTCTCAAAGATTGCTGCATCAACAGTTGAGAATCGGCTCGCACGTCGTGCCGGAACCAACGTTCTCGCATTTCTTTTACTTCATTAAATTCCTGATCTCGTGGTTAAAAAGAACTAGGTAAGTGTCGCCATCGTTGCATATGAGACCACATATATTGCGCATGACCCTTCTCTCAAATTGTCATCAACCAACTTGCATACTCATCAGTCCATTAGTCTCATCAGGCCCCATGACAATGGCTCTTATCAACACTCTTATCAACTGCCATTTTACATAAACACACATATTTTTTAGGTATTCCCAGACTTCGTAAAGCAAATCATAAACTCTCTCGATAGTTGAGGCTTGCTGGAAAACTTAAAATATCTGATTTATGTCATGAGTTGTTTTGTAATATTTAGAAAGTCATCCTCAGCCAAAAAAACTGGCTTATTAACTGACCGATTCGCACGAAATCCTCCTTCCTAGTTACCTACAACTTATTCCACCAAAGGAGTGATTCTTCTCAATATTATGTAAGACAGTAATTTATATACCATGCAAAGGAGAGCTGTGCAGTGAAATTCTTTGCATTTTGAGCTATTTTCTTTCTTAAAGATAGCCATAAAGAAAGACATCTGGCATAATTTCGCTTTGCGACACTAATTGAAGTGATAAATATCCAGACCCTTTTAATATCACGAGATCGGAATAAATGCAATCAACTACAGAGGAACGGTTTTTTTTAGTCTCTGCATGGTCAGTGTGAATTCGTCGTACGATTGGTCCTCTATGTACATCTTCACAGTCTGTATTTGACAAACACATGCTCTACAGTATTTGACACATGTTGAACATTGAGTAAATCAGAGAAATGCTCCTTCTAAATGTCGAGTACCGAATCGATTCTAACATGAAGGTTGCTATCCCGGTCCCGAACGCAAATAGGCCTAGGTCTAAAGGCATAGTGGAGTTTAGTGACTCTTGTAAAGAAGTTACTTGAACTGCACTCATTGCTGAGTTGTTGTACTCTTTAAACTTCAGCATTACACCATTCACACTTTTTCCGTTTACAAATATGTTTAGCGAATTTCCTAGCAAGAACATTTTTATTGTTTTAGTGTGATTGTAAATTGAATTTGCGCTTCTCTAACCGGTAAATTTATTGCTCGCCAGCAAGACGACACTTCTCAACAAACCAATGTCGCATAGCGGCATTGATAACTGAAGTTTTCAATACCTCGCATAGAGCGTTCACATAATAAAGACGGTGATTGGTTTCCACAATACTATTGCTAACAAGATTGTGGTATTTTATTTTCTCATCTTCGTTTATCAGACCTTCATATTTAATAATAAGGTTCGTTTCCCTGTTATCCCAAACCTATAAGACAACGGCCATCGTACCTTAGCGGTGACAAATTGATGATGACAGCTTACCAACGACCTTTATTATCTTACACTTTGAATGACTAATAAATAACCATCCTTTTAAACTTAACACATGGGTCAATTTAGTGACCAGCAGTGACCAGAAAGAACAGTGCTAACCATAAGAGAAACACATTGAGAAAACATGAAATGAGCTAAAGACAATAGCCTCAAATAGAGTTTAAAGGAAAAATGACAAGGCCGCCTTAGCACCCTATGCTCCTAAAATCGGAGACAAGGAAAAACTTTGCTTAATTTTACATGGTTCGCCTCTCTGTTAATTTCCGTCACAACACATTTCACGTGGTATTTTTGGGCTACATATTTTAGTTGTCATAATAATTGTATAACCGTATGATTTACGTTAATTTCATCTCTTTACAATAAATTATTTAAAAAAATATTATTTAATAAATAAATACTTCTATATATTTACTTCCTATTTTCTTTTAAATCTATCATCATTTACAATTAAAATAAAAATAATAAATAAAACGATTCGATGATGATCTAAGCTCGTCAAATTCAGAAGAACGTAAACAAAACAATTCAAAAGAAATTATAATAAATAAATAAATACAAAGAAAAGATCATTAATAATATATAAAAAACAAAACTATTAATTTTTGGTGGGGATTTCGTAGTGGGGTTAAAACCAAAAGCAAAATTGAAGTTAATGATGGTATGTAACTATTGTATTTTATACTGAATAGTGTAGTAGTACTTTTATCTTTCATTCACATAGTTTTCAAGAATTTTATTAGATTCAGAGATTTATTCGTGAGTTACTTTTATCCTTTTATTATTAATGTTAAATTACGAGATCAGAGGATCAAAAGGAGATAACGGCTCATTTAAACCACATTAAAATAGAGAAACAAAATTGAGTTCTAAAATTACTAGTTTTTTTGTGTAGCAAAAGTGAAACTTTACTAATTTCATATTCGGTTTCGTGTACAACTTGAACTTACAGTTTTGTGTGTCATAATTTAGTTCTGTGGTTAAAATAAATTATCAAAACTATGTTGAGCTCATCTTACAATCGAGGCTCAATAGTCTGGCGAATGTGGTGAAGGAACTTGTCATGACATCAGTTTTAAAATAATTATAGATTATAAGAATTTTAATTATTTAAACATAAAACACATAATACATACTAATTCATACATTCCTGTACACTAAACTACTAACCATTGTGCTCATCAAACTCAAATATAGTTCTCAGAAATACCAATCATAGAATTTTCGTTTGTCGTAATATATTTATGTTAGCCATAACAATGTCGATTATTTAAATTCGAAATTTAAGTCCAATTAACATAATAGTTTATTGTGTAAATACAATAATCGTTACTGGTAAATGTATTGAAGTTTAAAAAAAATTATTTAAGTAATGCACAGCCGATCATCTCTTACGTAGTTTTTGGATCGGAGGTTAAGCAGAATTCAATAGTCAGTCATAAATGAGAAATGTCGAACTACAATATCGGAACTTATCTGATTTGTATGCTTATATCTTAAATTTTATCTCAAAAAAGTTAATTTTATAACACATCCTCGACATAACTTTGGTCTAAAAGATAGAAACGTACCTCCCCTTAATTATGGCGGTACATGCATAAACCCAAAACATAAACCACGAAATCAAAATCTTGATAGCAATAGCATCGTGGAAACCAATCACTCTCCTGATGTGAACACTATGTATTGAAACCTTCAGTTATTAGTGCCGCCCAGGCGGGTCTAAGTAGGCTCTCGAAATTCTCTGCCTCTGTTACTCTTTAATCTCATGTTAGAATTTATCTTTCGTAAAAGTGACATCTCAGGACAGCATCTTATACCGTCAGTCCAACTAGGTTCTGGCATATGCAGATGATATCTGTGGCACAATGTTCGACAGTTTAAGATTCCCTTTATCTCGGCTAGTAAATTGTTCATTTCCTCGGGGGTAATATATGGTTACCTAAACCTGTCTTAATATGGAACTTTGTAGAATTAATCGCAGCTGTCCACAACCCTCCAAAATGCCATGTGATGTGGTTTGCGAAGAAATGAATAATGTTAGTTGAAGCCCTGATCAGCTTGTGGAAATCGCGCTGCAATTTAATGTCAGCCCCATAAAATTAACACTATCACTATGTAGGTCAGTGCAAATGCCACGTCGAGCCTTGAATCTTTTCAAGGTTCTCAAAAATGCAGATGATGCATTTTCGAATGGTCTCTTTGGCGTTGTATTTGCCATTTGGAATCCAATACCCTTGTCTTATGAGAGCTAGCAGTAGAGATGGGCCAGTATGTTTGTTCGTTTGACAAATGAGGAAAACTTGTTGCTTGTAAGAGCGATGATAGGTTTGATTGATTTTACTTCATCCTGACTTTCTTATATTTATCTTTGAGGTGGTCAGGACTCTGATCAGAGATGTAACCAAGTTGGTTCATTCCACCACATCGCGTGTGACTTGAGCTCATTTGGTGATAAGCCACGAGAAGTGCAATCTGCTAGATTTTCCGCAGATGATAGAATGTGTCTTCAGTTTCTGTGGGGTAAACTGTATAGGATGTCAGCCGTCCGGTTTCCTACGAAGGTACTCGAGCGTCTAGGCCCAGCCAGTCCAACACAATTTTGAAGTCTGTCCAGGCATATGTTTCCCTCTTGATCTCTGTCCTCAATTCCGTCAATAATACTACTTCGCATAGCTCAAGTCTAGGCAAAGTTTCTTGCTTTATAGGTGATATTCTTGTTTTCGACGACATGAGCCGCACAGAAACCCCATCAATTTTGGGTGTTTTTCTTTATCCTTTCCCACACTAGATGTGGAAGCGGTTCATTCCAACTCAGGTTTTCTGTCCAAAGCAATTTTAGTTTCACTTTGTGATACATTTGATAGCGAATAAACTAGGTTGATCGGTGGGTCTCAGGGATAAACACTGATTTAGCAAGAGGTTAGTTCTGGACTTGGCTGAACAGTCGAATCCTACTCTTAATTTAGGACTCCGTGATGCAGTAAGTAAAACTCGTTCTCGAAAATCTTTGGGGGAGGAATCCCAATCTTATGATTGGCTTTTCTTATTCATGTGTGATACAATCGTGAAAAATCTGGATCACGAATAAAATGACGTCCAATTCCTTTGAGTCTCTGAATTGCACAGCCAAGTGCAATTTTAAATGGTAGTTTCACTATGAATCGTCCTTCAGAATCCTTCTTCAGATTCTGTTTGAAGTAATTCTCTCGCAAAACATTTCTTCTTAAGTAAGCAAGAGGTCCTGATCATTGATTGACTCTAATTCCCAAAATCTGCGTAAATTCGTAACAACTGACCTGGGAGCCAGAATCCAAAAGTGCTCTGTATAGCCGTGATATCTGATACGTTGGTTACATTGATGATATCTGTTCGTAATATTGCGGAAAAATTGCACTTCGCTATTAGGCTGACCCTTTCTTCTGTTGAAAATGGTCGTGCAGGGTTTGGTGTGCTATTAGTAGCCCTATTTGGCTACTAATAGGACACCAATTTGTTATCTTAATTCCTTGAAACGATATGACATTTGATTTCAATTTTTGGGTTGGTTCGCTTGGCCATGGGGACCATTGATTCGAGTGTGTCTATCCTTCGATCCAGGGATTTTAAGAATTCGGAAAACTCTTGATTAACTTTACTTGCCGAGTGTTCTCCTCATAATGCCGCTGTCTTTTCATCTAACTTCTGCATCAAAATATAGATGAGCCTGGAATCTCTCGTGTTTGTTACCTCATTAAGTAATTGGATTCTACATATCACCTCGTCTGATGTGTCCCTTAGTCGCTTAATATTTTCTACTGTTGAATTGTGAATAGCTGCTTCTTCTATAAACGTTCTGATAAAAGTTTATTATGAACATTTTGCGATCGTAGCGTTCTTATAACTTGTTGAGAGCGCCTTGTTTCGCCTTGAGAGCGAACTTGTTTCTCTCAGTTCCAGATATATGTCGTAAAAGTACTGCTGCTTCTCTCCTTAGGAGTCCCTTTTATTGAAACTTCTGAACCGAGTTAAGGCTTGGGGACTCATGTATGGTTGAGGTATACAGGCCGTAAAACGACTGCCACAAACGCAAGTAGATTCATTTTTAGTAGTTTAATCTGAGAATGCTTCTGAAGTATTTCTTGTAGGACATGGTTTTCTGTCTCGGTGCTCTGCTCCTTATATTTTCGTTCTACTTAGCCATTTGTGCATATATTGTACCTTCTTTTACTTTGGCACTATTTAGAGAGATTTGTTTTGGGTACGAAGGTGTAGAAGGTTTTCTTTACCGGGATTCCTTGTTACTTAGATTGTTGACTCAGTTAAGTCCAGTAATGGCACTTTATTATAATGGTAATTTTTTAACCTTTTAATTATTGTTTTATTTCAGGCTATGTTTGCACGAATTTCATTTTATCCCACATTATTTTATAACATATTTATGGAAAAAGTATCTGCTCGTCGATGGTACGATCGAATAGATGACAATATGATTCTAGGTGCCTTACCATTTCGATCACAAGCTGAAGAGGTAAAATATCTATATGTCCAATGTATTCTAGATATCCTAATTAATTTTTTTTTAATTTTAGTTAGTTAAAAAAGAAAATATCAAAGCTGTCGTATCGATGAATGAAGATTATGAACTATGGCTATTTTCTAATAACAAAGATGTATGTGTTAATTATTTTCTTAAATTAATAATTGTTTTATTATAATATTTGATTTTTCAGCAATGGATTCAACAAAACGTTGAATTTCTTCAACTATCCGTAGTCGACATATTTCAATCACCATGTCAATCTAAGCTTAGGCAAGGTGTAGAATTTATTAATAAATTTTTACCAAAACAATCAAAAATAGCCGGTCTAAAACTTAATGAAAACGACCTAACACAACCCGGTACTGTATACGTACATTGTAAGGCCGGGCGAACAAGAAGTGCAACACTCGTCGGATGTTATCTAATGATGAAAAATGGATGGTCACCTGAAAAAGCCGTACAGCATTTAGAGAATTGTCGGCCACATGTATTACTACATAAAAAACAATGGGATGCCCTTAGAATATTTTATAAAGAAAATGTAAATGCTAAAAATACCGCAGAGAACAATAAAAGTCAACAAAGTTAGAGGCGCTTAATGATAGAAATTAATGATAATAATTTCAACATTTAAATCTTTATTAATGTTATGTAGACTTAAAAATATATTTATTATGTATTTGTATTAGAAATGAAATTTATATGTTAGTTTTTATCAAGAGGATTAATGAGGACTAAAGCACGATAATATGGATTTTTTTTATTTTTTTTGTATGTTTTATTTTTATATACATATTACAAAAAATGCCAAAAAACAGTACATTAGCAATAATAAATAAAATACTTGTTTCACTTTTGTGGTCACTAAACTATATTACAAACATTTTGGAAGGGTTATCTTATTGCCCTTTGATGGCCCATAACTTTCGGACTGTTTTTGCAATTCCAATATCATTATAGATGAAATAGAAAAGACCACCAAGTGTGGATGCTGTTATTAATAAAAGAAGAACATGGGCAAGTTTAGGAATAATTGCACCGAAAAGGGCTGGACGAATATAATCAACGACGATTGCTTCTAATCCCCTGTTAAATAAATAAAATCATGAGTTTGGTTTAAATTGAATAATATTGAAAAAAATTACCAATATTGATGCATCACAATCGAAATAGCCATTAGAGCATCCAAACCTTGAGATGGAAACATTAATCCAACTGGAATAATACCTAATAGTCCAGCAGATACCAAACGTTCCACTGTCCATAGTTTATCGTGATTTCCATGTGACTTTGATGTATCATCGGCAGCAGTTGCACGATGTACAAATCTTCCTACGACACTCTAAAATTGCAACACAATAAATAATAATACGATAGCTTAAATAATAATTCGCTTACAGTAGTTTCAGGTTTAATTTGCATCCATGGCATAACCACAGCTTTTTCATTCAAAAGACCAATATTTCGTGATGGAATCAAACCTCTATTGATTGATGTCACCGTCGATGATGTACTTAAGCGGACAACATTCGAAATCAACGGAGAACCTTTAGAAAATTATTATGTAATAAGGCCGATTAATAAGCATGTTTTGATTTTTTTAACTACTCACAGCACAGTTTATTCGAACGGATCAACAATGAGAGAGCCATTATGTAGCTTGTCGGGAACGAATTAGATTTCAACCAATAACTTATTCCAAAAAAAATATAATCAAATTTCGTCTCGTAATCAAAGTCGAATTAAATGACAATTTTGACTTTTTGGTATTAGAAATTAGAATATGTAAAGAGGGTTGAAACAATTTTTATGTTGTGGTCTCGAAAATCTCGAATCTTGACTAAAAACAATTTACACCCTTTAAGCAGTTAAGGTGGGTTTTTTTATACGGATATTTTTTAAATGTGTATATGACTAAAACGATATAATTCGACCTCAAATACCTGAAGCATATATACATTTTTTGGTGGCTAAAATAATTAATATCCACTCCAATTTAAGTACTCCATATTGAGGTTAAATTATCAAAAATTTTGTGCATGTATGTCTGGATTGTCAGTTGCTGTGTGTGATTTAGAAATAACTTCATGGTAGTGTAAATACATACTTACAAATACTTCTATAGAAATCGTAATACTAGCCTCCAACTACCGCACTTCGTCGGTAGAGCGCCAATCACTTTAGGTGCCCCACTTTAGATTCACCTCGTTGCCCCAGTTTTATTCGGTATGTGACATCATTCACTTTCGTTATTACCTTGTAGGGCCATACCTAGGCTTGCCACCTTTGGAAAATCCCAGAGGAGGACAGTTAAACTTTTGCTTTAAACACTCCAAAACATGTTTGGTAAGTCCAAAACATCCACGAATCCATTTTGGCAAATCTTCACTAATGAAATATCTTGATAAAGCTGGCCAAATAATTATAGTTGTATCTATACCAGGCAATAAAGGCAACCTTCTCGTCGATATGTGCCGAAGAATTACTTTAAATTCAATTTCCGAGTAGTTCAAAATTCAATCTATTTTTGTCGACGTTAAAAACGTCGTAGGGGCGTTAAAAACGTTTCATAAAAATAAACTTTCATTAAAAATCTACCCTCTTTATAGTTCCTTGGTTTTCGGTGTTTCGAAACATCTCTTT
Source organism: Tipula confusa (assembly GCA_963556175.1). Classification (NCBI taxonomy): domain Eukaryota; kingdom Metazoa; phylum Arthropoda; class Insecta; order Diptera; family Tipulidae; genus Tipula; species Tipula confusa. Next base: position 68,794,689 of record OY744475.1, on the reverse strand, counting down.
AACCGCAGCTCGATTCATTTTCTTAACAGCCATTTCTTTAAGTTCATTGAATTCAGCAATTGGATTTTTGTCTGTAAAGGCGCGAGTAATAATTTGTTTTTCAATATACTCATCGAGTTTTAGGTCAAAAGTAAATATTGTTGCAAATTTCCAGTAGTTGGATTTGGTATGTTGTTTAATGACCATTGCAATTGAATAATTTTGAAATCCTATTTGTTGTTTTCTCCATGCGGATATACCCGCGGGTGTAAACCCATAATTTATTGGCTACCGTTATGCTATAACCATAAAAATATGCTATAAAAAATAAATTACCCACAAAAGGGGAAATTTCCCTCAATCTGACATCAATAAAAAATGGGTATTTATTATACTGTCAATTTCATTGTTTTGCTTGAATTGAAACTTCGATTAAACGTAAAAATATAAATCAAAAGCTATATTTAAAATTAAAATAAAAGGTATTATAATGTAATAACTGATTCTTAAAATACATAAGCTCCGTCTTTATGGGTTTCGTCAGATATATAATATAAAAATTAAATTAGTTTTGTTAAAATTTATAGGTTATGTTCGACCGGTGTTGTATTTAAAACGTTTCTCTTTTCAGAATGGATTCCGATTTATATGATGAGTTTGGAAACTATATAGGACCAGATCTAGACAGTGATGACGATGATGATCAAAGTTTATGTGGCACTACGGGCCCAAACGATGATCTCGATGATGATGCATTGGAAGAGGAAGAAGTTGAACCTGATGAAGGAAAAAAATCAATGGCTGTTGTATTGCATGAAGATAAACGATATTATCCAACAGCTATGGAAGTTTATGGTCCTGAAGTTGAAACAATTGTTCACGAAGAGGACACACAAGCACTGGACAAACCGCTAATTGAGCCGGTTAAAAAAAAGAAATTTCAAATCAAAGAACAAGATTTGCCAGATACGACCTACGAAATGGAGTAAATATTTCGAATTGTTAATAATTAAAATCATTTATTTACTATTATTGTTTATAGATTTATGGCTGATCTAATGGATATTCCCACTCTAATTCGTAATGTAGCATTAGTGGGCCATTTACATCATGGCAAAACTACGTTTGTGGATTGTTTGGTTCGTCAAACTCATCCTTATGTACACGAACAGGATGATAGAAGTTTACGTTATACAGATACGCTATTCACAGAACAAGAAAGAGGAGTAAGTATTAAAGCTACACCAATAACTCTCGCACTTCAAGATGTGAAACAGAAAAGCTATTTAATGAATGTGTTTGATACTCCGGGACACGTGAATTTCTCGGATGAAGTAACAGCTGCCATACGTCTGTGCGATGGTATTGTGTTATTTGTTGATGCAGCAGAAGGAGTAATGCTTAATACCGAACGTCTCCTTAAACATGCAGTTCAAGAAAATATGTCAGTTACAGTTTGTATAAATAAGATAGATCGATTGATTCTTGAGTTAAAACTTCCACCTCAAGATGCGTACTTTAAACTTAAACACATTGTCGATGAAATAAACGGTCTTTTGAGTTTGCACACTGAAGGAGATGATAATTATCAGTTGAGTCCAATTCTTGGTAATGTTTGTTTCGCCAGTGCTCTATACGGATTATGTTTCACGTTAAAATCGTTTGCTAAACTATATTCCGACACGTATAATGGCGTTAATGTACAAGAATTTGCTCGCAGATTGTGGGGTGATCAATACTTCAATTCTAAAACGCGGAAGTTTAGTAAAAAACCAGCACATAATTCAGCACAACGAAGTTTTGTCGAATTCATTTTGGAACCATTGTACAAAATATTTGCTCAAGTGGTAGGAGATGTGGATTCAACGTTATCCGATACGCTTACGGAACTTAATATTAAACTCACTAAAGAGGAGATGAAGAAAAATATTCGCCCATTACTTCGATTGGTATGCAATCGATTTTTGGGTGATTTCAGTGGTTTCGTTGATATGTGCGTGGAGCACATCAAGTCACCAATGGCTAATGCTAAGAATAAAGTAGATCATATATATACTGGGCCAAAAGAAGGCTCGTTATATGATGATATGTTGAATTGTAATCAGTACGGCAATCTAATTGTACACAGTGCTAAAATGTATCCAACCGAAGACTGTACGTTTTTCCAGGTTTTGGGAAGGGTTATGAGTGGTACGTTGTATGCTGGTCAGGAAGTTCGTGTTTTAGGTGAAAATTATTCATTAATGGACGAGGAAGATTCCCGAGTCCTTCAAGTTGGTCGACTATGGGTTTATGAGGCTCGTTATAAAATCGAATTAAATCGTGTTCCTGCCGGCAATTGGGTATTAATCGAAGGGATCGATCAGTGTATTGTTAAAACTTCAACTATTGCTCAATTGACAATACAGGATGATCTTTATATATTTCGACCGTTGAAATTTAATACCCAGAGTATTATTAAAATAGCGGTCGAACCGGTCAATCCATCTGAATTGCCTAAAATGTTAGACGGCCTGCGTAAAGTCAACAAATCGTATCCATTACTATCAACAAAGGTAGAAGAATCTGGAGAACATGTGATTTTAGGTACTGGTGAATTATACCTTGACTGTGTAATGCACGATTTGCGTAAAATGTACTCAGAAATTGATATTAAAGTGGCCGATCCCGTGGTGGCATTTTGTGAAACTGTGGTCGAAACAAGTTCCCTTAAATGTTTTGCCGAAACTCCAAATAAAAAAAATAAAATCACAATGATCGCAGAGCCGCTGGAAAAAGGATTAGCTGAAGATATCGAAAATGAAGTCGTATCGATTGGATGGAATAAAAAACGAATTGGTGAATTTTTCCAAATAAACTACGATTGGGATTTGTTAGCCGCCCGATCAATTTGGGCGTTTGGTCCCGACACAACTGGACCAAATATTTTAGTGGATGATACGCTGCCATCAGAAGTCGATAAAATTTTGCTCAATTCGGTGAAAGAATCGATTGTCCAAGGATTTCAATGGGGTACGCGAGAGGGTCCATTGTGCGAAGAGCCAATTCGAAATGTTAAATTTAAAATATTAGATGCAGTCATAGCAAACGAACCGTTGCATAGAGGTGGAGGACAAGTTATTCCGACCGCACGTCGAGTAGCATATTCCGCATTTTTAATGGCAACGCCACGTCTAATGGAACCATATTTGTTTGTTGAAGTGCAAGCACCAGCCGATTGTGTATCAGCGGTATATACAGTTCTGGCAAGACGCCGAGGACATGTGACACAAGATGCGCCAGTACCAGGATCACCTCTGTACACGATAAAAGCTTTTATTCCCGCAATCGATTCGTTTGGTTTCGAAACTGATCTGCGTACACACACCCAAGGTCAAGCATTTTGTCTTTCAGTATTCCATCACTGGCAAATTGTACCCGGTGATCCGTTGGACAAAAGTATTATAATTCGGCCACTCGAATCACAACCTGCCACACATCTTGCCCGCGAATTTATGATTAAAACGCGTCGTCGAAAAGGTCTATCCGAAGATGTATCGATTAATAAATTTTTCGACGATCCTATGTTATTGGAATTAGCAAGACAAGACGTTTTATTAAATTATCCTTTATAATTTTAGCGTTTCTTAATTTTTTGCTTATATTTTATACATTAAGTAATTTTATAAATATAATATTTGATTTGTATCCACAGAATATGATAAAATTAAATTAAAGAAAAAAAACTTAAACATCGTCTTGAAATCATACACTCTTTTTTTGCGCTATCCTCTGCTGTTGATGGAGTTCTTGAATTATTTTAAAGTGTTCGAGTAAATTACTAAAATTTAAATTACTTTGATTTTCAATAGATTTTGATGAATTTCTGTAAAAATATCGAAGTGGAAATGTATCTAGTTGTCGCATATGTACACGATTCCTACTTACATTTTGGTATTTTGGCCCCAATAATTTGGTACACATTGCAGTCTATTTTTAAGCAAATTAAATGCTTCGGTCTGTGGTAAAAGCATTAAAATCCCAAACAAAGCTTGAGCTAAATGTTGTGCATCGGCATTATCATTCTTATGGGAAACTAATGTTAATCTCAGAGCTAAAATAGAAATTTGAAATATTCTTTTCAGTTATCGAGTTAAACGCAATATAAATTCAACCGTCAGACTCACAAGCAAAAATTGGTGATTCAATTAATTGGACTAGTTTATCGATTTCCGTTAAAAATTCTACAGTTACTTCTAGATCACCACTAAAAAATTAAAAATATTTGTTAAATATTATTTTAACCCGTCGAGCAATAATTCAAGCACTTACAAAATTATTACTAATTCAGAAACGTGTTGATAACATTGCGCCAGTAAACACAGCGATAATGTTGAAACAGGACAGTGAGCCCAAGATTTATATAGACATTCGAAAAATGATGCAGATTTCTAAAAAAAAATGTATAAGTAAAGTTAAGTTTTTTAAAGCATTTTAGAATCCCGTAGACACTCACTTCGTTAGAAATATTTTTCAAAGAGTTTCGTAAATCAAAAAGTTCCGATGATGTTAGTAAAATAAAATTTAACGTCCTCACCATGAGCGATGAAAATTTTAAATCAAAATGATAACCTTCGGCAATAACTTCAGCGAACGTCCTATAAATGTATTCGGCATTTAATAAAACGCACAATTGTCGGATAATGAGAGCACCACGATTTTCTAGAAATTTTTTATCTTGTCCAAATAGAAATAAAAGATTTAACAAAAAATTACGACATTGCGATTGATTAACTTTATCGGGTCTCACAATTTCGGCCAGTACGGCCAATCCTTGTAAAACAACTTCATCGGCACTATCGGATAGTACACCAAGTAGTACAGGTAATAAACTTGTTGTATAGACATCCATATCATTTGGAACTTCTATACATAAATGATGTATCCATTTTAGTGCGGCCACTTTTGTTTGAACCGCAACACTATGCGCTATATACTGTCTTAAGACACGCATCACTGAATCTAAATCCAAATTTTTTTCAGTATTATTTTTATACGCTTTCGATGAGATTAATTCTAATAAGCTTTTATTTACGGCATGGGAACATTCTTTGATTTGTGGTTTATAGTCATATTCTAAGCATGGTAGCACGGCTGTAAGTATCCCACTAGTAAATGACAACATATTAATTCCAGAAAGTTGAACAAATTCTCGTATCCACGTTATAGCCGTATACTGAATTAATTCATTATTGGACTGAGCATGAACAATTAATTTATTTATCATAGATAGCATGTCTGCGGTGCTAGGATCACTTCGAATTGCACGTAAAAATTGTAACAGCAGTGAATCACACATACGATGAATTTCCGTCATATTATCGTCGAGCATCAAAAAAAGACCATCTAAGATTTCGGGTAAATAAATAATCATATTGATTTCAGGTACAGCATTCAATACAGACACCCACGATATAATAAATTGTCGAGCAAACGAATTTTTAACGTTAATTCGTTCACGCAGCAATGGAATGAATGCGTCTAAATCGAACGAGTGTGATGATTCAGTTACAATATCTTTAAGTAATCGATCAAGTAGTTCACTTCCATTTTTAACATTTTGATCAGGATCCGGTACAAGTCGGCTAAGTGCTGAAAATATTGTTGGAAACAGTGGCATTATTGAACCTCGCGCCACTTTTATCACATTGTATAATGATTCACTGGCAAAATGACGTACTCTTAAATCAGCATCTTGTAAACAATTTAGTACAGGATTTATCAGTTCATCGATAAATTTTTCTGATTCCTTTCCCAAAGCGATACTTGTTGCTGCCAAGCTGATTAAGCCACCCTTTTTTTTATTCGGATCCGTCGACATGGCAAAATCTTCGCCCAAAACTTTTAACAATTTTTTTATTTGTCCATAGTTTTTGGAAGCTTTAAATTCGGAAACCATTCTAAATTAATAAAACACATAATTAAGATCCAAAATCAATTTGATTTGAAAAAAAACTTTGATAATTTAATCGAAGGGGTGTTAACCACGGGCTACTATGGACAATTCAACTTACTTTTCTACCTCTAAAGCGGCTGCTTTTCGTTTGTCATAGGTTTTGTCACTAAGTGCTTTTGCACAACCTTCTGTTAATGGAGAATAATTCATTGACTTAGATATGTATCTGCCTTGTTAAAAATGATTGAATTATATTGCAAAATTTCTGGAATTGTTATTTTAACAAAATAATTTATCGACTGTCAAAATTGGAACAAGCAATGGGTAGTTCAAAACCATTTCTGCCCTATGTAACAATATTTGTGTTTTATCAGCTACGCAATGGGCGTATTGTTTTGTTTACTCTTCTGAATAATGAGAATAATGAAAGCAGTATTCAGACAGAAGTATTCAGTATTCAGACAGTATTCATCGTTATTGGTTGGACACCATTAAAAAGAAATACAGGACTAAAAATTATTAAATAGTGCAAAAGCGGCAGAACTCCTGAATATATTCGTACAATAAGGAATCCTTATTAACAGTATTATAAATCGTATTCGACATAATATATTGGCACAAACCTATAACATATAATAGAAAAATCAGAAAATAGATTCATTTTTTTTTATTGTGAATCGATACATTTATAATTGTGTAAAATATCGAAACAGGCAGTAAAAAGTGTTGCGAGTTAATTAATTCGCCAATAAACACGAATATTGGCACAACATTATAACTGTTTTTAAGTGCTGTAACATGTTATTTGCCGTTACTGTAACATGTTATTTTACGTGTATATTAGTGAACTTAGCATGTTTCAGTTTCACGTGCCAGATGCAGTTAAAAACCTACCCGCATTCAATCAATGCGAAAATCTACAGCAACCTGTGCTCACAGCGTACGCGGAGTCATCTCAGCAACGATTTCAAAAGCTAGTATCTGGAATTCAACTAGGTAATCAACAGGGCAAAGTGCATCGGCAAGTTAGTGACACGACAGATGAAAAGCTGTTAAAATTTTGTTGGTTAAATCGGTTACTAATCCATGTCAAAACTATTGTGAGAAAAACCAGAGCTTGCGACAGTAGCTAATGCAGGTATAGATTCAATAAATTTGTAGTTGGATCAGTAAAATCAAGCGTCATAAGTTCTTAGATGAAGTACTTCATCGTTTTCAAACCGTCTCAGGTGAAAATCACGAAACCGTAAATTAGACGAGATAGAATGCCCTCGGATCATTCAAATACAAGCTGGTATTTGATGGAGGGTATGGAACGTTGGCGACTAAGTGCAGAAAACCGTTTTGCCAAACCAATTTTGCCCAGCCATTAAAACTGGGTGTTGATGAAGCATAGCTACCCGCCAAAGTTAGTAAAAGTTTAGCAATAAGTATGGTGTTGCCTAACAGCAAAGTTATTGATAACATCAACAATACAGAATGATCGATATCGTCAATATGTGATAATAATAGAAGTTTCGTTATCCAGTCAGCACCATCAACATTAAGCACGTGGCATTAGCAGTATTAATCAGCTTTGCGTGTACGATAAGTCGAGTTAAGTTAATTTCCTAATTGACACCGGAGCTGATGTGTCAGTGCTACCGAACATTTTTGCACCACGCTAAGCTTAGCAGACAATTTTTGTACGCTGGTTCCCTGATTTCAACTTTCGGTGAGAAGCGCCTGCAATTGAGTTTAGGATTAATTGGATAGGATTTATTATCAAATTACAATTTAATAGTAGATGTAGGTGACGTCATTTACTGCGAGTGGAGTGATCGCCAGCAAATTTACATGAGTTGATCGATACTACGCGATTTAGAGGTGAAATTGGTATGATGTCAAATACTTTGATGAAACATCAGATTGAGATAACCTATTGCCTAGTTTGAGAAACCGATACGGTTGGGGATTTATAGACCATCGAAGCACAACTCGTTGTCACCACTCCATATGAAGAAGGATGGAACATGGAGGTAATGTTTAGACTTCCGAGCTTTAAACTAGATATTAAATAGATGTTTGGTCTATTTGAGTTCATGTACATGACGTTTGGCCTATGTAATGCAGCCCGACGTATCGGAAGTCCTACGTGTTTGGTATTTGCATACATTGATGAAATTGGTCGCATGATCCGATACTGACGAACATTGTAATCATCTTTGTCAAGTATTCTAACATCTTCGACATTACAAACTATATATTAACCCGTCAAAGTGTGAGTTACGCCATAGAATTACACCAACCATTATTAGAGAAGATGGAAGTTATCCAACAATTTAAACTCCAAACGATTGCCAAAAGTTCGAATGCTGTCAATCATCAGGTGATATTACAAAAAATGATAAAAGGAAATAAGAAGAATGATATGACTTTATTATATCATCATTCACCAATGCTACATTGGCATGATTAGTTGGTGTTTTGCATCAAATTGTGAACCAACAATTAAACCAGCAACAACCTCTAGATTTTTTGAAAAAACTGAATGTGGTGCTGACAAAGTACAGCACTTACGATCGTGAATTGCTAGCGATATATCTAGGTGTGAGATATTTCTGGTATATGATTGAAGGCAGACAGCGATAGGCCAAAGCTTTTCCAAAACATCCGTCATTTAGATTTTGTGTCGTAGTTTTTTACAGATTTTCGACAAAAACCTGGATCATTAAATGTATCAGAGGAGTTTTTGTCATGATGCAACGAGCTAACCGTCTCACCAAGAATAGGTTCCGAGCAATTGGCTTTAGATCAACAAGTAAGCATGTCTCAGTTTTGAACAACGATAATTTTAGTGATTCTAGAAACAGTAAATATACTATTGAACCTGGTTTATCTACGGTCACATTTTGATTGTCTGGACAATTTTTCGAAGTTTTTTATTTGAACACGTCTTTGATATATAATGCATAAAAGAAAGCACTATACCGTTCAGGGCTTCGCTCGTATATATACTTTTATGGTTTATTGGTAAATATTGGGCTTTGAGGGTTGATTAACTGATTTTGACAGTATAATTTTCAAAATAAAAATAAAGTTGTGCAATGTCAAAGCATTTGCTTTGGAAAATATTTGGCAATTCAAAATCACGACCAAAAGTATCTGAAGTTCTTACCACATACTTAATACAATGTCATGAACCACCGTGGACATCTTATTTTATAAAAGTATAGTATATTTTAGTGTGATTCAAAAAATGTGTGTTTGTATTAAAAATTTGAATTATGTCCGTTCTTTGAGTAACATAATCATACAAATATAAACATATTTGTTATTTTAAGTATAAAGACGTTGAAAATGACCAATGGGGCAAATCACATTTTAATTGGACCCTCGAATCAGGAGCTAATTACCATATATTGAGAACTGGATGTTGGCCTTACATGAAATATCATTGTACGAAACGACCATACCAAGATTTAACATTGGAAGATAATTTCTTTAAGTTTATTAAAGTTATAAACTTAGGTAAAACTTTATTAAATTCCTCTTTTCACATTTCCTTATATATTTAATTCATTTTAGGTTTGCCACCTTTATTTTATGGCCTAGCAGCATCTCAACTAATCAAACATACTGAATATGTTAAAATGACGAATGGGATTGTACCAATTTATTTCTTGTACAAAGAAGATAAAGGTTCTGAATTTTAAGGCTAAAGTATGTGATAAAAAACGCGTGTTGACTGAATCAATAATATATTAGAGAATTTATATTTTAAATGCGATTTATATAATTGTTTGTCTTCCTGGAAATAAACTTGGGAACCAATATGTGGTTTCATCACTTTGTTTATCGATCCAAGCTAATCCTTCACTGACCAATTTTTCTACTGCTTGCTTCGACCTAAATTCAGTCCAATTTAGTTCTTTAATTAATATCGATATCGAAACATAACCTTCAGATTGATTGGCCGCAACACCAAGTACAGAAGTTTCTTGTAAACTTAATTCTCTAGGAATTGATTGAATCATAAAACGCCCTTTTCCAACCGGTAACACAGTAAATCCTTCACCAAAAATTTTTAATTTCTTTGCCGCAATTAGAATATCTTCATTCGTAATATCCTGATGTATCGATTTCTTGCCCCTTGCTTTAATCAGCCGTTCTCGAAGTTCTTCTAAATCAATTAGTCCACCTGTATTTGGGTTGGTCGCTAAACATGTTTCAACAACTTGAACTGAAAGCTCATAATAAAAGTCGCCCATTCCCAATACACTCCAGAAGCCTTTACTCGATGATAACGGGTCTACACCAATGGCTGCACACATTTCTTGAAATTGTCGACGAAATTGAGGATTTTTTTTTATTTCGTTTCGATGTTTTAAGGCAAATTCTTCAAGATTTTGCCGTAAAATATCCATTTGTTTTATCATTTGTTCCAATTGGTTTTCTTGCATTTCAATTCCTTTGCCCTTGTATTTTTCGGCTTCTAGTTTTTGTTTTTGTATAGCCCCAATTCCAGGACGACGTCTCATTTTTATTAAGATTTTGTAGGAAATTCGTACAAAACAGAAATTTTTGATTGAGAAATGACAAGTTGAAATAAATAAAATATTGACAACAGCTGACATTTGCCCCATGAAGCAATTTATGATTTTAATTAACAGTGTAATAAAGTTTTTCCAGTCGACCATCGTATGTATAATTGTGAAATTGTGTCTCGACTAAATGGTTGAATGGGACACTCAAGAAAATTTATTGTGCAAGGTTTAAATAAAACCTAGAAATAAAAACCAATACATTTTTAATTGTTTAATTTATGATAGCCATTTATTAATCAGCCATTGAATTTAATTTAATTTTCCTATTTATTAACTAAATTTTTCATATAAAATATTTTGTCCTGAAATAAAAAGCGGGAAAAATGTTCATCAGTTTTGAGCAATTAAATTAGCAAGTATTAGAACCATAAAATGCTTACCAGTTTTTGCGACTGTCCATTGGTTAGCATTTGGTACGGAGGTTAGTTGTTGACCTTGTTCCGCGACAAGTGTAGACATCATTTTAATTTTGACTGTAAATTGAAGAAAAACTAACGACATAATTATACGTTTTTTAAACAATTGCGTCTCAAAAATAATAGCCGTTTTTGATTTGACATAATGTGAAGTAAACCAATAAAAATTATCAAAAGAAAATTTAAAAATGTATACACACGTGGTTTGGTCATAATCAGAGTTCTTAAAGTTGAAAGTTAGTTCTTAAAGTTCGCGATAAAGTTCCTAAATGTATAAAATAAGTATTTCATATGAAAACGTTCAGTTAGGTAGTCTAATAAAATAAAGTGTCATTTACTTTTGGATTAAACTGTGATCTATACAAAACTAATACAGAGCGAAAGTCGAAAGAAATTGTCCTAAGATGTTGAACGATCAATCTCAATAACTTTGAAAGATAAAAATGGAATAATAAATATATCAAAGGAAACGGTGTGTTCCGGTTCCCACTAATTTTCAACAATGCATTTAATTATTTTCATAATAATTGCAGGCGGTTGCGCAAACTAGGATTTAAATCCGAAATTACTTGATTCATCCTTTTAACCAATAAAATCACTTAAATATTGTGTTCAAATGGACATTGCCTTTGCTTAGAGCTCCTCGCGAGTTCAGACTTGACTTGAGGATGTATATTATTGAATTTAAAATATGTTGGAAATATGTTTAAAATGTGCACAAGCGGTTACATAATATGTGTTGTTGTAGTGAGTGATTATATAAGTGCAGTATGTGTAGTGAAATATGTGAAAAATAACAAAAAGACGATATAAAATTAACAATTAACCACATTTATTGTAAAGACAACGGGTAAGTGAATATACAAAGCTATAACTAATTCTTCTCATTTCACTCCTTTTTAGGAGGGTTCTTAAGTTAAGCTCTCGTTTCTTTGTATCAAATTTTAGTAATAAAATATAAATTCTTATAATAGTTGTGAATGATTCAAGTTTTAGTTGTGGATTCAATTCAATCACAAAATCATTGTTATACGAGTATTATTTTATTCCAAAGCTGATTCTTACTGTTTTTAGTCGACTTCAGTTTTTTACTGGATTTCGCCAATCTAGAGAGTTTTACCGCAATAGTTTGGAACACATTCTGAAGTGTTTTCCATAAGTTCAATTTACGGCCTTTTAACCATAATGCCTCTTGTGTTGCTGAAGTTATAGATATGTTTTCCGCCTCGGTCGTGGATAACTTGTTATCTGATCAAAATTGCTTGCCCAATTTGCATCACAGTAACCAACCAAATTTTGATTGTTAAACTTAAGTTTTGCATTCGACGTATCTTTAAAGTATCTCATAATCTGCATCACCATACTCCAGTGTGCTTTAACTGGATTGTTTTTAAAATAACTTATAATGTTCACTGCAACACTTATATCTGATCTGGATATATCTGATGCAAACAAAATACTTCCTACGGCGTGTTACACTTTGCATCTCATTGCAGTCAGAACTATATCTGACGACAGGTGAATATGTTTCCTTGCAGTCTATTCCCTTTTTCCGAGTACAACCTTTAATGATCAATTTAGCTTTGTGTTGCACATCTTTACCACTAACATCTAGCTTTGGTTTAAAAACGTACTTGCAGTCATTGGTTTCTTATTCGGTGGTAAATCAACTGGTCTCTACGTCTTATTTTCGAATAATGAGCTATACTCACTTTTCATAACATTTTTTCAACAATTGCCATCTGCTATGCTGAGAGCTTCTTCAGTCAGTGTACTTGGGAATAGCTCCTTTTTTATCATCGCGTAATTCTTTTCTGCTGCGGACAAAGTACGAGACGCATAAGCAACTATTTGATTTTCCTATAAAACAGCTACACCCAATCCAGTACTGCTCGAATCACACTCAATTGTCAATTGTTTACCAATCTCAAAATATTTTAATAATTTGATATCGCTAATTAGAAATTTCAAATTCTCTGTCTTCGTCATTTGACCATAACCAAGTTGACTTACCTAACGTTATCTTGCGAAGAAGAGCACTTTCTGTACTAAGATTTGGTATGTATCGGCCCAAATAATTTAGCATACCTAAAAATCGGAGTAAATCGCCTTTATCTTTTGACGATGGCACATGTTTAATAGTCGTGACTTTTGACTCGTCCACTTTAAGACCTTCACTTGACAAAATGTGTCCAAAGAATTTTACTTCCGATCGACAAAGATTTAATTTACTTTTATTTAGTTTACAATTATTTTCGCGTAAACGTACTAATATTTTCTCCAAATTTGCATTATGGTCCACGAATGCTTCTTCCACAGTTTCCTCTTTTCCATAAATTAGTATATCATCTGCCAAAATTTCAACACCTGGCAGATCATGAACGACCGTGTACATCTTCATTTGGAAAAGCTCTGGTGCTGACAAAATTTCAAAAGGACAACGCAGCCAACGGTAAAGGCAAAATGGAGTCCAAAAAGTAGTTAGTTTGCTACTTTCTTCCGTCAACTTCGTTTGCCAGAATCCCTTTTTGGTATCCATATAGTACTAAAAACGTTCGCTTTACCGAGTTCCGGTAAAATTTCGTCTATTGTTGTTGTTTGACAATGTGGTCTCTTGATGGCCACATTCAAAGGAATTGGGTCTAAAACAATCTCGATCTCCACATCTCCCGGCAAGAGTCCATAACCAACAAATACATCGTTATATTTTTGAATTATTCGATTTGCTTCATTTACCGCACTAACATCTGAATAACTAGGCTTCGAGATCTTGTTATTGACGCAATGCTCAGAACGCCGTACATTCTTGCTGTATTCTATAAGTCCAATAGCGGTAAAAGCACTTTTGGATAATACTGCAAAATGATCATTATCAACTACTTGAAATATTATATTATATTTTTTTGCTTCCATAATGACACGGAAGTTTTACTTGTCCCGGAACTCTAATATTATGTCCAGTATATGACTAATATTATGCCCAGTATATGACACTTAATGTCAGTTTAGAGTCGTTGAAAGAAATATTACCGTTAGTTAACTTTGAATACTGCTGTGAATCCGATCAGACAAGTTTGAGTGCCTGAATCTAGATCAAACACAACGTTTTGCCAATCATTATTAAATTTTAGCCTCAACTGTACACGACTAATGGTTTTACTCGAATCAATTACTTTTCCGATTGTCAATGATGTATCACTTTCACTGTCTGTCTTAATTTTTACTTCTTTTACTAGTGCCTTGTCATCATTCTTTTTAAAATTCTTCTGTTTACATACTACTTCGAAGTGATTAAAACCATCGCAAAACTTACATTTTTTACCATACGCAGGACAATTGATTTTCTTAAAAACATGTTTGGACTCACAAAACTTACAGGTCATTGAACTGTTTTCTATCTTTTTCTTATTTCTCGATTTCGATTTTTATTTTCGAACACTTTATTTACATTGTGACTTACACCAACAAGCGATTTAATCTTCCGTAACTTCACTGACTTTACACCCGTTACGTTTTCATTAAGGTTATGTTTTCATTATATTTGCATACGTCAATAATTTCCCGGAGACAAATACGCATCAAAAGATTTATGCTCGTATTGTGAACACGTATGAAACATGTATCGGTCTTACAGGACGTTTCGGTTTGACATCAGACGATTACAAATTAGTTCAATAACATTTTCAGCAGTGCCCTTCTCTGCCTTAGTCAAAGAAAAATGTGAAAACTTAATTTTCGCATCATCCCCGATTGACAATAACAGCAAATTAATTTTTTTCTGTTTTTCAGTAGCAGGCCATTTGTCAACACCTGATGCCACAACATACTCAACGTTCCAATTTCTCTTGAAGAGTTCGAAATTTTCCTCAATATTACCATTTATATCCAATGGTTTCGGAAATGGAACATGAGATGTTACAACGTCAATTTCATTTTCTTATAAAAATCACCACGAAGCGATTTCAGCTCATCGTTGACTAATTTCATATTTTTATTGATGTTATTGCACGTAGCTGTGAAAAGTTTTATTGTCTCAGCCAACTCACTCATTTTTTTTTTATATTTATTAGTATTTTCACCAGATTTTTTTGATTTTTTTATGTAGGAACCGCGTGCGATTTTTTCTTAACATCACTTATGTTAATTGTTGAATAAAATAATATGTTCACGTTTCAATATGTTTTCTTTATTGAAACTATTTTACCCCACATCTGCCACCATGTTGTGGATGTTTTATCCACAAAATAAAATAATTATTATTATCAAATAATTAACTTAAAGTTTTTATAAACATGAGGTTTTTATTACATATGTCTTGTTTAGTTTCCCTACAAACACTCATCTCCCTTCCCTACTTGTCGATCATAGATATAATACATAAACATGGAAGTGCTAAGTCCATAGACATATAACAAAAGTTAACCTCAATTGATTATATTTCATTTGGCTGGATTCGCCATCTCTTTGCCCAGTTTTTCAGTATGTTAGAAGCCTTTTCCAGCTTCTTCTACATAGTTATACAAATTAGTAAGACTGCAGACTGCAGTGTCATCAGTAAATGTTGCTGTAGGCGTTCGCACTATATTTGACAAATTTATTCTATAGGGGAAAACCATAGATTAAGATATAATAAAGATGGCGCATACAGGCAATACAAATTTATATCTATAAATAATAATAGAGAAAGTAAAAATAAAAAGAAGAAACATTTTTCTTGGTTACTGTATAATGAAGGGTTGTAAAATATGCATTCGACAATAGAAGAATAAAAAATAAAATCAAGTAGCCTTTCTATACTATGAAATCTTTCTTTGTAGTTGAAAAATATATATTGCCAAAAAATACTTTTAAATTTTTATTCAAAATAGTGATACCCGTTAGCATATTATAGAGGTATCCGTTTCTTACTTTTATTTTTTGTTCTATTTGCAACATCTTTTTATATCTTAATCTATGGATATATAGAATTGGACAGTAACTTACGAATATTTTTCGAACGAAAAAGACCCTAACTTTCGAACGAATAAGACCTCTTTGTTATCACTTCTGTCACTTTCCATTGGTTTGAAACATAGCTAAGTTTGAATGTACACGCTAAAAAAAATGTGATTACTTTGCTCGCAAATTGCTAAGTAAAGTAAAAATTATTAACACAACATAATTTTCTATAAAATTAACTTATTCATGGAAAGTCATATTAACACATGCATTGTCAATTGAACAAAAAGGGAAAAGTAAAATATTAAACTTTAAAATTAGTCAAGTTAGCTTTGAGACATGATTATATTACATATCTAAAACTAGAATTTAGCTTTCGTATATTAAATTAACTAAGCAAAATAGTTAAACATTTCTCATATTAATTAGTAGGCCAGAATTTGTAAAGTTAACGCAATGCTCTTTCAAGTTAACTAATAAATGCTAAGTAAAAATAAGATAATACGCTTTGTAAATTTAACACAACTAGACAAGTACTATTTTACAATGTTTTCCCCGTACAATGACATTTTTTCTTGAAAGATAATCGGTAAAAACCGAATATTGTGTTACATTTCTTAAACTAAACTTTACATATCGTATGCTAAATTAAGTTAGCAAATACCTTTTAATTGCACAAATCGAAATAAGTAAATTAAAAATAGTTATCTTATGCGTTTAAATTCTTAAGTCAAATTTACACAGGTAAATTAAAAAGCTTCTTATAATAGTTTTTGGTAAAATGTTTAATAGATTATGATAAAATGTTATTTACTATGTAATTATGAGTGAAGGATTAATAATATATTCTCATCTGTAATTAAAGGGTAGGATACAATTTAACTGTAATATAACTTTATGATTTAGTATTAGACTTGTGAAACTGTATACTGTTAACAAATTAAAAAAGCCAAATAACTCAAAAGCGTCACCAGTTTATAAATTCGTTTATTTAAGATACAAAAAAAAAATTAGAAAGATCTACTTATAATAGTAGCTTAATAATAAATAAAATGATTATAAAAATCAAACCAGAATGAATATATGTTAAAAACGAAGCATTTATTTAATAGATAAAAATTAATAATGGTTGAATGAATTTTTTTTATGACGTTATGTATTTAGATTCGGTGAATAAATAAAATACAAATATCTTATATTTATTCAATAGCTTATTTCGGTTAAATGGAGTAAAACATCAAAATATCGAACTGGTGAAATTTAAAAAAATGATGACAAAAATTTGTAAGCTTTATTTGAAGATTGGCCGCTTTATAATAGGCTTTTATACATAGACTTTAAAAATATGTATCCAAATAGTCGAACCATATAATCTAAGTAAGACAGTTTTCTTCGGAAGATGGAAGATATATTTAAATATAATATAAGGCATGAGGAATATAAAAACTATTTTATAGACATCACCAAACGGTCGAATTTAATACAGGTTAGAAAATTTCAATATTCTGTAATAACACAAAAACGTTAAATTATTTAAATATATAATGTACTTTATTTATTATATAACAAATTAATAGTTATTTTAATTATATATTTACAGATTCATACAACATGGAGATGTTGGGTTTGATAAGTGCCATTCTACCACCATCAATTAGTAACATTTCTGTTGATAAAAAAAAGAACTAGTTAAATACTCAATAAAAGACAGTCATAAATGGTTTTTGACTAAAGTAGATTCAATAAATAATATGACGGTAGAAATCGACGAACTCCAAAAAAATTGTCTAAAAGAGAAAAAATCACTTCAACCAATTTTATTTGTTATTGGGCCTAAAACTGCGAAGCCCCAATTTATGATTCTCTTAGATGGATACCGGTATATATGTGGTAGCTTTTTGGAAGCTTTAGATGTTCTTTTTAAAATGTACCAAATTTTTAAATTAGAATACCCGAAGCCCTGCTCCAATGTTTGGATATTCATTCAAAATTATTTTTTTGAAATTAAGACTATTTATGATAAACAAGTACCATCCGTTGTAACATTAATAACTGATTTAGAAAATAGCATAGATAATTAAAAACATTTATTTAATTTCTTTACATTTTATATTTGAGTATTGTATATAAGTTAGTTTAATTTTAAACTGAAAATTTAATTTAATTTTTTTATTTAAATTTTTACATGTATATAAAATATATAGTATATAGTATACTATATAATAGTTATTTAAAATATTATAAAATGATATCTAAACTTATGAATTTAAACTTATGTACAAGTGCATACACTTGATTGGTCTTTTTATTTAATTAAATGTATTAAAATTAAAAATAGTAAACAAATATTTATTTAAATTTATTAAATATGAAATGAGTTTTAAGAAATTTATTGAGTTACATAAGAAACATGTATAAATAAAACAATAAATAAATGTATCTGATAGAGTTTCAAAATACAAAGTCAAAGTGTTTTTGTTTATTTATTTGTATATACCTTTGAAGAATATTATATATATATATATATATATATATATATATATATATATATATATATATATTTACTTAATTTTACTATTGGTCAATTTGTTGATTCAACTATACATTTAGTTACTTATACTAAAAGGACTAGTGTTCATCTTACTAAAATGCTGAGCTATTTCCACTTTGAAGTATAGTTAATTCTACTGTAAAACATAATGCTAATTTTACAAATAATGTTTATACAAATTAACTAAAAATATAGTTAATTCTACTAAATTGCTTTGTTAGTTTTTACTTTGCGCTTTTTATTTTCTGCTTTCAAATTAGTTTAATTTACTATTTACTCATGTTAATTTTATCAATTATTTATAATTTAATTTTACTTAGCTGCTTGGTAATTTCACATTGCAAAAATTCTTATATTTACAAAACGCATAGTAAGCTGAGTTTTTACTATATTTTTTGTTAATTTTAGAAAGCTTTTCAGTTAATAACAACGCCTTTTTTCGTTCTGTAATTATTTGAACTAAATTTCATAATCCTGTTTTGGGGAGTGCTTTAACTATTTGTCCTGTAATTAGAACATATATAGGAGATTTTTGTGAGCTTAAGTTATTATTGATTTCAAATATAACTCTTTTATATAGATATAGCTCTTATGCTTTGACTAGCTTTTTTGTTAACTATAGCTTTATGTTTTCATGTGTAGATTGTCTAGAGAGAGGGCGGAACGTGCCTTCTATATATGATGCAAACAAATCAGCTTTGCGCTTATAGTCCAGTTTCATCATCACAATTTATTGCAAGTACTTACCTTTTAGGTGTTTTGGTGCTTCCCAGAGGGAATAGCCTATGTCATTTTGACCAGTAAGGTAATTACAAGTTTTATTAGTTTATTACTTAGATAGTTGAGTATTGTTTTACTTTGTATAGAGCCAATTTCTTTGACCATTTGTGTCTAACAAATTTTCTAATTTCTAAAAAGTAGCCCACGCTGCTTGTTGTGTAGTCCTCCAACTGTGCCGAGTTTTTGCTGGCCCTTGAAGATTGACGTTGTGGCAACCGGCAACGCCGATTTGATTAATAAGTTCGCGTTTTTATTCATATATTGAACTACCAATAATTACAGATTACCACAATTGGTGTACCGGACGTGTATTTTCAAGTGAAAATATTAAGTTAATTATTAAATTATTGTTGTCAGTAGATTCGACATTGCACGATAATTTTTTTCGTAATAAAAAGTGGCTAGTTTGTAGTGCGACCACGCGGTCAGTGAATCGATCTAATTCAATCTGATTCTTAGTGAGAAACATTATTTCTATTTTTATTCGGGAAATTAATCCCACAGTAACGAAATAGATTACTGTAAAAATGCATGGTAGTGAAATCAAGTGAAAACAGTTTTTCAAGTAAGAACTGTTATACAAGTAAAAACCGCCCGTCTCAGTTATCAACCGATATTTTATCTTTGCACAAACCGCATTGCTACGAATTACGTTTTATACACAAAATCAATTTGAACCGTTATGATATGGCTGGAGACGATGAACCACAGGGTGACAATAAAGCCAGTGCACAACCACTAGTAAATGGCGAGATAGCACGCGTGTCTATTAAAGTACTACCATTTTGGGTGGAGTGCCCTGAAATTTGGTTCGCCCAAGTAGAGGCACAATTCGAAACATGTAAAGTTACGGGCGATAATACGAAATTCAACATAATTTTGGGTGGAATCGAAAGTCATGTACTAGTGCAGGTATCGGAAGCAGTTTTAAATCCATCGGTCGTGGAAAAATACGAAAATTTTAAAAGATATGTGTTGGAAGTATTTGGTGTCTCCGAGCAACGGAAAATGAGACAGCTATTATTAGGTGCTGAACTGGGTAATCGGAAACCTTCACATCTGTTGAACGAGTTAACGAAGCTAGGTGGCGCAAAGATTGGGGAAGATTTTCTTCGAACCATCTGGTGAAACGACTTCCACAACAGGTTCGGGCTATTTTGTCAACCAGTGAGGTACCATTTAAGACTATGGCAACATTGGCAGACCGTATCATGAACGCAACTGGTTCCTCGACAGTTTCAATAATAAACGAAGATGCACCGACGCCAAAAGCTACAACAGATCAAGTAGAAAAGTTGACACAGATACATACCATCTGGACTGGAAAACCGAATCGAGAAGATAGATTTACACTACCGGCAATCCCGAGACAGATCACGCGGTGATTCGTCAACGTCGAAATCCTTGTTCCAAAAGACAGGCATCTCAAGCAACCGCTCCAAAAAACCAATACGCCAGTCGCCTATAGCAGGCGACGCGGGTTACACAATAGCGTGACTGGTGGCTGTTGATAACCTAACAAAATCAAAGTTTTTAGTGGGCACAGGCGCTGACGTTTCAGTGTTTCCACCTACGATCAGTGAACGTCATAAACCACCAGCAGCAACAAAACTATTTGTGGCTAACGGCACGAAAATTAAAACATATGGCACTAAGCGACTAACACTTTCATTGGGTTGGCGAAGGAATTTCACGTGGGACTTTATAGCAGACGTTAGTTCATCGATCATCGGAGCCGATTTTTTGCTTCGAACTTTTAGTGGGCATTAAGAATGGACGGTTGATCGACAATCTCATGGAATTGTCAGTCAAGACAATACAATGAACAACCAGTCAGCAAACTTTGAAAACTTTCGATATTAATTTAGAGTTTGCAGATTTATTGCGCGAATTCCATGACGTAACCATTTTCACGAATTCTAAAAAATGCAAAATTTGTACAATGACTCACCACATCACTACAACAGGTCAGCCGGTCAGCGCTAAAGCACGAAAATTGTCATCCGAAAAACTTAAAGCAGCTCAAGACGAGTTTCAATTTCTAATGAATCAGGGGATAATCCGTCCTTCCAAAAGTAATTGGTCTAGCCCTCTACACTTGGTGCTCAAAAAGAATGGTGAATTCAGGGTTTGCGGAGATTACAGGGCGTTGAACTCGAGAATGATACGAGATAACTATCCTATAAGTTTCCTACAGGACTTTACGCATTTCCTCGATACAACAGAAATTTTCACCGTGCTGGACTTACAACGTACAACAAATTCCAATCGAGGCTTGTGACATCTCCAATACAGCCGTAATCACACCCTTCGGATTATACGAGTATAATTACATGACTTTTAGGTTTATGTAACGTGGGTCAGACGATGCAAAGGTTCATGCACGAGGTTTTGCGGAGGCTGAGATTGTTTTTTTCATATTTGGACGATATTTTCATCGCTTCAAAGACGCTACAGGAACATAGAAGTCACGTCAGGATGGTGCTTCAACGATTGTCAAAATATGGGTTATGTATAAATATTGCGAAGTGTCAATGGGGTAAATCTGAGGTTCAGTTCCTGGGACATCTGGTGACACCTAACGGCATCAAGCTATTACCAGAGAAAGCATAAGCCATTGACAACTTCACAAGGCCGAAGGCAGCTCAACAGCTCAAAAGATTTTTGGCAATGATAAATTTCTATCGGAGATTTATACCACACGCCGTCAAGATTCAAATGACGCTCCAAAAGCAGATAGTAGGCAACAAGAAGAACGACAAGACTGAAATTATATGGTCAGATGAAAACGTCAAATGATCCGACATATGGACAATATTGGGCAGTTCACAACCAAAATTCTGCACGTGGCTGGCAGAGACAATACAGTAGCGAATCTACTGTCTAGAATTGAAGTAATCGATAGTAACGATATTTTGAATTTCGACGAGATGGCAAAGTAACAAAAAGACGAACCCCAGTTAAAAACTTTACTGTAATAATTCAAATTGTGTTCTAAAACCTAACAGTTAATCAGGTCATTTGTACCCAAGAGGTTTAGAAACCTGGTGTTTACTAAGCTTTATGGTTTGGCACATGCAGGAGTCAGAGCAACGAGCAAATTGTTACGGTAGAAGTTCTTTTAGCCGTCGATGAACAAAGATTGCAGCAGCTTTGTACGAACTTGTTTATCTACGATCTAAACTACATCGACACAATAAAGCGCCAGTTTCTGATTTAATCGTACCGGATAGCAGGTTTCAACACATTAATATGGATATCGTGGTCGTACCAATCAGTGGAGGCAAATGTTACATTAAAACATGTATCTACCGATTCACGCGGTGGCCAGAGGCATATCCGATTATCGACATGAAGGCTGAGACGATTGCACGAGAATTTGTGGCAAATTAGGTATCACGTTTTGGAACTCTTTCGCGAATCACCACAGATTTAGGCTGACAATTCGAATCCGACATCTTCAGAGAGTTAACAAGTCGTTTAGGTATTAATCACCTTAAGACGACATCGTACCATCCTCAGTCGAACGGGATGTGGCATAGGAATCTCAAGGCATTAATGAAAAGCTACCAAACAAACGACTGGATCGACGTGCTACCTACAATCTTGCTGGGGCTACGGTCAACTTTCAAAGAAGAAATCAAGGCGACACCAGCAGAGTTGGTATATGGTATGTCATTAAGGTTACCCGGCGAGTTTTTTTACGAAATTCAAGAGTCAGAGAACGAGGATGAATTCCTAAAAAATCTGAGAAGAACGATGAACAATGTTAGGCCTAGATCTGCAAGTCATCATGATCGATCGAGGTTTTTTGTCCAGAAGCAGCTGGCGGATTGCGCCCACGTTTTTGTGCGTAACGACATGGTAAAGGCCAATCGCTGAGTGACTTCGTATGGACCACCTTACGATGGTCCATACGAAGTCACTCAGCGATTTGAGAAATACTTCAAAGTCAAAATAAATAACCAGATAAGAAAAATTTCCGTTGATCGACTGAAAGCAGCATTTCTGCCCATAGACGAACAGAATATCGAAGTTCCGGTAAAGAAGCAGCAAAACGATGAACAACCTGCCGAAACTGCCACTACCACGAGAACTGGACGACGTGTTCAGATTCCTTCTAGATATCGATGAACACTAGCGGGGGAGTAATGTGGCAACCGGCCACACCGATTTGATTAATAAGTACGCGTTTTTATTCATATATCGAACTACCAAAAATTACAGATTACCACAACGTTCTTTTTTTATTTTTTTCCTTTATCTCCAATTTAGGAGCATAGGGCGTCTACTATTCTGAACCATCTTACTCTATTTGGAGCTATTGCTTTTATTTCCGCCCATGATTTTCCCAGGTGTTTTGCCTCTGCTAGCATCGTTCTCTTCTATGTCATTGCTGGCCTTCCAACTTTTCTTTTTCCTTGTGGATTCTAATGATATCTTTGTTATATCACTTGATGCCTTCCTCAGTGTGTGGCCAATCCATCTCCATTTTCGTCGCTTTATTTCGGTCTCAATGTCTGACTGACATGTTGCTCTGTGCAGATTGATGTTACTAATTGTGTTAGGCCAGAAGCACTTAAGTATTCGTCGAAGGCATTTCTTTACGAATACCTGTAGCTTCTGTATGATTTTTCCTGTATGCTTCCATGTCTCACACCCATACAGTAGTACCGATTTCACACATGAGTTGAACATTCGTATCTTGGTCTTGCGCGACAGGTCAGAAGTATTCCAGGCTTTGTGTAACATGTTGAATGTATGTCTGGCTTTATTTATACGTTTGTGTATGTCTTCTTCTGTTCCATCTGTTTTCGTTACTGTGCAACCAAGGTATATGAATTCATTTACATCTTCAATTTGTATATTGTTGATGTACATCGGTGTGGTTATATTTGTGTTGAGTCTCATCGTCTTGGTTTTCTTGATATTAATCTTGAGACCAACTTCATTAGCTCTGATCTGATAGCTGTTGCACTTTCTGCTGCATGTCGGTGTGTTTGTGTGTGAGCAAGCATATGTCGTCTGCATAGTCCAAATCATTGAGTTTACTAGTTAACCCCCATTGAATTGCATTAGGGGACTTGTTATCTAGTTTGCGCATTACACTGTCTAATACGATTAGGAACAGCATTGGTGAGAGTACGCAACCTTGCCTTACTCCTCGAGTGTTGTAGTATGTTTCACTTTGTTTGCCAATATTGAATTCGCTTCCCAGCATCCCGATTCATTTCTTGTATGAGCTCAATTAATTTCTTTGGGATGCCGATTTCACAAAGTGACTGCCATATTGCGTTCCTGTTTATCGTATCGAATGCGCGTTCGAAATCGACGAAGAGCATATACAATGGTGAATTCCATTCATTTGATTGCTCAGTGATGATACGGATCAATGTGATCAGTGCAACTTCTTCCTGGTCTAAATCCAGCTTGTTCGTTTCTTAATTTTGCATTGATCGTAGGTGAGATTCTGTCAATGATGATCATTGCGAGTACCTTTATTGTTGTGTTGAGGAGGGAGATACCTCGCCAGTTCCTACATTCTCTTAGGTAACCTTTCTTGGGTATTGTAATTATCACGCCTTCTTTCCATTTCAGTGGAATTCTCCCAGAATTCCAGACTTCTTGGATTATTGGTGTTAATATGCTTGCAGTTGTAGATGAATCTCCTTTGAATATTTCGGCGGTTATATTGTCTGTTCCAGCGGCCTTATTGTTCTTCAGTCTATTAATGACATCTTTAACTTCCCGTTCCGTTGGTGGATGGGTGTTGCTAGTTTCGGTATTGATGTCAATTGATGACGAGATTTTCGGGGTCGGTGACGACTTCTTCTTCGAAATATTCCTTCCATCTCTTTAAGTGTGCTTCATCTGTTGTTAGCACTTGACCATTAGCGTCCCTTATAGGTGGTATATTTGTAATTTTACCAGTGACCTTTCTTACACACTGGTGTAGTGCTCGCATATTGCTGGATTGCTACTGCCTCTTCAGCAGCTTTGATAATGCTTTCTGTATATTTTCTTCGATCATTCCTTGCCATCTTTTTTACTTGACGCGCTGTTTCTTCGTATCTACGTTTCACTTCTTCAGTGTTATGTTGGCACATTTGCAACTTAAATTGACGGCGTTCGTCAACTTTCTGCCATATATCATCACTGATCCAAGGTTTCCGATTGTATTCTCTGTAGCCAAGTACGTCCGTGGCAGTCTTGATGTAGGCTTCTTCTGCTTGGTTCCATCTTTCTTCTATACGGGTGGCTTCAGACTGGATATTGAGTTGGAGCGTTTCATTGAAAGTGTTTCTTATTTCAGTGTCTTTCAATCTATTTGTGTTAAATTTCCTCCTATTTGTCTTCGAATGTTTCACAGCTGCTGGCTTGATCTTGAATTGTGATATTACCAGTTCATGATCGATCATTACAGTACTTATTGATCATTACGTGATCTATCTGATTTTTAGTTCTGCCATCCGGTGATGTCCATGTGTATTTATGTATATTTTTGTGTGCAAACCTACTGCCGCCTATGAACAATTCATTTGTGCTACAGAAGTCAACAAGTCTTTCTCCATTGTTATTGCGCACAGAGTCCAATGCATTTCTGCCCATGATAGTGGTTAGGTTGATGTTGTCTGTACCAATTTTTGCATTGAAATCTTCTTGTATGATTTTGACGTCATTTCTGTGCGTTCTTGCTTGTTACTGCTCGTAGAACTCATCTTTTCTTGTATCTTTTGCATCTTCTGTTGGGGCATAGCACTGAATGATAGTTGTGTTTCTTATTTTTGAATGGAACCTTGCCACTATAATTCTGCTGTTAACTGGTTGCCATTCCATCAATGCTTTCTTTACTTTATTTGTTGTTAATATGCCCGCGCCTTGTTCATGTGTGTCGTCTCTACCAGAGAATATCATATAATTTCTCTTTCTATCTATCATCTGCCTCCTCTACTCACCCCCATCACAACGATATTACTGACTGGTTTTCAGAAAATTCCCAATTAATCTTATTGTTTGTTATTTTGGCTTTAGATATATGCACTCGATTGAGAACCCGTGTGTTATATCAAAACTGGAATTAGAAATATTATAATAATTGTAAAACTTAAACCTTTTGGGGCTCGTCGTTGCCTTTATACAAGAATCCTTATTGGTATATAAAAATGAAATATAATCTAATTAATTATTAAACATACTTAAACATTTATTATTGTCTATTTTTTTTTTTTTATTAATTTATACCTTTTTACATATTTTTTCCGCCTATTTTGTTGTTTGCAATAATTTTTAAATAAATTTACAATTTTAAAAATATGTGTAAAAATATAACGATTACCGAAACTACTTCACTGTAATCGTGCAGTGCTACTTATGTTTTAGATGAGCGTACAATTGTTAATACTCGTATGCGTATCATATGTGCTCAGGTGAGGTTATGATTTTCATTTCGGCCTAATTTTAATTAAAATTTAGGTTCTAATAAAATCACCTACATAAAATAATGGTGTTCCACTTGTTTAGTTAGACTTTCGAAAACAATATATTACATTATTTCTCTTATACATACTTACAATTCATTAAACATCAACTTACTGTTTTCTTGTGTATTATTTTGTTTCTAAAATAAAAATGGCAATGACGAAAACCAATTCCATAAACTTTCATTAAAATAAATACTGTTGCTAGAGCTAGTAAATAATTAAAAAAATCATACATAATGGAAAAATACTGACAAAATTAAAACAAATTTAATATTATTGATAATATTTTTTTAAAAATTATATAAATAACAAAACTATTGCAGATTTTTTTATTAGATACTTAGCTTAAGTAAATATGTATTAAAAAAAAAGAAGATTGTTGTTAAAATTTATAACAATATATTAGGCACCATCTATAAAATTTTTATTTTTTTTGTTTTCGTCTTCGATTTTTTTTTTTTTTATAATATAATATTTATATAAAATTGGCGGTTTACGTTGATGTCGTTAAATCAGTAGGACGAAAGTTTAGTTCGCTAAGAAAATGTTTGACTTGTTCGTATGTCGAAAAACTAATACCAACTGCAATTGGTCCTTTTATCCAATTCATACTTAATCCTTTGAAGAAACCCCTTCGAATACCTTCCTCTCTGATAAATGAAAAAAAAAATAAGAATTATTGTGAATAGTATAAATTAATAGTTCGCGATAATAATTCAGAGTTACCTATAAATTTTAACTAAAAACTGCCATATTGTTAAATGTTGATCTGTACAATTTTGTTTAACACCTAATGTTTGCATGCGTCGACGAACTATGTCTAAAGGATAACTTGATGTTTGACCTACTGCTCCCGCTATAGCCCCAAACGCTAGCGCAACAATTTGGCTGGGAATTTTGTCATCTGATATTTCTAAATAGATAAATTAAAAATATATAATTTATTAATTTTATATATACAGTAATGAGGTGTAATGACACTTTACAGATGAAATTTTGGATTTTTTAAATTTATTTTTCATCAAACCGATTCAGAGATAACTTAATGAATGGCTTACTCAAATTATATTCAAATTATAGTCTCAGAAGAGTACTGAGTTCATTGATTTGTTAATATTAGCTATTATGTTGAAAAATAAAACAATGAAGCACTGGAAAATATAGGGCACGAGCATAAAAGCCGAAATATTTTTATAAATTTGTACAGTCTAGTGATTGAAGGTCCTTTAAATTTATAAAGTATGCGAGAATAACTCAATTACATTTCGAGATATCACCTGTAAAGTGTTCTACAGATCATACTGTATATAAATGTTTAAAATATTTACAGATTAAAGTACATACCAATATAATTTTTTTTTAATGTTTCATATGTAAAAAACGACATTCCTGCGTAAGGTACAACACCTAGAACTGTTGCCCAATATCCACGAAAAAATGTTTTTGGTCCTTCATCTTTCCATATTCGGAAAAATACTTCTCTTAATGTTCTGTAAAAAAAATAATATTAACTAAAAAATTGCATTCCCAATAATATTTAATAATAATAATAAATTTACCTATAGCCGGAATATTTATCTGTAACAGCCATTCGAGCTCTAGCTAAGTCTAATGGATACGTAAGAGATTGTGATGTTACGCCAGCCAGTGAGCCAGCCAGAAATCGCCTAATCTTTGTACTATTAAAGTAAAAAAATTACATTACCACGTTATGTTTATGCAAAACAATTTGATTAAAATGTATACCTTTTATCTTGGTCAACACGTAAAAGTTTTCTATATTGTTCATGTGATGTAAATTGTATAGCGGCATATGGTATTATTCGAGCCATCGTTGCCGAGTTACCACGCCATAATGCAATAACCCCTTCTTTGGCAAAAACATCTTTTAAATATAATATAGCAAACCGAAATGAGTATGGTATGTCTTTACTGAAAAAAATAAAAAATAAAAAATAAAAACAAAATACATAGGTCAGTTTTAATTATTTTGGCTAGTGTACCAGTAGTGTACCATAGACAAGTTAGTGTATGTCAGTACGTCATATAAAATGATCTCAAAAACGTCATTAAAGTAAATTAATTTGTATAAAAATTACGACGTCTCGATCTGTTGGTCAACTAATTGGCAACGTTTAACCAAAACTAAATGATTCACATATTATTCGTCTGCTCATTCATATTTTGATAGTGATAGTGAGTTTTTATTTACGTGCACTCACATATGTTATATTATCAATGTAACTTGTTTATGTTTTTCACTTTTTCTTTTTATTTATTAATCACAAGTGTATTGTGTTTGGAAAGTATGTGGAAAATTTTTTCAAGATCAAATATTTTTTATATTTTATACCATTGACTCCACACAAATTTCTAAAAATATTTTTTGATGGTTAAAAACATAATGCTAAATATAAAAGTGTCGAGTAGACGAATGTATGTATATAGTAGCATCGTTCTGTTTTGATAACAAGTTTTTGTCAGTTTAAGTTAAATAATAAAATCGTTAAATTTGTATCAATATAAGTCAACTTACTTTATTTGGAAGTTTATTTTTGCTCTATCTAGTGGTGCTATACTCGTTTTTGCTATCGCTCCGGCTGTTGCACCAGCTATTAAACTATTTACAACTGCGTTCATATTATTTAACTTTGGCTCTAACGGTTCTAAAAATATAAAATAGAAAAAATTATTAGAATTAAAATGAAACATTATTTGGAAGTTTTTAGTGATGCTGACTAAATTAATAGCAATAATTAATTTAGAAACCGCATGTTATCTCGCAGATCCTAGCTTATGTCTCCTAATCAACATTATTGTTTTCAAAAAGGTTTCAGATAAGTTTACCGCACAATTATTCCTCACCAAACATTAACAGACCAAATACGCTGATGGTCTTGCTTATCGACCTTATCGATGGTCTATGCCTATCGAAAACCCCCAATCCAACAAGTTTATCGGAGAGGAAATGTGGCAGTTGCAACCTAATGTAAGTGGGCACATTAAATGCATTTTTAAACTTGTTATTGCTGTCATTTTACCGGCAGCAATACACTGACAACTTCTAAGACTTATAACTGCTGACAAGTAAGACTTATGAAAAAAGTTGGTAAGTTCAAGTCTATTTATTTTTAAACTAGAATCATAGTTAGATTAAATCAACAGCATTACAGGCCAAAAGAATAGGTTATGTTGAGTACATAAACTGCTTTAAATTTCTTCCAAATCGTTCAATTATTTCTTAGCTGCTAAAACAAAATTGTCCTCATTTTTTACTTAAATTGGAGCTAGATATACTCAGTGAATGCATTTATAGCTATTATTTTATATTCGTTTCCTTTCGTACCTTTTGAAAATGGTCCAAGCTTATCGATACGCACGGTAAGGAATGGTATTGTTATCTTATCGATCGGATGTATTTCCCCTTTCTTTTTGTCTCGATAGTGCTTTCGTGGCAAGTTTCCATAAATTCTCATTCTTTCAAACAAAAAATTTCTCTAGAGCATCTTTAATGTTTTCTAAACTCCACATATCTCATATCGTCGTGATTCAGCTAGGCGATTCTCCACTTGATCATTCTAGGAACGACCCATTCATACGTCCTTCGTCAGTCTTACGAACAAGTTTGTCTTTATCAGCCAAATAATCGTGGTGTATCTGTCGTTATTCTGCAATCTGAAGGGGCCGTTTAAATATACCATCAATACCATTTTGAAATGTTCGGTATTATATTTTTTTTGTTGAACAATGATACACAATCGGTTATCAATTTAAAAGGCTTGCCAATTAAATAAATCTGAAAACACAATGATGCGGCGACCACGCTAAGGCTTCCAATTTGTTTGTATGGTACTTTTCTTCATATTGAATGTTCTGTCTGCTAAACAAGGCCATAGGTCGTCGTTTTTTATACTGATTCACTTGCAACAAAATTTCGCCTAACTCTTTCGATCAAGCATCTGTAACCACTTCATGTTCTAAATTAGGGTCATATATTGCAATTCCCTAATTTAGTTTTTATATATATTTGCAAGCATTTGCTTGCTCGTCCAGCCATAGAAACCGCTTTTATATTTTCTCAACAATATTAAAGATTTTCATGAACTTTCAAAAGAATCCCATAAACTGCGGTAACAAAAGCGGTTATGGGTATTGAATCTGGACTCATCGGTTCCTGGTAATATCGTTAACGTTAAAGTAGATCTTCCATAATCCGTAACGGGGATAGGTCTTTTACTTTTATAGCGTTTACCCGTCGATAATCTACTCACATTCTTTCCTCGCCTGTTTACATTTTTATTATTATTAGTTTCCTTTTAACATAACCAGTCGAACCTCGGCTATCTTTACTAGTTCACGTTCACCAACGCACTGTAGTTTTTTCCGATTCTTCTCTTTGTCTAATTTGTTATTTACATTTCAGTTCGTACTTTGCAAAATATGATATTTATTTTTTTGATGGAGGAAATTTTTGTATTTGTGGAGGATGAAGTCGATTTCTTATGAAAGAAGAACTGTCCTTCCACAAAGAAAGACGGGTGGCGAGCCTAATTGGAGCTGTCTCAAAGTAAAAAAAACATAAAATCTGGAATAGTAGCCTGATTAGGTTCAATTGATAAATCTGAGCTGTCTCAAAGTAAAAAAAACATAAAATCTGGAATAGTAGCCTGATTAGGCTCAATTGATAAATCTATCACAAACCAACAATTTGAAAATTTTATTAAATTAAAAATGCGACTTGATAAAGCTGTGTGCGTTAAAATTTCACTGAATCAACAGCATGGCCATGTGAATGACCACATCTTTTCGTGTTTGTCTGTCTGAAGAACAAATTCTAACTGCATTGCATTCTATACATCGTGGCCAAACGGACTTTTGGTAAAGGAATTCGAAAGAAGACATCGTCACCAAATTTTTCGGAATCTGACATTAGACCATACACACCAGTAGTTAACACTCAACCCTGTACTTCGAATCATGCCCGTTTAAAACCAATTCGAAGCAGTAAAGCTTCAAAACCTACTTCCATCTATTACCAGAATGTTAACAAAATGTCCTCCAAGCCATCTCATTCCCACAATTTTGTATGTAAAACACTGCACTCAATTTATATTATCACCGAGACATCATTTTATAGGAAAATTCTTATAGTTCGAAATTCTTCCCAAGCTAATAAGTGGTTTACAGATGTGATCGATCGTTAAATCAAGCTGCAAAACATCGGGTGGGGGTGTTCTAATAGCTGTTGGATCTTTACTATTTTCATCAACAGTATTACCGAAGTTAACCAACACTCCAAGGTATTAATGTTCGCGGATGATCTTAAAATTTATAAATCAGTTGTAATTATAAACGACACTTTCCAACTACAAGAAGACGTCAATAGCCTTGTGAAATGGTGCGATTATCATTTACTCAAATTGAACATCAGTAAATGTAAGATGTTGTCGTTTCATCGGAAAGTAATTCCTATAAATTTCAAATATCGTATTAATGACATTCAACTATAAATATTAGCTTAAATTATAGAGCTAGGAGTTACTTTGTCTTTCACAAAGCATATTGTCCTATGTGTTACTAAAGCCCATTCCATGCTCGGATTCCTCAAAAGATGGACAGGTGATATTTATGAGCTGAGTACAATTAAGATTTTGTACTATTCATATGTTAGGTCTCAACTCGAGTTTGCAGTGTTCTTTCTACGATGGCGATATACGAAAAATTGAAAGATTTCAGAAAAAGTTTGTACGATTTATCACGTGAAATGATGGATGGGAATACAATCATGATTTACCAAATTGTATCCATTTTTTACTTAAATTGGAGCTGTATCAAAATCAAAAAAGCCAAAATCTATAATAGTGGTCTGATTGAGCTCAATGATACCTCTTAGAATTGAGGGTTATGTTAAATACACAGTCTATATGAACACTTGACTGTGTGATAGTTTTGACAGGTTTATAAACAAATATTTTTGCCAGATCTGGGTGTCATGGTCAAAGAGTTTTATGAAACAATAACAAATATTGGATGGAGCCGGATTGTAGTAGCAAGTTACCATCGGTTAATTCGGATGCTCGTTTAGTTTTAAATAATGTAAATACTAACACAAATTCAAATAATTTAATTCATAATTCTAACTTACTTCTAAATAGCAATAGCACTAACAATTGTACCAATAATAATTTATCAACTTTTTTCTATAATTGTAGCGGTATGCGTTCGAAATCCAAACCATTTTATCTTGGCGTAGTGGAGTGTAATTACATCATATTGCCAGCTGAAACATGGCTGACAAAAGATTTCAATTCATCCGAGTTTTTTCCATCAGGGTTTTGTGTCCTATATAGCTTTGGTACGAACCTAAAAGGCGGTGGAGTACTGATCGCCGTTCGTAAAAATTTGTTCTGTAAACTGTTGGTATCTGACCCAAAATTTGAAGTTAAATTAAAATTGGCTTCATATAATTTGATCATATGCGTTATGTATATTCCATGTAACTCTGGTCCGTCATTTATTACCAAAATTTTAGCCAATTGCACTAATAAGGTTTAACCTTTTTTGAACGAGGAAACTGACCTTATAGTTTATGGTGATATTAATTTCCCTGAGTTATTATTCTGGAAGTTGGGAAGTGACAACGATAACATATTTATCCCGTTCAATACTAACGACTCTTTTCCGTTGGTTTGTAATTATTTAGCTAATATTGGTGCATATCAAATAAACAATATTCCAAACAGTCGTGGTACCTTTTTGGATCTGGGTTTTTACACTAATAAACGCACGTATAAAATTGAAGCCTGTGATGATATTGCGGGCTACACGTGTATTTTCCATATGCCAATGTCGATCGATTTATCGTACGAATTTTGTGATAACCTTAACTTTACTAACAATATCTTGATTTTTGACTACTCGCACGTTGACGTCAGTTCAATGAATAAATTTTTAATTGATGTTAATTGGAGCAATGTTCTGTCAAATATCAATGTTGACCATGCAGTTAATTTTTTCAACGATCTATTGTATTCTTGTATTAAAAAGTTTGTTTCTAAAAGGAACAGTCATTGTCTCGTAAGGATCCTTGGTTCATAAAGGATCTGAAAAAGTTCGAAATTCAGCGTAACAGAGCCCATCTTAAATTTAAGAATACTGGTTCTATGTTACACCATTCCCAGTTTAAATTATTTAGGAAACAATTCAATTGTCTTAACGGTTTTTTATACAATAATTATATTATTGATTTAGAGGATGATTTAAGGACCAATCCAAAGAAGTTTTGGAAATTTGTGAAGTTGAAGAACCAAACTAACGGTTTACCATCAGTTATGACACTTAAGGGTCAAAAGTCGAATGATCCTCTTACAATTTGTAATTTTTTGGCGGACTATTTTAGCTGTGTATTTGTCAAAGATACTAATATTATTCAATGGTCTTCAGCTAGCGTAAACAGCTCAATCATCACGTTTTCCCAATAAGATGTTGTAAATGCGCTTCTTAATCTCGATACCTTCAAGTGCTCTGGACCAGATAGACTGCCGCCAGCATTGTTGAGCAGCTTCCCTTCATTTACTATTTAATAAAAGTTTAAGCCATAAGGTAAATTCCCAGATATGTGGAAATTAGCTTTCCTTACACCGAGATACAAAAACGGATCACGCAATGATGCAACAAATTATAGGGGTATTGCAAAAATGTCCTGTATCTCAAAGGTGTTTGAAAGTATGGTTAAAGAGGTTCTATTTTTCCATAGCAAGCAATTGATCAGCTCACATCAACATGGGTTTTTCCAGGCCGGTCTACTATTACTAACTTTTCCAGAGTTATTTAACAAAATCCGCAATATCTAAAGTCCAGATTGATGTAGTTTATACAGACTTTGCTAAAGATTTCGATAAACTAAACCACCGTTTTTTGTTAGATAAGCTTAGTAAGCTCAATTGCAACTTCATACCGCTGAATTGGCTAAGTTCTTACTTAACTAATCGTAAAATGTATGTTAAAATTGATGACATATCTTCCGATAGCTTCACGGTTTTCTTTGGTGTACCCCAAGGGAGCCATTTGGGACCATTGCTGTTCTTGCTATTTATCAATGATGTTACAAAACTATTGGAATTTGCAGAGTGTTTATTGTTCGCGGATAGATTTAGGTTCCAACAAGATTTGAATTGTTTTTGTGATTGGGCTGATCAAAACTTAATGTTTCTTCATGTGGAGAAATATCAAGTCAGGGTTTTATTAAACGATACTCGAAAGATTTACATGATTTGTTGACCTTCAAATCATTATATTCATCATTTGTGAGGTCACATATCGAATATGCCAGCGTTATATGGTCTCCACACACGTTATATGATATTCACACTAAGAGAATAGAGGGCATACAGAAGCAATTCTTACTGTTTTATCTAGCAAAATTACCATCTTCAGGAAGGGGTGATTTGAAACTGTTACCTTATCATGATAGAAGTTGTCTTCTGGGTATTCAGTCACTGTCGTTTAGGCGTAAGTGTGCAAGTGTCAAAATTTGCGCGTGATATACTTTGTGGTAAGGTTGATTGCTCAGAGCTGCTATCCTTTTTTAATATTTACACTCAACGTGTGTTACGACCACGTAATTTGCTTTTTATCTCGCTTGAGTGGACTAACTACGCGTATTTTGAACCTGTAGCGCGTATACAACGCGACTTGAATAGTGTATCAATGTGGTTCGATTTTAATATTTCGCGGGACGCTTTTAAAAAATCAATCTCCTCATTATCGCTTTTGTTACCCAATTGCATATACATGCTGTATGGTTAATAAATAAATAACTAAATAGATAAGAAATATATCAAAATAGCATTAGAACATGACTCGTTGCTCTTAAAATATTAGATGAATACATATATTTTCATAAAGAAATTTGCAATTTTGTTTAACCTCAAAAAATGACGCATTAACGTCAAATTGGCATATATCACCTTTTTTTTTAGTCTCAGAAAATAGAGCTAAAACCACTTATTCAACATTGTCTTTCAAGATGTACCACAATCGTGGTAGTAAGCTGACCAATACCGTTCGATAAACTAAATTGGTTTTTTTATATAATGACCCTCGTAGTCAAAACATCATTCCTATAGTATCGCACAATATGGTGTTTATATTATTGTGCGACGTTCGGATTTCTATACTCAATATAAAGAAGCAAATTCTATTTAGAGCGTTTACGTTTTTAATTTTTGTCTTGATTTAGAATTGCTACTATACAAGTAGATTGAATTAAATTGTTGTGATTGCCACAAAACAAACATAATAAAATCAACAGTGACGGAATTTTGTTTTAACTATATGTATCCAAAAATTAATCACTTTGTTTACCCTTTGTATGACGGATTTAAATATTTAAAGAACTGCCATAAATTTCATATGTCATAAATAACATATGCAAAGTTGTAGTGCAATGCAATAATCCGGAAAATGAAATATGCGTTGTTGTCATTATAATGAAAAAAAAAAACAATGTTTGCGTTTTATTTAGATTCATGATAGGTGCCTGCAGTTCAGTACCAATTACCAAAGAAATATTTAAAATTTGTTAACTTAATTTTGTGACTTAAATTGTTATATTATATCAGGGCCATCACTTGATGTTCACATAGCAAACAAGCCATATATTTTATAAAAAAAAACAAAATTAAATTACAAAAACATTCAATTATGAATTACAATTAAATAATACAATTGTGTAATTAAAGTAAGTGCTTAAGATATTGACGATTTACTGCCTCATTAATCTACATTTCAAATGATTGAACACAGCTGATAAATTTGGCACAAGCATTCGCTTAATCACACTTTGTCTTTGAAATAGCTAAAAGAAATGAAAAATAAATTTATGAAAGAAAAATCCGATGATCGGCCAGGCCAATTAACCAGATGAGCTTTCACGATCCTCGCGACCATTGAAATTATGATCAAGTATACTTACTTAACATGCTACAATTGAGTAGTCTGCAAAAATAACTAATAAGTTGGAATCAAATGTTTTCCCACATTTTAAGCTCAGGTTACCGAGTAATTGGCGCAGTGGTTAAGTTGAGTGTTTGGGTCGGAAGGTACCGGGTTCGAATCCCAACGGGAGGCGGTTGAAAATTGGATTTTTCGTCATTTGATTTCGATCATTGATGACGATGAACACAACTATGATCTCCTGTTGGAGTGCAGAATCCATGGGCCGAACCATCGTCCATGTCAGTACAGACTGGCTGTAGCAATGCAATGTGCAGATGGATTTAAAGTGAACTGTTTTCGTGCGTCCTCGATTTGGCTGGTGGCGGCGTAAGGTAGGACGTTAAAAATTAACCGCGAAAGAGTTGGGCGAGTGCTTCGCCCCTCACAGAATAGATTACAGCGTTAAAAAAAAGTTTTCTTGTAATGATAGTTAATGTGATAGCAGTTTACTTTTCAAAATATCTCAATACATTTGCCTATTCAAGTTGCCTTCAATAATGTGGAGCTGTTAAGTTTTTTGTCAATTGTTCTCCAACCGAGTAATTGGCGCAGTGGTTAAAGCTGCGGCGTTTAGGTCGGGAGGTACCGGGTTCAAATCCTAACTGAGGAGGGTTTTTAATAAGGAATTTTTCATTATTTGATTACGATCGGTGATCCCGTGTTGGAGTACAGAATCTATGGGCCGAACACCATCGTCAGGCTGCCTGGAGCAATGCAATGTGCAGCGAGATAATTAAAGCGGACTTTTATTTGTACGTCCTCGATTAGGATGGCGACGGCCTAAAGTAGGACGTTAAATAACCGAAAAAGAGTTGGTTGAGCTTCGGACCAGAAAAAGATTGCAGGGATTAAAAACTAAAAAAAAAATATATATTCTCCACACACGTTGACAGTCACGGACGCTGATGTTTAACTAAGCGAAGCCAGTGCCGATTTTTGGAATGCATTTTATTTTGATTAACCGTTCAGTAGTTTCATGAAATACGACTCGTTGGAAAATATATGTAATGAAAAAAATCTGGTTTGTTGAATTTGTGCACGTGCCCACTTGCAAAAGTTTACCATATTGTAAAAATCACCGCCATGGTGATGGTGTAAAGTCATATGTTAGAAATATGTTCTATTTCTCGTATATACTATTATGAAGATTATCAGTCACTGCACCCAATATAGCAAATTCATTATATTCTTCAGTGACTGTATCTCGTGGTTCTTTTTTCATTATTAATAAAATGTTTGATAGTATTATGAAGAACTCTGCCAGCTTTTTCAGAAACCAGAACTATTTCAATTCTATTTTTGGTTTTTGTTGTTAAATGAAATTGCAAACTTATTGTAGAAACTTATGCTTAGGTTTTCCATAAGAAAAATCAAGAAATATTTAATTTTGTCGACTATAGCGCCATCTTTCATTAATCAAAACAATGTTTTAGACAAAAACTACTTATTTTCAGGTGTAGAATCTGAATCTTTAATAAAAATAGGGATTCCCTTTTAAAAAAATTAGGCACAACACCAGATTGTAGCTTTTCGTATATTTGTTATTTTTTCCTTAATACATTTTCTTCTTCTTCTTCTTCCGCTTGCGCTACATCTCATGAAGGGTATTGGTCGCCTCAGCGATGCTTCTCCAAATTTTGTGATCCGTCGCAAGAGAACGCCAGACACGGTGACTGAGTGCGTTCAGCTACTACTCGACATCATCCATATAACGAGTAGGTGGTCTCCCACGAACACCCACTTTCGATTTTGTGAACGAAGAATGTGTCCAAGCTATCTTAATCTTGATTATTTTTTGAATCCGATGATATCGACTTTATCTGATGATATCGTCTTTATCATTTCTGATCTCATGATTCATTCGCATTCTATGCATGGCTGCTTGATGGGACCTAGAATAATTTGAATAATCTTACGTTTCGTTACAGCAAGTTTTTTGAACGTTTTGTGCTGACAATGGCCAGGACTCACACTCAAAGGTGATCACTGATCTTATCAGCGCTTTATAGATAGATGCCCAGGTTTACATTGCGCGATACATGACATAAAGACCTTAATATTAGCGTAAAATGCTCGGTAGCATGCCACGATCCTCGATGACATGTCTTCAGAAACAGAGTTTTGCTCGGTGATTAATGATCTCAGATATTTGAACACATTCGCCCCTCATATTGTGATTTTCTTGAAATTAAATCTCCATGTGTCTGCCGTGTGTCTCCGTGTACTTGGTCTTCGCTATACTTGGTCGAGCTATTGGATCTCCTTGCCACACTCCAGCTACACTCGGCATCCTAAATTTTACCTTCAATTAGCACCTTACACTTATGACTCCAATTTTGACGGCGTGTCTAAATAGAACAATACGTTCCATAACGCGTTCCTCTTAATGCTGTCGTACGCCTGCTGGAAACCTACGAATAGACTAAGTAAAGGGATGCCATTTTCGTAACACTTCTCTAGGACCATCCTCAGAATGAAAGTGTGGTCAGTCGTTGGTCTGCTTGGACGAAAACCGCATTGGTAATCACCTAAGATCCTCTCGCTGTATGTGGATAACTTTGTTGTGGCTACGTTAGCCAAAACCTTGTAGCCTGTGTTCAACAAAGCTATACCGCGGTTGTTCTTGCAATTCAACCGATCTCCTTTTTCTGTAGTGGGCAGATAAGAGCCGTGCTCTACTTTTCTGGGATGTTTTCTTTTGACCAAATTGTCGCTACAAGCTCAAACATGCAGTGGAATATATTATCGCCACCATGTTTGAGCATTTCGTTGCAGATACCGTCCTCACCGTATGTTGGTGGTGGTGGTAAGGTCATCTCGACGGTAATATCAGATTGACGCAAGATAGGCTCAGAAGATGGCGTCTGTCTATTTAGAAGCGAAGAGAAATAATTCCTCCAATCTTCTAGAACGGTTTTAGTGTCCATTTGTAACTCGCCTATTTTATTGCAAATAGCGCTGCTATATGGATGGAATTCTGTAGCTATTTCTTTTATGTATCGATATCTATTCCTGAATTTTGGATGTTATGTGCCTGTTGTTTATGCCAATCCCTTTTCTTTTGCCTGCACAGCCGATACGAGGCATTTCTCGTGGTTATGTAGGCATCGTGAGATTGCTTTATTTTTTGTGATAGATTTCCTTGACGTGCCCGATCTTTATCCTGAATATCTTTTAAATAATCATCGTCCGGCCAAAGATTTTTAGATCTAGATGAACTGCGGCCTATATTGGACATTGCTGCATCGATTACCGATGTTTTAAATATGTCACATTGTTTTTGAACGGAGTCAGGGACTGGTTTGTCTCCAAGATTCTTGATATAGTGGTACGAGTAACTTCGTTGCTCAATGCTGAGATACGCTGAAAACGTTGATTGTATGTGAGTTGACAGTCGAAATTTTAATTCATCAATTACAAGGAAGTGATCTGAATCGATGTTTGGTTCTGATGTCGTTTAGTCCAGAAAAATGTATTTTAGGCAAGAGGATGTGGTCGATTTGATTGACCGTTGTTCCGACGTTTGATTTCCAGTTTGCTTTTATGAATGCGCATATGTGGGAAGAACGTACTGGCAACCACCAAGTTGTACAGTATTGCTAGCTCAGTACGAGTCCCGTGGTTGTTTGATGTAGGTTCAAGGAGTTTAGGTCAATGGTGTTACGATAAGTGCCCCCAGCACTGCCAATTTGAGCATAGAAGTCGCCTAACACGATTTTAACGTCATGTTGTTTCTCCTTTGTGGGGAATAGACGACACAAACGTAATATTAAAGACTCTTAAGAGACTTTTTTAACCACTTGTTACGAATTGGCAAAGATGTTATTATATAATTTCTATTAATAAAGTTTTTGGTCAATAGATAGTATCGAACTCGGGACCGTGGCTTGGTAAGTAAGTATCTATGGCTATACGACCGGTAACGTAATAAAATAAAAATGGGAAAATGTCTATTATAAATCATTTTTGACACTAAGAGACTTTTTAAAAAATTCGACTATTTAGTATTTTAAATATTGAGATGTAAATTTTGGTTTTGGAACTGATGCCTCGTTATGTTAAAAGTCAGCCCTCCTTAGTTTAACACTGAGATGTGCGAGCTCATAAAATTGCACGATTTTGTGTTTAACAGATTAAAACTTAAAAAAAAAAATAAATTCTTATTTAATGTTTATACAAAATTGCGCATTTAATCTAAAAATTTTATCCGTAAGGCCATATCGGTTTATTTAAACCAAATTATGAATTCCCTTTAATAGCATAATATGTAGAATGTACTTTCCAAATTTCGATAACTATGCTTCAATAACGCGGCTTGGTTCGATAACATTTTTTGTTTTCCAAAAATCATAATATTTTAAGCTCTTTTTATTCGAAACCAAATCAATTTAAGAGCTTATTTTAGAATTTAAGATCTTTCAAAAGGTCGATAAAGAAGATGTGTTGAGTTACCGAACATAAAAGTTTATTGAAGAAGCGCCTAGTCGACAAAAAGATCGCGGTGTACGGTAAAACTAAAGTTATCGTCATCGGGCAATTCTCTACAATTGACGTGGATATATTTTACAATTCACACAGTAACCTTATTTTTTTTTCTTTGTGACATTTTGTTACTTTTATTGTGACAATTTTTTTTCTTTTAATTTCGTTGCTTCTTATAACTCACGTTTTCGACAACCAATTCACTGATGTCGATTTCGATTGATTTTTTACCCCACTCTGGTCGAGTACACTGATTTTTATAATCAAACGAACAAGAAAATTACTCTGACTGCTTTATGCATGTGTTTATGTGTTCTGTCAAAATTTGTATTTTGCCAAAATCTATTGACTATCAAAGTCAAAGTCTTCTTATCTAATAAGAAATTAACAATAATTTACAAAAAATTAACAGAATAATTAACAGAAACTTTAAACACAATTGAATAAAATTACACACAAACCATAATGCAAGATTACATTTTAAATTTATGATTTTTTTATTTCAAATTAAATTATGTTTCAAATTTTCCGCTAAACAAATTACCCGTCATTGACAAATAAATTGTTGACAAATAAACAGAATATTTGTTTGTGTGTGTAAAGTAGGGGTTACTCGACCAAAAAACCTCGAGTAGCAAAACTTGCACTAGAGCTGTCAAATTAGCTGTCAGAGCAGTTTTTTTTTCATCAATCGAACATAATCAGGGTAAATCGAGTACCCTTTTTGCACTCAGTGCAAGTTTTATTCTTCAATCGAAATCGACATGAAAGTTTCGTGGAAAAGCTGGGGTATATTAGCTCGCATTAATTAGCAAAATTAGCATTAATAATTACAAAATTATTATGGTTTATCTTTAGCTTGCATTAATTAGCAAAATTAGCATCAATTAATGCAAAATTAGCTTCATTAATCAATAGTTACTAATCTGGTAAAAATAAGCAAGAAGTACACATTAGTATGGTATTAATAAGATCATAACTTCAATCTGAATTACCAAAAGGTTCTGTGCTGGGATCGATTTTGTTTTCCTTGTTTTAATGATTTGTCATTAATTTTAAAATTGTAAAATTATCTACTCTATGTCGATGATCTTCAAACAATTTGAAGTTATAACGGGGATATTAAGTCGATATAAAGATTGAGCCTGATAATGGTTTGACAGAAATGAAAGGAAAGATTACTGATGGCCTCAGAAAGATGTAGACGCTTTATAGATTCGCAAATGCTTCTTTAAGATGCAAATTTTTCAACATTTATATTCTACCATATTTTATTTATTGTCATTTATATTATTTTGTATGGCTTAAGCAGTCTAAAAAACAGTACTCTATAGGCTGTCAATTTCAAGTTGAACATAACGGTTCTCGTTCGATCATCGAACTCAAACATTATTGGGCATAGTTAATACTATATGATGGGTGACCGCATGAAACACTGTGTTGAGGTTGGTTCAATTGGGTCAATTACCGAAGAGAGGCCGAATATTGATGTAGGAACAAGAAGTGTAAGGTTTGCGCTGCTAAAAAATCGAAATTTAGCAATTTCTGGAAAAATCGAATCAATTGAAGCTACATCTAAACATTTGTCCCAGGAAGAAAAGTTTTGTGAACAGCATTTCATGAACACCAGTAATATCAATAAAAACGGTCGATTTGAAGTGCGATCACCTTTTAAAATTGTTCCAACTACGTTAAAGGGAAATATTTTCGATCAGCTGTACAAATACTTCTATAGAAAAATGTTTCCAACGATACCAAATATTTGCCTT
Organism: Tipula confusa; assembly: GCA_963556175.1. NCBI lineage: Eukaryota > Metazoa > Arthropoda > Insecta > Diptera > Tipulidae > Tipula > Tipula confusa. The sequence goes on along the minus strand of OY744475.1, from coordinate 68,751,773 downwards.
GATGTACAAGGAGTTCATGGCCGGATATATACTACTAGGACACATGAAAGCAACCTTTCAATGATCAAGCTAGATCCAACGCCCATTATATTTCACATTATAATATTTTGAAGCTCAAAAGTGCAACAATCAAACTGAGTAGTGTTCGATGCTTCCTGTACAACTATTAGCGAAGATATCTCTAAATGACTATCGCGCAGTTGGACCAACAATCAATCTACGCTGTACCAAATCTTATGTTGACGTAGGCGGGGATGGAATTATCCCAGCCCTTCTGCAAAGGAGCTTGGACTTGATTACCCCTGCTCTGGTAGCCTTATTTAAAACTAGCTTCAATTTGGGTCATACCCTTGGCTTGGAGCCAAGGCAAGGTGGTTTTTATCCTAAAATGGATCGACTGGTAGATCAGAGACTGGTTAACTATAACCAGACCGCTGAATCCTACTCAAATCGCCTACAGAAAAGACATAGCCACAGAGGAGGAGCCGCATGTCCTTGTTACCAAGGTTAAAGCGGCGTACCGCTTGAAATAAATTGCATTGTGCGCTTTTTGGATATTGAGGGAGCTTTTAACAGTATTGGATACGACTCAATTGCTAAGGCAATCAGGTGTAGAGGTATTGATGATTAGACTAACCACTGGATTAGTTCAATGTTGTTTAGTAGAAAGATTCCTTCCAAACTAGGTAATGATTCAGTCACGATTACTGAAGTAAAGGGGTGCCCACAAGGCGGTGTCCTTTGCTGTGGTCATTAGTGATCGACGAATTACATGATGAGCTAAATCTACTCAGTTATGACGCCTTTGGTTATGCGGACGATTTGGTTATCATAGTATCTGGCGGACATGAATCTACGATGTCTGCCAGCATACAACAGGCCTTGCTTGTTATTTCGAATTGGAGCACTAAAGAGGGCCTTTCGATTAACCCTATCAAAACATTCCTGGTGCCCTTTACCATAAGACGTAATTGAAACCTTAGTTCAGCTAGTCTAACTAAATGATATCACTAACGGATACTCCAATGAAGTTAAATATCTGGGTGTTGTCCTAGATAAGAAACTCAATTGGAACTCTCATATTAACTCAACTTCCTAACGCGCGGTCAGAGCCACGCGAGCCTGTCGGCGTATGTTGGGCAGGACTTGGGGCCTCAGCTCAAAAATGAGTTACTAGATGTACATCATGATAGTGAGCCCAATTGTAACCTATGGGGCCATAATTTGGTGGCCTAAGGTACAGCAAAAAGTTATTATAAACAAGCTAACCACATTTCAGAGGCTAGCATGTCTCGGAATTACAGGCGCTATGCGCACCTGTCCTACGGCGACAATGGAAGCCCTCATGGGACTTACTCCACTTCATATTTACGTCAAAAACTCAGCTATACCACTTGTGCAGCTAGATTACAGCTAGTGAATCAATATAGTCAGGAGGATCGTATGGGCCATCTAAACATTTTAAATGAGCTTTCAGATTTGGATATATTCTTTAGAGTCCCAGACGTGATGCCCAAAGAACTCTGCTTTGGCAGGAATTTCGGGTAACAGTCATTGATAGAACAGACTGGGATACTGGTGAACCTCCTATGGAGCGTAGTCTGGGATTTAAAATGGATAGTGGTGTTGGCGTTGTTGTCTTTGGACCCAACCACAAAATATTGAAATCACTGGGAACTTATCCCAGTGTTTTTCTAGCCGAAATTCACGCCATCGAAACCTGTGTCTAAACTATTATGACTAAAGGTGCCTCCATCCACATTTTTTCCAACAGCCAAGCAGCATTGAAAGCACTGGCTTCTGACAGCCTAGATTCTAAGTTGGTTAAAAGTTGTTATAGACTGCTACTATCCTTCTTGCCAAAACAAAGTTAGGTTGTGGTGGGTATCTGGTTACAAAGAATTCACTGGAAACGAGATAGCCGACGAGCTTGTACAGGCTCGTTGACTACACTAATTAGTCCTGAGCCTTTTTGTACAATCCCGTGGGCCTTTGCAGCCTACACAATTAGTAAATGGGGAAAATACAGTAGTTCCCGGACGTAGACAGGCCAAATCTTTGAAATAGGATCATTTTACCCTAAGGACTTGGCGGTCAATTTCAGTAAAGGAAATATTAGGAAATTAGTGAGTTTTCTTTCAGGTCACTGCAACCTGAGGTATCATTTGAATAAAATGAACCTGTCCACAGAGACGGAGTGCCAACTCTGTTTGAAAGAGATAGAAACCGCAGAGGAAATACTATGTGAATTTTTTACTCTGTGTACACTGAGTTGGCTTCATTTTGAAGAGAGGTATTGGACCGTGGAGAAATGTAAATTGGCCTGTGCAAGCAGCATTCCCAATAAATAGCACAACAGATCTTTTAGATCACAATGCTGGCTGTTTGGGTAGGGAGAAAAAAAAGCTTGGAATCGATTGTTGATACAGTAAGGGCCAGCAATGGCCTGCAATAACCATTTCTATTATAATTTTTGAAAAAATCTTTATTTTATTTAATAAGTTTGTTGGATGTGCAAATAAAGAATTTCTTACTTTATCTGAACATCTCTAATATGAACTTATGAACACTTTAAGAAAAGTCAATTGAAGGAACATTTTGTTAAAAACTATTTTTGAATAAAATTACTAAAAATTAATTAACTTACTCATTTCACTTTTGACTGCAACTAGTTCCTTTTCAAATTTCGCTGCTTCCTGTACACTATAATTATCCTCATTGTTCGTATTACCTAATGTTTGAGCGTTACTTTGTTGCGTTTTAATTGACATCCTAATACCTGTATTATCAACTAATTGGCTCATTTTAAACTGTATTTATATATGTAAATAGTACTTAAATATTAATTGTATGTAGATATAGTTTTCGTTTAAAAATATTATTTAACATTTTATTGTATGTATGTGTGTGTGTGTGAGTATGGCGAGTGTAGGTTACGTTTCGGTTCACTTTAATCACAAGTTATCAATTGGCTTATAATCTAATAAGTTTTTTTTTTAATGGGTTTACAAAATATCTGGATCTTGGTGGTGGTAGTAGTTGTTTATAAATTTTATAACTGAAAATAAAAAAAAAAATATTTGTTAATTGAAACTAAAAATATCGATCAAAATAAATATATAGTGACTTATGCAAAAAAAAAAGTAACCAGTCGTTTAAAATAAATAACCTTAATTATTAATAAAAATAAAAGTCAACTTTAAATTACCCTAATTGATCCGAACAAATTACATTTTCACTATAAACAGTAAAGACTACACACTACCTCCGCAGATTGCATCTTTCGTCTTAAAACTATTACAATTTATCCGAGACAACTAAATTATTGAAGTAAGTTAATATTTATTCTTGATCGTTTACATCATTTTAAAAATATATCTAATCATTGATCATACAAACCAATACTCGTACATCATCTTTAAATTGTGTCTCAATACTTTGCTAACTACCTATATACATATTTACATTACTTAAACAAATAACAGTGTCGTGTAACTTTAGTCAATTGAATTCTTTAATCAATTGACACATATGAAGTGAGACATTATAGAAGTTCGACTTTGTATAAATTATTATAATATGCTTCATATAATGGATATAGTACAAATTTCCAGTGTCATCCAAACCCTTTTATATATGTTTTAGATTGTGTGCAAAAATACATAGAAACTCAAAGTAAATACAAGACAACAGAGATTTCTTTAAATCCAAAGATTTTAAAAACCGCAGTTGTGGTGTAGTATCATAATACATTATTCGTTTAAATCTCAACAAATATACAACAAAATGAGCAAAGTGTTGCTAACTATATTGGTATAGACTTGCGGTATGCTTAACGTGCATTGGTATGCTTAACAATTGTAAAACAGCGACTTTAAATTTTAAATCATGTCGATTGACAAGATGACCGAAACTAAGGGGATGTGAAGGGAAACTATCTTGTAAATCTAACTACAGGTCCTAGCCTCTCTATCCTAACTTCTACTTGTTACGTCCACTCCGTGTCGGTGGTAACACGAACAACCTAGCAGAAACCTAGCAGAGGTACCTAAATACTTGGCCTAAACATACTTGGCAATAAGTATATAGATCGCTAGGAGAAGAAAAATACGAATAAAGAAAATAACACCCCATAACCAACACCAGTAAATACTGTCGATCCTAAAAAACAAATAGCTCCACAAGTGCTAGATATAGAGAAGAAGATACGTCCACATTCTAATAACTTAATAGGAGTGAACGAATACAATGACATCCAGCAACTATTAAGATCGGTCGAAAGCAAAGACTATATTATTCGCACTAAATAATAACATCTGGAAAATTAACACGACAGAACCTTAAGATTATGAAGCTCTTGCTACTAACTTAAGCACCGTTGGGTTTGAATGGTATACGTATGAAGACAGAAAAGATCGCCCAATCAAATTAATAGCAAGAGGACTCAACAATTTTTCCAACAGAAGAGATACCGAGTGAGTGGCGCAGTTGTTAGCGCTGTGCCGCTTGGAGTGGGTGGTACCGAGTTCGAATCACAACAGGGGCAGGATGCAAAAGGGAATTTTTCTCACCAGATTGCGTTTGGTGATATTGATAAACACAACTATGACCCCCTATTGGTGTGCAGAACTCATGAGCGGATTCATTTTCCATGCCATCTTGGTACAGGGTGACATGGAGCTATGCAATGTGCAGGTGGTAAATGTGATTTAAAATTTGTGATATAAGCAGTAATTCTTCGGCCAAGTAAAATAAATTAAAAATTAAAAAAAAAAAAAAAAAAAAAGATTATAGAAGAACTATAACAAGTAAAGGTTTTAAAATTAAAGGTATCACGTAAAAAACGAGAAAAGGCAAAACAAGGACGAAAACACTGAAATTATTAGAAAAGGAAAACCACTATTCACCTTCGACAGTAAAGAAAATATAAAAAAAAATCTATAATATAAATGCAATTTTTCACCTGAGAGGTAAAATTGAACCCTTGATAAAAGCTTCTAGACAAATACCACAGTACCAAGGTCTAGATGTGTCAAATGCGCACGTAAGCACGCAGCCAATGCTTGTCAAATTAATAAAAACATGCCTCCAAAATGTATTAATTATTAAAGTAAACCTCCCGCTAACTATCGGGAGGATATGAAATTGTAATGGAACTGTAATAAGAAATAAATCACGTAAACTGAAACAAAACCATATTAAATATGGACGAGGAATAGAAGCAGAAAGAATCGCAATGATCGATTAACTGCACTCAATAAGCGATTAACTAGCTTCTATAATAAGCGATTAACTGCACAAGAAGAAGGTCTTCAAAACAAACTTAGAGGAATTAAAAAACAAACTGACTGTGTTGAAAAAAATGTATCAAAATATAAATTATATAAAAGCTAATAATTATAAAATTAGGAAATGATTAAGACGCGAAAATAGGTCCTCAAAATACTTGGAAGTGATTTTTTAATTGGAGGCGCCTTTGGCGTAAAAATTTTCTACAGGAGATCACGGTTAATAACGATTAAAGAGAAGGAGCTATTTGCAGCTGGTCAAGGCAGCTGGTTTCTTTGCAACAGGAGGTGTATATAAGGGAATTATAACTATGTAGAAAACGACTTGAGTTCGTCATCTGTTCATTCACCAGTTATAATGACGCTTAGCCAAACAATAATAAGAAAAGAGCTTAAATCCAAGTTAACAAATAACAAAACTAATTGAAAACTATTTTATACAGGAAAAACAAATGTCCCAAAACGTAATCCAGAGTAACTAAAAGATGAACTTTAGCCAAACTCATAAAAAAATATACAAATTGCAGCTTGAGATAGTACCTATTTATTTATTTATTCACATATATTATATTATAAAATTATATAATATACATTTATACATACACAGTAAAAAAGCGTAAGTCAAGGCTTTTGTGCTTAAAGCAATTATAAAAATACTTAAAAAATAAAATAAAAATTTTTTGAAAATAAAAATAGAATTACAAATTTAGTATCTAAATCTAAACCATTCCAGACACTAATTGCATTAATAAGTACTGTCTTATTATAAATACTACTTTTGTTAATAGGCAAATTGATATTTCTTGTGAGAAGAGACCTAAACAAATTAAATTTCTCATGTAAATACAAAGGCGAGCCTGAATTAATAATTATATAAATAAATACAGCAGTTCTATAATAATAATAATAATCGAAAAGATTACACCTCAAAATTGAATTACTTAAAGCTGATACGTGATCAAACTTTCGCAAACCATAAATAAAACGAATACAGCTATTAAATGTTATATTAAGTCATCGAGATGAAATACTAGTTACTGTAAATTACATCACAATACATGAAAATTGGCAAAACTAAACTCTTAATCAGATAAATGCGAAATTGACCCGGACACATTTTTTTAATTACCCTTAAAGAGTATAAACTAAAGTTAACCTTCCGACACAGAGCGGTTACATGATTATTCCATGTAAGTTTAGAATTTAAAATGAGCCCTAAATTATTAACTGTTTGACTAAATATTATTGTATCATTGTCCAAAACAAGACTAGGAACAGTTAGAAATATTTTCAGACAATAATAATGCCTTGCTTTTACTTGAATTAAGTGCAAGTGAGTTGTGTTTGTGGCCCATCATGCAATATTACTAAGGTCTTTGTCTAGTCTGGTTACAATTTCATCAAAATTCGAAATATTGCTACCAATATATATATATATATATATATATATATATATATATATATATATATATATATATATATATATATATATATATATATATATATATATATATATAATAGTAAATCATCGGCGTAGAGATGAAAACTACAAAAACGAATACGCTATGTAATATCATTAATAAGTATAGAAAAAAGTAAAGGCCCAAGGATGGAACCCTGAGGCACTCCAAACTCTACTCTACAAGCACTCGAACGACTATCACCTATTTTAACAAATTGCAAGCAACTATCCGGATTTAGAAAATGTAAAATACAAATAGTGTTTTTGAAGCAAAAGAGTATGATTAACAGAATTAAATGATTTAGAAAAATCGAGTAATACTAACATTAAGGCTAGATCATCAACAATATGTGCTAAAGCAGTTGTAGTGCTATGTTTTGATTTAAAACCAGATTGAAATTTAGACAATAAATCATGCTTATTTTAAAAAAAATTGCATTTGGGCTAGCATAACTTTTTTTAATACCTTATACAGTGCAGGCAAAATACTTATAGGGCGAATATCACTAATATCAGCCACTGTTTCTTTTTTTTGTTATATAGGAATTACATTGGTTGATAATATACGTTACATGAGATAGAAAAAGATTAACAAACAATTTTAAAATCAACTAAGTCAACAGCTATTGCTTCAGATTTAATTGCCCGAATAGCATCTAAAACTACAGCTTCATCAACACAATTAAATGTAAAATATCTTCCTGAATTGAACTATCAAATCTATTAAAAGGTAACGGAAGAACAACTAGAGAGATTCATTAAATTTAGAAAACTTTTCAAAATATCCTTTGCAGAAAAATTTATTTAACTTATATCACTAAAAAAGAACTAATATCACTTAAAAAAGAAGTTATACTTAGTTTTATTAATGAACTTAGTAGTTTATATTTCGAATACACTTAAAATAATTTAAATCCGCCTGAAAGCCACTCCTTTTATACAATTCATATGCTAAATCTCTCTTTTTAATTAAATTAATTATAGATGCGTTTAGTAAGGTGCAGTAGGACATTTATTAATACTACTCTTGCGAGGCACACAAACAGAATCTAAATTTAAAAAATTAGAATTAAATAGAGCAATGATCACAACCATATAATAATGACCAGTGTAACAACATAAAATTACTAACGAAAAAATCATAATTGATATTTTTATAATCACATACAGTTGTATGCACTATTTTACTTCTAGTACGGCAAAACTTATTGTCAGATATTGCAAGAACTCCACATTGACCATAATTTATTACATTATGTTTATCTGGTTCATACACTACTATTAAATCTAAAAGACTACCAATTCTTGTAGCATTAAAAGGTAAAAAATACATATTAAGAACAGAAAAACAATCCCAAAACCCATTAAAATTCACCATGTTAAAATTAAAATCACCTAAACAAATTACTTTTTCATACAATGGTAAAAATAATTCATTAAAAATAAAATCAATATTGGTAATATCCTGAATAACAATCCCAAAACCCATTAAAATTCACCATGTTAAAATTAAAATCACCTAAACAAATTACTTTTTCATACAATGGTAAAAATAATTCATTAAAAATAAAATCAATATTGGTAATATCCTGGGTAGAGACAGGAGGGGGATTATAAAAAACTACAATCAGAATTTTACCAAATTTGCCAAATAATTCAGACGCCAAAAACTCAACTTTACCATAAGAACCAGAGGAAATTACTTTAATGTTCAACGATAAGCAAAAGTAAAGTCCAACATCATCACCACGGGAATCGCGGTCAGACCGTAGTAACTTATAATTATTAATACTAACAGATTTTGTTGACATTTTATTATTTAACCAGGTCTCCGAAACAGCAAGAAAATCAAACCGAAATTTGTGCAAAAGAACAGTTAGCTCATTTAAATGTTTAGACATGCTACGTACATTTAGATGACCAAACCGGTCATCTAAATAGTTATCACCAGACAATTGCAAATTAATATCTGAAATAGGTATAGACTAGTACCAACTGAACAATTTAGATTATTTATAAATTATATGTTCGTGGCTGTCTCAAATTTTGAAAATTCGAGAAAATAAATGGCCGTAAATTTAGCGCTCTATCAGGCAAATCTACGTCAAACCCCAGTTTAAAGCAAACATACTCCAGCTCTGCTTGATTGGTATTTTTAGGGACCAACTTAAAGACTCTGCAAGTATTAATCCCTAGCAGGATCGAATTTAGACAAATGAAGCCACATTTTAGGAGTAAAAGTTTTTACTCCAAGATTAAACGGCAATTTATTTGTACCACATACCGGTACAGCTTGACATTTTTGAAGATTCCGTGCTAAACTAATAGGCACAATATTGTTGTTAGAAATATTAACATCTATGCCAGGAGATGATAAATCAGAAATACCGGAAATTGTAGCCTCATTAACATGAATAGGCAAAATGGCTTTAGGTCCCGTGGTCTCAGCCACACACACCGAAGAACAAACTGAAGAAGTAACATATGTATAGCATACGATACTTCAGCGGGAATCAAGCAATCCGATGAAGGTACAGCAATGGATGCAGCATCAGTGGAAAACAAAGTTGCAGAAGATTTTGTAGATTTTGAAAAACTAGGCAATTTCGAAGAACAAGGCGTAGAGCAGCAGATGGTGCAAACGAGTCAATTACTGCAACAAGCTTAACTTCCAAATCAGCAAGCTTCTTCAAAACATTTTCAACAAGCTATGTATTATTATTAGTTAATCCATTCGTATTATCATCAAACACAGGCTGCTGAACTGCATAGAATTGACATTATTTGCATTAGCTAAAAGCTTTTAATGACTTATTAACCAAAAGGTCACGACAATCATTACAAAACCACAATAAATTGGGGCATTTCAAGCAATGTTTATATGCCACACGGTCAATATCCACACAACTATAATGAAAAGTTCCGTTACAAAAACCAGAACAAGATATTTTGTCAATATTTATTAATAAACTTCACTTATTGCACTCCATTATTGCACAAGATAGAAAAATCGAAAATAGAAAAAACAACACGGCAAAAAAAACAAACTGTTTAAACACGAAACAAACTAAATAACACAAACACTCGTAAACATAATAAAACACAAAACCAACTTAATATAAATACAATAAAATTATATTTATATGCAAAATTTTTTTTAAAATATAAATATAATTTTACTTCTAGTCACATGAGGGAAACAAATTAAAGCGTTACATATTCCGAAGAAGTGATATAAATGATAAAAATAAAAGAAAACCTCGTAAAAACGAGCAAAGAAATCGAGCACCGGACGCGAAGAGACTGTTTAACAATTTGGTCAATAATTTAAAAGCTTTAATAAAGAAGACTAAAAACCAGTCAGTTAAAAACCAGTTAAGAATAACCTAAACGTTAAGTTACTCCGGGTATGATCTAATAACGTGTCAAGTAATTAAAAGCTTACCAGAAAAAGGGAGGAAGAAATTATTACACATAATGAAAGCAGCAATCCGATTAAGTGACGTACCAAGGCAATGGAAGGTTGCAAAAGTATAATAATGATTCTAAAACCAAACAAGCCTATTTCTCTGCTTCCAACACTATCAAAATTATTCTAAAATTTACTTCTAAAAAGACTGAAACTAATAGTAGAAAAAAGAAATCTAGTTCCTTCACATCAATTTGGCTTCAGGGAAAAACACTCGACTATAGAACAAGTTCCTAGAATTACGGATATAATCAAAAAATCACTTAAACCAAACAAATAACCTCCGGGATATTCCTAGATGTGGCCCAAGCATTTGATAAAACAAATTTATGAGCTGTTATAATCTGTTATAATCGTATATTTTTGAGTAAAGTATGGAAATGGAAACTCTGAATTTAAGAGAACGACAGCAAGAGTACCCTAAGATAGTGTCATCGGACCCATTTTTTATTTCCTATATAAAAGAGACATGCCCAATACTGATGCAACAATAGCGACATTTGTTGATGACACTGCAATATTAGCGTCAGCACAAAACATAACTGACTCTACCAACAAACTGCAGAGAGCAACAAACAAAGAATGCAACTTGCGAAAAAATGGCGTAATAAACTGAATAAAACCAATAGTTGAAAAGTTGTAAGAAATTTGCACAATTTGGTCAATTTTTGTGTAAATTTGACTAGTCTGAGAGTTTAGCACGTAACGTTCCAAAATAAAATACTACTATCCATTGTAAATGCACCGTATAGTACATTAGAAACGACAACCTTCATAGAGGCTTGCCGCAGACGAGATCAATTATCATGCAAGAAAACAATTTCATTCTGATTTCAGACGTTATGAAGGCCGTTATGGTTTGTAAATGTCGGTGCTCCTAAAACTCTTCGAAATTAAAGTGAAACAAGGTATTGCAGGTTTTTATCTAATGAACATTTCGGCTTAATAGGATTGATAATCCGTTCTCGATAACTCTACCCATACATAATAATTAGTCTAATCAAAAGCTAGCACAGTAGCTTATCCGTTGTGGCAAGGTATTCCAACTTAAGTATATTGGATCTAGGGTACCCTCCAAATCTGCCATAAACTTTTTTAAATTAGAGAAGTTGAAAAGTTGTAAGAAATTTGCACAATTTGGTCAATTTTTATTCAGGACGCGTGAAGGATTTTTGTGAGCCCGTAATATGGTGTAGCTACAATTAAATCGGGTGCGACCGAAAATTTGTTTGTTATTTTTCAATTATCATTCACTAGTTCGTGTCTGGAGCATTCATCTATATTTGGACATAGGTAGGTATGCTTTTTGTCAGCCCTAGCACGCCATCAATTACTATTTTGAAAGCGGATGTTATTTGCACTATACTATTAAAAAGTACTATTTAACGTGGACTAAGGACACTAAGGTTTCCATTTTTAGGCTGTCAATTTTTTTTGCAGGCACATTTGTACGTGAGATTGGGTTCTGCAATATTTCGTGGTATCAATTTCTATGTTGAATGATATTTTAAACAAATTGGTTTTTACAGATGCCGGTTGTTAGTTCAGGGCGATCAATCTTCTTGTTCTTTACGAGGGTTATATGTGCTCCTCGCTTTGCTATGAATTAATATGTAATTGCTTTTTTCTATTTCTCCAGTAGTTTTTAATCCAAACTATTTAATTTATCGGTTATATCTCTGTAGTCTATAATTATAAGAGCGTAAGTCGAGTTATGTCTTTTCTTTATTTATTAGAATTGAGCTTATTGAGAATTGATTAATTCGTTCCCGAAAACTTGTACGTAAATCGAAATTTCGTTTACCGAATTTTTAGTAAATTTTTGAATATTCGAATCACAACACGTGTGCATTTTTATGATAAAGAGATAGAATTCAGATCTACATAGGACTCCACACCAGATTCCAAATCTTTATGATTTTAATTTTTAGTATAAAAAACTGACATGGAAGCAATCGGGATAAATATTTCAATAATAACAATGTCTTGTAATCTAGAGTTTTCTGTTAAAGATATGATTTAAGAGAAGGTCAAAAACGTTTTTTAAACTATGTCCTGAAAACACTCGACAACGCTTTTTTTGTTGCATCTCCAAATAACCAGCAACAAAAATTTATCATACCCTTAAAGCTTTTGTATTTTAAGATTGGTATATAAAGAGTGGATTTAATTTGAAATCCTCTAAATCATTATTTTCAAGCAGAAGCGTTAAATGGTCTTTGGCCACTTTAAAACCCGTTATTAAGTTTTCTGCTTTTGAAATAAAAGTTCTATTGGGCATAATAATTTCCAGTACAAACCAGACTCATTTACGTTAAACATCTGTTCTGGAACGTAATCTCGTTCTTCAATAATTTTTTGAGACCATTGAAATATTGACGAACAGATAAAGAATTTTTGTTTCAGGATTTGCTCGTTTTGGTGGCATTTTAAATAAAAATAAAATTCGTAAATCGATTTTTTTCTTCGTAAACTGAAACTTTGGTTTATAGCACAATTTCGTAGAAGGAGACTTTGTTAAACAGAGATATTGGTGTATTTGAATGCCTTATATGGTTGGAAAGCATATACCACCGTCGTAAAGAACAATAAAGAAAATTGGTGTTCAAATCACATCGGTAGGCTACCAAGTTCGAAGCATGGATCATAAATGGTTTACTGAAATGATACAATGGCAATTTTCTAAGGAACATTTAGAGAAAATCACCTTGGTCATTCAGAGACTAAATAGAAACTGTTCTCCTGGATTATTCAGACGGTATAGATTAGTTGAAAAAATTCAAATGTCCTCTTGAACGTTTTTAGGGTTTCATTAATGTTAAATGTTTTAATAGGAATCATCATGCTTTTTTTGAATTTTGAAATTTTTTGATTAGTTGCAGTTGAAGGAGGGATAAAAATAGTAGGACACGGGATATTAAAACGCGCCTTGCTGCATGCAATCATGCCTTGTAATAACCGACAAGCTGATGTGCTAGATGTTGATTAGGCAATTTATCATGATAACATGGATATTTGTCATAACAGTTATTATATTTATTATAACAGTTCATGATATTTATTATAACAGTTATATTCTGAATAAGATAAAGATAATTAATTAGCTCTGGAAATTATAAATGTTTAATCTAATATTTAATCCTAAAAAGTAAAGACTTTAAATCCTTTATTTGTTATTAAGTTCAGATAATTTCATATTATTACTATTCAAAACGGTTTTTATGGGGAGGTGTCTTGACTAACGATCGAAACAGACGTGTGTTTTGGTCGCTACAAAAATATGATTCATTTTAATAGTTATAGTGAAATTTAAAAATAATACTGTGTAAATATTTATTAAAATAGTTTTGTATTAGATTTATAGTGTAGTGTTAAATGTTAGTGAAGTGATGATTTCTTTTCGGACATTTTTAATATTGTATCAAAATCAAAAATCAATGTGGTAGCAAAGATGCAAACCAAAATTGAGAATTTGTTTTTATTTTATTCACAAACTAATATCGATGTTTTTTGTATTTTATACCCTATATACTTTTTTACTTTATACACTTTTTAAAATCTAATTTGCATTCATTTTAAAATTCTGTGTGAAATAAAGTGTATATAAATTAGATTTTCGTGCGATTATATGACGTATTTGTCATAAAACGGTTAATTCAATTGATTTGTGAAATTCTTTAAAATCTAATTTATATTATAATTTTATATTTTTAATTATGTAATAAATTAATTAATTATAATTTCAGAGCAAAATGAATTCAATTTATTACGGGTACCGGTCGAAACTAGATATTTTACAACTGGATTTGACGAAACAGGGTAATTTAAAACTGGATATTTTAAAACGAGATATGGTACAAAACGAGATATGCTACAAAACTGGATATTTCAAAACAGGATATCTCGACATGTGATTTAAACTTAAAATGATTTTTTAGGAAAGTTCTGGAATATGACCAACTAGGGAGGAACTCGGCGAGTTCTTAAGTGATTTTGATGAATTTCGATACGTAAGAAGAAAATGAGATTTTAAAATGATTTTTTGGCAAAGTTCTGGAATATGGCCAGTTAGGAAGGAACTCGGTGAGTTCTTAACCGATTATGATGAAATTCTATATTTAGGATGGGAATGGGATTTAAAAATGATTTTTTGGAAAAGTTCTGGAATATGGCCAGTTAGGAAGGAACTCGGTGAGTTCTTAACCGATTATGATGAAATTCTATATGTAGGATGGGAATGGGATTTTAAAATGATTTTTAATAAGTTATGTTTAAAATACTTAATGGAAAAAGTGTGGAAAACAACAATTAGTATAATAACATATTCATAAAATAAAAAATAACATTACCTAACGAAACAAATATAGACAAATACTTCTCACAAATAATCTTCACAGCGTAATGATAAAACCACAATTAATTTTCCGAAATAAACAAATAATTTATTTTCTTTTTCTTTAATTTTTTAATTAATTTTTCTCACATAGATTCTCTAAAGTGAAGAAAAGTTATATTAAGTAGAAGAATAAAAAATAACTGAAGATACATTTTACTGACAGTAAACTCGATCAAGTCAATGATTATTTTAATAAGATGAGAAAAGCAACAATTAAAAACAAACCATTAAGTGAAGGAATATTCGATCTCTCTGCTTAAAATTATTCAAGTATGAAACCTTATTGGCCATATTCCGGAGGTTTTCCCAAAAAAGGTTTTAAAATCAAATTTAATTATACAATTAAAGAAAAAAAACATTAAGTGAAGGAAAATTCTATTTTTCTCCTTAGAAATATTGAAGTATGGAACCTTACTGGCCTTATTCAAGAACTTTCCCAACAAATCATTTTAAAATTCCATTCCCATCCTATATATAGAATTTCTTCATAATTGGTTAAGAACTCACGAGTTCCTTCCTAATTGGCCATATTCCAGAACTTTCCCAAAAAATCATTTTAAGTTTAAATCACCTGTCGAAATATCCTGTTTTGAAATATCCAGTGTTGTACCATATCTCGTTTTGTACCTAATCTCGTATTGAAATATCCAATTTTGAAATATCCAATTTTGTACCAAATCTCGTTTTTTACCTTATCTCGTATTGAAATATCCAATTTTGAAATATCCAGTTTTGTACCTTATCTCGTTTTGTCAAATCCTATTTTGAAATATCCAGTTTCAAAATGTCCAGTTCTAACCGGTTCCCATTTATTACAGGCTACGACTAAGAGTAATTAGTTCGTTAATAGATTTTGTTTTAGTGAACCTTTGCAGATTACAGACGAATGGTGGCACATTGGAGTTGTTGACAAGAGATGACAGATGACAGAATGCAGAGCAGTTCAGTAAAATTGTGATATCTTATGCTAACAGTAGTTTGAATATTGGCTACCGGGAAACCGAACCAATTCTGTCATTACTGACATACCTTTTTTTCCCTACCCCACAAAAATTTACTAACTATTGGCCGTCAAGGTGTCTGGAATCGGGTCGATCTCAATAATTTAACTAGTAGCCTACCGTATCCTTCCAAGTATATGTAAAAACGGGTGTACGATGGGCCCAGCCAACTCCGGGAGGTCCTGATTAGTCCCTGACGGTTCATTCTAAATCAATCAATCAATTACTATTCAAAACGGTTTTTATGTTTAATAAGACGATTAGACTGCCCGTTTTCTTTCCCAACAATTGAAGGTAATGCATCAGAAACCGTCTGACTCTATTATTACGTTAAATATGCTCTTGCCCTTGATTGCATTTTTAAGGCTAAAACGATTTAGAAGTTCATCTCTCATATTTTCGACATTTAACCCGAATTCTAAGGTGATTTCATTGATTCTGCGACAGACAGCTTGGCGTCAGATTTTTCAAGCCAAATTTATTCACAGTGATATCATACATTATTTTACCAAGTCACCATCAAAATCTATATGCAAAAATATTTGAAATAAAATAGTTGGCTTTCACAATATTAGGCTCTAGTTAATGGCAGTTTGCCATCAATTGATTTAAATGCGGGGATGTATATTTTGTAATGTCCTTTAACATTTTTATTTTTGTCATTGAAATAACATCTTTGCAAAGTAAACCAGTTAATTTGGACTCTACTAAGATAAAAAATTATTGTATCAACTTTTCTTTTTCAAATTGTGGTTTATCATAATGATTGCTAATATGATAACATTTAAATCAAGATTTATTATTGGATACAGCGCTTTTTTTTATATTTTAAATATATGAGCATAGTGATCATCAATGGGTCACTTCAAAGCTACGATTGCCAATTTTCGTACAAGTTAGGCTTCCAGCAAAACGAACATTACTTTTCAACTGTGAAGGTCTGATAAACAAAGATGGGAAAACACAATATCAAAATTTTGTTACTATTGTAGCATTATTAAAATCTGGTGATATGTACGCTCTATGCGGGAGGTATTTTAAACTCCACTTATCAGTGCCATTCAAACGGCCCTAGATATGGAAAAAATTAAACCCAACATTATCGGTTAAATGAGAAGTGTCGTTTTGCTGCAACAACTCAACAATGAGCGCAATCCACGTAACTTTTAAAAAAAAATCACTGGTTATGGTGCTCAGTAAAGGGTCAGCTTTGGCCTGTTATGCTCTTGATAATTTTGGCCTGTTATGCTATTGATAATTTTGACTCAGAGGTTTTTGAATTAACTTATTGCTATAAATGTAGGATGACATACTCGTTACTCTGATAATATTAATCAAAATGGACATATTTTGATGTTAATGGACATATAGTATTAGCACAAGTGGTTCAGAAATTTTCCGGACATTCCTCAGGTCATCAGGAGTTTTTATCAATATTCTGATTTATATAATGCGCATAATGTTTCTTTCAAATCCCATTACCCATTTCTCATACTTACCTCCAGACACCAACTCTCATGACAACGGATCGAATCAACACTTTGCATAAATTAAGCTTGTTGGCAATTGACAAAGTATCAAAGCTCGCTTGCGGCCAACCACGCTTTTATATCACCTTCCATACAATTACCTTGAGTGATATTTAATAAACCAATACTCATATTAAGCTCTAAATATGCATAGCTATCTATTTTTTTTAATCCATTAAATGTTAAATAAACTTTTACAAATGAAGATAAAAAACGTATATAGATAAAATAAAGATGCTCCAATGTCCGATAAGTAAACCATAAATTGATGAATAATATTCTACCTTTGAGCTCTGTATTTGCCAAAAACGAAAAAATTATCACATATTTTTTATAAAATAAATACATATGTACATACATAACTGCCTCATTGGTATCTCATTGTTAGTGATAACCTGATAACGATAAAATGAAAAATTCTTAAAAATTTTGTTGTGTTGGTTTACTTTATACTGTGTAGACTTTTATGTTACAACACACATTTGTAGTCGTCTTTCAAGTTTAATCTTAATTCAAGTTTTACGTTTTTTATTTTATTCAATTTTTATGCACTGACCCTATGTACATATAGCTAAAAAAGTAATTTAGTATGCAGTTAACTTTAAAGTGTTGATTATAATGCAAAATCATTAAAATTTCAATCGAATTCAATTTAAATCGCATCTGAAATCAAAACTTAATAAAAATACATATACAGTATGCTCTATGAAACACTTTAACCGCATTATCTCAGCCTAATCTGAATTGCCTTAGATAACGTTGGTAAAGTGTTCTTCTACTGTATGAGCTAATGACCAAACCTATCCCTTGAATTGTTTTGTTCGAAATGGTAGTCATTATTGTGACCTGACCTATCTTACACCAAGTAAAGTACGCTTGTAAAATTTTGGTCCATTATCGAAAATAATGAGCGAATTGGTTTTCTATGTTTAAGTATATCATTGGGGTCGTATGCACTATAAGCATTAGTTGATCCCAAAGAAAGCATATAATGGTAATTAATCTAGCAATTTGGGATGTCAAGGTTAATCGGCCCATACCATTTATGATGAAATTTATCGTTTAAATAATTCTAACTCTTTAATGAGGAGTATCATTTTGTTGAAAACAAATTTGGCTTGAGTTTTAATATGAAACCGCCACAAATTGTAATAATCCAAAAATTCGTTTGCTTACCGTTTATAATCTATTTCATATTTCTAGTACTACTTAAGTTTTGCAAAACTCTCTGTCTGTCCACCAAGTTGGTTGTGAGACATTTTTTTCTTTTTAGTATTTATATTGGTATGAATATCCCAGTTTAGTTGGCTTCCAGCCTACTTCTATTCGAACAAATGTATATCGCTCGGTATAAACAAAGAAACGAATAATCACTTTGTATCCAGATTTTGATCGTGGAAAGTTTCAACGGGATGTTTGAGGAATATATAGCAAAGGTTTTTGAAAAAGTTTCAATTAATATGAAAGCTACAAGAATCGATGTTAAATATTTGTAAGTTTTGTAACAATGGTATAAGGGAGAACATATGGATTTTGGGTGACTGCGATGAAGGTTTGATATGACCAGAAGCCGATGAACGCTCTTCAATCGTTTTTTGAACTATGGTGTGAAGATAAACTCAACTATTTTGGAAGCTGTGGTTAAGCTTTGCGGGCACGTAAACATTTCGGTTGCAGACCCAAAACATTCACTGGATTCTGCACCGTCTCATAAAACCAAAAATGGTTGAAAAAACGTTTTACATTTTATTTTTTCAACACAATGGCTTCCCGGATGCAAATGCGGTGAACTTCTTTATCTGAGATAGTTTAAAGAGCAAGGTTAGCACTAAAAATACCAAAGTGTCGATCATGTCAAGCAAACTTTTCGCTGAGAATGGCAGCGCATTCCAAAAGCTCACATTCGTGCAGCATGGACATTTACAAAACATAGTAATACTTTTAGAGACGCACAGCGAGAGGCCGAGGTGCATAATTTGTTTGGTCTCTTTTCTGAGAAATAGAAAAACTAAGTTTCACTTTCTTTGTGGGGCAAAAGTTAATGAAATTGGGAAAAGGCCCCAAAATCACTGTCTTATTAGCATAGCTTGGGAAAAATTGTAACAGCCTAGTTGTTAATGGCATATTGGGTCAGGTGCATTGTACATTTAAACTAGACGCTGGAGCTTCAAAATCTGTTGTGCGTCCTGACATGGTACCTCAAGAGCAAGTTGAGAATGTGATTCGCTACAAGTTGAAAAAGGCTACTGGAGACGCTGCAGCAGTAAAGGGATACAGCCATTTTCTTTTAAATTTGGGGGAATATATTTCGAGCATCGATTTATTTACTGATGAATGCATCTTGGGTTTAAACTTTCTGACCGAGCACCAGATGGGACTTGATTTGAAGAACCAGGGGTAGCAAGATGGGAGTAGTAGAGCCAATAATCATCTGGACAAATAGCCTACTGTGCGAAAGAACACTGGTAAAACTCATGTTAAAGATACCAGTGCGAGTAATGAACATGTGCCCGATTTTAAATGTCATCAATAGTGGTTCTGTAATTAGTAAAAGTAAAGGACATTAATTACGCTGTGTAAACATTTTGCAAAGGTACAGTCACTCGCAGCTGTAGAGGCACTAGGAGAACTGTCTGATGTTTTTGCCAACAACGATGATGAAGTGGCAAGAGCTTAATATAGTCCAACATCGCGTTGGCATAGGAAACGCCACTTCAATGGCGACAGGCACCAAGACGATTACCGTTAGCCAAACAACAATAGACAGAGCAATTCGTTTCAAAAGTGGAATGTAATGGTGTTATTGAGCAGTTTAAGAGCTCGTGGAGTTCATCGGTAGTGCTCATTAAAAAAAAGATTGCTTCACAAGGTTCTGTACCAATTACCTTAATTTGAACGATGTAACCAAAAAGTACAGTTATCCACTACCGCGCATCGATGACACTTTGTCAGGATCCAAAATTTTCAGCACGTCGGATCTTGAAAGTAGTTATTAGCAAGCAGCAATCCACCCTTTTCGGAAGAGAGCGATTACTACGAGGAATATCTTGTACCAATTTAGAGTCATGATTAATGGAACAAGTTCAAGACCTCAGTTGGAAAACCAGTTTGGTGTATTTGGACAACATCAGTGTGCAAGGTCGTATATTTAATAAGCACATAAATAACCTCAAAGAAGTTCTTCAAACCATCAAAGCCGTCGGGTTGACGTTGAGTTCATCGAAATGTAGCTTGTTTAAGGGCGAAGTAACCTACCTAGGCCACATAGTCTATAGTAACGCGGTGCGTAGGGACCTAAAGAAGTTAGCAGCGATAGAAGTTTGGTCAACTCCATACAAAACATTCACGAGGTGAGAAGCTTCCTAGGACTATGCTTTTACTACCGACAATTTGTACCCAACTTTTCCCTTACCGGGAAAAGTCAACCATTTAGATCAGCTCTTGAACGACAAAAAGCTGTCGATCAATTAAAGCAGAAACTGGGCAGTTCTCCAATTCTAGCATAACCACAAGCCGAACAAACCTTAAGTTTGGATATAAGCAAGAAGACAAAGAGCGAGTTATAGCTTAGTCGTGCACTATCCAAACTTGAGGAGAGGAACTATTGCATAACCCGAAGTAAGCTGTTGTATATAGTGGATAGTGTAAAGCACTTCCATAAGTACTTGTACGGACAGTAATTTATTCTTCCGACCGATCAGTCGACACTAAAATGGCTAATGTAGTTCAAGAAACAGATGGACTGATAGCAAGGTGGATTGAACGCCTACACTTTTAAGACGGAGCATAGACGAGGCATGTTACGAAACAACGCAGATGGAAGCGTATCTAATTATAAACCAAGAAGCTCGAACCGTTGCTGATACGTATCGATTAACAAAATACAACGGAAGGAGCATCGATGAATCTGTTCGGGGTGAACTAAATTAAATTAGGGGTGACGATTCCGACATAATACAGTTATAATCAGTGGCGGTCGAGGTTATAATCGACACACATCATTTACCAAAAAGTTCATGGTCCGAGTCTTGACGCAATATTTGTTTTTATTCTGAGTATATTATTTGTATACGTGTGAGATATTGCATTCTCTATTACCACAACGATGCTGGGCCCCTATTTCTAATTCAGGTTTTAAAATTCAGGTTTTACGACGATCATTCGAGAAATGGGGAATGGTTATCAGAGGAGAGAGTAATAGGCGTGAAAAGAGAGGGGGAAATAAAGAAAACCAACAATAATGATGGAGGGATTTGGTTCTATGCGGAACGTTCGAGGTCACTGATCAACACTGATCAATATAAAGCAGATTGATGTACTGACACAGTTATTTTCAGAGAGGGAATAAGGATATAATAAAATGAAAGTCAGTGAATTAAAAGTGCCAGCAAAGTAAAAGTAAAAACTCGTTGACAAATAATTCTGTCTGTAAAATTCCCGAAGTATTAATAAAGTGTGAAAATTATAACTACTGCGAAATTAATTTGCAAAATCATTTACGAATGTGAACGCCCGAAATTCGTAACAATACTTTGACCTTAGAAGATTTAAAATAAAATCTTGAATATCACTCGCCGTGATCCTGCGTAATCACAAAGAAACTGCGGGTGCTCCTAAATAAGTGCCTTCGACGAATATTCAAGTGCTTCTTGCCGAACACAATAATAAACATCTAACTGCACAAAAAGACGTAGCAGTTAGACATTGAGACCTAAATAACGAAACGGAGATGAATTGGCCATATATTAAAGGGGTCACGAATGTTGTCGTTGGACTAGTGGCAAATGAAAAGAAAAGAAGGGAGTTCAGCAATGACTTCGAGAAGAACTTGCTACCAGAAACAAAAGATCTTGGTAAATCATGAGTGGAAATAAAAGCAGTAGCCCCGAATGCCTCATACCTTGGCCAAGTTAACACTAAGAACCAAGGAGCTTGGGATTGGAACACTATTAATTATAACAGCTACAAACCAAAACCATTAAAAAAATAAAATGATGAAAATTTTAAAGGAAAGAAGAAACAGGATTACATATCATCTAACAAAGCAATATTGAGTTTTGTATCTTTAATTACAGTCCGAGTTACCGCCTTGTAAGTATTCTACAGATCATACTGTATAAGTGATATTATAACCATGTTTTTTTCGATATAAAACCAAATAAAATCAATTTGCTTCAGTCGGTGTTATCATCATATTGGACAAGTGTTACAAGTGTTTCTAAGCAATTAAAGATATTAAGAATTAGAATTCTTATTTGAATTTTCTCAACTATCCCAATCCGTCTTACAGTACCTCGTACAATAATATTTAAATTGTAGAAAATTTAATACTTTTTTAGCATATTCTAGTGTGTTGCTGATTACGTTCGTGTATAATTAGGTGTGCTATTTTAAGAGTTTCTATTTTTCGATTTTTATTTTAAATCTACCTTCTATGTGATCATTGATACCTGTCATACTGGCTCATGTTCTATTATAGATTTAAATGGTTAGGTTGTATAGAATGAGTTTATGGCTAACATGGATGTAAAATTCAAATAAAAACTTTAAACGGACTGTTCGTCCAGTCATTGTGTGCGAATAGTAGTAGTTTGAATTTCTATTTATAGCATAAATAGCCATTGGAATTCAGTGTCATTATTTTTTAGATTTCAATTATATATTCGTCCAGTATCAATATATGGTTGTATGTATAACATATTTACATACTTATACACATGTAAATACCTCTATATTTACATTAAAACGAAGAAAATCAAAGTTCTTATCTTGGACTTTAAAAAAAAAAAAATAAATAAAATTACAGAGCAGTAATTACGCAATTTAAAAGACGCATTCGTATCTGTATTAATTTTAGAACAAAAAAAAAATAGAAAATTACCTTATGATTATAATATTATGCACATTTTTGTGAAACGAACAAATATCTAAATTCAAAAAACTTTTTATCAATTAAATTTAATTAAATCACAATACATAGTAAAATAAAAATAATTCAATTAAGTAAAGCACATTACAATTTAGACAGAAACTATAATTTTTCACATTTAACTTATATAACACCATAAATTATTTAAAAGTAAAAACATATTTTGGCAAAAATATTATGTACACAAGACCAATAATATAGTTTTTTATTTTTTAATTTATTGAAAAGTATTTTTAGTTTTTAATCAATTTTTTTTTAGTTACATTTCTACATGTCAAAATTCACATCAGTTTTGCACAACAATAACAAATAAAAATAAAAAAAATAATGAAATAGCAATAAAAATAAAAATTGTTATCGCAGCGCATTTTGATGGTAATGGTTGGATTTAAACCGATTTATATTTTACCGCACAACTGTCATATCGTATAAAAATTTTAGACCGGTCCATTTTTACTTTTTTTTTTAAATTAATATTTTTATTATTTACAGATAAATAATGACTAAAATAAAATAATAGAACAAGAGTGTTTTACATTAAATGCGTAATAAATCTTATTTCATTATTTCGTGTCTTTAACCTTTGTGTTTTCGCTCTTATCTCGTAGTACGTAAGTTTTCCACAATCGTTCGGCAATCTAAAACAATTTATACGTTAAAATTTAACACAATTTAATATTATAAGTGAAATTTACTTCAAAAATCGGTTGTCCCTTTCGTTCATCCTCGCTTACTAATAAATCATTTTTTTGTAAATGGGACCATCCATAATGTATTCCAATCAAAGCTGGGACCATTACAATTGTTACCAAATTACGATTAATAAAACTAAGATTTTTCGATGGGTTTGCCATTTCGAAAAATCGAAATTATATACACGTTTAACTGATTTATATTAAATTGCACTAATTATGTTTAAACTGTATAATATATTTTACTTGTGCGTGATAATCGGCAAAATACATATGATTTTGACGTTTATGTAAATAATAAAGGTACACTTAAACGGTTTTTTAATTTTATTTATACTATGTATTTTTTTGCCCTATAAGCATTGCAGATAGGAAAACGAAATAAAATGTTTTTCATAGATCTGGCGGACAAAATTAGAATCTAATAGATTGGTTCATTTATTTAAATATAGACACAATTAATTTTGTATAAATTTCAAATGTAAATTAAATGTAAAAATTGATCAAAAGTTTATGAAATTGGATGTAGACAGACAAATGTCAAATGAAGATTAAACAAATGTTGAACTGAAGCATTCACAATTAAAATGTTCTTTAATTGAAAAACTATCAATCCTTGTCAGATTTATTTGTTGACATTTGATCAAAATAGAACAATTAGGTATAAGAATATTGAACATTTTTAGATTTTTAATTTAAAAATTACAATTATAAGAAAATGTTTCGAATGAAATTGCATCCATTTATTTATTAAATATTAAAAGTTTGTTAATTTTTTATACCTATTTTTGTCCTTACTACGGACATTTCCTAACACATTTTCCGAAAAAGGCAACACGATTAAAATTTTTTAATACGTTGTCACTACCTGCTCAAAAATATAATAATAAATATTACTAATGCTGTGTGCCTTAATCGACTAAACTAAACTATGACGAGTTAGTTCTGCTATATCCAGATAGTTGGAACTACCACAAAAGTAACTTACTGTGTCTCAACTTGAAACTAAACTAAATTTAAAAAGTATTGTAGTATTATATATAGAGTTTTTTTGTTTGAACTCTGCAATCTTCTCTAGGGCCGAAGCTCTTCCAACTCTTTCACGGTTAATTTTTAACGTCCTGTCTTACGCCGTCACCAACCAAATTGAGGACGCACGAATACAGATTCGATTATAGTTTAAAAGTGTTATATTTATTTTATAGATTTTGTGAAAAGTCACCGAAAAGTTACAAAGAAAATATACTTTTCAGCTATCACCTAGGAAGCAATAGCGGAAGCTTGCACAATTTGTAAAATTTAGTTTGAAAAGTCGATTAAGGCACTCAGCATTAGACGGTTTTTACAGGCTACTGCTGGCCTATACTGAATGAACATTCTGGCTCCATCGAATTCAATCCCGAGCTTGCTCTTCGTATTGTTCTAGTCAATCCGGAAAAGACAAGTTTTATTTTTTATCCCGATGAGCCATCGTCGCCGACAGTGATCTCTAAGCCTGCCCAACGATGGCTCTATTCTCAGAGATTGTAGCACTATCCGTTTAGGACCAGCTTGTAGAACGTGACCGAGCCTGACAACTCCTTGTCCAACTTCAGCTTGTCAGCATTTGCAAGATATTTTGTCTTTAGCAGTGGACGTTAGCCATACAATTGACATCTAGTGGTGTAATTTATACATCTAGTGTCTATTCGCTTATGTTAAATTTCAATTTTCCTTGATATATGGTATTAACGTCCTAGGATGGTGAATGAAAATAGAAATTACTTCATTTTGCATGTCTCGCACGGTCAAAATTGATTCTTTCCTAGAAATGTTTTTTAGGAAAATTCTTTTGTTTAAAATTATGCCACTAGATGACATTATCATAAATTGCAAGTAAGCTATTTGCCGCTAGTTGCTTCTGACAAATCATTTATGCTGCTTTTAATTATATTTAAATAATACTATAAAAGAGTTGGGAGAGCTTCGCTGATATATCACTTAGCTATTTACACTATTTAGATAATCTTTAAAACAAATATAGTCTTAAATTAAATTAACGACAAAATAATTTAATAAACAAATAAAAGTTTATAGTAGTAAATATCTTAAAATAGTTTATAAAACACACGAGAATTTCTAATTAAACATAATTATTAACTAGATCAAAAGTCATATAAGAAAACTGTTTGTTGCTGCCATCTTTTGGAAAATATATTTTATATTTAGTTATATTTTTTAAACTGGTAGTGTCACTAGAGGCAAGGGGCAAGAATTTAATATTTAATTGTGCTGCCTTTTTCGGAAAACATGATCTGTTCACTGCAAAACAAAATTACGAATGACAGATCTAAAGGCGAATTCAGTGTTGCTTTTCTTCGTTCGTTCGTACGTTTTTTTCCTTCTGCAGTATTGGCGATTGTAAAAGAAGAAAAGCGCCTCTTTCAGAAAAAGTTAAACTAGCGCTTGTTACAGCAATATTTTTACTGTGTATTTGCCATATGGAATAATTAATTTTATGAATTAAAAAATAAAATTTTGGCACACGACAATGGCCGGGATGTATTCAAAAGATGAATTTTTTCATGAATAATATAAACATAAAATTGTTGGTAATCGCTTTGCATTCATATTTAGGATCATTAGTTTAGATAGGACAACCAATATTTTGTAATCAAAAATAACCATTCACTAACATTTCTAACCAGTTTTTAGCTGATTGACACAGAGTTTCAAAGTAACCCAAGTTTAACCACCCGTTTTCTGAAATAGATTTTTAAATAATTAAACCTCTAACTAGATGTACACAATTTGTAAATTTAGTTTGAATAGGGGCCTATTCTGGTTTCTAAACTTTTATGTTATGTTATTGTTGTATTTTCAATATAATTCAAATTATAGGAGGTGGAGGAATAAAATAACGTAACATGAATGCTATCGTTCCAAAATATGACCTAATAGGCAAAAGTATAGTCCACGGCAAAAATCAGTTCAGGGGCCATTGCGTAGCTAGTAAAAATTTGTACGCATGTGCGTTTAGTAGTGTGCATGCCATTAAAACCTTTTGATTTCTAATCGAGTACAAGAAACTACTTTCGTAGTTTCCACCTTCGTAAGCTCCACATTTTCAAGTCTAATAATTTTCTTAAAATCTTAAACACAAATTTATTAAACATTATAACTACACTAAATTATTATAAATAGCTAAATTTCATAAATAACTAAAGTTTTTGTTTGTTGTCTTTTATAATTTTGACGTAAAATCATTGGTTTTCTTTGGCCATTTCCAAAATTAATTTCGCTTCCCATTTTTTGTCGCCGCCTATATCGCGCAAAAACATAACAGCTCCATATCAATAATGGGATGCTTATAAAACCTAAAGGAATTAAAAATAATAATAGGAATTGTTTTATTCCACCTTTTCCGACATTACGATCCTGGGTCAACGATAAATATGCCTCACGATATTTAAATCCTTGTAAATTGATGCCAACACAAACATATACACCAACATCATTTTCCGACACATTATTAATAATTAATTTACTTAAATGTGTATCTTCGGTCAGTTCTTTTTCGCCAGACGATTCGAGCAATTCGAATTTGGTTTGAAAATTTTCTGTATTTGTACTATCGTATTGAAACGATAGATGTGATGGTGTGTCACTCGATATTGTATCGATGCGACGTAACCATTTTATTGTGGGTGGAACTTTACTATAAATACGACACTGGAATACAACTTGACTATTTACTGAAGTCGTTATATTAGCAGGAAAATCACCAACAAATTCGGGTGGTTGAATTGTTGAATCTAAAATGATGAACATGAATTTAATATGTGAAAAATTAGTTGGGTAATTAAAACTTACCGATAACTTCTAAATTATATGTTTTATAGAATGGAATGAATAACGTGGTTTCATTTTTCGCCCGGGTCGGTTGTATACGACAATTGTATAGTCCGGAATCAGCTTCGGTTGCATTTTTTATTGTTAATGTTAATTTTTTACACGGTTCTCCGTCACATTTTATACTCGTCCAAGGAATTTTGTTCATTTCTGCAGTATTGCTACACAGTATTCGATTGTAACCGGAATTACAGGACTAAAGTTTATTTAAAAAAAATGATAAGATTTTCTGAATACATAAAGATGGTGCAGTTTACCTTATAATACCAATTCGTTTCGGATATTCCTAAATATTCGGTTTGATTACTACGGACACCACATCGTATTTTTATCTCCCGTCCCGCTGGTTGTTGTATTAATTTTGGTTCTATGTCGGAAATTCTTGGATCTCAATGAATGAAACAAATAAACAATTAATATTTTCTTAGACGAATATTTTGATTAAAAAAAAAAAAGAAAATTATAAAAAGAAAATTTTTTTTTTATTTTTCATTTATGTTTCTATATATACTAACAAATCGATCAAGGTGTTGAAATTTTTATTTAATTATTTTCCCTTTTTTCTTAGCTACGTTAAAAGGAAATTCAATGGTGTGAGATTTTGAATAGACATTTTTGAAAATAACACAAAAATACAAATAAATAAACTATATATACCTACATTTAAAGATACTTAACAGTTTGTTTTGAAAGAAATTGCGCGTACGTAATTGAAAATGTGAAGATTAATGAAAACCCGGTGGTTAAGAAAATATTTACACTACAAATTAAACATGGTAAGAACGCAACATTTAGAAATGGTTCATATTTGGTGTACCAATTTACCGAGGCGTAAAATATAAATTCGAATACTAACCATCGTCTCCATACAATTGTGAATTGGTTCTAATTATTAAAATAAATAAATTAATTATTATCAATAGTTGAGTCATTTTATTATAAATATTTTAAAAATAAAAATTACACTACGCAAGTATACGGTTTTGGACATCATTAACTGAAAACCGCCATTATTTTTCAATTACTCTGACTGGATTGCAAACGGAAATATCTGGAATTAAATAAAATTTATTAATTAGCATACATTATAAAGCAAGTCATTTTATATTTCGAATACTAAATAAATAATAATATATGGTTTTTAAACTACTGTTGGCCCGTAACTTTACTTCCAGAAAACAAGCTTCAATGGTTTTGACGTCTGACATTTTTTTAATTTCCTTTCTTTATGCAAAATGCCCTATGGGGTTATAGGTTGACAACGACTTTTGTAAAGAACTCCTAAAAGAAGTCAGAAAATGTGGTAGTGAAACCGTGTCAACTGACAAAACAATCTACTGGCCTACTGAACAAAACCAAATTGTACCAATTTAATTCATTTAATTGATTTCTCTATAATTAAAGAAAACAAAACCTAAACTCTGACCATTTCCCAATACTTTTGACATTAAGTGAAAAAAATTATAAAAAAAAGAAACATCCAAAACACTTGTTGGGAATAATTTAGGTAGTCCTTAGAAGAAAAAATTAACTTAACGGTTCCATTAAAAACGTGGTCCAAATAGAAAAACAATTCCATCAATTTGTAAATGATATACATATAGCAATCAGTCTAGGAAAGTACCCTAAAAATCTAAATATATAAAAATGAATTCCTGTCTGTCTGTTCCGAATAGGCGTCTACCATGTATAAGTTGCATGCTTAGAATAAGCCTGACGATATTTATGAAGGAGCTGGACCACGGGTCTAGGGCTCCAGTACAAAGTTTTTCTAAGATTTAAATTTTTTTTTCAATATTTTTACGGCAATGGGGAAAGCGGTTAAACAAAATTAGTGACATGCTCGAGTCTGAAGGGTTTACCGTCAGAATCAAGGGGACCTTCCTATAAGTTTCCCCACCATTCATGCTATCTGATTCAAATTGTGCATAGGGAAAAATGTTAACTTTACGCAATGGCAATTAATAAAGGCCAGGGGCAATCATTAAAAATAGCTGGTGATGGTCAACTATATGTTGAGAGTAGGAATGTCAAAGAAATTTGGGTACCACAAAACAGGATATCACAAACCTTAGTACACTAAAAAACGAGATTGAACTATTATCTGCTAGTGTTAAGTGAAGGAAAATTTTAATTTTATTAATTAATTCTATTAATTATAATTATTATAATTAATTTAATTAATGTAACTAATCAAATTAATTTAATTAATCAAATCAATATCCTGTTATTACACTGTTATATTTATTTTTAAAGCCTGTTTTGAAATGTGATTTAGTAGGCGGCTTTGAACTTCCATATAACTTCAGAAATAATTCACATTCTATTTTAGTCCACTATTGCCACCTTTCCAATCGCCAGTAGTTTATGATATAAATAATCAAAGTTTATTATAATAAACAGTAAGA
The DNA here is from genome assembly GCA_963556175.1 of Tipula confusa. Lineage (NCBI taxonomy): Eukaryota > Metazoa > Arthropoda > Insecta > Diptera > Tipulidae > Tipula > Tipula confusa. The sequence goes on along the minus strand of OY744475.1, from coordinate 68,721,708 downwards.
GGAAAAGAACTAACCTTTAATATTTAAAAAAGTACATATTCTACAAGAAATATCCTTTGCTACAAAATATTGTTCTTGTAAAATTACCTTACTGAAAAGGTACTCATGTTTCATATTAAAAAATTACAGTTTATACAAGAAATATCCTTTGCTACAAAATATTTTACATGTAAAATTGGCTTAATTTGAAAAACTATCTTTTGTTTTCCCTAATGTCATTTTCAAACACAATTCGCGGTGAAACGTATCGAAGTGGACATATTTTTAATCATTTTGTGTAAATTAATAAGTACTAATTTGTGTAAATCCAAATGCCCGTTATTCCCGATTACTTAGCTATATTGAAATAAAATAATTGGTGGTGACTATTTTTCAGGTGTTAAATATTATTTCAAGTGAATATACATTCTTATTAGATTTGTGTTATCCGTTCATGTAATTGTGAAAAATTATGATTACTTTTTGTTTGTAGTTAACGTTTCATTTTTGCTTAAATAATGCCTCCAAAGAAAAGATCAATTGGACATGTTACAACAAAGATAAAGAAGATGAAAGCTATAAGGGTGGCTGAAAAAACTGAAAAGCGTGAGACACGGCTTGAAAATGTTCGAAGCAGAACGTCTTCTTTTAGAGCTGCTGAAAGATTTGAACAGCGTGAGACCCAGCTAAAAAAATGGTCTGGTTAGGAGCAATTTGTACTCACTTTGTGGAAAATTGCAAAGAGAGGAAGTGACACTCATTTAGCTACCTATAACTTTTTGTGAAAAGTCACCGAAAAGTTACATCGAAAATGCAACTTTTTAGCTACCACATATGAGGCAATAGCGGAAGCTTGAACAATTTGAAAAGTCTATTAAGGTACACAGCATTAGTCTACTACCCATTTTTACTTGACATAATATTATAATCAATTAGTAACTCGAGCTTGCAGGCCTTTTTTAGTTTTCTACAGTATTTCACGAAAAGTTAATTGTCGTCTTTAATAATGTTTTATTATTTGGTTTATTGCTCCGCAATGCAAATGTTGGGAACTTAGTAACTTGATCCAGTTTCAAGGTTCTTTATATCCAAATACATTGTTTTTTCCAAATCATATATACAAATACGGTAACTCTTTTGTTTTAAATTTGTTTATCTTTCGGAGATTACGTTTAGCATCCTTTTCACCTTTCGAAAAATTGTAATCCTGGTTTAAGCTGCCATAAATAAGTAATACTTTACTGACACAATGTGCACTGTGCAGATCAAAATTATGTTGATAAAATAGAAATCGCGCAGATGCAAAACCTCACAATGCATTAGGGCCTCTGTATATAATATGTCTAAATATAGTAATAAACCGTTTTGCCTATCAATCATTTTTATCTACAGTTAAATGTTCCCGTAATCACATATTATATAGTGTTTGTTAATTTTATCAGTATTATCGATAGGTCATGGTTTTTTATATATTGTATTGAACATTAGATAATGATTGTATTTCAGTAAAAAAAGTGTGGTTAGAATAACAAATTCAATGTATACAGAGGCTCACAGTAAAAATGAATAAAAGTTTCCCCACAAACCGACGTGTACGTGAACCAGCGGATTCCATTACTGCCCTTACCTTACCAACAACTTGTCTACATTGGTTTCTACCTCAAAACAAGACTTCGTACTTTTTGCGAGCAAAAAAAACGAAATAAATTATTGGGTTTTGCTTTTAATTGCGCCGTTTCCAAATGAAAATATCGTTGTAATGTCAGAAAAAGTTATTATAACCTGGAAAAAAGTCCATGATTTTGAATAAAAGTTTATTTAAAAAAATTTAGTTTTCCAACTACTAATGATTAAAAAGTAAAAAAAGCTTAGTCATTTCATTGGTGATGTCCGAAAAGCAAATATTTTCGTTAGCAAAATACAGATCTACTTTAACCAAACTGATTTCTAAGCTAAACAATCGGTTAGGTATTTGAGCCCAAATACAAAAAGGATATATTTGAAAAAAAGTTGAAATCGACAGGTAGATCAACTGTCCCTAATATGTATATCAAAATGTTCAAAATAAAAATGTTCGCCGGGAGCCTAGCGATACTACCGTTTGGAGAACTTTTACGACCAAAAATAGTGATAATGTTGTATAAAGTAATCATAGTCCGGGATGCACATTTCAACATACCTCACATGCCTCACGAGGATCTTTATCTATATCTACAGACAAAGCATGATAAATGGAGCAACTTTATCAAATAATAATTATCTACATCAACTATCCCATTTAAATCTCGATCAATTCAATGACACAATAAAAAGAAGAGATAATGTTTTTCTTAATGTTTAGATCTATATTTGCTACACAAATCGTACATAACTATAACTGCTTTCTTATCTGCTATAAGAAAGCAGATTCCATGGTAAATACACTTCGCCATAAATTTTTAATTTGGGTGATACTTAGAATGACACTAAAAACTTCATGATAAACGACGTTATGTTATTATTAGCCCATTATCCCATAACCGCTTGATTTTGTTACTCTTAAACATCCTGTATACAGTTGTCAGTGAGAAATCATTGAATCTGGAAGAGATAGACCAACATTATTGATGGTTTGCCGTTGCGATTTATTTATTGTCGTTGCAAATGCAATACGAATTGAAAACTGGTGGCTGGTGTGGTAAAACGTTCAACCTCCATACTCGTAGAATTACAACCAAAAATATCGGTTACTATGTCATTTGATATCAAACAAGTTAGAATTTTAATTTAAAATTAGATTACAGACGATGGTGGCGGAGGTATTTTACCATCACCTTTATCTAAACTCCATTTAGAAAACTCAGAATCGGAGGCAGCTTGTATATTGCCTTTTAATTTAAATATTTCAAAATGTGGCCTAATGACAGAAATTGAAAATGCGAAATTTCTCTGCGGAGATAAATTACTACATGTTTAAATAAAAAATTTGTTTAAATATGTTTAAATAATGCATTAAACATAAATGCTATATGTTTAATGCATTAAACATAAATGCTATATGTTTAATACATTAAACATATAGCATTTCATAGGCGTTTTGAAAAAAGTCTACAAGGTTATCTTCAATTCTTTTATACAATAAACGAATAAAATAGTCAAACGAGGACCATCATTGTCAAACGAGATTGGGTGAATCATCTAATTATTTGAACATTAATGAAGAGAGTGCCCCTATAGCTGCAAAGATATTGATTTTAGTAAAGTTATGTCCGAATATTGAAAATTACTATTTTTGAACAAAACCATCGTAAATATCAGTGAGGTAACGACGGTAATCGATTCATTACCTTAACAAACAATTAATAAAGATCGCCAGAGCCTAATTTAATTTAAGACAGGAATAAATCTGGTAAATAAAGTAGGTGACAGTTCCCAATGGTTTCCATTAACTGTATAACTAGTGACACGTTAATAACAGAGCAATTGAGGCAAGTATCAAAATTTGCAAAATTTTAATTGGCGCTTCTCAACTTTTACAATAATCAAAGAGAATCCAAAAATCCGATGATTAAATTGCATGACATAATTTTCAGTACAAATTAATATTGCAAAGCGGCGTGTTATCTACATTACTATAATAATTCAGAATATTGGATGCATCAAAATAAGAATTTAGTTTATTTTCTTTAAAATTGAAAAAATAATAATTAAAGTAATATAATTTTTTTTTTTATTTACGTTAAAAATTGGGTTAAGAATTTTCTTAGATGGTACAATAATTATAATCACTTTTGATTAATTTATAATATAATATGTTTACAGAATTTAATAACAAAATGATTACCATAATAATAATATTATGATCTAGCTCCTGGGGAAATGAATTATAGAAGAAAAAATAAATATTTTTTGTAACACATCCAAACATAATATTTATTTTTGCTCGAAGACCTGCGAGAAAAGATTTTTCATTTGGCACGTCTGTATTTATTGTTTATCTATCTGTTTTTCCGAATACATAACTTAAATAATTTGAAGGGGTGCAGAAATTTAAATTAATTATACTTGGTACAATACAGTGCATTGAAATCCGGACAGCTAAGTTAATTTTTTATCTTTGGTTCAAATATGATTCTTGATTTAGTTATTACGTTTCAATAAATAATTGTTGTCTACTATACGTAGCGTGACAGGTGCTCACTGTCCTTTTGCATGAACCAACGTGATTGAAGAGTACTCGATAATTGGCTTCATCGTCGGGATGTATATATATATATATATATATATATATATATATATATATATATATATATATATATATATATATATCAGTGGCGTAGCGTCCTTGGAAGCAAAGGAAGCACTGGTTCCCTTAAATTTTATGAGGCTACCCAAATTATATTGTGTTTGATTAATCTTTTAAAAAAATGTTGACTCTGTTTTCACAATTATTAACAGCAATTGCTAAAAGTAAAAACATTTTTTCCCCGCTCGAAACATTAAATAATTACACAACCAAAAATATCCGTACATAATCCATATTAAAAAAATAAAACCAATTCTCCATGGGAAGCAAAATTATTTTTGCTTGTGTCTCTACTAAATATTACACTGCATGACTTAACCTGCGTACATAACATCGAATATCCATCCTATGCCAAGCTATGAAGTTAGGTACTTAACATTTTTGCTCAAAATTTGATCTATATTTTCATTGACATTTTAGCTATTAAGTTTTATAATTTTCAATTGTACTTTAGCCTGGCTTGTTCAATTCTTTTGTGATTTCGGATTTTTGTGTTATTTTGTTTAATATAAAGTCCTGTACGTTTTATAAATTTCGCTTGTTATTGTTTTAAATTTTCAACTTTTACCTATTACGAGTAATTTACACTTTTTTTCATTTCGGGAATAGTTTTGTTTTTATTTTCAATATAAAATCGGTTACGTTTTTAAAATTTGTTTCGGGTTGTTGTTTACGCGTTTTTTTTTTATTTCGGGAATCTGTTTGTGGAACTAAATTTTTAAAATGTCTTTGTTTGAGATATTTTAATTTTAAGTGCTGTGTGGAGCATGTACTTAGAGTACGAAAGGTGCAACCAACCGCGACGTATTGTGAGACGATTTTCTGTTAATCCCGTAAACCGTAACAGGAATCCGCAAGGTTTTTATAATAATTTAGTTAGCGAAATGCGGTTGTATGAAACGGCAGCATTCGTTAATTATCATAGAATGACAGTAGCTGCATTCTAGGAGTTGCTATCAATGGTTGGACCATTAATTCAAAGAACGGACATTGGCGAGAGGTCCATCAATACCGTTCAAAGATTATCTTTAACCCTTCGGTAAGTTTAACCCTTGCGAGTGGTGACAGCATGGTGTCAATTGGGCGATACAGTTATCGCATAGGAAAAACCACAACTTCCGAAATCATCAGAGAAACCTGCTTGGCATTATGGGAAGTTTTAAAAGGAAAAGTGTTCCCTGTGCCGAGTTAGTCGATGTGGAGGGAAATAAGTAACGATTTTGAGCGTCAATGGAACTATCCGCATTGTTTAGGATCAATGGACGGAAAACATGTCGTAATTCAAGTATGTTTATAAATAATGTATTTAAATAAATTTTAACAAAAAAACAAAAAATTAAATCATTCAGCCATAGTGTAGTCCTATTTGCCATATGTGATGCTAACTATAAATTTATAGTGGTGGATATTGGACCACCAGGTCATGTTGGGGATAGCAACATTTTTAAACGGAGCAATTTTGGAAGATCAGTAATAAGTGGTGGTTCGGATCATAATTTGCCACCACCGAAACCACTCAGGAACAATAAAGAATACCCATATGTATTCGTTGGAGATGAAGCTTTTCCACTACTGCGAAATTTGATGCGACCCTATCCTGGTCGTAACAACTCTGCGCTACCAGTTGAACGAACAGTATTCAACTATCATCTATCGCGATGCCGAAGAGTAGTCGAAAATGACTTCGAAATTCTTGCTAACAGATGGCGGATATACCGTCGACCTATTTTGGCTAGTAAGACTACGGTGCTAGGTATAATTAAAGCAACTGTAGTTTTACATAATTGGCTACGAGATAAAAAATTAAACGAGTACATGAGTGCCGATTTAGTTGATAGGTATATTGGAGAAAGGCGCCAGTCAGGAAATTGGCGCAATGATGACACTAGTGGAATGCGACAAATACAACGAGTAGGCTCTAATAACGCAAACAGAAATGCTGTTGAAATTAGAGAAGATTTTACAAATTATTTTAACGAAGTTGATATACTGCCTTGGCAGTATACAAATAATCACTGAAACACCGAATTTTAAGTTTTAATTTAGTTTAATTCAATTTGATTAATGAACACTATAACAATATTTACTACAATAATTTTTATAATAAATTTTTTTTGTGTTTAATAGTGTATTTAAATGGCCTATACGTAAATGTTGAAAACTATGATTAAAAATAATACCAATTTCAATTTTTTTTTGAGACGATTTATTCGTGTTTAATTTTTCGACATATTTTCGACACGTGGGTTCACGTTTAGTGCTGCCAAATATTTTTACCATTTGTAACTGTTTTTGTAATTTAGGTAATTTTAGCCTAGCCTTTTTATAATGATCCAAACAGAAACTCGAGTATGTTCCTGTGTAACTGAAAGTTTATTTCGAAAATCGTTTAGTTCAAGGTCACAACTATGCTTAAAGTTAAACTGGTTGCGTTGCAACTTACAAACTTTGTTTCTGGCCTTGTTTATTATTTAACAAAGAAAACTATGTATTGTTTAGACAATGATTTTCGGAATTAAACAATTTAAGCAAAGCCATTAAGTGACACGGAACACAAACAAATTCCTATATTTATAATTAATATCCGCTTGTTTATAGATTTATAGCCCCTGACCATTTCACATGCAACACTTCATTATATAATTTCTGCAAGAACACATTTTGTTTTATTTCAATATTAAATGGCAATTTGACCGCTAAAAAACGTCTCAAAGGGACCAAAATTTTTGGAATAATATATGGTACGGATCCATAGTAAATTATGGGGTATGGAATATGAATCATAAAGTTGAACGATTTAAATAAAGAAACACGATTTTCCAAACAAGTGGGAAATAAGAAAGTACAAAATCACAACATTTTTTAGGTGATAAGTTGTTATATAGACTACAATAAAAATTAAATTTTATATGTGATCGTTGCCAATTTATATTTGCTATGCTACTCAAAAATTGTAAAAGGTAGGACGCCTACCAAAGATGGGTTGAACAAATTTAGAAGACTAATTCGAATAGAAAATACTCACGATTCAAAATGAGTTAGATATTTCATTTAATATAAGGAAAACTTTATCAAGCTAGTTTATTTATTGAGCGAGAATAGCTCATTTTTAAGAGCACATATTTATAAAGTGCTATGTCACTTAAAAGAACATCACTAATGTATTGATGAAGGTTTGGAATTGCAAATGAAATTAACCAAATTACTTCCCTACTTTGAAAACCCAGGCTACGCCACTGATATATATATATATATATATATATATATATATATATATATATATATATATATATATATATATATATATATATATATTGAGACTATTTGGGACTCATATAGAACTAGAAGTTGATCTCATCTTTTCAGAAATGGCTTTAGAGACAGTAATATTATGAGCAAAGATTAAAATTATTAACTTGTTCTCAAAGAGTTAAAATAAAATAAATTAATGCTAATGATTTTTTATCATTAACGGGAATAAGCCATCACCAGCGACTGAATTATGGACAAATAAAAAGCAACGCAGGCATTCGCCACAATTAGTTTAAATATTGACATTAATATTCACATTAGAACCGCAACAACAACGCGTATGGCATAGGAAAGCCCGACTGTTTAAAAGGCTAATGGTAATGAAGCCCAATGAAGACTCAGATACGAAAAATCAAATAACAAGTATAAATCAGGCGTATAATCAACTTACAGATATGGCAGTATATGATTAGAAAGTGACAGTAATTTTGGGTAGCTTGTCAGAATCATAAGACTTCTTGGTAACAGTATTAGAATCAAGTCCAAAAGGAGAATTAACTGCAAGTGTTTCAATCAAGATTATTTGACGAGTTCAAACGACGACAATTTAAAGAAGGTGCCAATTGTCAAATATAAATAGCACATTAATTATAAAATGTCATAAGGACAATATAAGTGCTAATAAAGTTATCGAATATTTTTTCTGTCACAAAAGGGGCCATTTTAAAAAAATTTTTGTAAAAAATATAAAGTGTGATTAAAAGGAAAAGGCGGTTCAAATAAAAATGGGCAAAAGCAAACATAACTGACAAAGATGAATTCACGTTTAATATATCAAGTCATGCTTTAGAAAGTATATGGGTAATTGATTAGGGTGCCACATCGCACATAGTCGCCAATAAAGAAATGTTATATATATATATATATATATATATATATATATATATATATATATATATATACAGTTACATATTTGCTTAGGCATACATTTAAAACATTACTTAAATTACAGGAGTATGTAGAGGTTTGCTATACCAAATTCGGAAGAAAACCAAAATTTTTTAGATCAGATAGAGGTGGTGACTATAAAAGAAAGGCTCTTGTAGAATATTTAAAGCAAAATATAATAGAGATGGAGTACAGGATTGCCCAAAGTCCACAGTAAAACGGGACTGCAGAAAGGAAAAATCGGACAGTAACTGATACATCTGGAAATCGGCAAAAACTGGATCGAAAAGCATTTAAAGTAGTTTTTATTGGGTACGGCGAACAATTAAAAGGATATACGTGTTTTAACCTAAATACACAAAAGGTGATTATAAGACGAGACGTAAAGTTCGATATTGCAGGCGATTCCATAATAACAGCAAAACTGTCTGGAGTACTGATGATAATAAAACTATACTAAAGAAGAAGTCATCGAAGATGAACATTATACTGATACGAGTATAATAAACAGAAATCATAATATAAATACACATAGTATTACCATGGTATGCTAGCCCATTGGTATTGTTTTAAAATAATCAAACTATTTCTATATGTATAATCGCCTAAATGTCATATATGTATACTAAATTTTGGTGATATTCTAACGAAACGACATCTGGAACATCAATGGATAAACTGTTTTTTTTTTCTTAGAATCAATACGTAATTGTGATATTGAATCAGAAAACCTTTAAAAGTTTTATTAAAAACGTTTCTGCTCTAAAGAAGAATGGATAAAATGATCAGATGAAAAAGCAATGAAAGATGAAATAAATTCACTAAAGGAGAACAATGCATGGACACTGGAAGAATTGCCAAAGGACCGCAAAACGATTGAATTTAAATGGGTATTCAAGAAAATAATACAATGTTGATTGAAGTATAAGCAAATCCAAAGCTCGGTTAGTCATACAAGGCTTTGGACAAAGATATGGTGAAGATTATGACAAAGTATTTACTCCACTGGTAAGACAGGCAATATTCCCAGAGGTATTACCACTGGCATCAAAGTTTAATTATCTATATGACTTAACCCACCGGCTTCACCAACGAGGTTCATCCACAAAATGTATGCCGATTGTAAAAGAATATTTACGGGTTGAATTAAGTAGCAAGCGTATGGAATTTGACAATATGACTTTACATAAAGTGCTATTTGAAGGAAAGTAGAATCAGAGTCAAGCTGGTCTATGCCTGTATATGAAATCCAGTGATAACAAACCGATTACAATATCTTCGAGAGCTATATGGATTAAGAGAAATATAATTGAGGGAAGTGTTACGGTACAATTTGTGGTACAATTATATTTTAGTTTTTAGTTTGAATATTTGATCTGTACACATTTCGTGTGCCAGTAGTTCGTAGTTATACGAAAATCTTTCTGTCATCGCGTTCTTATTGTTCTTGTTAGCGTCACGACTCACGCAATATCATTTTGTAAAACAAGTTTTCTTGCAATAAAATAAAATTATAAGTTAAATATTTTAATATATTTTCAATAGATGCAAAATATAGTACTACCATCATCAGAAAAAAACAGTTTACCCATTGATGTTCCAGATGTCGGGGCGATAGAATATCATTAAAATTTAGTATAAATATATGCCATTTAGGCGATTATACATATACAAATATTTTGATTATTTTAAAACGATACCAGTAGCGACATCTAGCACGTCAATGGACTAACATACCATGGTAGTACTATGTGTATTTATATTATGGTTTAGTCTAGTTAGTTTAGTCGATTAAGGCACACAGCATAAAGTAGTTAAAATTTATTTTAAATTTTCGGAAAAGAATTATAACGAGACACTAGATCATTTCCTCGATGTGTCGGACATAATTTTCGAAGTCGGGACAAAACCGACTAAATGTATGGATGGCCGGCAACCCTAAAGTCATAGATGTTTCATTTTATTCAAATGTTAGTAATTTATATTAAAAAACTAAGTGTGGTATTTTGACAGTTCGAAATAGAATAGAATAAGAAACAAATTCAGACGCTATATATTCTAAATTATACTGCCATTTGTTATACTATGGTACAAAATTAAAAATAATTTAAGTTTAATCGATTTAAAACGAATTCGGTCGCGTTCTAAATACGCTCTATATATGTTTTTGTATGTTGTCTAGTTAGAGTTAGCGAAATATATGAATTTGCACGAAATATTCGAATAATTAAGCTCAATAATTATAAGCTCAACCAAAACTCAATAATTGTTGATAAGGTATACGGACCAGCATTGGTGGCTCTACTGTAAAAACCAATTATTATTAACATAAATTTCCACCATCATACGTGTGTATGTTGATCAAAAATAAATTATCCGATTTGTTGTAGGATAAACAATATCAAAATTTAAAATTAACACTCAACTGTGGATATTTTCAATCATAATATTATTTTTTCCGTTTGTTTTCCCAAAAACTAAAACCTTCATGAAAAATGGTTTATTTAACAAAAAAAAAAAAAAATTAACTACACAGTTTTTAGACAAGTATTTTTCTTTTCTTTAAATATTTACACTTTTTTTTCTAATTAAACATGTAATTGATATTATCACTTTTTTTTTATTATTTATAATTTCTTAAGTAAACTCTTTAAACTTCGCGGATTTAACGATACTAAAATACACATTTAAATTCTATTGTTTTGTTTTTTGTTTAACACACGAAATTTATTTAAAAAACTATTAACAATTTTTATGTATTTAATTTGGTTTTAACAAATATTTATTTATGAAAAATTATTAATTAATTTTAGATACGAGTAATAAAGCACAGCTAAGTATTGATAACAGTTTTAAGTAGACTAAATGAAAAGGTATTTTGGTTTTCCAAACACTTAAAAAAAATTTACTCAATGTTTCGAGTTGCGCGATAAATTTGAAAATTCTTTTTAATTTTGAATATAACTACGCATAGTTCCGCGTCTTTGGAAAATTGATACGTATATATAAAATAATTGTGAATTATATAGGGTGTTCCAAATTTAAAGAGAAAAATGTTGTCTATTTTTTAATATTAATTTTTAAAAATCTCTTTATGATTATGCAAATGGGTTCCAACATGTTGAAAAGTTTCTTGGCGAAACCTGCGATACTGGAAGATGTGTTCTCTCAAGTACAAAAGGAAGATATGTATCACTTGCAAGTAACGTGGTCCTTGTAAGTAAAGCCTTCGCTCCTCTGTTCGCTTCACTTAAAATCCCAGGTTCAATTACAATACGATGCAAAGCGATAACCTTAAAACTCGTACCATTGCAAAGTTCCACAAGATATCCAGCGAGTATATTTAAAAAAAACTTTGTTACAATTTTCTGGAGGCGGAAGACGATTTTAAGTTGAAACTTTCGAAAATTCAAGTTAGGCGGTTCGCTTTCTATGGTTCGCTATTTGATCTCGCTCATCTTGAACTTCTTTCAAATACTAGAACTGTTTGTTTTGATGTGTAAATCCAATATATCCAAGGTTTCACGATTGCAGCCTGCATTGATATTCATTCGATGGTCGGAAGCTTGACTATAATCGAAAATATACAATAGATCTTATACAGAGGTGCTTAACCGCAGGCCGTGGCTACATATTATTCGTTTTATGATAGATCTGATCTTGAATTTTGTAACTTGTGGTCCATAAGGCATACAACCTGTAGAAATGAAAGACAATGCACTAAGGAACACTTAAGGAAGCTTTAATTTTCCATGTCTGCAACAACTAAAGTACGATCCTTCTTGCGATACTTCAGCTGAGCAATAAGCTTAAAATTGTACAAAAAGATCGACTTTCTTTTGATTATTTTAAATGGAACTGTACATATTTCTATATAACGCTTAACTCAAGAAATTTGGCGATCTATGTATTATGCCTTCTGAAGCAATCCGTACGATCCACCTTCCTAAATAAACTTTTGCTCGAAAATGATATGCCTTATAATTCGTTTACGATCACTGCAATAGGGTAGGTTAGGTTAAGATGGCCATCCTAAAGGACGTGGCATAGACACAATTAATCCGTAGCGTTACCACAACAATTTTGTCCTCCACTCCTGGAACCAGTTCGAGCTTCTAAGGAAACAATTGATATCCCTAACACTTATCCTACTGAGATCTAACAGGTCACAGGGGAGGCGAGCTCCCAAAAACTTAAGCCTGTGCCAGGCGAGGCTGGAACAGGTGCAGAAGCAGATGCCTACTAATGAGACAGCGTCTGGTAATGACATCCACAATTATGCTAATATTGCGCCGTTGCATGGATATTAGTTGATTAAACCTGATTAAGTCTAGTGTAGGCTAAATTTGCCGAGTAGTTACACATGAGGCACAATTTGACCATCTATTGTTTGATTTTATAAGCTTCTTTTTTAAAGAGTAGTTTAGATATAGCACGCGGTACTTCTGTATCAGCGTAGCTTGGTAAAATATGACAGGAGGTACTCTGTCAAGCAAGTCAATATTGACTTTAATATTTTCCGTTATATTTAAGTGCCCTGGCACCCATGTAAGCTGAATATTAAACTGTTCTGCCATCTCGTTAAGAGATGAGAGACAGTTCTACGTTATTTTCGACGTGATAAAGCCTGATTGTAAAACTTTAATGCCTGACTGTCCGTAAAAATGCTGATGTATCTTACGGATATTACATTATACATCATCCAGTCTATGGATTCTTTAATTGCGATGAGCTCCGCCTGAAAGACACTACAGTAAGCAGGGAGCAGGCGAAAGGATAGGTTTACATTTAGTTCCTTGCAGAACACCCCTCAGCCGATCCTGTCATCAAATATCGATCCATCCGTAAAGAAGTTAATTGCACTCGGATTCAGAACTGCTTCACTCGCCCAGTCCTTTCTGGAAGGAATAACAGTCAGAAATTTAACTCGAAGGTATAATGTCGGGATGGTATAGTCAATAACTTTGGGGCTTTTCTTATTCATTAGAATATATGAGTGTCCCTTATTACTACAGGTTCACAGAGAAATTGATTTAAATCTAACAGCTGTACACGCAGCCATATGTCTAAGATATTAAGAGTGATTAGATGTACGAGAATCTCTAGTGCCTGTAACTCGATACAGTAGAAGAAGTCTATAACTACAGAGGTGTACAGCCAATGGACGATGCGATGGTTTAGTCCCCATCCTTTCTCAATGGCATTCTTACAGTAGTATAGTGCTATCATAGCTTTCTTTACCCTTTCCAAAATATTAGATTTCCAGCTTAGTTTGCTGTCCACAATAAGAACCAAGAATTTCACTGTATCTGTGATATCCAAACCAACTCTGTTAAGAGTGGATGGGTTGAAAACAGGAAGTTTGTACTTCCTAGAAAAAAGGACCAATTCAGTTTTAAGTGGATTAACACTCAGACCGCACCTATTCTATTTGGTAAGGATACAAAGAGCATTTTGCATAAGATCTTCGAGGGTGCTAGGATTTTTGCCAAAGGCGCCGATGGCAAAATCATTTGCATAAGCGACCACTTTAAAGCCAGATCCCTCTAGGTTTAATAACAGGCCATTTATGACCAAGTTCCTAAGAAGAAAGGATAATACACCACCTTGCGGTGTAGCTCTACTCACAAATTTCCGGACGAATGCCTCACCAAGATTAGTTAAAATGACCCCGCCCCTGTGTATTTGATCGAACCATCATCCAAATACCACATGCTCCAAATCTGAAAGTGTCTGCGCGATCGCCTCTAGTTTGACATTGTTAAAGGCTCCTTCTATATCACAGAAGGTCACCAAAGAGAATGCTTTATATTCGAGCGATTTTTCAATAGGGCCTAAGAAGGAATGCAGTGCAGTTTCCACCGATTTCTCCCTTGCAGTATGCATGCTGACATGTTGCTTAATTTATCGGATCGATATAAGCTTCTTTCTGTCTCTATAGAGTTTTCAAGAAGTACGAGGATAACCGCAATAAGTTTCGGGAATAATCATTTCAGTTTTACGAATTTCATCTTGACATTATGTATTTTAGCAAAATGATTTCAGATTTTTGAGCAAAATATTACATGTCAAAATTTTCTAATAATAACATATTCAAAAAAATGTGTGGAATGGAGGACGCATTTTACGGGGCTTACAATATAAGAAGGTTTAAAATTTTGCGAAATGATTTTTTTGAACTATTTTGAATGGAGCTGTAAACATTACTATATCACGGATATCCTCGAAATATTTACTGATAAATTGAATGGCATGGCTTGAAACGCTAAGTGCGAGTGAATGACTTTACTTAAATATTATTCAATTTGAATATTATTCAATTTAGACAACCTTTTTGCAAAATGGTTTCAACAGAATGTTCCAAACCTTTTATCACGAAAATGCAATACTTTACGAATTTTCGTGATAACAGGTTTGGAACGTTTTCCACATCTATACTACTAAAGACAGCAACTTAGTGGTCGACATCACACTTATTTGGACAGGCATATTTGCACAATGCTACTGAAGCAACCAAAAAATTATAGTTAGGTTATTTCCAGTCTCACCTAGCCAATTCGTTTCCAACTATGATGTCCTTGTTGACTATCACCTTGTTAAAGCTTTCCAATCTGATTTGATAATCTGCTAACGTAAATAATTAAGTCGTGTTCATATTTGCAAATCTATTGAAGAGTTTGGGTAAACATCCAGAAATAAAACATTCTATTAGCTGATCGCCTTGCGGGATCCCCTAACAAATAAGATGAAAGGCATTATTACTAAACCACTGTGGAATTAATTATCCACATAAGCAAAGGTATTGAAAATGTTTTGAATGAAGTTTTGAAAAATTAGTCGTTAGACCGACTTGTATACTAAGTTAAAACCAGGTTTTGATAATATTTAATTCACTATGATCGCCCGAAATTTTCGAACACCCTGTAGTACAATTAAAATTCAATACTTATCGATCAAAATTTAAAAAAAAAATAATGTTACAATCTTTCAGAACTAAGGTTGATCCTAAACTATATAGAATTATGGCCAAACCAAATTTTCAATAAAAGTAAATAAAAATTATAGAATACAGGGCGAATGTATCTAAATAATTATGGAAAGCCATACATTTCAATAGATTATAACAACAATATACGCGTATATTTTGTTTATAGTTGCATGATAACGATATGAATTTTTTTATTTATTCGTTATCAATATTGATAAAATGGAAACTTACATAAATTAAATTGATAACACTTTAGTTTTATATGTGCATTAATTTTGTTATACATATTGAAAATGTGGTTATTTTTTCAAAGAGAACCGAACAAAATGTTGTTCTTTTTACGACCCTATATAACATTGGTAATATACCTACCACATTTAATAAATTTAGATATGTAAATAATAAATGTAAATAACCTATATATATATAATCTCTATATTATCGACTATTTTAAGTCACTATAAATCTACTTTAAATCCGAATATGATATATATATATATATATATATATATATATATATATATATATATATATATATATATATATATATATATATATATATATATATATATATATATATATATATATATATATATATATATATATATATATATATATATATATATATATATATATATATATATATATATATATATATATATATATATATATATATATATATATATATATATATATATATATATATATATATATATATATATATATATATATATATATATATATATATATATATATATATATATATATATATATATATATATATATATATATATATATGTATGATTGGATTTAAAGTAGATTTATAGTGCCTTAAAATAGTCGATATAACAGATTATATATAGGTTATAACATTTATTATAACATTTGTTATACCGAGCAAATAGGATTTATGAGAGAGGAGGATTTTTACCTGAGTCAGTTCCTAACTTCACATGGTTGTTTTCGTGCTTATTTATATAATCGCAAAGCACAATAACTCTCCATACTGTGCTGACTGTACGGGTAAAACTGAGAATGTAGAGCACATGCTTTTTGAATGCCTACAAATCTTCTATTTTTTTGACGATTTAAAACTATTTTAAAATTGTTTTTTTCGGATTTTCATCACATGCCAATTCACAATATTTCAGTGATTTAATTGGATGAATGAACGGAATATTATTTACACAGTCCAAAAAGTTGTTAGAATTTAAATCCGAACTAGTGAAAGCGCCTATCAATTGTAAAATAACCGAAAATCTATTGAACTAGTTAATTTCCAAGGAATTATTCTAAATGTCGGCTTTCAAATATGTAGACAGATAATTATTCTTAGTTTGCAAGTTTTTAATGATCCAAATTAGTTTCAGTACATGTACTGCAGTATTTAGCGAAATCTTACTCCTCATAGCGGTTGTTCTTCTACTTTAGAGCATGTTAGAGTAATTAAAACTAAACTTTAGTACATCAGCCGTAAACATCCCATACCGCGAATAATCGAGAATAATTATTTACGAATAATTAAGTTCTCATTTTTTGTGATGTTTAGTTGGCGTCTGCATGTTAAGAACGTAGTTTTCGTATAAATTTGGGTGCTCAGGAAAACGTACCAAACATTTCCCATCATAATAAAGTAAATGAAATTCGAAATCAATTAATTGATTTATTTTTTCTATATAAATAATTTATTTAATGTTTAACTTAAATTGTATGAGATGAAATTTTAATATGGCTTGTATCATCTTGAAATGGCAATTTAATGATAGCAGTCATCACTCGTAATTAGGGATCATTGCTTATGCTTTATTTCGGTACTATTATTTTGAAGTAAAGTCATTTCCGAAACATTTTCCGTAAGCATATCCAAAAGTAAATCATTTTTAAATTCAAACATATTTTTCTCTTCCTCTAGCATTTTTAATTGCTTCTTTAACTTAACCACATCCTCAATTGGATCGTCTTGCTTTTGATTCGATTTAGTTTTACATTTTATGGCCGTTACCCAATTTCCATTTCGAAACGTTAATTCAATATCGCGTAAATTTAAAGTTGTCTCATCAAAATCGTTTAGTTCTTCGTTTATTTTTGGGCATTCGGTGATATTTAAACGTGATAGTCGATGATGGGATCCAGCTTTGTTTAACATTTTTTTAGTAAATATAGGCATCGTGATTAATTCTGTGGAATATAATTAAATTTATTTAATAAACTTTTTTAAGGATTAAAGTTTTTGTTTATTACCTCGATTTTATGTTAAACACCCAAATTGACTAGAAATCAAGAAACAAAACAAATGATACAAATTGTCAAATTTAGTTTGTTTGTCCATATCAACCAACCATATTCATGTATGCCAAACAGTTCCCATAGCAACACTACTTTGTATACACAAGAAAAACTTCATTTTTCTGTGTTTTTGTTTTTGGTTTTTGTTAACAGTTCATTGTATTTTCTGAAAATTATTTTACAACAATTTTTACAAATATTTTGCCGTATTTATTTTTTTAATTTATATAAAAGTGAGTTTTATAATTAATTTTTTTATTTTAAAATAAGTTTTATTATATAGATAATATTGTTTATTTTATAAAATTATTGGAATGTATTTGGAATGTCCAATTACATTCAGATATGCCGTGAAGCTATTTCGAAGTTGGATCCAAAGTAAACAATTTTCTACTTCTAAATAAATTTGTGAATTTAAATAATTCTATTTATTTTAGCGACATTTGCAAAATAATCAGTAATTATGATGACTTACTTAAAAATATAAGTGTTCAAGTTGATTTTTATAAGGTAAGTGTAGATAAGTTAAAATATAAAAATAAAAAAAACTTGTTGGTTTCTAAAAATTTTATCGATCTTTAAATTTAAGACAGTAGATAACACATTTGAAATAAGATAGGTAAATTTTTTATTAGAATAAATCGATATAATTTATATTAAAACTGTTGATTTTACTAATATCTATATGGACAAGTAAATTTTTGTTAGCTTTAATGATTGTTTTGGTAAACTACAAACTTTTTTGAGAATGACCCTTACCGAATCAACAGTCTAGCTCCATCGGATTTCATCTCGGGCTTGTACTTCGTATTGCTCTAGACAACCTTTGTCTAGAAAAAACAAATCGTTATCTAAGCCCAGAAGCCATCGTCGCCGAAAACGACGATTTTTTGTCGGAATGTGCATTTGCCTTTAGCAGTGAATGTAAGGCATACAAAGCACGGTTACCAGCGATAAGATGCGCTTTAATATCCCCTTCTACACAATTATTATGAGTGACAAGGGATCCAAGATAACTTGTCACTTCTTCAAATGTATGATTACCACTGCTAAAATCCATTGCGGCTCGGTCTCTAAGACCAGTGATCTATTTGGGATCCATTTTGTTTTGGATTCATTGATTTTGGGAACAACGGGAGCTGAGAATCGTGCAAGTGGATCCAGTAGTTCTTCGACACCGTTGCCAAATAATCCAACTGATATCAACCATAAGCTATCCCGTTGGGTTGAGCAATAGGCTTTCTGGAAATCTAAAGAACATCTCGAGATCTTTTGTAATATTTAGAAAGAATCGTCTTTAGCG
Organism: Tipula confusa; assembly: GCA_963556175.1. Taxonomy (NCBI): domain Eukaryota; kingdom Metazoa; phylum Arthropoda; class Insecta; order Diptera; family Tipulidae; genus Tipula; species Tipula confusa. The sequence continues at coordinate 68,702,667 of OY744475.1, read as the reverse complement.
ACAAAACTTGATCACAATCTCCAACGCCAGGGCAGTGACTCTCCAATCTTTTGAATGATCTCGTTTTTTAAGGATAGGGTACAACGCAGCCAATTTCTATTTATCAGGCAAAACTTCACCTCATGCTAATCTAATAAGGTCAAAAAGATAAGGTCACAAAGTATTCCCTTCGAATATCAAGAGATCGAAGTTAATGCAATTAACCCTAGTGGAACGGTTTTGTTTTAGTCTCGGTATGACCGGTGTGAATTGGTCGTAGAATTGGTCCTCTATGCACATCTGTGTTTGACAACTTTCAAAGACAGCATTTGACACCTGTTGAATATAGAGTAAATCAGAGAAATCCTTCTACCAAGTGTCAAGTAGTGCATCGATGTTAATGTAGAAGTTTCTATCCTGGTCTCAAATGGCGATAATCCTAGGTCTAAAAGTATGGTGCAGTCTGGTAGCTGATTTAAAGAAGTTACGAGAACAGTGCTCATTGCACTGTTCTCGTAACTTCTTTAAATTAGTCTTAAAACTTCAGCCTTTCACCATTCACGCTTTTTCCGTCGACAAATTCGCTTGTTACTTCTCCTAGCAAGGACGACGGCCGTGCATGATCGCAAAATACATCATTCTTTGCCAGTTATCAGTCACTAGATCGTGTCGAGAATACGGGCCTATGTTTTCACATAAGTCAGTCTGATTTTTGTCATAGAATACAAATGATTGCATGAATACAAATGATTGACTAGTTGGGCATGCGTAAACGTAGCTTACACATACAATTATCAACTGCTTTGAATTCCAGTTTACAGTTTTTTTCACCTGGTACCATTTTTGGCAATCGAGTTTCTTGGAGCAATGAGTTCCAAGGGATGCTTTTTCATGGCTGATATAGTGCTATCAAACACGCCTGGTTTTCTTAGCGAAAGCCCGTTCCACGTGCCAATCCTAAACTAATATTTTCTTTTGTTAATATTTCCAACAGTGAAGTTTTTTAAGGATGCGGATAGTTAGCCAAAAAACATCTGAAGCGATCCAACCTATATTTAGTTACCTCGTATGACAAGCCAAGGATGTGGTGGATTTCTAAGAATAGCGTGCTCGTTTAGAAGTCTTTTACGGGGCATGAGAGTGCCCCTCAACCACTTTTTTCTTCTTTATAGCGGGTTCTTTCTATCTGAGCCTGGTATCTAATACAACCACCTAGTATTTAGCTGTATTTGCGTAAGGAATCTGCTGACTGTTAATAACTACAGGTCCCCGACAAATTTTTAAATTTCTAAATTTCTAATCTTCAGCTATAGATTCCTTGATATTGTCACCAACAGTCAGTAACGCAGTATCGTCTACAAATGTTGTGATAGTAGCATCATCCATGTGAGGCAAGCCTCTAACAACTTCCTTGTGCGACTCCTGATGAAATTTTCTTGAGTTCAGCATAATCCTCTTCATATTTCATTCAAAAGTGTCGGTCCTCAATATAGGACTTAGATTATTTCGGTAAATCTGTCTAAAGTTTAAATAGCAATCCCCTGTGCCACACTTTATCTAATGCCTGCGCTACATTTAGAAAGATGCCGAATCATACCTTCTTCTTCTCTAATGTACTCTCTATATAACATCAGTAATTCTATGTACTTGCTCTATGTTGAGTGTTTCTCTCTGAATCCGAACTGATGTTGCGGGATAAAATTTCTTTGCTGTATAATTATTTTTAATCTTTTAAGTACTAGTTTCAAGAACAATTTTGAAATCACCAGAAGGAGTGCGATTGGTCGATGTGATTTTCTATTCCTCAGTGGCTTTTTCGGTTTCTGAACTATTATTACTTCTGCTACTTTCCATTGTCTGGATACATAGTTTTTTTTAAAAGCTGCATTGATGATCTGTAATATAGCAATTTCAGGCAGCTCGATACGGAAGTATTCCGTATCCTTTATTGCATTTAGAGTACTAACGAATTCCCCTATTGTTTTGTTTTTTACTTCCGTAAGCTTGCTACACAATCCGTTTAGGATAGATTTGTCTTGTGGGGCACAACTACTTTGATTCCTTTTTCCGTGCTTTTCTTTTTTCCTGCAATTATATCCTTTCAAGTTTACTTCTATCCGATATATTAGTGATTTTTCTTTCCTGGATACTATTATTGGGGTACTTTCCCAATTTGTCATTTGTATAATATCGAGAAGTCCATTTGTGATGGATTTCTTCTTTCTATTACCGTTTTACTAAACGTAATAATAACTGAGGTGCGATTATGTAAGCATTCCGATTTTTGAATTACGACAATATGGCCGATATTTTTCAAAAAATTGATTATTCGACATGTCGTAATTGCGACAATTTGTTGTTGTTTTACTCGAATACTTTATTGGTTGCGACAGACATGTCGAAATGAGTAAAATAATTTTACAAGACTTGTGGTAATCCAGTTGTACATTTAGTGTAGTTACTTGCATGCTATCTTCTTCTATCTTTATAAATCTTCTTGGTGTTTAATGTTCTCCGTAATAAATATCGTTGAACCTCCTCTTGCTCGCTCTGCTGGTTATATCGCGTGGTAGCCGATACATCCTCAGATTTTTGAATATAAGGTTCTAGTAAAGTGAGATTCTGATATTAAACCTACATCTATTTTTTCAGTATTTAAAAATATTTCAAGTTCTGCTAAATGTTGTATTCATCCATTTACATTCCATGTTGCTATTCTTATTGTGTATATGTGTTGTGTCTTTAGTATTTAACATAGGCTCTCCACCTGCCATTAACATCAAGTTATACCATTAATATTATAACAGTTTGTTAGTGGAGACTCGCAATTACCCTACGTCTCCACCTGATATAAATCATAACATTACCATTAACATACCATAAGACTAAATTATTAAAGAAATTATTAAAGATGGCGATATATTAAAGATTTTAATCTATTTTTGCTTTTTATTTTTAAATTGGGTTTAAAATATCACGCATAACACAAAGTTTCAACGTAAAATCATAATGACGCCATTTTGAAAATAACGAAATGTCATAATTTTGTATACCATAAGTCTACCATCAAGTTATACCATATTGGTATAACTTGATGGTAGGCTGATGGTATACAAAATTATGACATTTCTTTTTTTCAAAATGGCGTCATTATGATTATGATTTTTGTTTACGTTCAAACTGTGTTGTGTGGTTTTTTTAAACCCAATTTAAAAATAAAATGCTAAAAGCAATCAGTGTATATCTAGGTTATACGCCATAAACACTCATTATCCTGAATGATTGCTAAAAGTCAGATATATCGTACATTGACCACACGAGGCGCCATTTTTAATAATTTAGTGTTATGGTACGTTAATGGTAATGGTATGATTTATGTCAGGTGGAGACGTAGGGTAAGGTGTAATAAATATTTATTAGTTTAAATTAGTTTAAATTGATCAAATATCAACTTGTTTAATTTATTTTGTTCTTCGATACTTTTTAGCATGGCTTGAATATTAATTCTCATTTTTTCTGTGATTTCGGTATCATTTCCTGAGTTTGAGCTTTTCAGTATACTAGTGCAAATGTTCTTCCTTCCTTTTGCATATGTTGAAAAGCTTCGTTTATTATGCTATCCTGTTTTGCACGGATCATCCCATTTTCAGGTGTTTTTCGTGCTTGAATCCTTATTTTCTGTAGCTGTTTGGCTATTTCACAATCCCGATATTTGGCTAGGTGCTGTACGTTGCAATTCATACTTTTGGTGGTGCATATCGTGTTATTTTGCACATTTTAGTTGGGGTTTTCTAGCACATTTGACACGCCTTGCCTCTCGTTCACAGTGTTTTTGTGTAAACCTTGGCATTTTTGGCACTGCGGAATTTTTGTTGAAGCCCTTTTAATTGTTTCTATTTTTACTCTCATGTTGATAATGCCAGTTGTATTGTATATACATATTTAGATTTTTTCGAAGTAATCAAAGAGAAGTCCTCTTTTTGTCACAGTTTCTAAGATATCCTCTCTATTGCCTTGCTCTTTTGAATAATATTCACAGCATCCAAAATTTTGAATCCTTTATTTTGAAGGTCATCACTTATGTCTTTACTTGAAAAGGAAATCCTTTAGCCATAACTTTGAAAGGGCGAACATTTTTATTCTCGTATGTGTGCCACTAATATTTCTCACAGTGCAGTTTCATTGTTAAATTTCTGTACGGATTCGAGTTCGATGTGTTTATTTTCCATACGTTATTGATCAATGCCGTGATTTTACACTCCTGATCCGTTACTTTATTCATCAGCGTTTGGATTTGTGAGAAGTTAGTTACTCCTATGATATTTACGTGATGATTCCATTTTTGATAGTACCTGCGAACCATTTTTTCTTCCTGCTCTGGAGAAAATACTGCTTTCCTTTTTGGTTTCTTTTATTTGGCTTATTTATCTTAATGATCCAGTTGGTTTCTTTTTTTAAATCTTACAGATCGTCTTCGAATTTGCTTTCTCCTGTTTAAATGTTATTAACGTGTTATTTATTTTGGATACCATGGCTTCCATTTCTCGTAATTTCTGTTTTAGTTCTTGATTTTCTTTTTCTAATTTATATTACCCATTTATATAACGCTAATAGAAGCAGCCTGACTACAGAGTTGTTTCATCTTTCTTTTGGAGGTAATCTCAAAATATTCGGGTTTCTTTGAAACATATTAGAAGTTTCTTGATTATGCAATAGAAGGCCCTCTCTAGAATCTATAGGGTCAGAAAGAGACTCAGAGAATGGATATACCAATGTTGATATTGGTGTACCATCTGGAGTATAATTTCGTTTTGTCGGTATCATTCGTTTTGTCGTTCATCAGTATATTGTCCTGGGTACGTCCGTATTTAATTATGATACTTCGTGGAGGCTATCAATCTCGTCCTCCTCAACACAAACATGTGATTATATATGACAAGTTTAGGTGCTTCTAAAATAAACACTGTACCAAATAGTCGTGGCACTTTTTGACAATCTTGATAACCAGCAAAACTACACGTTTATGTATCGATCGCTATTGTTACAGGAAGTAATAATTGATTGACAGTATTTGCCTTTTGAGATAACCGTTTGTCCTGATTGGTCAATTATTGAAGAAATGAACTTCCCAAGACCAGCCAAATTGTCGCTACCTCACATTAGAGATGGTGAGGATATGTAGCTACTTGTGGTGCCCTCGAATACTACGATAAAAGTTTTGACCGTGTTAATGTTAAAAATGAAGGACCTTCCATATACTGTGACTATACTACAGACGATCCAATGATTCGTGTCCTAACTAAATCTATTGGTCTAATGTGTGTGTGTGTGTGTCGCTAAGGTGCTATTCTCAAAACACTTATGTACTGTACTCGATCAAGTTATTCATGAGACATTGTTATCGAGAAAATTTGCGGTAAATGTTTCTAGATAAACGTGATAACACCGAATTTGATTTGTTAACAGTTAACGAAACTTCGCTCGAACCACCACAACACGATGTAAGTTCATTAAATTCCCTCGTAGTTTGGCGATCGAACCTACTTTCATAAATCACAAGTTCAGATAGCGAAGGAGCTAGCTCAACCGCTGAAAAATACAAATCCGATGATCCAAATCCATTTGTTGGCGATGACGAAGAAGGTAAAGTTGCTAGTGTGACGTATCTTTATCGTAAATTCGATTTGAAAAATGGAATTTTATTAGTTGTGCGGTGTGAACACGATGCAGCTGTACAATTATTGATTTAACGTTCAATCATGATATTGGTGTAATTATCAACAAAGCCTATTTAATGTCACAAGTCTTTCATAACACGTTAACTTTCAAGTCATTGTACACTTCGCTTGCTCGCTCGCAAATTGAGTACCCAAGCGTTATATGGTCTCCTTTCTATGACTCGATTTCAAAAAGGATCGAAAGCATTCAAACAATTTCGACTTTTTGTTCTAAAGTATTTATCATCACTCGAGCGCAACAACTACAAACTTTTACCTTATTTTGGACTATTTTGTACTTACCAATGTAACACCTTGTAGGTCATCGCAAAGTACATTGTGTGTAAATGTATTTAGGTATATTTACATCGGAAATTCGAAAAGAGCCATTTACCAGTATCGTCTTGTGTCCTTATATCTTTCGACCACAAACATGTTACCGTCACTAACATTTAAATTTCTTTATTTCTAGAAACATCACGAGACAATACGAAGCGAAATCTATAAAGTTCTTGAAGAAAATGAAAAATTAGGCAAAAAAATACAATTTATATCATCACAAAGTGAAAATTCTGATAGTTTAGCAACCAAAAACTATAAGAAGTTAGCCTCTTGTATTATTAATAATTTACAAAGTCAAATACTTAAACTTACAGAGGTAATCACCAAAATATATAATTTATTACGTTTATGAGTCATTATTTTCAAAATTTTTCTTTTAATGTTAGGAAAAAAATACTTTACATACGTGTTGGAAAACATCACAAAATATTATTAAAAATTTAGAAAAAAATATAAAAGTTTACGATTCAATGAACCAGAAACGGCAATCAATAGACGAGGTAGGTAGTGTCGATTAAATAAAACAAAATAATTATTTTATCGTTCATTGAACAAATAGTTGAACTAAATGTTCAATCAACGCCTAAACTAATAATATTATGTCAGGTAAAACGAGAATATAACAGTGCCATAGCTTTATTGAAATCGAACGTAGCAGAAACCAAAGAACAATTAATCGAACAACAAATCGTAAATAAAGAATTAAACGAATTAAAAATTAAAAAGCAAAAAGATTACGACACTTTGTGCATAAAATATAAAAAATTGGAAAACGAACACAAAATTGCAATTGAAAATTTACGTAAAACTGAAAATCTATTAGTTGAAACAAAACAACGGTTAGCTGATATGATAAAACGAAAATCGGAAATCGATCAATATTTGATCAAAAGTAGTTCAGCTAATCGTGAACAAAGTGTACGAGAAACAGTTGCTATAGCAAAAGTTCAAGATGCTCTAGATGTTGCTGAAACAGCGCTTAAAGAGAAGCGCGATGCAATTGTAAGAGAACAAATAATTCAAGATGAATGTGAAATGCTTACGTCAACAATAAATCAAGTAATAGAAAAAGCGGCAAAACGGCAAGAAGTTGACGTTCGTAGCATCGAGGAATCGTATAATGCTAAAATAAGGGTGATATGTAGTAAACTTGAAAGTTTAAAAATTTCACTTGCTACTCAAATTGACAAAACAAAAGCGGCCGAAAATAAAATACAACTTTTAGAAGATGAATTAAAAAACACTGTTACCTCAAATAAACGATTGGATTTAGACCTTCATGTTGCCTCTCAAACTATTGTGCGTAAGACGACTTTGTAGTTTTAAGAACTTTAAAACTAAATTATTAAAAAATGTAACTTTCAGATTGAAATGGAATTAAAATTAGAGGCGTTCGAAAAACTAATGGAGAGGGAGGAAGAAACGAATAAAATTTGTGAAGAGCGAGCTAACGATTTACAACAAACTTTAAAAAAAAATAGGCAGTTAAAAGAAAAGTGGAAAATAACGGTTGAAGATATAGCGAATAAGCTACAGTCGGAGATTAAGCAGCTGCAAAAAGAAAATTTTGCACTCAAAAACGAAAATGCAAATTTAAAAATATCTCGAAATAATATAGGAGTAATATAAAATTTGCTACATAAAACGTAACTTTTATTTTATAAATATATTATTATTTCATAGATCACACCATCTGCATGTTGGGTCGATTTAAATGAAATTTGTGATAATGTTAAAAAATTTAAGCACTAGAATAGTACACTACCTAGAATCATGATTAAGTTAGATCTGTAAGTATGGGAATAAATCAATTCATCTGGATTTTAACTGCTGCATCCAAGGAACTAGTATATACTGTAATGTGTGATGTTGGAAGAAAACTAGCGAATTTATGTTGTATAACTGTAATGATATTTAAATTATGGAAAGAATTCATTTTGTTATAAATTGTTGAAATTTAAATTTTTAAAGTACTAAAAATTTTTATTTGCAGCTAAATCAAAATATTAATTGTTTTTTACAGGGTGTTCCGTCTAGCGTTCTAATATATGTGAAATTCTATTACTTTTAATGTCAAGTTTAAGCTATAAAAAACAGATGTGCCTATCAAAACGTGGTTGAACTACCGAGTAAAATACTTTTATGCTGTGTGCCTTAATCGACTAAACTAACTAAACTTTCAAATTGTTCAAGTTTCCGCTATTGCCTCATAGGTGGTAACTTAAAAGTTTTTGTCGAGGTAACTTTTCGGTTACTTTTCACAAAAAGTATAAAGTAACTATTAAAATTTTGAACTATAAATAAATTATAATACTTTTTGGTTTAGTTTAGTTTCAAGTTGAGGCACAGTTAGCGACTTTTGTGTAGTTCTATCTATCTAAAAATAGCATGAACTAACTCGTTATAATTTAGTTTAGTTAGTTTAGTTGATTAAGGCACACATCATAACTGTACCTCAACTTGAAACTAAACTAAACCAAAACATATTATAGTTTATTTATAGTTTAAAAGTAGCATAGTTATTTTATACTTTTTGTGAAAAGTCACCAACAAATTACATCGAAAATATACTTTTCAGCTACCCCTATGAGGCAATAGCGGAAGCTTGAACAATTTGAAAAGTTTAGTTGGAAAAGTTGATTAATGCTGTGTGCCTCAGAAGACTTTTCAAACTAAACTTTTCAATATATTGTTAGTTCAAGCAATATGCCAACAGATATCACTAGTACAAAAGTTTTTGTCTGTGCCTTACATTCGACTAAACTTTTGTAAAATAAAATTTTAAGAATTTAAAATAAGTTAAAAATTTTAAAGATTTTACTTCTTATTCCAGTGCTAATGCGCTAATAAAATGCACTAAATGAAATGTTTGCGCTTGGTAAAAAGTAAAATCAATTAAAATTTCATGGAACAGAGTACGACCCGGCCATTTTTATATTTTTCTCCATTTGATTTTTTTATACTAACGTCAAAACAAATTAACAAAAACATTAATTCAAGTCACACAATAAAATGAATAGTCTTTGAAAAGTAACCTCGCAGATTGACTTTTCAACTTCGCCTATGAGACAGTAGCAGAAGCTTCAAATTTTGAAAAGTTTAGTTCGAAAAGTCTTCTGAGGCACACAGCATTAGTCACACAGCGTTAGACCCATTATTAACGAAGTTGCAGTTCCATTTTTAAAATAATTTTTGTTGACATAGTGACCGATTTAAAATGAAATCGAATACACTGGATTAGGTCATTTTATGTTATAATCATATATGGATAGCGCAGCGATCTTTAACTGGGAAGCCTATGGTAGCTTGTATGATTATAGTTAGCTGCATTTCTTTAAAACAAATTTGTTTTTTTTCGAAATCAATCTAAACTTATGCAGTTATTAAAGCTTCGTACTTAAAAAAATATATTTTAAAATTTTTGAATTTGATTTGATCTCAAATGGATATAACTCCGTTAATACTGCGCTTAGGATGTTTTTAAACTTATATAGGATAGTTTGCACGTAGCATAGTATAAATACATATAGTAATACCATCATTAGAAAAAAACAGTTTACCCATTGATGTTTCAGATGTCGGATCGATAAAATATCATCAAATTTTTGAATAAATATATGACATTTAGGCGATTATACATATACAAATATTTGGTTATTTTAAAATTATATCAGTAGCGACATCTAGCACGCCAATGGGCTAACATACCATGGTAGTAATTTGTGTATATTATGCACATAGTTAATATGCATATATGGTTAATCAAGGAAATTGTTTATAAAATTTGATGATGTCAATGAACAAAATCTGTCAGTAAGGATGATGAAGACAGATAATTGGCAGTCGTTGATAGAGTGTTGTGCTGTGCGCTGTCAATTGAATACTTTAACTTACGATTTGGTAAGAAAATCATATTACCTAACCAATACAGTTATAAAGTTTATGATCGAGACGAATCATAAACTTTTACAACTGTTACAGCTAAACTTTACAATTGTAGTTTCACTGTTCTGATATTAAGTGAACCAGTTCCGGGTGTTGATGTCAACAATTAATGCATTAATTGACATTACGTAGAATGCATGCTTTCCATTGTGTGGAAAGTTGCAATCACGACTGCTGACTAAATCGTTGTTGGTCATTTTCCATGGTGCTTTTGACTGTGGAAAGGTAGTCGTCAAGCTACAATTTTGGTTTAATTAGCACCGGCTAATTTTTTGTTGCGCCAATGTACCTCGAATCGTTATCCATCTCCCAGGTCTTTGTTGCAGAATAGAGACCATAATTTGTTCTCATCTGATGAAGTCAGACGAATGACAGTTTGTACATTCATTTATTTCAATAAACCATATGGGAGGTTAACATAAATTTGGTTAATCGTTTGAAAACATCAATAAGGAAAAGTACAAAAGTGATGGAATGAGAGTATCATTCTGTTATTCCAGTATACCTTATCCACCAGCCCTCGAACCTGGCTACGATTCATTTATCTGAAAATCAAATGATTACAAATACCTACTACAAAAAATAATACTAATCGGAGAAACAATAGAGACGAATCGGGATTTGAAAAATCAATATGAACTCTATTCAGCGTTTTACCCTCTTCATATATTTTACCAATAGACCAATAATGTAATGTGGTCTCTTTTATTTTTACCTGTTTGTTTTTTTTTTATGTGAATAAGGTTATTAAAGAAACACACGTTTTTTGTGTAAGCTAAATAATATTTAACTATCTCAACTATTGAAACCTTAATGATAATAGTATATATTCTACGACGTTTCAACAGGTTATGGGACCAGGCTTGAACTATCCAAAAATATCACGGAATGTATTTAAACTTGTATATATTACAATCAGTAACAAAGTTTGAGGTTATGTCTGAGCTCATAAAATTTTCAAATTTCAAATTAAACAATAGAAATTATCATCTATGGGAGTATAAAATGCAGATATTACTCATCAAGGATACTCTATTAGATGTAATTGAAGTTATCTGAAGAATGTAAATTTGCACAGTTAGATGCATTGAGTAATGAGGATAAGTTATCAGAAAATTGGACAATCGGTCGAAATGAAAGTAATATCGCATCAAAGGCTTAAGAAAATATTCGAAACAATGTCAGTGGTGTTAAAATTAAATGTTTATTCTGTCATGGAAGTGGTCGTGTAAACGCAAATTGTACAGAATATCTCCCTTGGAAGTCGAAGAAGAAAAATCAAACAGCCAATACTTTTGTAAGCTAGAATGATTATTGTTTTACTAATATGTGGAGTCAATATAACGGTTGGATTGTTGATTCCGGTGCAAGTTTACACATGGCTGCAGTAAGGCATACTACACTAAGGACACTTTTATCACTGGCAGGTAAAACAAAAATGAAAGTAAAACATTGTGACTAAGAAACCGGGTCTCAATTAGAGGAAGTAATATTTATGCGACAACCACCAGGTTCTGAAATGGGTGATGGAAATTTGGTACGAAGACTGAAAAAGGTAATATATATGGGTTGAAACATTCTGCAAGAAGTTGTATCCAAGCCATTCATACAGTTTCGAAGTAAAACAGACTAATGTTCATATTTTAAGTATAAAGGAAGTACAGGCGTTTATGTTCTTACATATTATGTAGACGATGTTGTGTACATGCTAGGATGATAATTTAATTTGTAACGCCATAGACTACAAGAAAATTGGAAATCACACGATTCAGGAAAAATCAAAAATTATCTGGGTCTGGAGATTAACAGAGACCTATATCAACAAAGTAATTTAGAAAGCTTGTTTGCAAGGTAATAAAATTTCACCATATCCGTTAGATGTAAGCTATGGAAAGACTACAGAAATAACGTTATTACCTGAAAATAAGTTGTACCAACAAATTATCGGACGTGACAGTTTAAATTTGAACATGCCGATGTTCAAGAGTTTAGGATAGAATGTTGATTTTGAGTACTTGTTTAAACTAAATGGTGTCATAAGCTGGGCATGTCGAAAACAAAGCTGCGTATCATCAACCGAAGCAGCGTTAATTTTGCTAGCAGAGGTGTGCCAGGAAGCCACGTGTGTAGGAAAATTACTTGAAGATGGATTGGCTATACACTTAAGAAACCACTCAGTGATATAACAAAGATGTCATTGTACTTGAACCCGCAAAAGAAAAGAAAAATTTGAAAACCATTTATGAATGGATAGAAATAAAAGCAGTAGGCCCCAATAGGAAATAGAGTAAGGTGGTCTAGCTTATATACTTTGGAAGACAGCGCTGCTAAAACACGTAGAAATTTAAAGTCATTATTAAATAATTGTATTTATATAATTTTACACATTTTACCCAAGTACTTTAAAAATAAAACTATGATGCTTAAATCTAATTTTTATTAAATTACTTAATTTCAGCTTTACAGATCTCCTCATAATCTCTATTGATTAGTAAATCTATTGATCTTTCAAATAAAGATAATGCGCACGGTGCCACACAATTCGGTATAGAAATTTCTTTTGGTAGTTCATTATAAGGATTCTGATAATAAACAATCTGCAAGAAATGAAAATTTGATAGGAAATTTAATGTAAAGTTTATAATAGTTTTTAGAATGAAAATGGATGACTCACTATACCATTTGGAATTTTTTTTCGATTGACAGTTACGTTGATTTAAAAAAAATTTAACGATAGCAAAGCTAGATCACGTTTTTATAAAACGTAAGTCTCGAGATACCGAGCAATTGGCGCAGTGGTTAAAGCTGCGGTGTTTGGGACGGGAGGTACCGGGTTCGAATCCCAACGGGGGAGGGTTGCAAAAGGGATTTTTCATCACGATTTCGTCGATCGGTGATGATGATGAACACAACTGTGACCCTCTGTTGGAGTGCAGAATCCATGGGCCGAACCATCGTCCATGTCAGTCCAGGCTGGCTGGAGCAATGCAATGTGCATTAAAATCGAACCTGTATTCGTGCGTCCTCAATTTGGCTGATGACGGCGTAAAGTAGGACGTTAAAAAATTAACTGCGAAAGAGTTGGGAGAGCTTCGGCAATCCAGAACAGATTGCAGAGTTCAGAAACAAAAAAAAAGTCTCAGATGGCTTTTATTTAAAACTATTGTTAATACACATTTCAGTCACCGGTGTAACTATTTAATTTCTATTTATTAATTTTAGTCAGAGGTGAGAATCGAACTAGGGACGGTAGCTTATTTAAGCAAGACCTACTTGGTCGTATACATATACGACCGGTGATTTATAGCTAATGAATAAGACATGACATTATTCTAATTTAACTTACTTTAACTTCTAAATCTTCAAATCCTAACTTTTTGTGTAGCTCAAATACCAAAGTTGCACCAAATTCCGGTTTTTCTGAGGTTTGTTCTAGTATTCCGAGCGAGTTCATTAGATTCACCAGCGTAACATCGTGTCCAGAATATAAAAATAATTTTCTGTTTGGACTAAGTTTATTTTCTCGTTTCTTTATCATATTATCAAATATTTCGGTTACCAATGGACCACCTTTAATTTTTTTCATTATACTGTTTTCCGTTAATAATTTTAAATTTCTCTTTGCTAAGTTTAACATTCTATTTGGATAGACTGTTTTAGTCCAATCGGGCAATGTAAGACCATTCGTTTCTTCAATTTGTAATGTGTTGAAAAGTGATTCAACATTATGAATTGAAGAAATATTTTTACCCGTTTTTTTAGTAAGCAGCTCATACAAATCTTGGTTCTCTTCATTAATATTTCGGAGAACTTCATTATTAGGTTTGTAGAAATTTTCTAATAACTGATCGTACACTGGGCAAGGTGCTTTTTGCATCACGAGCTAAATGTAAATAAAACAAAATTTTTGTATGGTACAAACTCGAATATAAAATAAGTTACTTTACCATATCTCTTTCCCTCGATTCATAATTGACAGGAACCGGTTGCCAAGAAATTGGAAGTGGATTTGTACTATCCGGAGGAGGAAGAAATCCGGCCAAAAAACTTGAAGCACTCATCAAACATCTTTCGTATTTACTACTTTGAACATATATCTCGTTGGTTGAATAAAATCCATCAAATGGAATCAAATCATTATATCTCAATCTTAGTAGTTTTCCTAGTTTATACATATCATTTGAACCGTTTTTGGACAATGCGCCAAATCCACCGTGCCATTTATAATTTAAGTGTGGATCATTCGGATATGAGCTCGATGGATTACGATCGCCATGGCGAAAAATAAACGCGGCCATCACTAACGTTTTAACATTTTCAAGTTTTTTTGTTTCGCCAAACGAGGCATATGCAAAAAGCACTGTAATTATAGCACCACTAAGTATAAAAACTGATATTGTTGCACCTCGTCTATTTAATTCAGCATACGAACAGGCCATTTTATTAAAAGATTAATGATAACTAATCAACGTTGTTATGGTTGAAATATTAATGGCCACCGATTAACGAACAGTTTACCAATTTTTATATTTTTAACAGTGTTCTCAATTCAATAAGGGGAAAGTTAAATGAGTTACGTGTATTTTTTTTTTCAACCATACAAATTTATTTGTTTAGCATACATATATAAATAATAAAATTAAGTAAAAAGTAGCTTTTTATAAGCTCGATGGTACAAATTAAAATGTCAATGCCATAATAATTATTTTACGATCTATGCATGATAATTTAATTTCAATTTAAATTTAATGGTACAAAGTACAATTTTTTAGTTGAGGCTGTGCCTTTGAGAGACACACAAACATTAAAACATAAAAACAAATAATTGCGTCTTGTCAAAAAAATGATTGCAAGTATTTCCACAAAAAAAAAAGTTACCTAAAAGCCCATGTTAACTCAGCTGCTGAAATATAATATGATTATTGACAAGCTAAAGGCCTACTATACTAGTAAACAACTCTATTTTAACTAGAATCTAAATCCAGTATTTTTATTTATTACAAAAATTACGCTAATTCTAGCTCAACTCGATTGTCTGCACTTATATTGCTATATTCGATATCGTAGTCTTTCGGTTTATAAAGAACCCTAGAACCCATATTATTTAAAGACAAACATGTACGATTGAAAATTATGGTCATACGTGTAGCGGTTTTATGGTTCTTATCCTTGCTAAATTACCATAATAACTACTTTATTTTTTATTACGATACTAGATTCGAGAGTAGTTTACTTCAAAGGTCAGTCTAGAATTTATTAAGTTTTTAATGGCTAATGATTTATATTCAATGAATTTGAAGAAGAAGTTGATCTTGAAATCAATTTAGTTAAAATGGCAAAAATAAAAATAAAAATAAAAAAATTTGCAATTTAATTTGGTTTTTAATTGTATGGGTGACCAAAACATCGTATATTAAACTAATTTTATATATGTGTTGTCATCTTTTTATAAATTTTGCTACAAAAAGATAAAACTTTTCATCCTGTAAAAATCAAATCCACCTTTTTCTTGGACTTTTTGGGCTTCGATCTCGGGTCTCGCATTTTTATTTTTACAAGAAATTTTTTCTCGGTTTGGCTTGCATAATTTTTCAATCTTCAAGGTAAGAAATTCGTTGAATATAAATCAGTTTGTTATGTCTAATGTAAAATTATTTATGTTTATATGTATAAAGAATTAGATTTTTTTTTTAAATCGCAATTTTGCTAAATCAACTACTATAATAAGTGTCATAACTGCTCTGCCTTTTTATCATGAGCACTTGAGTAGCTGCTTTCAAGAATTCAGTGATTGCGAAGATATTGCAATCGAAAAAATTCGGAAAGCATTTAAACTGCGCTAGTTGTTGACTGTATTTTAATACAACCGATGACCTAAAAATTTGACATAACGTAAAATTGTTGCTCATTGTGTTCGTTAATATAAAAAGATTGATTAGAATAAAATTACTCAAATTGTATCCAAAAAAAATACATAAAAACAAACCATGAAAAAATTAAATTAATAATAAACCAAAAATTATGATATTTTAAATAATTTGACTGCACTAGTGCAGACACGGATTGCGACTGCTTGACAAAACTTAATTTTTGACTGTTCGACTATGGTACATATCCTTCAAAATGAATTTTTGAACGACAAACATCGAAATGTGCGCAGTCGCTGAATTATTGAAAGCATAGTTAATCGATTGGTCGATTTGTATGAAAATACTTACTTTCCAAATGACCACTGCAAGTACTTATAAGTATAGGTGTGTGTCTTTGCTAAATTTGAACTACTAATAACTGTTCTAGCTATTTTTCATGAGCAGTTAGAAACAATTACGTGCCATTTAGCAGTCATATTGCTTTTTAATCAATACTTTTCCTGCCTCTTTTTTGTATTTAATGACTATCAAGTTTCTACAACGATAGAGTTAAGCTATAGAGTTGATGAATCGTAAAATAAAGTTATGAATTGTGATATGCAATAGTATTCTAATTTGTGTGGATCAATGGTATAGACGTTAGAAAATTCGATTTGTTTGAATAAAATCGTTACTTGCCGCAAATTGTCAATCGGATTGGATTGAAATGGAGACAAATTATAATATTTAAAAAATCCGTACAAACAATAACATCTGTAAAATCTAAAATGTCATTTTAGTTCCCGTGAAATCAAACAACCATATAAAAATTTCTTTAATCACCGAATGAAAATTTCGATCTGAAATCCATCAAAATGGTTTATGGGGCAATTTGTTTTGACCGGTACCCCAAAAACCGATAAGATTATCAAAACATACGATTTTTCAATAAACGAATGCACCCTGACAGTATGTCTGCTTTTTTTATCGGCCATTATTATTGCAGTTTCGTGTATGACAAAAGTCGGAGAAAAGCCAAATCACCAAAAAGTAAAATAAAATAAAATACGAAAAGTGAATGGTGTTCTTTTAAAGCTTAAAAACATTATTAAAATATATTTTTATTTATCTAATCATATTATAGTTGTATTATAACTATTATTTGGTTTGTTTTGTCACGAATCACGGTCCAAAATAGTTAAAACAAAAAAGTTGAAGAATTGTTCATAATGGTGGATAAATTTTTAAATATGTGGAAAATGCGAGAGATCGCTGATAAAGTGTAAGCAAGATTGTTTTTTGCTATTTTCGTTTAATTTTTAAATTGTATATGGTTTAAAACAATTTTTATAAAGTGGTTTTGTGCAAATATAAAGTATTTAATGCTTTTGGTTTGTTCCGCCTCAAATAAATGTCACATTCCAAATAAATTTTGCATAATCATATTTGTCTTCGAATTCGATAGCATATCAATCGAAATTGAAAGATGGAATAAAACGAAAAAAAAAATTGTCTTCTAATTCGTGTGTGTGTGTTTTTAACATACTTATTTGTAGAATAATTCGAGCATTTCCTGTTCTACATGTTTTAATGAAATATTTTTTTTTTAATTAGAACAAATGTTGTCATGAACTACACCGAAACTGAAGGAAAAGTGAGAGAAGCAACAAATGATGAACCATGGGGACCAACCGGTCCTCTGATGCAAGAATTAGCACATGCCACTTTTACATATGAATTTTTTCCAGAAGTTATGTCGATGCTCTGGCGACGATTGTTACAAGACAATAAACAGAATTGGAGGCGAACTTACAAGGTAAAGGATTATAATTACGTATACCAACTGTGTTTATATTGGTATTATGAATGGCCATACAGATGTTGTAACTATGGTTAATTAAAGATCAGATTTAATAATTAATTAGCTTTTGTATGTACACGTCATACTCACAAAGTTAAAAGTATTTTTTGTAAGTTCATAGGTGTCTGTTATAAATTAGAAATGTTAATCTAATTCGTATGATAGCGTACTGGTTTACTTGAGCAATCTTATCTTTAATTAATTAATGAGGCCCATATATATGTTAAACTAAAATATTTCATTAATTATATATTTTTATTATGCATTTCAGAGCCTTTTACTTCTAAATTATTTAGTTCGAAATGGTTCCGAACGTGTTGTCACATCATCACGGGAACATATTTATGATTTACGATCGCTGGAAAGTTATACATATTTTGATGAAAATCGCCGTGATCAAGGAATTAATGTTCGACATAAAGTAAGTCGTTTATTTATATTATGTTATCTTATTACGTATATTCTGTTATCTACATTTATTTTTATTTTATCAAATTGTTTTTATAATTCTCTTTGTAAAAACATAAAAATTAAATATTTTTATTTATTTTTATTCACATTCCTTTAGGTACGTGAATTAATTGATTTTATTCAAGATGATGATAAATTACGGGATGAACGAAAAAAAGCGAAAAAAAATAAAGATAAATATATAGGAATGAGTTCGGATGCAATGGGTATGCGAATTGGTAGCGGAAGTGGTGGAGGTCGTAGTGGTGATAGTGGATTTAACGATAATTGGGATTCGTCGACACGATATGATAGTGATCGAAATTGGGGAAATTCGAAATCAGCTAATACTTATGAAGATGATTATACATTTGATGGTGATAAGGAGGATTCAGATACGGAATCGTCTGGACCACCTTCTGCTAGGTAAGAGTTTAATTCCCATTTTTTTTTTTTGATTATTTTGTGTTATATCGTTTATTTTATTTAATTGTTCTCAAAGAAAATATCAAGATAAAGAACGACGACAAGATAGTCCAACCGCAATTGGTGTAGGCACCACAACATCAATTGATAAAAAGCAACCACCAATCAACATAAGTGTAAATAAATCAGGCAGCAATAGTAGTAAACCAACTAGTATTACAAAACCGAGTAGCAAAAAAATTGATTTAGGGGCAGCTACATCTTATGGGAAATCCAAAGAAATTGGAATTCATTCGCCAACACACCGAAGTAAAGATGAAGAAATCATATCAAAATCAAACACAAATAATAATAAACCAGGTTTAATAGGTGATCTATTTGAAAATAGTGAAACTGGTAATACTACTAATATTACTACTGATATTAGCAATGATTTTAATCCACGTGCTGAAGAATCGCATGATTTTGGTGATTTTAATAGAGCTTTTTCGTCGGGTACTAGTGTCGTCCCTCCTAAACCACCAAGTATTAGTGACAACGATGAGTT
This sequence comes from Tipula confusa, assembly GCA_963556175.1. NCBI lineage: Eukaryota > Metazoa > Arthropoda > Insecta > Diptera > Tipulidae > Tipula > Tipula confusa. Next base: position 68,683,551 of record OY744475.1, on the reverse strand, counting down.
TGCCGATTTTTCATCGGCATTTTCAAGCGAAAAGTCTAATAAAAATCAGCCTGCTCTAGATAATGGATTAATATTTGATCATGTACCAACAGTATCAGCACCATCAAACCTTGATTTATTGAATTCTTTGCCAATCGTTCCATCGTCAGCAGCTCCTCCGGCCGATTTACTATCGGGTTTTGATGATCTTACACTTGGCAGTGTATCAATTTCGAATGGTAAGTCTATCCGTTATTTTTTTTCTCGTAATACTAATAAAATAAAAATATTGATTTTCAAAAAAAAAAAAAAAAATTGATAATTTTACAGCTCCCTGTTGTATAGCTTTAATTTAATTAGATTTAATAAAAATGAATTAAATTAAAGATACTAATCAGTATTACTTTTGGGAGATTTAAATGGAAAATATATATTTTTAATTTATTATTTAAATAAATAATGTAGCTTTATTGAATCACACCAACAAAAAAAAAACTATTTTGATAATACAAATAACAGTCGCGAAATAATTTATCGTAAATTTATTATCACGTGAATTGGAGCGTGTTGAAAATAAATAAACAATTCATTTTTACACACGAAATTTATTATTACACGACGTAATTAAAGTTAGTTTTATGGTCAGTCAAAGTATTAACCGGATAATATAGCATTGCCAAAACTGGTAATAGTAGGAGTAAAACCAACTTTTTAATGTTACTAATTCGTATACTTCTATGTCGAACGTCGGTCACGTCGAGTTTTTCTTATTGTTTTGGTTAATTTACTTAAATATTCAAAAACGAAATCTTAAAAATTAAATCTAATCTTTCTTACTCCTACAAGTCTATTTTACTAATCGCAATTTTGAATATAAAAACTAAATATTGTAGCTCTACCGAATCATCCAAGGTTATTCGTTTACATCTTATTTAGTTACGCGACTACAGGTTTGCTTGAATAATGAATGCATCGACAACTTACATGGACAATACATGGACAATCATCCATCGTTTTGATTCTGTATACCAATATGTTTTATAATTGTGTTCATCGATCGAAATAAAGTGGTAAATTCCATTTCCGTTCGTTCCTGATAAGTATATCATGCTTATAGCACATCGAAATTTTTAATGGTCTTCCCAAAGTCAGTTTAGGTTTATATGAAATGAGTTAAGTCAGGTAAAATCTGACGGGGGAGTCGAATACTTTTCCAAATCGTTGATTGATTTTGTTACTTCTTTCTATTTTGTAAACTGCTTATCAAAATTAAGTCCTGCAAATTCCGTTTAGATATCATCATGATTTAAATTTTATTTATTTTTTTTTAACTTTTGCCAATGCTTTATTCTTGTATCTTTCTTTGCCTGAAACTAACAAGAAGTGTGCAAAACTTACAATCTAAAATATTTTATAAAGGGTGGTTTTTATAGAGTTACACAAGTTTAAATCATAATAAAACAAAGAAACATATTTTTAATATCAACGAAACGGGCTTTATTGGATAGAAAATTTTATGACAATAATGTTTAAATATGATTTTGGCCATGTGGCCGCCACGGCTGGCGCGAACAAGGTGCAATCTGGAACACCAATTTTCGCAAACTTTTCGCAGCGTTTGCGGCCGTATTTCGACAATAACTCTTCGAATGTCGATTGGTGTTCAATTGTCTCTGGTTTATCGACGTAGACAAGTGACTTTACATAACCCCAAATAAAATAATCCAATGGGGTTAAATCACACGATCTTGGTGGCCAATTAATTGGTCCATTACGCGAAATTATTCTTTCACAAGAAGTGCGCGCTGTGTGGCATGTGACTTCGTCCTGTTGGAACCACATGTCAGCAAGATTAATGCCAGCTTATCGAGGCACGAAAAAATGTCTAATCATGTCCCTATACCGCTCACCATTGACATTCTGATCATCGTTTTTGAAGACATATGGACCAAGGACCCCGCCAGCCCGTAGAGCAAACTAAACAGTAATTTTCTGTGGATGTAATGGTGTTTCGACAAGTAACACCCGCTTGTTGATTATCCTCACTCCAAATCCGACAATTCTGCTTATTTACGTACCCATTCAACCAAAAATGGGCTTAATCGGAGAACAAAATTTTGAATGGAAATTCAACATCAATATCAATGTGTGCTTCAGCCCATTCGCCGAATTGGCGGCGCATACGATGGTCGTTTGGGTTTAATTCCTGCACAAGTTTAATCTTGAGAGCTTTTAAGCCAAGATCCTTTCGTAAAATTTTCCATAAAGTGGAAGGACACAACCCCAGTTTCCTGTACAGCGGCGGCTATAGCTTCTTCAGTGGGTACTGTTCGGCGTCTCACGGGGTGCACATTATCATTAAGAGTAAACGTGGTCCGAAAACGATCTATTGTTATTCGAATTAGCCGCTCTGAAGGACGCCATAAAATGTACGCCATAAAATGGACGAAGTGCACGATAAATTTGACGAAAAGAACCATTATTTTGATAAACAATTTGCAAGCGTTGCTCTGATGTAATCCTATCCATAATGAAATGTCAAACCAAACTAAACAAAAAGCAACTGTCAGCTGTTAAATGGGTTGTCAAATAAAGCAGTGTTGCGAACCTATAAAAAACAACCTTTACTAAGTTTTAATCTATGTTAGTACTATATTGGTATGCGGATTAATTAATTTATTGAAAAATGAGTTAGCTCGCCTAAGGTTAAATTATGTTTATAGGTGCATTATATCTAGCGGGTCTGTCCTGCAAAGCCGTCTATAGTTTGGCAGCCTTAGTAGTTTCCTTGCTAATTCATTGGGATGAGTTTCCAATTTTGAATTGTTCTTTAAACTGTATGCTTTTATCATCTGTTGGTCATAAAGTTCCATGTGGATGGTATCATCAATATACCAAGCAGAATTTGTAATACTACGTAGTATTTTTGTTTGCGTACGTTGTAAAAGGTGTATATTTGATGCGCTGGTAGAGCCTCATAGTTGAATTACATATGTCCAAATGGGGATTAGGATCGCCTTGTTTAGTATACTTTTGCAAGGTACATTTTAGAGAATTTTATTTTTATTTATTTGCACTTTGATTCAATATGCTTTCTTCAAGTCAACCTTTATCAAAATGAAGATGCAAGTATTTGACGTTTTTTAATTTTTGAGGAATCGTGACATTATTTAATTTAACCGATAATTAAAACTATTTAGAGTAAACGTTATGGGCGCCGATTTGTTTTCATTCGCTTTTATGCTACTTTTTTTTGCCAGTCTTCAATTTTGTATATGTGATCTTGTAGCTCTCTTGACGAAGTTTTGGGATTTTTATGTGAATACATAGTTTTGGAACCCCTGCGGTTATCAGATTTAGTTCGGATATGTCTTAATTTTGTTTGACCTGGAATTTTCTTTCAAACAAGTAAATTTCAATGATTGAAGGTTCACACTTTGTCAAAAGTTTGTGTAATATCCAGAAAAACAGCGGAACAGTATTTCTTTTCCTCTAGAGTTTTTCAATGTCACTTTTGGCCTAGTGGTCATCTGGTTGTCTGATTAGTGGATTCGATAGGGTTGGCCTTCTTAATTTTTTTGTCGTCTTCGATAGTGAGTAATAGGTTCTTTTCGTTGCTGAGAGTTTATTCAGGTAATTCTGTATTCCTTGATCTGCTTCCTATACCAAAGCTAGTTTCAGAGCTTTATTATCTTTATTTAATTTATATTTGAGTAGTGGAGACTTTTGAGCTGCCATTGCCAGTATATTTTCCGCTTTTCAATTATTTGCTTGAATTGACTCTTTCAGAGCTAATAACGCCAGGTGTAGCCTTTTTTGCAGCTATTTCCATTTTAAACTATTTGTGTTCAATTTTCTGTTGCCACTTCAATATCTTCTGGTGTGAACAGTGGGTTGTCTAATTGGCCGTTCTGTTCAATGATATTTCTATATATATATATATATATATATCCCATTTAGTTTGCTTGTTAGACTTATAGATGAGTCAATTTTTAAGTCATCGGTACTCAATTTGGCTATAATTGGAGAATGAGCAGAAGATATAGAAATCATCTACTTGAGCATTAGTGCGGGCGATTCCTTTTGTTACACAGAAGTCTATAAGATCAGGTATTTCTTTCTATCGGTAGGCCAGTAAGTAGGGTGTTGATAACATATGTAGTCTAGATTTGCTTGAGTAATTGCTTCATAAAGTGGTTTACTTTTAGGTGTAGCCAGTCTCGAATCCCATTGTAAATTTTTAGCATTGTATCGCCTCCTGCGAGAGATTTTATGCCTAGCTGATTAAAATAATCAGTAAATTGCTGCTTTTTAATTGCGTGTTTTGGTGGGCAGTAAACGGAAATGACAATTTCTGATAATAGTTGCTTGAATGTGGTCTTTATCATATTTGTTTAGTTAATTGTGCTTTATTCTTTTTTTGATTAAAACTGCAGTGCCGCCATGTATTTTACCGTCCAGATGTTTGGTGTCATAAACTGAATAGCCATTAATTTTAAAATATGTATAGTCATAAATTGTGTTTCTGATATGAGCTTGATACCAATATTTTGTTCGTTGAGGAAATTTTGTATTTCAGGTTTGTGTTGTGAAAGGTCATTTGCATTCCATACAGCTATTTTTAGGAGAGTCATTTCTGGTTTTTGACAATAATTTGCATTAGTGTGGTTATATTTTGCATCATCATGCTTATTGGTTTTTCCATCATCATCATGAAACTTTGGATCGTTTCAGTCAGTTTATTTACGGTTGCATATATATTCGATTCTTCGACATTGAAGTGAATTTTTTTTTTGTTAGTGCGATGCTCTTTAGAATGTTTGCATAGGAGATGCCTGGTTTCGCAAAACTATTTTCAGCTATCTGGATATTATTGTATTGTGCGATTGTAAATACATCGGTTGATGGAACAATCAAATATCTTGAGAACATACTGCTTTGGTTGTAGTGTGACTTAAGCATTCGTTGCTTATATCGCATTTTTTGAGTATTTTTACGTTTCAAGTCCAGATAAACTGGACAGCCTAATTAGTAGTGTGATTCTCACTGGATCATTTTTTGTTTTATTGCACTGTTTCGAATCATGAAGTTCGCCACAAATAACACAGACTTCGTTTAGCGTACAGTAAGCTGTAGTGTGGCCTTATTCTTGGCACTTGATGCACTGAATTGGTCCGGTTTTCTTCATGGGTTCCTCTACTATGATTATGCGGTGCAATGAATATTCTAAGTTATATGTATTGTGTTTTCCAAATTATTTTCTTCTGTAATTTTAATTTTTTGCGATTTGTTAAGATACCACATTTAAATTTATGGGAATATCTTAAAACACATGAATCTAATTTTTTGTCATCAGTGGGTAAATTTGAAAGGATATATTTTCAAATTTTGTAAAGTAATTTTTTCTTCACCTAAATATTCGTTAGTTTTCTCTGCCTCAACAAATAATTACTTAACTGACTTTAAATCAATTTTTTATTGCATAAAATGATTATTCTGAAAGTACTAAAGCATCCACGTCGATAGCGGTGAATGAATGCAGCTAAAAGAGAAAAACTTTGGTATTTATAATCCGTAATTTCCGCATAAAACGCCACATAATATTCACATATAATATCAACATAATATTTAGATTGATGCATAAAATTTAATTAAGTTTCCATAATGTATCGTAGATGTAAAATAATAATTTGAAGCCACATGCTTTAAAACACTTGCTCTAATGTGTTTACTATAGTGATAGAGCTGGCAAACAAATAAATTTTGTCGTCGGCACTTCTAATTATAACTTTTTGTTGTGCTTATACCTATACACTTGCTCGTTTACTAAGGTGACATTGTGGACAAACAAATGTTTTTTGATGTCGCTATTTACAGTTATCGACAAAATTGTATGTGCAATGTGGCAGTGAAATTTCGCTGTCGCTTTGGTGTTAAGCTTCGGTATTAATGGTTAGAGTAACAAAATTTGAAATTTTTAGATATTTCTAGTTTGTATCTGAAAAGATTACGTCTCTGTGTAATTTGTTGTTTTGGGTTTTTCAGTAACTATTGTCTCGATCTTAAATGCGTCTCTTAACGAACCTTTTGACCAGTTGTTACAAATTGTCTGTGGACGTTATAGGTGGTCAGCCCAACGGACGTTTGTTTACACACAATCCGATTTTTTTTTTAAATGCTTGCAAATTATAGTTAGCAAGTACTATATAGAATTTATAGCTTTTTTTCTGATAGTTTATCCTAATCGTATACAAATATTTGATTCCAGTCTTATGCAGTATAAAATCGTTTATACATGGGAATTCGTGATTGCTAACGAGTTTGGTGGTATAGCAAAAATTTAAAATGTATTTTTTGTTAACTCATTTTTATGATTATTCTATCATTTGCGTTTTATTGCTATAGTGATCCGTTGAATTTCCTCTTGGATTTTGGTTTTTGGTATTTTCACATAAAGGGCTATCTAATAAGAGTGTCCAACTTTATTTTTATTAAGTCTTTTATTTTTATTAAGAGAAGCTTAATTTATGACATTAGTGAGGGAATATAATCTCTTTAAATGTGCACCACAACTATGTCTACCGTAGCGAAATACCATACTCAATTTTGAACTGCTTTTTCACATAAATCTGCACGAATTTCACCAATAAAACGAATAATATTTGTTTCTAATTGGTGAATAAACAAGTGACCTCAAATAACCCCACAAGAAATAATCTAATGGAGTGATGTTGCAAGATCTAGGAGGCCAATTCACCGGACCGTTTCTTGAGATAATTTTTTCATTAAATTTTGATTTTAATAAATCGATGGTAGCGTTTTCTGCTTGACTCGTAGCAAAATGTTGCCGATATTTCCGTGAACGTCTTGTAATTGATACATTTTCATCTCTCGTACATTCTCTTCTATGGCAGCAATGTTTTTTTCCTTGCAAAAAATAATTACTTTCTAATCTATCAACAATTCGACGAATAGTACGTTCTAGAGGATGATTATATAAACCATAAATAATAGGATGATAAGGTTGGTGAATATAGAACATTGATTTTGATAATTACTTTTAATAATTTCAAAATGTTGTTGCAATGTGTATCGCTCTGAAAATGTATAACCTTATTGAACAGGAATGACAATGACAGCTGTCAAAAATAATATTCAACATGGTCGCAATTTCTATCGACAATTAGGAGACTCTTATTGGTTAACCTTTTATTTCCGAGCATTTTTTTAGGTCTAATGTTGATTTCGATTGATTTTTTCCCCCTCTTTAACAGAGTACTCTGATTTTGAAAGTTAATCGAACAAAACCAGAGTACCCTTTTTATGTATGTATAATGTGGATACCGGTCGAAACTGGATATTTTACAACTGGATTTGACGAAACAGGATAATTCAAAACTGGATATTTTAAAACGAGATAAGGTGCAAAACGAGATGTTACAAAACTGGATATTCCAAAACAGGATATTTCGACATGTGATTTAAACTTAAAATGATTTTTTAGGAAAGTTCTGGAATATGGCCAATTAGGGAGGAACTCGGTGAGTTCTTAACCGATTATGATGAAATTCTATATGTAGGATGGGAATGGGATTTTAAAATGAATTTTTGGGAAATTTCTGGAATATGGCCAATAAGGAAGGAACTCGGCGAGTTCTTAACCGATTATGATGAAATTCGATATGTAGGATGAAAATGTTGATGAAAATTAATTAATTTTTCTCACATAGATTCTCTATAGTGAAGAAAAGTTATATTAAGTAGAAGAATAAAAAATAGATGAAGATAAATTTTACTGACAGTAAACTAACTCGATCAAGTCAATGATTATTTAAATAAGATGAAAAAAGCAGCAATTAAAAAAACCATTAAATGAAGGAAAATTCTATCTCTCTGCTTAAAATTAATTCTCTGCTTATTATTCAAGTATGAAACCTTATTGGCCATATTCCAGAGGTTTTCCCAAAAAAGGTTTTAAAATCAAATTTGATTATACAATTAAAGAAAAAAAACATTAAGTGAAGGAAAATTCTATTTCTCTCCTTAGAAATATTGAAGTATGGAACCTTACTGGCCTTATTCCAGAACTTTCCCAACAAATTATTTTAAAATCCCATTTTCATCCTACTTATCGAATTTCATCATAATCGGTTAAGAACTCGCCGAGTTCATTCCTAACTGGCGAAATTCCAGAACTTTCCCAAAGAATCATTTTTAAATCCTATTTTCATTCTACATATCGAATTTCATATTAATCGGTTAAGAACTCGCCGAGTTCCTTCCTAACTGGCCATATTCCAGAACTTTTCCAAAAAATTATTTTAAAATCCCATTTTCATCTTACATATCGAATTTCATCAAAATCGGTTAAGAACTCGCCGAGTTCCTTCATAATTGGCCATATTCTAGAACTATCCCAAAAAATCATTTTAAAATCCCATTTTCTTTCTACGTATCGAATTTTATCAAAATCGGTTAAGAACTCGCCGAGTTCCTCCCTAATTTCCAGAACTTTCCTAAAAAATCATTTTAAGTTTAAATCACATGTCGAAATATCCTGTTTTGAAATATCCAGTGTTGTAACATATCTCGTTTTGTACCTTATCTCGTATTGAAATATCCAGTTTTGTACCTTATCTCGTTTTGTCAAATCCTATTTTGAAACATCCAGTTTTAAAATATCCAGTTCTGAGCGATCCCCGTATAATATGTGATTTCTATCAAAAATTTGTCCACCTCGTCTGTTAACATTTGGAACAAATAATCTAAAAAAAATAATAATTTTGATTTTAATTTTAAAACGAAACTCCCTTTATTTTAAAATGTTAAATATTTTTTTCATTTGTCTATTTTCTAAAACAATAGAAATACAATATACAATAAATAGCATCAATGAAACTAGTTGTAAATATGACTACTTAGTCATAAGATGATGTTGTATCGGATAAAGAGAATGATAAAAAACACAATTCTTAAAGTTTCATCCATTTTACTCACAATTTATGAAACGCTTTAATAAAAAATATTTAAGTCACAAATATTCAATGACGTTTCAAACACAATTGACAAATGAATCGTAATTCGTAAACAAAACCATCTTTACTACAAGCCGTCTTGTAACTTTCGTTGACACACATCATCATGTATTTTTAAAATGTATTTGTAAAAATATATACTTTAGATGTATTAATAACTATCAAAACTCCATATAAAATTAATAAAAATATTGTAAACGCATGCGCATTATTTGATTTTATTGTTTATTTCTTTTACACAATATTCGCTACATATCCCGACACGATTTTCTACTTACAAAACAATCAAAGTATATATTTTTGTATAGCATGAGTATGCAAACAAAACGGCTTGTAGTAAGGAGGGTTTTGTTCGTAAATGACAAAATTTCAAAATGGCAGCACAATGACCAAAACCAACACTATTGTATATTATACAAGCCATGAAGCTTGGCTAAGTAAAACATATTATGACTACTATTTGGTGTATGTGTTAGTGAATTTGACTACAGTAAAAATCGAAACAAAAAATTATATTTCGCACTGTCCCTACTCCTCTAAATTCAAAGTACATAACATTTCTACAAAAAAAACGAAACAAAAATTATATTTTGCACTGCCCATTCTGCTCTAAATTCATAGTATATAATGAAGTAAATAATAATAACAATACTTCTCTCTCTCGTTAAATAATAAATTTGTTTTTTGCTTTATCATAAAGAGTGCAACATACTGTTGTTCCATCATTCGTATTCATTTTTTATTTACATCAAAGCATATAATAAAAGTATATACAAATTATACTACGTCACAATACTAATACTTAGGTATAGTAGTCACTTTTTGGCATAAGTATCGCAACTTCATGGCTTGTATATACATTTGTGTTGGTTTTGCAATGACCAAAACCAACACTATTGTATATTATACAAGCCATGAAGCTTGGCTCAGTAAAACATATTATGACTACTATTTGGTGTATGTGTTAGTGAATTTGACTACAGTACAAATCGAAACAAAAAATTATATTTCGCATTGTCCATACTCCTCTAAATTCAAAATACATAACATTTCTACAAAAAAAACGAAACAAAAATTATATTTTGCGACTGTCCACTCTGCTCTAAATTATTAGTATATAGTATAGTATATAATGAAGTAAATAATAATAACAATACTTCTCTCTCTCGTTAAATAATAAATTTGTTTTTTGCTTTGTCTTAAAGAGCGCAACATACTGTTGTCCCATCATTCGTATTCATTTTTTATTTACATCAAAGCATATAATAAAAGTATATACAAATTATACTACGTCACAACACTAATACTTAGGTATAGTAGTCACTTTTTGGCATGAGTATCGCAACTTCATGGCTTGTATATACATTTGTGTTGGTTTTGCAATGACAGTAAAGTTATTAGTATTAGTGTAAAAGAGGGGTAAATCTGTCGAAAAACTCAGAGTAGACAAAATCACTCAGTGCAAAAAAAAAAAAAATCACTCCGAGAGCTGTCAGAGTAATTTTTTAATGGTCAATCGAACGTTATGAGAGTACTCTTTACGCTTTTTGCACTCAGTGCAAGTTTTTAAAATCAATCGAAATCAACATAAATAAATACAAATAATAAAATTCTAAGGCCCCGTCCGATTTCCATAATACTTCTGTGGTGGTCAAGTTAATACGTTACTTCCCAAATAGTTCGTTTCCGATTTAACTTTGTGTGTTGGGGAATTGTATTATCGCTCACAACTTCACAAGTTAACCAGTTGTTTTCCAGTTAGGTATTATAAAATCTTTGAGAATTTTAAGATATGATGTAGATAAAATAGCCACAGTTGATTGCAAAAATCTTATTTTTAATTAAATGTATTTAAAGCATGTTAGAGGGATTTTTCATATTGCTGACAGAAAGTACAGATGTGCTTCGGTAATTATCGCCATTGATAACTTGTAACATGTTTCTAAACTTGCTAAGAAATCATTCTACATATAGAATCTCGTTCATATAAAAAATGGGAAACTCTTTATCTAAAAATCCTGACGGCTTTGTTTGATTTCGCCTATAAGTGTTGTGGTTGTAATCGATTTTTCCTTATTTTTCCAAAAATTTGACATCTTATCAGTCTCAACTCCTTTCTTAATCAACATTATTTTTTATGAGCATATGAGCATACTACTGTTTCTTTATCTATGCCCACAATTTATTTTCGATCTCGAGTTGTTTCTAAAGTTCTTAGAACTCTGAGTTCATATAAAGCAACTGAGGTTTATGGACTTCTATCAATTGTCCTAAGAAACGGTCATTTTCTCTGGCTAAACCTTGCCAAATTATTTAAAATATCAATGAACTCTGACATTGCTCCCTCTATTTGGAAAACAGCAAATATGCAATCAATTCCTAAAAAAGGTGAGAAAACTTCTCTTTCCAATTACGGCCTAATTGCCTGTTGTCGACCTTATAGAAAGTAATGGAATCTATATTGAATTTTCACAAGATGAACTATCTCGAAAGGGATGCGCTTTTTTCAGATTTTCAATATGTATTTCTTACGAATTGCTCTTCAAGTGATCTTATTGCCTATTTAACTCAATTTATGGTCGTATCTCTAGATATTTCAACAGCATTTGATAGAATATAGCATCTATGTCTGATCCCTAAAATTCGGTCATAGAATCTTGATAGTTCTCTTATGCAATGGATAGAGAGTTATTTAATGGGACGATCGATCAAGGAAGTATTAGACGATATCTCATCCGAATCCTAAGAAATCAATGCTGGTGTACCGCAAGATTTTGTCGCCTACATTATTCTTGATATATATCAATGATATTTTTACTTTGGCATCATGAGATATCCACTCTTGGCTGATGATACTACAGTGTCTGCTTCAATTGAGTTTAAAAGCCAAAAGGACGGCACTTCCCATTTAACTTGCTCTCACCTAATTATAAATAATTCACTTCTAACTTACATTGACATGGTCATGGGGTAAATCTAATAGGGTATACTTTAATCCACAGTAGTTCCAAGGTTGTCTTTTTCACAAAAAAAGTTCAAAATTATGATCCACCCATAATAAAAGGCATTCAGATTAGTAGATCCTCCTCTCTTAGAATGTTGGGTTTAGAAATTTCGAGTGATCTTTATTGGAAAGATCATTTATGTATATGTATTCAATTGCAAAAACAGCTAGTCAGTATTTGGGTTTCATTATACGCTCTAACTTTTATTTTACCTCTATAGAAGTTCTTAAATAATATAAGGCTTATGTTAGGCCCATTATGGAATTTAATTCGTTTGTCTGGGGTGGTGCTCCAAAATCTAATCTTAGAATTCAAAATAGAGTTATTTATATGATTAACGACAAAAATATTGCTTTATTAATTGATTCATTCGAGCACCGACGGAAAATAGGTGCTTTATCGCTTTTTTACAAATATTATTTTGGTCATTGTTCTTCTGAAATTAAATCTCTAATACTAACTGCTTTTGTCAGCAGGGGTGTCACTCGTTTTGGTTCACAGCAACATGGTTTCGTCTTAGATATACCCAGATTTAGAATTAATCATTTTAAATCGTAATTTTTCCCACCTCTCGGTGAAATCAAATACATTCGTCGGTCTTTCCCACAATATTTAGTTTACAGCTGTTCAAGAGGAACCTAATCATCTACTTAAAGAAACAGGATTAGGGTTTTATGTAGTTTTCCTTTACTATAATGTATTGATGAAATTCGTTTTACTGTGTTGGTCGTTGTATTTTTGTTTGCGTTTTTTTCCTTAAAATCAAAATCAATGCATTACAGAAATCTGAGAAAATAAATTGAAATTTAGTCTTTAAATTAATTTTAATAAAGGATTTTAGACCACCATGTTGCCGTGGCGTAAGCCATTAAGGGAATTATCCCTAGATATGTTAATTGAAAAAAAAAAAAAAAATGGATTCATTCCTGAGGCATATCCACATCTCCTTGAATCTTTGAACGTTGCGATTTTTGTGTAAGCATAGATGATAAGTTGTTCTATCAGGAACTAGTATTTTATTTTGCATTAGATAGTTAATAAAAAATGTATTAAATATAATTTTTTTATTACATTTTGCCTATGCTTGTAAGAGTCCACAAAATGGAAAGATATTACAGGTATAACAATAAAATGCCTAACTACGTGTTACCAATATAAATATATTAAGTTTTACCATTTCAAAATTTTTAGATGTTTTTTCCTTTGGGCCATCTTTAATCTTCCAGAATTAAAATACTTTGTATTTTAATTCTGGAATCTGATTAAATGACAATTCTGGCGATTTCTTTCAGACGTGTTGCCATTGAACATAACATGATTTTATTTATTTAGATTTCAGTAGATATATGCTTTGTTTCTTTTTTTAACTGCATTTGTGTTTGCCAACCTTAGTTATTATGATTACAAGCACATTTTGTTTCTAAATGCCATATTATTGTTCAAAAAGCCTTGTTTTAAATGTTGTCTCGTTCACAATTTGATTCTATTTTCCAACAGCTGCTCCACGTTTTGTAGATCATAAATACGATATTCGAATATTGTTTAGCAAAATAGTTTTTTTTTTAATATTTCAATAAAATTATTTTGGTTGCATGATATGTAATATTTTCTGGCATTTTTAACGTCTTAACTGTTAAGATGTAAGGTAAAGATGTTTTATTTTAAACATGGCTCAAAATATACTAAATAACATTATAGTATTTTGTAATGTAATTTAACATTTACACTAAATTTAATTTAGTTACGATCATAAGTTTTGGAGTATTTAAATAAATTTGCACCTTGACGACATTTCATCGTATTGTGTATTTTATATGAGATATATGCCATTAACATCATGTGTGCCTATCATGCTAAATAGAAGATCTAAACTAGAATTTTTTTATTTGTTGTTAACACAATAGTTATTAGAAGTCGTTAGTGATTTGAGGGAGTTATTTTCTACGATTTAATAGTTATCCGGTTTATAAAGTTTATTATAATTTACGTACAATTGGAACTAATAATAGTTAAAAAATTAGGGATTTTAGAAAAAATATTCTAGTCACATAGACAAGCTGATTTGTTCCCCCAAAATTTTGGCAATATATTATGTAACTGCCAATATTTACATTACAAATTTGCCAATTCAGTAAACTCGGAAATCTTGTGATCGTAACGAAAAAAAAATAAAATTAAATTAAAATATTTATACATATTAAAATCAACTGGGAAATATGTTACGTTTTCCCATTACAGTATCGACGGCGAATAATCATACATCGACGAAAGATAACAAAATATCATATCATTTAAGAATAACAACAAAATTGGATGAATATCTAATTGAATTTAAATCATTTAATGGTAAAATAAATTCAGAACATGATTTAAATCGAATCGATCATCTATTAAATGGCATTGTAAATTTGCTACCGGGACCAGTGACACCAGAAAAAATAAAACGTTACGATTCTAATAGCGACGGTATAAATTGGAATGATATCGGCATAATTTACTATCCAAAAATATTAAGTAATATAATTGAATTGTTTCATCAAAAGTGGCCTATGTTGGCTGATAACAAAATTGATCAACGCGTAATGGATATATTTAAGCAAGACCATAGCTATATTTATACAATTGAAAAATTACGAGCATTAAGTTCGTCGTACACCAATAATTATCATTCGAATAAAATTAATGTGAAAATATTAAAAGAAATTCTATTAGACGATTTTATCATATGCTACGCCTTTATTGATATCAGCTATGATTTTGTAAATCAAACGTACACCAATTTTGATTTATCAAATTTAAACGATAATATGGCCGAATTTATAAAACTATTAATCAATTTACCGCCAAAAATATGTAATCGACAAATTTATAATGATAATTATGAAGTGATTGATAAAATATTTTATCCGAGTGAATTTAGTCGTATTCTGTTGAAAAATTTACTAAATTCGTTATATTTTATGGCCGAGATAAACGATATTGAACGTAAAGATTTATATAGTGCTACATTTTTATCGAGCCTATTCAATAGCATCATCGTTAATTATAATTTTAATCAACATTCACAATATTTACACGATTTATTGACAATATTCTCAAATTGGTCGGAAAATCTTAAATGTAAACATTTAATAAACGATATATTTTTAAAACTTAAACGGCCATCCATTGAAATTATTGCCATAATGTTGTTAAAAACACAATCAAATATATATATGATGCTTGATAATGCGGTTATTGTGTCGAACGAATGGAATTATGTGTTAACAACAAGATTACCACTTCTCATGTTTTTCGATAACGATAAATTGATTGAGAATCTCATTTTATATTTGGCCATCATTGCCGATGATACGAACGAGGCGAATAATAAAATTTTAATAAATTTACTAATCGAATTGTTGGATGTGTGGTGCTCTGATTTGAGTATCATTAAAACATCGTTTGAACAGAGAATTTATGTTTCAAAATTATTAATTTTATCGGTTCAATATTTAAGTTCGATGCAAGTATACAAAATGGATGATAAATTAAAATCTGATATAAAGTCAAGGCTATTCCAAGGAATTTCACTTCATTTAAAATCGACCAATATACATTTACAGTGCGTCGGAATGATAACGACCGAAATAATACTTCAAATTATCGAGGGGAATAACGCTAATGCGGAAAAACTAACATTTAACTATGAAAATTTTAGTGAAAATGATAAACAAATTGTATCCGATCTCCGAGAACTACCGAATAAATGTAAATTTATAGGTGAATCGCACGAACCAAATTATGTTGTAGACGTGACAGAAATGATTGAAAATATATTTGAAGGTGCTGATGAGAATGGTATAAATTGTAAAGATGATCGACTATCGATTGATGTACGAAATGTAAATAATGACCCAGCGATTGTCAACAGTGAATTAGAATTGGGCGAACTTAAAAAACCGGAACTTATCAAAATTCGTATAAAAAGTGACGATGAATTAGATTCGGACGATGATTTAACTCCGTACGATATGTCAAACGATAATTTAATAAGTGTATCGAAACGTCCAAAATATTTACTTGATATATCAGAAATAATACTTCAAACCGAAGATGCTGATATTTATGAAGAAACGATTAAAATTTTAGAAGATTTAATAGTTGAACAACTTGCCAATCAGGACGTACAATTGGGAGTCGATTTAACACGTATTTTAATTTCGTTAGAAATGAAATTTTATATCGAAAATTTTGATCAATATATCTTAAGATCATTGATTGCAATTTGTTGTATATATCCAAAACAAATTACCACATACATTTGTAAAGAAATACATTCAGATGTTGGACAATATTCGATTGGTAAAAAAATTCTAATGTTGACCGTACTTTCAGAATCGGCAAAAAGTTTATCAACGTTAACGATTCCAACGGTTGCACAAAAAAATGATAACAAAAGAAAAATCAATAAATTGATCACAATTAAATCGGTGGATAGGAAGAAGGAAGCAAAATTGATTGTACAAAAACGTTTAGACGCTAAAACACGATATTTTGCGACTAAAACCAAGAGTATACACGAAAATGGGCAAATTAATAAATTTGCAAATGTTGCAGGATATTTTTTCTATCCGTTAATTTCAGGTTTTGATAAACAACAATTTGTCTGTCACAAGATTGGTAAATTAAAATATGATCCAGAAAATCAATTAATTTTAACATTTTTACATACGATCGGTGTTATAATGAGATGCTCGGAAAATTGTCCGATAGCACCAAAATTGGCTGACGAAATATTAAACCTTACAACTGTGCTTCGATTTAATGAAGAATCAGAAATACGATGGGCTATAATGTATCTAATATTTTCCGTATTGATAACACTACCGGTTGAAATAATTTTTACCGATTTTCGTTATGAATTTCTTGAAATACGCGAATGGCTTGCGTCTTGTATACAAAGGAATATATTTCAAAATGAACCGAACGAGGATTGTCGTAAACTTGCATCGCAAATATTAGTATTATGTGATCAAATTTTTTATAATTTCTCCTAATTTACTACTATATGTTACACATTCCGGAGCCCGGAAACATCTAAAAAGTGTAATTAACATTGTTCTGTTTAAAAAACAAAAAAAAATTGTAAAATTTAATGTTGGAATAAAGTAAAACTGTTTGTAAACCATACGAGTATACATTTTTCATTTCACATACTATCCTGGTATTTTCAATATTGCAGCGCTTCGTTTCTGTATTATGTATCGTCCAAACTCGTAAATAAAGAGAACACGCCCTTATAAAATCTTAAATCATATAACTATAAACAGATAGATCTCTCGTAATTTATTCATAGTTTACACACAATCTAAGATATAAATATTAACCCACACAAATAAAACTATATTCGTAAAAACATACAACATAAAATTTTTATTTTAATAAAAATCAAATTAATTTGTTTTAGATATTTTACAACCATCAAACTCGAGTGGGATACATCAACTTCAAAATACAGATTCAAATGATTTATTCAATGCAAGCCTTATGTCGACGTCCAATAACAATAACTCTTCTGAATTACAAGTTGGTTCGACATGGACACAATATTCAGGCAATTTTGATTTAAATAATTTATTATCGGGTAAAAATAATAAACAAAATGGTCCTACGCTATCAATGAATCAATTGAAAAATCAGAGTCCGGTAAAACAAATGCCACAATCGCAATTTGGTGCTAATACGACGACGGCCGTTGTTACATCACAACAACAAAATTTATTCAATAATAATAATAACATTAATAATAATAATAATAGTAAAAATAATAATAGTAATAGTAATAATTTATTAAATAATAATATTAGTAGTAATAATAATTTAATTGGTGGTATGGGTGGTTTAAGTAATTTAAATCCAATTCAACAAACGAAAACATTCCAAAACATTCCAATGCAAACGCAACAACAACAACAACAGCAGCAGCAACAATCGAATTTATTCGGTAATTTTGCTAGCCAACCCTCAACTAATAATAATAATAATAACAATAGTTTATTTAATTCATCGAATCAATTTAACGCGTTTCAATGATATTTAGTTAAAAATTAATTTTATTATTTTTATATAAATTTAAAACAAAATTATACTACACAAAACTATTATTTAGCTTATTAAAAATCTATAAATGCTAATTAATTCCAAAATTTTTAATATACACATATTTTCTATTATTATTATTTGTTGATTGTTAAGCAATTTTAATTTTTTATTAATGTTTTATATTTTAAATTTATTATTATTTTGTTTATTGAAAATGCTCACAAAACTAGACAAAAAAAAATTAAAAAAAAAAAAAAAAAAATTCAAACAGAATATAAAAATGGGTGCTTGGGATTTGTTGTTAATTTAAAAAAAAAAAAAAATATTTTATTTTGTGTTGTAATTAATTAAATTAAATTTGAGTAATATTCTTAATTGATATATACATTATACATATACATACATTTATATAAAATATATATAATATGAAGTGTCGAACAAAACTAATGCACTAAAATAGGCATTGGCCACATTTTGCTTTATAAAAACTTAAAGTAAAACGATAAAAACGATAGTTCAAAATAGTTCCGTGGAATCTGGAATGTACGAAAAAAGCCAGCATTCAACATCAAAACGAGGTACAAACGATGGTAAGTTTTGAATTATAAATAAATTAAAACTAAACGGTTTTCTATTATATTAAACAATATATTTATTAGGACAATGCGATCTTGTCTAAACATAAATTAAATAGGACCGTCCTTTAATGTTGCAATTACAAATTCTTGTTTTTTAAAAATCATACTTAATTAAAAATTTTCAGTTACAACTTAAATTCTACAGTTTTAGTATCTATTAGCAACATACCTTGCATATTCATAAATATCACGATTTTTTTACTTTTATTTTTAACACGTTCTCCTCTCAGTCATATTTTTGAGGTTCAGTAAAACTTGCATATTAACAATTCTAAGATACCTACCTGTTGTAGGTGGAACTTAAATTGTTTTAATCCTTGTGTCTATACTAGGACATCCGGATCAAATTTAGAGTTAGACTATCCCTCCTTGACATTCAAGAACTACTTATTTTTTGTTGCAATAAAAGTTAATTAAAAATTCAGTTGGGTATTAAAACTATGTATATAAAATAATAAATCCAATTTGGTAAAAATTTACAAAAAACTTTAAAACACTTAGAACACTTTATTTGAGTGTTTGTAGCGACCATCGCTATGCAAACAACAATTATTTAAATATTTCGTGCACATTCATATAATTCGCTAACGCTACATGTACAGTGTACATAAATATATATAGAGCGTAAAATAGCAATTACACATAGCACTCGGTCGCCATGGCCTGATGAGATGACAATTAATTTTTAACTAAAATTCCTCATTAGATCGAAACTGAGCTTTACTTTGCACAACATTCAAATCTGAATAATTAAATTAACGACTCACACATACGCCGTCGTTATATGTTTGTTTGTTCAACACATACTGGTCTTCTGAATTTCATCGTTTCCCGTTTTTTTGTCTCCGATTACTGAATCCGTATGATGTTGTGTAGATAATAATAATACACTTATTTTTATTTTTTGTGGACATACGAACAAAGTGTAATATTATCATCGCTGAATCCAAATATTGACGAATAGGTTTCCCGCGATCTGGATGCCAACATTTCTTTTGGAACAAAGGGTTTATTTTGCTTTAATGCGACGACTATTGATAACTTCCAAGAGAGCAATATATCTGCCCGTTATTGGGTAAGAGTTAGCAGCAAGCATCTCACTTCGTCCTACACAAAAATAATGTTTTTAAAAATTTATAAAATATAATAACAAATTCCTCGATAAATACCTTGAAAAGGAAATAATTGTTCATCTACTAAGACGCATTCAGAAGGTGTATAATATTTGCGCAAATTTTTGGTTCATAAATTCGAATATTTCGCTTATAACAGCAGCTTTATCAGTCTGTAATCGAAATTGCCGCGTATTTTGATTGTCAAAGCGTATAAATCGGAATATTTTCCAAAAACGGTTCTACCCCATGCTCGCGCGATACGATCGATTCATCAGTTTTTATAAGAATAGCTAGGGTCAATAATTTTCACATTTTCTCAGGTTTATCTAGATTTATAATACTATGTTCTGCGAAGACCTCATTGGCCTTCCAGTTTGTGTGTCTAATCTATACATAACGTCCGTAAATATACACGTGAAGGTAACAATTCGGTCGATCACAATGGCCCACATCGTCGACTCTTGAGAATATTGTATCTCAATGTTGGCTTTGAGAAGGATTTTGTTTCCATATCGATCCATCTTTTCTTTTAAGGTAAGGCGAATTATTACCATTTTCATTTCCAAGTTTACTATCCTCTTCAACTACACTATCGCTGAAAATTTCTTCAACATACACTTCAATTCGAACTTCATGATCTTTGTAAACGCCCTCTATGTCTGAATCACGAAATCAAACACTAATTTATCATCGTTATCTTCATCTAATAAACGATTTAGGTACGCTTGTTGATCTTCATACGACAAACTAGAGGGAAAAATGTGTGTAAAAAAACCGAACGAATCATTCTAAACTCAGCATTTAAAATGTCTTTGTGGATCGAACCAACACAGTTGTATATTAAAAGCGATGAAGGCTGGCTTATACACGCATATTATTAAATAATTCAACTACTATTTGTTTCGTCTTTCGTAATAATTTTTTTTTTATTTATTTTGTAAAATCAATGTATATAACAAAATTATACAACTTAGACTGTGTCCGAAACCCATGATAAATATTTGTGAATACAAATTTTTGACATTTATTTGATACAAACGTAGACATCCAAATTATTACGGTCAGTTGCTATGATAATTTTTGACAAATCCCAAATCTTTCTATAATAAAAGCGAAACTCATCGCGTAACACACTCGGGTATATACAATAAAAAATAAAATATTTACTACTTGGTTCTGTAAAAGTATCATTCAAAGACTATAGTTAGCAGTAATAAAGTTTTCTTCACTTTCCCTAATATTTATTTGACTATTATTTATATTTTCATTATTTTCGTCCTCATAATAATATTCCACAGAAAAGTTAAACATATCATGGGCTGCTATTTTGATGTTTTGTTTATCGCTTGACATTTCAAAATGAAACTGAACTTTAAACATTCCTCTGAATTAAACGGCATATTATCCGCAGTAACTGTCTTTGGTATGCCATGAGTTGCAAAGATTATTTTCAATTTTTTTATTATTTCACATGCTTGTTTATTCTTCAGTGTTAATACTTCTATCCACTTCGAGCAATAATCGACTGTCATCAAATAATCACGACCACCAACACATAAGATGTCACACTTCACCTTCTCAAATGGATGCTCAGGCACCTCATGAGGAATCAGAGGCTCTTTTGGGTTTGATGGTAACCATTTTTTGCACATCCGACACTTGCTGATACAATTTTCAATATCTTTTTTGTTATCGGAGGGCCATCCTTCTTGATACATTTTTGTAAGACGTGATAAAACAGGATCACAAATATTTTCTCTTCTGATTTCGAAATCACCATCTTTGAACCGTTGGAACCAGTCTCTACAGGTTGTATTCGATGAAGCTTGCTTACCATAAGCTTCTACGAGCAGCCGATGCGTTTCCGCTGCACTTTTCTTTAACAAAAAATAATGAAGTAAAACTTCCCGCAAATGCTGTTTTTTGGCACAAAATTCGACATTTTCAATGAGACGCAAAAAATTGTTTATGTGCTGAACAAATGTCACTAGTGATTATTGAAGCTTGATCTAACCTACAAAGATCATGTATTGCCCGATTAAATAAAATGACGAAGGCAGAGTTACTAACGACATCTAAGTAAAAACATCGGGAACTCATTCCCACACCCAATAAAATACTTCGAAGATTCGTATATTTTTGGAGTTACTTGAATTCAAACTTGTTTTTGTTAACCACGAATTAAAAACAATTAAATAAGGGACTTATAGTTGAAAAATCAATATAGGAAAGGATATTTACTGCAAATCACTTTCCAAGCTAAAATCAAAAATACATCGTATTTCATCGGAAGTTTTAAAGAGCTCTAAAATTTTCGAGCAACAACACACTTTTATCGTGGTTGAATCGTTAGTCGCTTTTTTGAGTAACGACGAGTATAGCATAGGTTTATTAAAAAGATCGTAAACTTCTAATTATTAATTTGTTTAATTTTATAGAAAACCGTTAGTTTTAATTTATTAATTACCAACCATTTATTACATTTTCGCCGCTAGATGTCCGAATAGTTCTCAATTAATAATGGTAAAAGTTGGTGAAACGCGCTAAATATTAAAATATCGAAAAAAATGTATAACACCTAATTTCTATAAAGAAAAATTGAACAATGTCTATTTCGTAAACTAGTTTTGTCCGATACCTGTATATATATATAAACGAGGTGGCTCAGAAGTTGGGAAATGGTTTCAAAAGTTTTGGGCAACCGGCACATTGAAGTTCTAAGCAGGATGCGTGCGTTGCACCATTTTTATAAATACAATTATTGTTTTACATTTCTGGTTTCAATGAGAGATCATTCTTTTAAGTTTCATAATTAATAAATTACTACTAATTCTCGACTTCTGGGTCACACTGTACAGTGAAAACATTTCAATATAAATAAAATTTATATTAAATTTGTTAAAAAAAATAATTTAGAGTTTCTGATTTTTTTTTTACGTTTAGATGACATTCAATTTATATATACATATATTATATATATATATATATATATATATATATATATATATATATATATATATATATATATATATATATATATATATATAACAAGGTGACCGAATATAATATACTTAACCATCGGGAGTGATAAAAAATTAAAAATTAAACTAAACTATCATAAAGACGATTTTAATGTTTTAGTTCCTTTTCGGACAAAATGACAAAACACTAGTTTTGTTTGTTTTATTAGAGAAACCATGCTTTTCCTTGTAATACAAATCAAAAGGGCAAAGCTTTAAAAGTAACAAATAAAAGTTAAAATTTTAATTGTAAATAATTTAATTTAAAAGTATTAATTTAAATACTTGTCTCGAAAGCTTTTAGAAGAATCATTTAATGGTTTAATGAAGTTTATTTAATTTAAAAAAAGCAATAACATTATCAAACATATGTACAAAAATTATTTAAGGGTGAAAATTTAAATATTTTCAATTCGCGTATCCTAAAAGTATTAAAAAGTATTTTCCTACGTGCTTTAATAAAATTGGTCGAAAAATATGTAATATCTTCCTTTACCTCTAGTTTTTTAAATTCTTTTTATGGAGTTTGCTGACAGCTATATAACGTTTTCCTGGTCTTGTTTGGTTTGTTAATTTTTAAAAGCAGATTTTTTTAATTTGGAAAGAGGAACCGCTCTGCGCTTTAATTTAGGTACAATGACACTTCTTAAACCATTTTCAATGCTAGGCTTATTTGGGACTCGCACGTTGATAGAGGGCTGGTCGTCTCGCATCTCGAAACTGAAAAATCGTCATATAATAGTTTTGTTGAGATATAAATTTAAATCACCCCCTAAAGTTTAGCACATTAAATTGGTAACACTATATTTATATAAATATAGGATTTTAACTTTCAATTCAAACCATTTTTTTTAACTAAATTCAATTTTATCCAAATCAAATTAAACATGTTTCAATTTGACTGATTGATCGTTGATTTAATTATACTTTTCGTTGATTTAGAAAAGTTTAAATTTGGAGTTGAAATCCTATTATATTATATAAATAAAAAAACGGTTTGTTTATATAATCGCACACCACCTTAAAATAAGATGAAACACCTAAATTCTTCATATCGTAGTTTTAATGATTATAGTTTAGAACTGGTTTAACCAATGACCACTTATAAAATTGTTAACAGTATTAAAAAAAAAGTAAAAGAAAAGCAAAAGGCTTTAATTTAGTTTAAACTTCTTAAACATTGATTTTTATGTGTTTTAGAATTCATTTGGTTTTGTTTCATATTCACAATAAGCCTAGAGCCCATAATAATCCATTATCACTGATTTTTGTGGCTCAATTTGTAATATTATGAAATAAGGGACAAGAAATGCAATAAATGTTTAAATTTGTATACAATTTTTTAACGATTTTTTTTATTCATTCATCATAGTCATTCATTAAAAAGTTTGGTACCAGAAAGTAATCGACCAATCATTGAAAATTGTCCTGTTCGATGGCGTTGGTGAACATAGACCCAATAGTGTATCAATATTAATAATAATATTGTTTATAGTTATTATTAGATTCAATAAATGGAAACTAATGCTAAACATTTAAATAAAATTTAGAACTTAACCAATTCTGTGCCTTAAAGTTAAAAAATTTAAAAGAAAATGTAACATGAAATAAATCGTTTGTGTTGTAAAACCAACTGTATGTAAGAAAATCTAAAGAAGGTAATTTTTTTTTTGTTTTAGAAAAGTATTTTGCAAATTAGAAATAACATTTATAAAGGAGTTATAAAAGCGTAAGTTATATATATTGGTCCGGCGAAGAATTTGTAATGGTGAGTAAAATAAATTTTTTTTATTATTATTTTAATCAGTCGAACTTCTATAGGTAATTTAGACCTCATTATTTCTATAAATTTCAAATAAATTTTGATTTTTATGATTTCAACTGAAACAAACTTTGTCATCAAACCAAACCGTCGTGAGGTTCGTATTTAACAAAAATGAACGTGAAATGAAATTAACTTAATACATAATAAACAAAAAGTGCAGTTTTAGTGTTTTTTATTTTATTATAATTTGTTAGTTGTGTAAATGTTTTTTTTTATTTACTATTAAAAATACAAACTGTGTAAAAAAATCAGATACCATAAGTGTATAATAAAATATAAACGTGATGAGTTTTTTTTCTTCTAAGAAACCAACCTAATGTAGATTAGATTAGATTAGCTCAAGTGTCAATAAAACGAAAAAAGTCTAACACAGTCCAAAAAACCATAATTGGAATATAAAAAAGGATTAAGTTATATCATTGTTTAATAAAAATTACAACTGTGAAAAAATGAACTTCGCAAACAGGGTGGTCATTTTGTTGTGCTATATCACACTTTTATTGATCACATTTGTAGAATTTTTTGGTGATAAAATGTAAACAAAAAAAGTCTACAAACTCAACCCTGCACAATGAATTTTGTGGAGAACGTGATGAATAAAAAGTGATATGTTGACGTTTCTACATAACCTCAAAACTGATTATATGAAAGTTTTTTATGAAGTGCTTTCTTACCTAGTGATATAATAATTTTTAATACCGTTGAAATTTAATTTCTTGTATTTGTTATTTATTTTTTTTTTCGTTATTTTGAATATTTATTTAATAATAAAATAAAATATTCAATATAACGAAAAAAATAAAATACAAAATTTATTGTATATTATACAAGATGAGAAGAGATAGCACTTAAAATAAAACTTCCATATGATTAATTTTAAGGTTATGTAGAAACATCAACATAATACTTTTTATTCATTTGTATAAAACTCGTGACATTTGTAATTCGTATTGTTCTAACTGAATTAAAATATTTAAATAAAATATTGACATATTTAAATTAATGAATATTGAATATTTTAATTATGTTTGAAACGAAATACATATGTCATTTTGTGTAATACAAAATTGCCTTGGATAGACGCGTATATTGACACTTAGGTTATTTCAACCAAACACAGGACAAATTTGTGTTGAAATTAAGAGTTAAGATAACGCTTAATCTAAATAAATATAACAGTTTAGGGTTTTTAGTTATTCCTAAGCTTTAATTTGAGTACGCAAAGTATATTTATATTCAAAATTCGTGTTTGGTGTGCTTATTCTTATATCCATGAAAACGTCAAAAGTTGACAACACAATCAGTATCGGTCTTTTATACTAGTGTAAGTAAGACAGCAAATATTATTGGCTTTTTCATTCATATCAATAAGCGACGTGCAATAAAGCGCACGCATTAAGTACAGACTATTTTATTTTATCACAGTTTATATCACCAAATGTGATATAGCACCACAAAATGACCACCCAGATGAGAAAAAATTGAGGGGGCATATTTATAATTTGAAATATTTGCTTTATCGTAAGATCATGATTGAGGAATCCAAGAAGACTGACTGGTTTAATGCGTAAATTGCCAAGAATATGGGCAAATTAAACGTTGTAGTATCAGCGACGAAAATCACACCGTAAATTTCAGAGGTCGCTTAGTATATTTGGACCTGGCTTAGTATATTTTAAATCTTAATAAGTTAATCGAAACAATCCAAAGCTTTATGATGATGAACGAAACGCAAATGAACATGATAATGCGAAATATGAATGTAAATTATCGTCAAACACCAAAAGTGATTGTTGTATGATTGCTAAAAATTGCTATTTGGTATACGAATGGGGTTTCACAACATAAAGCTGAGATACGAACCTTTCTTACCATCCAAAACATCGACATCATCCGATTATCTGAAACAAATTTTACATTTCATAAAGATTGTGAAGCCCAAAAATATGATAAAGATGACTTCTTTGAAGAATGGTCTGGAAAATCTGAAATTTTGCACCCACCGAAATCTGTAATTAAAAATTACAATGCTAAGCTAATTACACATAATTGTGCTCGGGATTAAAGTCACCCAAAGGAAAGCAACTAGACGAAGCCATGAACTAAAGAAATCTAGATTATTTATCAGGGCATCCTACTTATTGGCCTACAGATAATCAATAAATTTTTGATTTAATTGACTTCTGATTAAAATGATAAATAGCACGCAGCACCACTGTTCAGGTAGAAGATCGTAATGATTTACCAGCTGTACACCAGTAATCCTGAGACTCTCTACCAAAGCCTTAAAAGCAGAACCCTTCCTCCGTTTAACAAATAAATTTAATGTTTAACATATTTGACTGAAAAAGCGAATGTTTTCTCATTAAAAATATCTATTGGTTAAGTGCAAAAATAAATAGAACTATTAAAGCAGAGAAAATTTGAGGGAAGAAGAACCCTTAGGGATTTTGAATTACCTTCAGAATTATTTCTCACTATGAAAGGAAATGAGAAAACTAAAAAGGCCAACGCTATCATGTAACTGATAAGAAAATAAGATGTTCATTGCCTTAAAAAAAATTCAAGCAATATAGTTCAAAGCTACATATTCCAAGGGATGTATTACGTTAATCAAAACGTAATACAGCCACCACTAAACTATTCGAGATAAAAGTAGGAGTAGTGTATTTAGATCTATTTTATATTTGTCGTTCACAATTGATTTACCAACAACCGAAAAGGTGACCATTTCATCTTTTACTGACGACACTGCTATTATATTTTCACACAAAAATCTTCAAACTTCATAAAGATCATAATTTTTTTATAAAATTGAGAATTGGCTCAAAACATGGTGGATATGTCCCAATGAAGGTAAAATATAGATATTGCGCAAAGAAAACAAGGTAGCTCACTTCGTAGCATTACTATATTGGGTAATACCAAAGCCTCCTATATATACAAAGCCGCAATGATCAAAATCGAACTTAAAATAGAGGTTGTAGAAAGACGAAAAAAACTCTACATTTCATACAAATCGTATAATTCATAATAATCCATAAGTCCGTTTTATATATCTTTAATTAATGTTTTAATATAAAAAGCCTCTATTTACAATCACAAATATATACACGTGACTTACTTTACACGTAGTTACTGAATATAATTGATTGAGATTTATATATGATATATTTAAAGATTTGGGTTAAATATAGTTATAAAAAAAATATAGGTTATGAATGACTTGCAATCCAAAAATGCGAATCAAAAAAACCATATTTTACATGTGTTCTTATGGAATATCATAAAATGTGTGACCCTTATATTAAGCTCAGCTAAAAATTTGTCCGATCGAGAGAATCGGCCACCAAGATAATGCGATTTGACGCCGTTGGATTTCTCTATAGTATTTTTTATCAAAAGGTCAACAGCCCAAATACAATACCATTATTGAAAGACGACATTGATAAAATTGAGACAAGAATTATGAAACGAATTGATCTTTCGGTTTATTTTGTTTATATGTGTTAGTAACTTGCAGTTGTTTATATAACATGTCAATCGTACAGTAATCCGTTTTTTAATTGACAATTTTAAAATGCAGATTGCTATTTAATGAATCATTGACAGCTTGCACATACGATCTTGTTTATTCACTCATATCAGTTGTGTCCTAGTATTTAGTTTTAAAGTTCAACTATGTGATTGATGGATGTTGATTCGTTGCAAAATTTGATCAGTTGTTCGTTTTTAGTGGCGCCACTATAGACAAACTTGAGAAGTTTTTATACTTTTATACCATTTAAATCTTAAGTAGTTATCTACTTTTCTATAACGAGGACAATATCTTTAAGACCCATCAAAAATGCTGTCAAAACTAACTTGCCTTATTTTGTACAGTGTCATAAATTTAATATAAAACCATATAATTTATAAATATCATTTTATCAGTTAAAAAAAAAAATAAATATAAATGTTAAATATAATGTATAAATTTGATTAAAAATCAGTATAACCAGAAACCAAATAATATAAAGAGACGTCGCAACCCATATATAAAAAAACATCCAAAATTTAGTTCCGGGTTCCAATCTTTTTATCGGGTTTCATTCGTCGTTCGGGTCAAAGCCATCTATATTACAAGATATTATTTTGCATACTCATGCTATATGTTTATATGTATCATTGTTTTTTATATAATTTTTTAGCACCCGCAACGACATTTACCAGTCTATTTTGAATGATTTTTTATATATGGGTTGCGACGTTTATTTACATTATTTGGTTTCTGGTATAACCCTACTTTTCGTTTCTCTTACGATTGGCGCCATTTTAAATTTTAAGATGGTACCAAAAAACAAAAATGTATGCTGCTATTTTATATTATACAAAATATAAATTGCAGCAAAGTATATTTTATTTTAATCACATTTTTGAGCTTAATCTAATCCAAATGAATGATAGCCGCAACTAGTCGTTTATATACTTTGAAATTTATCAAATTCTTGATAAAATTTATGATTTTGTTCAATTTCATTTTTCCAATATGACGCCAATTCTGCATACGATTCACCAGTACCGCCCAAGTCTGACGGTAGTTCTACATCATATACTGAGTCCGATTTCGAAACAACAATTCTTGATTTTAGTTTCGGTGACATGAACGATTTAAATATGTTTAGAAATACGTTTAGATAGAACGGTGCGTTTAAAAATTCTAATTGTGTGATTCGGCACGGATAATTCTCCCAACTTTCGACAGCTCTATAAAAATTAAATTTAATTCATTTATATATAGTTTTAGTAATTAAATTAACTGTTTACCGTTTTATCGTTGGCGGTGGTAATTGTAAAGCATGGTCAAGTGTAACGCCTTTCATATCGAAAATGGCGGCAACACCATATATTGATATAATTGGATGGATGTTCAGCATATAATCCAAAATCATGT
The DNA here is from genome assembly GCA_963556175.1 of Tipula confusa. Classification (NCBI taxonomy): domain Eukaryota; kingdom Metazoa; phylum Arthropoda; class Insecta; order Diptera; family Tipulidae; genus Tipula; species Tipula confusa. The sequence goes on along the minus strand of OY744475.1, from coordinate 68,653,917 downwards.
TGCCCACTTTGAAAACATTGTCCTGCGTGTGTAATTTTGGATTATGGGCGGCCGTCCGAATGATCACAATTAAACGATTTTCTTTGTCACGGGTCTTAAGCGGTAAAAATACACCTATCGATAAAAGTTCTTGAAGTTCAGGTAAGTATGGATCACGATTTTTATACCATTCGATACGTACTGCCCGCATTTTATAAAACCTAAAATTATAAAAAAAAAAATACACGATAAAATGTATTAGTTAGGCGGTTCTTTTTGAACTTATTCAACGAGCAAAAGGGAGTGAAAAAAAATATGTAATACCGAACAATTGGTGCAGTCCAGTTTACCTAGTAATTTCAACCTTAAAGGTTGAAAGATGTGTCAAAAAGCCCTATGGTTATTTGGTAAGTCAACGATGCTTTAAATTTATATTTCGTTTATTTTATTACCGGTTGCAGCTTTTTTTAAGAATATGGATTTAGGCTGCTGAAATTTGAAATATGAGACATTTGATGTAATCATTCATAACCCTAACATATTTAATCGAACAAATCTCGAGATGATCTTTCAATTGTAACACGGTCGCGATAAGTTTTAATCTAAATTCGATTTAGTGATAAGAAAGTAGTACTACAACCACAAAAAATATATTCATTAAATATTTACAAATTATGAACTTTAATCAATACGCACGCACACGAGTACATCACTTTGTTATGAATTAAACATAAGTATTTCTATTTTTGTCTAACACTAAATACAGAGTCTAATTTAATCTAATCAGCACAAAATTAATTGTAAAATTTAAATGAATTTGATAAGATATTTGTACAGTCAGAAAATTTAAAATAATGAATTTATTCGGCCTACCAATCGCTAGTTGATCAACATTTTATATTGATACCAATGGGTAGCGTTGATTAAAGTCATAACTCAGTTTCCCGCTCTTTTTTGATTTATTTTAAATGAAAATAAAAATTAAAAATAATATCCTACAATCTGATCTGATTACTTGGTTCTTTTTAAAATACAGCACATCCTTTTTGAGTAAGAGAAAATTGGATTACCACAAAGCAGTAAAATATTTAAAGTATCGCCAACAGATTTAAATTGATTCTACGATTTGTAGATGATTTTATGGAACAAAGCATTGATGGGGTCATTGTGAGGCGCCCAAACAATGGACTACATCACAAAGACAGATCAAAGGGCATAAAAGAGTGGATTTATTTAAGTTCCAGAACGAGCCAGTCTTACATTAATGAACGATACTCCCTGGCAACATTAATCTTTATTTGGAAATCGCAGAACTTAAATATCAGTTTTATTTAAAGTTTAGTTACACATTTTATAGATAATTTTGGCAGTCAACGATTATTTGAAACAATAGAAAACGATTTATAACTACCATACGTTTACCTAATGCTTGTAAGATTACAGTAGGGTTGATAATTATACACTTTAAACACACTTTGAACCGTTAGGTATATTATTTACGACTTTACCGTATAATCTGTCAACTATTTGTTTAATAAATCGTAATTATACATTTATTTTGATATTGCATCCATCGCCATTGCCAATTTAACTGTGCATAACATTATTTGAAATGAAATTGACCTACTTAGGCCGATGTAAGTCATTCTTTGTAAATAGAACATCTTTTGAAGATAACATACATACGGTTATCAATTTTAAATGATCTCTAGTAAATCTAAGGCCATACATACGGCTAAATGTTTTAATTGTACATATGTAGATGTAGCACCTGGCTATCTTATTCTTACTTTTTAATTTTCGTTTTAGTTTTATCCATATCAAATTTGCATCCACGTAAAAAATATAAAATCACTTCCGGGTCTAGATGCCCATTTATATTCGGATTATCATCGTACCACTTTAATATTTCGTTCACACATTTTTCACGCACTTCTCTCGTTTCACCTAAATATTTTTTAGCAAACTGTGTATAATGCACTTTACTATCACAATTAATATTACTTGTTTCAACGGCTTCTAGCACATCGATATCACTTTCAATTTCATTGTTTCTTCTTAAAACCGTCATTGTGTTGTGCTGTCTTTATCGAAGCGTGTCTAAAATTCAATATTTTTTTTTTAAATACAAAATGTTTTGCGACACAACGTCAACTAGAACTGATTTGATAAGCTACTAAAATCTTTTATTTATAAACACATAAACATATGTGTAGCTTCTGTTTGTTTTCTAATCGATGGAGTAAGAGACCGAGACACGAGAGTAAGCAAGCGAGGGAGAGAGAATGATTAGAGTGTCATTATAATAAACAACTATACTACGTGACCTAATGCCATGCTATTAAAATCGAAAATAGGTGTGCTCAACTAGTATGTTGAAGGATTTTATAAATTTACATATATCATCGTTCAATTTATTAGATTCACTATCAGTATAAACTATTTTGTTATTGGTTTTGGTATCCATCCTTCTATTGATTGATTGATAGAGTGATTAGGTTTCCAGAAGTGGCTGAACTTCATCGTACACATTTTAAAATAAAACATATAACATAAAGAGAATTTGGAATAGTTAGTGGAGGAGTGAAATCGACCAAGCAGGGTACAAACACCTTTACGTATAGAGTTAATATTGCTATATAGGTTAATATTACCTGTTGTTAATAATTTTGGTGATCAAGCTCTCTGCAGTGTTTTTAAATCTGTACCCATTATGATTAACTAACACTTAACTTTAAATGAAAGATTATGTTCTGAAGTATTAAAGATAATGTAGTTGGTACTAACTTAAAGCATTTCCGGTTCACCATAGTAGTTACCCAAAGTTAAAATTATGATTTACAAATATAAGTGAAAAGTCAACCAAGCACGTAATAATGATCCGATTTTGATAAGTGATACTTTAATTTAAAGCTCTAGGTATCATCATATATATTGCATATGAATGCTGGTGTCACAATGCCTTTTTGATAAAGGTATCATTTATCAAAATCGGACCACTATTCCGTGTGCTTTTGACAATTCATTGATTTTCGGAAATTTGCAAAGGGATACCACTTTCCGGATTTTTTTGATTAGAAATGATATGTGAAAATGTTTGAATATTTGGTGACAGTATTTAAACTGAGGTCACAAGCTTTCAATAAAGGTGTCATTCATTAAAATCGGACCACTATTCCGTGTGCTATTGACAATTCATTGATTTTCGGAAATTTGCAAAGGGGTACCACTGTCCAGATTTTTTTCTTAGAAATGATTTGTGAAAATGTATGAATATTTTATGACAGTATTTATACTGGGGTCACATGCTTTTGATAAAGGTATCATTCATCAAAATCGGACCACTATTCCGTGTGCTATTGACAATTCATTGATTTTCGGAAATTTGCAAAGGGGTACCACTGTCCGGATTTTTTTGCTTAGAAATGATTGGTAAAAGTTTATAAATATTTTTTGACTGTATTTATACTGGGGTCACAAGCTTTCAATGAAGGTATCATTTATCAAAATCGGACCACTATTCCGTGTGCTATTGACAATTCATTGATTTTGCAAAGGGGTACCACTGTCAGGATTTTTTTGATTAGAAATGATTTCTGAAAATGTATGAATATTTTATGACAGTATATATACTGGGGTCATAAGCTTTTGATAAAGGTGTCATTCATCAAAATCGGACCACTATTCCGTGTGCTATTGACAATTCATTGATTTTCGGAAATTTGCAAAGGGATACCACTGTCCGGATTTTTTTGCTTAGAAAATATAGGTAAACATAAGTCATTATTTTGTGGCAGTATTTATACTGGGGTCACAAGATTTTGATAAAGGTATCATTCATCAAAATCGGACCACTGTTCCGTGTGCTATTGACAATTCATTGATTTCCGGAAATTTGCAAAGGGGCACCACTGTTCGGTTTTTTTGTTTAGAAATAATTTGCGAAAATGTATGAAAATTTATAGTGGGATCACAAGCTTTTGATAGAGGTATCATTCATCAAATTCGGACCACTATTCCTTGTGCTATTGACAATTCATTGATTTTCGGAAATTTGCAAAGGGGTACCACTGTCCGGATTTTCTTGCTTAGAAATGGTGTGTGATAATGTATGAATATTTTATGACCGTATTTATACTGGGGTCACAAGCTTTCAATAAAGTTATAATTCATTAAAATCGAACCATTATTACGTGTGCTATTGACAATTCATTGATTTTCGGAAATTTGCAAAGGGGTACCACTGCCCGGATTTTTTTGCTTAGAAATGATTTGTGAAAATATATCAATATTTTATGACAGTATTTAAACTGAGATCACAAGCTTTCAATAAAGGTATCATTCATCAAAATCGGACCACTATTCCGTGTGCTATTGACAATTCATTGATTTTCGGAAATTTGCAAAGGGGTACCACTGTCCGGATTTTTTTGATTAGAAATGATATGTGAAAATGTTTGAATATTTGGTGACAGTATTTATACTAGGGTCACAAGTTTTTGATAAAGGTATCATTCATCAAAATCGGACCAATATTTGGTGTTCTATCTCAAAATTTATGGATTTTAGTAGTTTTGTGGGCTATCTCCTTGTCTAATTTTTAGGCTCCAAAAAAAAAAAAAATGAATGAAAATGTGTGCATATTTTAATGCAGTATAAATGATGACGTTGATAGCTTTTGCTGAAGGTATCAGTCACCACAACCAAATCAATATTTGATATACTTTCCATGTAACTTTTTAGTTCACACCGTCACCAGTTAAATGTTATTGTTTGATTATGCTGGCTTGTTTGCAGATTTCGTAAAAAAGTAATAAGGCGTGATAATTGCCGCAAATGATCAAAAAACCATCACGTTTATTGAGCTTTCCCACTTAACAAATTTTTAATTCTTTTAATAAATCCTGATGGTTACAACTCGATTTTAAATCGGCTTTTAACTAGTGGCCACTTCCGTTTTTATAATGTTTTTATTTCGTTTGCTTAAAAGAACAACACTTAGGCTTTTTAAGCTTATCACAATGTTCACTAACTATCGAACAAACATCTAAATTATTTACCCCAAATGTTTATTATTAAATTTTTTACAACTCTTATAGTTATGCAATTTTTAATACATGTAATTTAGTGACACCTAGGCATGAATAGCGCAACTAAGTTTCCAATAAAGTATTAACTAACGTACAGTGCGGTATCTAAGTATCATTGCATTAATTTGAATTTGACACATGGAATCAGCCATGAAAGAGTTTCGCTTAGGACGTATTGCTTTCCAAGAAACCCACGTTAATAGAAAAACGACTATAGCGTTTCAACTGTGAAGGTTTAATAAACGAAAGAATGCCTATAGCCGACTTTAGGTATGGTAATAATTAAATCCAATAATTGGTTTGATGAGGAGTATCGTCTTGCTATCGAGTAACAGAATGAAGAGAAGCGCGAATATGTTTTGCAATCGCAAAACGAGCCAATCCTAAATGGATGGTTTAAGGATTTCTGAGGAGGGCCACCATTTCCAGGCGCAGTGGTCATCGTCAGCGACGATTGCTCCTCGGGGTATAGTACAACTTGTCTAGAACAATACGTTGGGTTTTCATAGCACGCACCGCTTTGTTCTTCCGTGTGATTGTAAAACGTATTCGCACTTTTTTATAGGCTATATTTTGTTGCTTGACAACCGAAGATTTCAATACCTCCCATAGATCGTTCATATACTCAGAATGGAGGTTGGTTTCCATACTGCTACTACTTGCAAGATTCTGACATTGTGCTTTCTCATCTTCGTTTATCAGACCTTCACAGTTGAAACATCTGTAAAACCTTTTTATTCTTATTATGAGGAATACTTGCCTATTATTTTGACATACTTATCCTGACGTTCACAATTTCCGACACTTTCCGTTTTTGCAAAACTAGCTATGATTTAATATAAGTGATGTCAGGTCATGCGGAGACCGGTTTTACTTAACATCTGACTCCGCAGTCACATTGCAGCTTTAAAGTATCTGACATTCCAGATTTAAGGACTGGTCCGATCTTCCAATTTAATACAATATTTTTAGTCAAATAAATTTATTTATTATTTTTATTTTAAATGGATACATGAAAAAAAAAAACAAGAAAAGAAAAAATTAAAATTAAATAATAATTAGTGAAGAAATTTTAAAATATTTTAACAAAACTTAAAAAATAAAAATAATAAAATACAAAATCATAACAAACAATAAAAAATAATAATAATAATAATTTTAAATATCGATCTGTCAAAATAATAATAACATTTTTGACAATCATTTGTTTTTATAAAACTCCTCTGAAATAAATAATATATTAATTTAAGTTAATTATTAATTTAAGTACATATTTTTTTTTATTGTAGCATAATGACATATTTATGTCTCAATAACAAAATTTAAATAACAAACATATAATTAAAAACAATAGACTAAATAATAATTTTGGAATTTTAATATTTTATATTTTAAAATTATAATTAATGGACGGTTAAAATTTTAATTTTATGTATATATATATATATATATATATATATATATATATATATATATATATATATATATATATATATATATATATATATATATATCTGTAAATATATATCACCCACTTCCTGGAAGTATGTGGAAATATAGTGGCTCGTGGCATTTTTAGTAGTTTGAATGCAACGACAAAGCAGTTCACTGTGAAGTTGACAAAAATATTGGACAGAGTAACGAACTTTTATACAAATGCCGATTTCTAAAAGGACAAAATATAAAAATTAACCAAATTGGAAATTATTCGATTTTTAGATTTTCTGAAACTCCGAGAGCTTTTATAGGAACAAACAAAAAACACTTCTGCGAGTGCCTGGAGTATTTAATTTGGTAAAACATTGCCCTCTATACCCGTTTTCAAATAATACTGCGGTGATCTAAATTTAAATTTGAATACTCGAGAATGTAATTTAGTGGTTCAAAAAGGAGCGGTTGTGGCAGCAGCTCTGGGAACCCCTGGGTGTTTGTGCAGCGTGTTTCTCCATGGCGAAAATTTTGAAATGTGACTTCTGAAAATATCTTTAAAACATTTATCGAGAGTTATAAATTGGACCCGGACCTCATTCGGTATAGTGATCAAGAAGGTGTCATGTTTTCAATACAACTTACTACGCGCTATGCAATCAACACCAACGGTGTCGGCTCTGAACAAGAAAAGCTAAGAGATGCCTACGAGGAGGTTGAGCATTAGATTCCCTCTAACGGACAACCCCGCCAATTAGTGGTAGATTAGCTGCCATCCTTGCATACAGATGGTTTGTCCATTTCCAGCTACGCACCAAAAAGTACTCGGCGGGCATAAGATCAGCGGTAAAGCTGTCTGGCCCTATGGCATCTTCACACGTAGGAATTCACACAGCCGCCATTCGTAACGTGATAGCATACATAAGTACGACTTGAGTGACATTTTCACGAATTTTGCAAAGATTTAAATTTGGAAAAGGCCAGTGACTGAAGAAAACAAATGGCAAATACGACTCAAATATGCTAAAATTTGTTTTTTTCAAACTCCAATGCTGGTGATAAAGCGAATATTGAGCTTCCCAGTAAAATTCCTATTAGAAAATTCGATTTATTGACTGATCCAATTTGTATGTCAAAGTTTTACACACATTATTGTCCTCAAGACTAAACGAACGTGGACAAAGAGAAAGCCATCGCATTAAGCAAATAATCAAAGACGACACCAGTGGATGACATCGAGGTGTAGGTAGACGACACCCTTGCATAGCACAAATTAGATGAAGGCTAGGACCATAATCTTTACCTCTTAACGTTGATGTATAATTTTTAGTCAATTAAAGCATCGTTCATAACATTGGAAGCATATCCTAGGATTTTCATCCATGCTCTTCACCCAATCAAATCATCCATATGAAGTCAATCCACGCCCCAATCGAGTTAAAATTATTTTATCTTTGACCAAAACTTCTGAGGACTTAAATCGGTGAAAAATATTAGGATATTCATTCGATGTTATGTGATGACTTGATTAAAATCCGAGGTAGTTGAGTTAATCAACTTTTGAAAGTAAAAATTCGCAACAAAACCAAATTTACAAAGTTACTCTCAAGTAACGAAATAAGTTAACTTACAATACTGGTATGTAATGCAGTAGGTCGATTAATGTATGAAATACGAATGGGATATTATTATGGATAAATCTCGCCCTAATCAGTTCAAAAGAACGTGCATTACCAACCTTGATTATTGCTGTTGAAACATAAATATAGAAAAATGATACCGGGCCCGAACCTAGTACTAAAATCTCATTAAAATCTGAATCTTTGAAAATCGAAGAGTCACTTTATTAGCTTTCTGTATATTGCAGAGGTCCTATCTATCCTTGTAGTGGCGTCGAAGATTTTTCTTGGGATTCGAACCGGGGACCTCTAGACTGCTTTAACTGCTACACTAATCGCTTGATAATTTCATCAACGATAATAATGAAAATGGTACCGGCTTCATATTATTTGTTATTTCCAATAATCCCTTTTAGTCCAACGTTACGCAAGATGAATATAGAATGCTTTAAAATTTACTGCCACTTGTGGTACCATCAGATTAATCAAAATGAAGTAGAGTTTAGTTCTAATAATTAGCACTCGGAGACTACACTATCAAGTTATAAGCATTTAAAAAAAGGCGTTCCACCGATGTGATCCTGACCACATATTACTATCCAGCAACACATCGGTAAAATATTAGTGGTTATCCGAAGAAAGTATGAAGAAAGAGCAATAATAAAAGTAATAAATCCCACTATTAGCGTTAGATGACTAGAGGCAACGAGGACATCAATTTTAAAATTTACGCTAAACCAAACCATCCCTAGAAAAGTTTCCGTTTCACAGTTGCAAAAAAATATTTTATGGAAACGAGGATATTTTCTTCTCTAGGCGTATGTTGTTTTCGGACGAGGCTGCTTCTACGCGAGATGTTGTTTTTAACGTGAACCGTTGCAAGGTGATGGTGAATATTAGTAGTCCTTCCGTCAACGATCTGTTAGAAGCACTTATATCTGGTTTACAAATAATGTGGTCCATGCCTGATAGTTCTCCAGCACATTTTTGCAGCAAATGTTGAAAGGATTGATTTTGATTCAAAATCCCTGAGTCGAAGATACCCTGATTACTATAGTAAAAATTACTGAAGGTACTGTAAAGGGATTTTGACGAATAAAAATTTGCAAAATTTCCAACTTTTTACTAAATTTTAGGACTCAGTTAGAAGCGCGATTTTATAAGCTTTTAAATGGTTTTAGAGGGCAGTTACTTCAAAACTGTATACTTCGGTAACAGGCCACTTCTTAAACGCTTATTACTGGACAGGATGGTTTCTTAGTGCTAACTAATAGAATTAAACTCCATTTTAATAAAGGCGTCTGGTGGTACTATCCAAGCCAGCGAATTTTGGAACATCCTATATACATATATATTTATATATATATATATATATATATATATATATATATATATATATATATATATATATATACACATAAAATTCTAATTAAATTAAAATTATTAAAATTATTTATACCTACATAATACTTATAAAACTAAATTTAAAAACAAAAAAAAAATCGTATATTTAAATAATAATTAAAACGAATATAAATAAAAATTAATAATTAATATTTACATTAATACGATATGTGTTGAATCATAAATTGCAAATGTGATTTCTGCAAATAAAAGAAGAAAAAAAAAAATTTAAATTCAAAGCTATTTTTTTTTAAAATTATTTATGTTAATAAAATATTGATCCATGATTTATGAAATATCCATGCAAATATGTTTAGTAAATAAATCAAAACATTTTGAAAATTAATTTTTCAATTACGAAGCATAGAGGATTATACCCAATATCCTAATTTTGTAACAATAAAGCAGTAGCAACCTGCAAAACAACATAAGGGATTTTATGTACTTGAAAACATCGAGGGGAAATATTCTGAACACTCTCTTTTGTTTATATGACTCTCAACAAAATGATAATTCAAGAGGACACTTTGCCTACGCTAGTAAAAGTAGTAAAAACAGGGATCTATAATAGAAAATAGTTGAGGGGCAAATAAACACGCAAGTGGCAATTAAAAAACTGAGAGTTGGAAAACGAACTCGATTATTAATCCTATAGAAGTCTTGGCGAATGTGGTGGGGGGGGGGGGGACATAAGCCGAATGAATTTCATCGGTTTCGCAACCTATCACAGCACAAACTTTCTATCCGCTGTGCTGGCCATGTTTTAGACAGAGGTCAGGGACCAATGGTGGTCACGAATGGATGTATATCAGGTATATCTAGGGGAGACTCGCAACGTGCATGTACAACCTCCACGTGGTGGCTACTGGTAACTAGACATCTTCCTAGGCTAATGTACAGCGCTGAAGGAGCATACCTTTCACAATTCCCCAAGTCACTTATTGTCAAACGAAACCATAAGGGTCTTGCAGGCGGCGGTGCCGGGTACCAGTTGAAGCCGGGGGCATGCCGTAGCAAAATGGAGCTTGGACCGTAAAGGGCAAGCTACCTTCACAGTAGGTACGGTAAACGCGGCCTTGGTACCTAAGCCGGAGACTGGCGCAAAAGTTGTCCCTGAGGCAAAGCGGCGGTATAGGAATCGACGCGCGGCGCAGAGGATATTTGACAGGTCGGAGGCCACCCCTGAGGACAATTCGGTGAGGGCACCAGCAGAGTCGAAAAGACAGCGGTCCCAAGACGAATTGGAAGCTGGGGATAGTAAGCGACCTAGAATGCAGGGAGCCCAAGGAGATACTAGGACATACGGGGCAAAATTGTTCAGTGACGTCCTTAAGGAGCATCCACTCCTTAAGTGACAGGATGGCAGGATGGCTTGAATGACTGTCAATCAAGCCATCCTGTTCGGATGAAATAATTCGGATAATTCGGGCAAGCAATGTTGATCTTCCGACGAACAATTGGAAGATCATTTAACAAGAGGAGGTGAAGGGAGGACCTAGGTTGTCCATTTTAGTGGTGAAAAGAGTCCCTAGCCCCCCTAGCTAAGACAAAGAGTATAATCGGCTTCGGCTTGATTACCCTAAAGGTGTTTAAAAAGGATGAGGTCAAATCCTCATCTTAAAAAGGATGAGGTCGATGGGGGAGGGGGGTGACAAAAAGAGACAACAAGGTGGACCTGAAGGGAGCATCAAGACTGTTGACGTCGCTAAAAATAACTTGAATATTTTTCTTCTTCCACAATATAGTAGTGGTGACGTAACGGCAGTCGGCTTGGAGACGGGAGGCTGCGTATTTTGGTTTCTGGTTTCAACCTACATGGACCAAGAGAAGGAGCTTCCGCCGGGTGACCTGGGGGAACTGATACTAACTGGGGAAGCATCGTCATCAATGATAGGGGTGAGTACTTATTTGATTACTTATTGGGGATTAACCTTGTAGTGTGTAATGTGGGGCAGGAGCCCATTTTTATTATTAGTAACAGGCAGGTGGTACCTTTGCATCAGACTCCATTAACAATATGGTCAAAGAATGGAGGGTGGCGAAGGAACTTTCATTTTCGGACCATCGGTACGTGACGTTTAATATTGGCATTCACCCTGTTACTGTGGATGTGTCGACGGAGCTTGGTAGGAATAGGGAAAAATTATCGTCGGGGTTGCTCGTAGGAAATCGTGTGCAAAAACCGGATCCTATGGGCACTAAACGGCTTTAGACCCTATAAATCGGCAGGCCCGGACGGTGTCATTCCAGTGGAGTTGCAAAAACACTCGTCGATCATTCTCCCATGGCTGGAGGTTATTTTCAGGGGGTGTTTAAAGCTGAATTATATTCCTAGGAAATGGACAGAGGTTAGGGTGATTTTTATCCCGAAAACGGGGAAGAATTCACAGACCTACTCAAATAACCTAAGATCATAAGAATAATCTAAGAGGGAATAGGGGTGATAGCGTATGCAGATGACGTAGCGATCGTGATCACGGGCAGTTACTTAAGCACCTTTCTACCTTAAAATGCACGGCACTGGCCTTTACTGATAAGGCAAGATTTCTGGGCATAATTTTGGCTAAATAAGTAAGCTAAATTGGAAGCCCAATTTAGGAGGTGATGTTAATGCAAAACATATTGACTTTGGATCTAGGCTTACAACAACCAAAGGTAACAACCTAAACAATGAAATAAATGAAATGGGATGTAACATACATTCCACTGGCAAGCCGACATATTGGCCTACGGACGCAGTTAAAACTCCTGATTTACTGGATTTCTTTATATCAAAACAAGTTTCATCAAATTTTATTGAAGTAGAGGATAATTCAGATATGGTCTCTGATCATTCTGCAGTGATACTTACCATAAGCGACAAGATAATTAGGAAGGAAACAAGACCAACTCTTGTCAATAAAACAACTGACTGGGTTAGCTTCAGATCTGAATTAGAAAGCAATATCAACCTACAAAAACGATTAAAAACGGTAACGGAGCTAGAGGAAGATAACAAGTCAAAAGCTGAAGTGTTTACTGATCACCTGGCTGGTATTTTTCAACCGAATGAGACCGAATCGGATATTATAATCGAAAATGGAAGCAAAGAGGGGCAGAACCCCTCTAATGACCCAGAAAGAAGTTAATAGGGAAATAAAATTCAATCTTAAGACCGTAAAAGGCTCCTGGATATGATCTTTTAACAGGAGAAATTATCAAGCAACTACCAAAGAAAGCTATTGTTCAACTAACCCATTTGTGTAATGCTGTTATTAGATTACAGCATCCCTGCTTCCTATCATCTCAAAGCTAATGTAGAGACTTCTTCTGCAAAGAATGACACCAATAATAGAAAGTAGAAACCTAATACCGGATCACCAATTTGGATTCAGATGTAAACATTCAACAATTGACCAGGCTCACAGAATTACAGACATTATAGAAAAGGCGTTAGAAGATAAACAAATTTGATCTACCTTATTTCTGGATGTGGCAGCAGCTTTCGATAAGGTATGGCCTGAGGGATTAATACATAAACTAAAAGTTATGCTTCCGGGACTATATGTTGACCTTCTGAAGTCGTACTTATGTGAAAGACTTTTCAGAGTAAGACAAGAAGATGAGTATTCTGAACTGAGAGAGGTAAGGGCAGGAGTCCCACAAGACAGTGTTCTAGGTCCACTCCTATATCTACTTTATACAAGTGAAATACCACAGTCCGATCATGTAAGCATAGCAACGTTTGCTGACGACACCGCTATACTAGCAACAGCGAAAACTGTCGAAGAGGCGGCGAATAAACTTCAATATGCAAGTAAAGAAATTCACCAGTGGACCAAGCGATAGAAAATCAAACTTAATGAATTAAAATCTGCGCATGTCAAGTTTACGAACAAACTATTGGTTAATCCGCCACCAATCAGTATAAAGGATGTCATGGTGCCATACGAGAACTCTGCCAAATACTTGGGTGTGACACTGGACGTTAAGGTCAAAAGGAAAGAGCATGTGAAGAAGAAAAGAAAGGAGCTTGATCTTAAATATATATAATTGTACTGGCTAATTGGACGAAGGTCTAAATTAAGCACAGACAACAAAATATTGATTTACAATCAAATCTTAAAACCGGTCTGGCTATATGGTATTCAGCTTTAGGGCTGTACTAAAAATGCTAACATCAAACCTATATAAAACTTCCAGAATAAGGTACTTCGGAGTATAGTCAATGCACCCTGGTACACTCGTAATAAGGATTTGCATCGAGATTTGTGGATACCGGATGTAAAACATGAAATAAAAAAAACGAGGTGGCTGTGTCGTCTGCACGGCCGTAGTGATACCTGATAACGTAAATATGTAGTGTGAGAAATGATAGACTGTATGAATTTATTAAAATCGATTTATTTATTACTAGCAACCGCGCCATCGGCGGTGTACAAACGATTAAGTATTGGTCGATGGTCGAATACGATATGAAGGGCAAGGTCTCTGCGGTGATGTTCCTTTTTTTTTTAAATTTTGAAATTGGCTACTGTTCTGACATAGTCATAAAGTGCGGCATAGAGAACGTTTCTTGTATTTCAGTGAAACTACACTGAAGATGTAAAGTGACATCTATTACTATTAATATGTACTACTTTATATTGTTTCATTTCTTCACACATATTTTTATGTAATTCGCCTCAAAGTATGCATTATTGTAATACCAACTTTCATTTGGAAACAAATAATTGCAATAATTAGGCAATTAGAGAGACATTCAGACTGTATAATTTGAAATTTATGTTTTTTTTCTTAATTATAATTAATGTGGATATTAATTATTTTAATTTTAATTTAATTTAGTTACACTATTTTTTACACAAATTTTGACACCAAAATTGGTTCGATCAGTTAATGCATTCTCTCGCTATCACGGTAAATCGCTCTAATCAGAGATTCGCGGTGTGCCCTCCCCCGCTTCCTGTTGACTACAATGTGCAAATACAAAGAATGATGCATCGAGATTAAAGATGAACCTACGCAATGATATATTTAGAATGAAGTAATACCTTATACTTAATGAGTAGTCTCCATGCAAACAAGGACAAATTTCATTCGATTTTCTGAACATGCTAGCCTTAGTTCTGAGTTTAAAAACGTTATCACGTTAAAAGATTTGCAATGAAGCATGAATCGAGGCTATTGCAACATGTTAATGCGGGAGCCTCTCGGCTACTGGATAATGAACACTTGGTTAGAAGACTAAAGAGAACCAAACCCTTCGAGCTCGTCAGTATGTGAGCAGCTTCCTATTAACGAACAGGCATTGGAGCATCGGTGGAATTCAGACGGAAATTGATGGTTAGTCTGAAAAGACTAGTTTCAATAAATAAAAAAATAAAAAATAAAAAAAAATTATACAGAAGATGTAGAGGGTTAGCTGAAAGAATTCTTAAACAGTCCTGCAGGCTTTTTACCATATAACCTTAAATTGAAAGTTGGAACTCTAACTATAGTAGAAAATCTTGATGAGACTTTTAAGCGATATGGACAAATTACGATTGCTACAGTATTTGAAGGTGTAACACTATGCTCCAGGATATTTTCAAATTTCCGGAAAAACAATGTATTAAAAAAAATTATCTTTATTCACTTACCTTAAAATTACGTATAAACATCTCCATATATATGTTCGAATAAATGTTGTAAGGCGATATGTATATGATTCCCTGCACGCGCGCAACAGTACTTGTAATTAGTTAATATATTTACTTAATTAATTTAATACGATAATGTGACTAAATGTTTTAGACTTTTCCCCCCTTAAATAAATAATAACAACAATTTGAAAAAGGCATATATGTATCCCCCGTCCTCCCCAAAGCACAACTCCATTTTTCAATAAAGATGAATTTTATTCATTTTCTCTGTCGATGTATAATTGCGTTTCATACTTTTTGGTCCACTTAATGTAGGTAATATATTTATATAAAAAATAAATTAATTAAATGTAAAATTTTAAAAATATTAATAAAATATTAAAAAAATATTATAATATATATTTATTACGTGTTGTATATTATATTATTGTAAATATTTCAACTACTAGATTTTATCGATGATGGATTTATTTTTGCTGGATCGGGTGTCGTTTTTAAATTTAGGCCATCGTTCGATTCGTGATTGGAATGCTGCGATTGTTTTAACGTAAATGTATGAATATTACTATCGGTACTATCATTATTGTTATTACTATTAAAATAATTATTATTTTTATTATTATTATTATTGTTATCGTCGTCATTATTATTATTGTTGCTATTACTACTATTATTATTTAAACTATCGCTTTGTAGTGATAATCGATCGGGATCCAATTTAATATTTGTTATCAATCCAGTTTTTTGTTCATTCGCATTATTATCGATCGTATCATCGTTATTATTGATTAAATTTAACGTTTGCTTATAATTACGATTGACATCGTCGAGCAATGTTGCGGGACGGCTTCGTTTTTGATTTCGCATCTCTTGCTCGTACTGCGCCAATAGTTTACGTTTCGAATAGTATTTTGGATATTTTTGATTGTCTAATAATTTGTTACTAATATTTGTTTGTTGTATTACATATTTCGATGTGTTATTATTATTATTACTAATACTATTATTATTATTACTAATTTGACTTTGAGTATTATTATTACTAGTATTATTATTATTGTTATTATTATTATTATTACTACTATGACTATCAATATCATCGCTAAGCATAGATTTGGTTTGTTGATCTTTATTTATGTTACGATTTTGACTTAGATTTAATGTTTGAAGTTGCATATACGATTGATCTTGTAATTGTCCTTGACGATACGGAGACGATGTGTGCTTTGGAGATTGAACATATTTTGTGGGAGGCTGTTGAACACGATTTTTATTCGACATTAGTATAGGGGTATTTGTTCGTTGTTGCTGCTGCTGTTGTTGTTGTTGTTGTTGTTGCTGCTGTTGGTGTTGTTGCTGTTGCTGGTGTTGTTGGGCCGCTTGTTGTTGTAATTGTTGATGGATTTGATCTCGTTGAATTTGTTGTTGTTGTAATTGTGATTGAAACAAGGACGTTGAACCTGATTGTTCTTTTTCTTCCTGATCATCTTTCGTACTCTAAAATTGAAAATAAAAATGTAAAATCGATTAGTAAAAGTTCTTGAAAATGTCTTTTAAGTCTTTGCATGGCCAATGTAAATTCCTCGAAGGATGGATCTCAATTGATGATTTTATTTAGTACGAATATTTTTTTGGTTAAGGTAACAATAAAAATTGTGGTGATATTCTAAGGATACCTTGCTCGTGAAAAATACATTACGTGACATACGGGTGCACCCCGAGCACCATAGGGGCGATAGAACTCAAGTAGTCTGATAAAATTGTCTAATTTCAATGTTTTACTCATGTATATGTGTGTGCACACTTGACGGTAAGACAAAAAATTTTTGCTTGTAATTCTACATATTTATGATGTATTGACGGTGATAAGATTACATGAAAAGTGTACACCCGGATTCGTTTTAGAATCGATTCTATTCTTAAAATTAATAAATTTAGTGACGTCTATATTATGAGTATATTTTATCGATGGTTAAAATATTTGCCTCAGACCCGAGTTCGCTATTGACGTCTAAATGGTATACCGTAGAACGTAAACGATGGCTTCTGTTGATCTGTTGTAATCTCAAGTGGAACTCCAAATCGTGATAGATAATTACTAACCAAGGTACTGTCAATAGTTGCAGCTGATTAACATAATTGAGCAGGTATTGCTAATTATTAGATGAATTATTAGGAAGAGGCCTAAACGAATACAATTTCAAAGCGAAATATCTTTGTTCATACTAGGCCAGAAAAATCGAGCTGTACTTAATTTAAGTGTTGCTCGGGTTTCAGGATGTGCAAATATGTTATGTAAAGCAAGAAAGATAGATTTACGGAAAATGTCTGATAGATAGATTTTAGCATGGAAACTTTCAAAAGCTATAAGTTAGGTTAGGTTTAGGTGGCCATCCAATAAGGACGAGGCATAGACACATGTAGTCTATAGCCTTTACACAAAATTTTCTTCTTCGCACTACCTTACTGAAACCAGTTCGAGCTTCTCACGAAGCGGTGGATATCTTTAACGCTCAAATTGCTGAGATCCGTTAGAAAACGAGCTCCAAAAAACTTGAGTCTGGTTTGAGACAAACAAGGACAGGTGCATAACAAATGAAGTATTGTTTCGTCTTCTTCTTCGTCCTTGCAACTTCGACAGTAATCATGAGAGAAGACGCCAAGTCTACTAGCATGTTTACCTATAAGACAGTGACCAGTAATGACACCCACGATTGTGCTAATGTTACACCTTTGCATAGGTGTCGGGGTATCAACATATATTGAAGCTTGATAGACAGCTGTTGGAATTGTCTCAAGAACTACAATTTCGTCCACAAAAAAAGAAAGCGTCAAGACAGTTAAATAAAATTGACGTCAGTACAAGACCATCATCGGAAAATTATCCCTCAACCTCAGCACTAGTTGCGAGTACTTACAAAAGATTTTTGTAAATTTTTGGTTATAGCGGGCCACGAATTAACTTTTTTTACATTTTTGAAGTTGATTCTGATACTCATTAATTTTTTTTGTAACCACATTTGTAAGGATTGTAGAACCTGGAGTTCAACCATTTGTTTAATTTTAGAATCAGAACTGGTAGAGTCCGATGAATCGATTCCTAGAGCGATTTCGCTGCTAAAACGCCGGGTTAAACATACAAGGCCATTAATAATATAAGTTTTGTGATACTTTTGTGGATGCTTAAGTTTTACCCATATTTTGCAAGTATTGTAAAGTATCAGAAAGTGATGTTCTTTTTCGATCAAACTAAATTAATAGCTCAATTCGAAGCCAAATTTATCTTCCTATAACAAAAAATGAAAATGTGGCAATGGCAGAGAGTAAGTTAGCTGAGTAAGTTATGATTTCAATATTAAATTCTAACTCTTCTGCACTCGCATTATCATCAGCATGATTTTCTTCTTCCGAATCTAAGCCTCAATATTTTTCTACTCATAATCTTCTATGTGGGCAATGTCTAGTGATTGTTTCTTATAAAGCACGTTTACAACTGCAATTTGCATGGGAAAAATATAAAATATGTTCGCTGACCAATAACTGAACTCACTTTTTGGATCATGTATTCACCGTCGGTTGTTAAACTCAAAACACCACTTGATATATTTAATTCGAATGAGTCGGGTATATGCGTCCCAGCAAACAAACGCAATCTTTCGATGGAAGATCTATTATAAGTTGTCACTAGTATAACGTTCCGCCGTTCCATTTATTTTTTAACGCTCGCCTGTTTAATAAAAAAATTATTTTTCGAACTTGCGGGTAAAATTCCGGAATTCAAGAATTTTGAAAATCGGGTTTAAATTCAATAGTTTCAACAGGACGATGTAACATAATATACAGCCGAAATGATGTACTTACAGAAAAGTTACCAGAGTGTTTAATGTCTAAACGGTCGGAGATCGAATGGAAGATAATATTTTATATAAATATCCCCTCCCATACAATTATCATTAGTGACAAGGGATCCAAGGATTCATAAACCCGTCACTCCTTCTAATGTAAGGTCTCTTAAACCTGTGACCATACATTCTGAGAGCAATAAAAAGCCGAAAGTGGAACAAGTGGATCTAGTAGTTCGTTTTCACCGTTGCTATTTAGTCGAATTACCCAGATGTTAATTGCATAGGCTAGCACATATAGTTGAACTGACGGTAAAGGATGTTGTCTTTAGGTGTTTCAATTTTACGAAAGATACATTTTAACGTGAGTTTAAAAAGTATCGAGGACCGATTATCCCCTTATCTGTTAAGGGTAAACACTTTTACTAACTGTAAAAACTTCCGATACCAAGGTCATGCATGCTGTGTATTTTGAAGTTTCAAATATACCATAGAGCGATTATAACACTTTGAAGTATTTTTGGTTGTGTTCATTGCAGGCGTTCTCTATTTGATGAGCTGATAGATCTCAACAACTGAAATTGGCATAATAATCGCTTTGCGTATATCCATGTTAAGTTCGGAATCCAAATTAATGATCTAGCATTTGTGTTTCATATTCCACAGGCTTTTGTACTATTGTGCTAAGGGATATTTAAATTTCTGAGGTATATAACCGGTTCACATGACCTTTAACGCGATCATATTTTTAACGCGAATGTTGTTAATTTTAAGCATTTATCGAGTTCTGGCCAATTTTCCTGTTATGACATCATTTGCCGTTGCCTTTTTCGAACTTATATGATCTTTTATTTTATTCTTTCCATTTAATCTTAATTAGGTTAAACTACGAACCATTATCCGTTTACTGCAAGTAACACAAATTTATTTAGCCTCTTGATAAGGTGAAAACACCTCCTTTAGATGATTAGTAAAAGCTAATCATCTAAAGGAGGTGTTGCAGTTTAATCAGTGGGTTTGAACTAAATGAACTTTTTAAATTTTTCGTTGCCTTTTACAAAGAGTAATATGCTTTTTCGGTTGACGATACTTCACTTAAAAAAATCTGTAAGCTCTGGTTTTGTTCTTCTTTTAAAGCCATTCTTAAAGTATTATTAGGGCGATTTAGATTCCAAATCAATAAAGAAGATTTGGATTATTGCTGTTGCCTCCTTATTCTTATACTTGTTTTTAGACCCTCTCTAAAACATGTTTTAAGATCTTTGCAGCCTTATTAAAATCAGTTGATGTTCTAGTTAGCTTTTTTGTGAGACAAACAATGACGTTACGCAAAAATCAATTATATCAGGTATTTTTTGCTGATACGTTATAAGCTTTCGGTGATGTTAGCCTTGGCCCACTAATGAATATGTTTAGCGTTTAAATCTCCCCCCGCAATGAGTTTATTACCCAACAAATTAAAATAATCCATGAACTGTTGTTTTTTATAATGTGTTTCGGAGGGCTGTATACTGCTGACTTCAGACCACTCCTGCAGCCAGTTTCTCGTTGATTTAATATTTTTTTCTCGTATTTATTAAGTTCGTAATGTTTTAACCTTCTTTTAATCAGTGCGTCGCGGTGCCACCAATCCCTATACTTTGCGATTCGGATGTCTAGTGTCATAAATTGAATACCCATTAATTTTGACATCATTCTTATTTGTAACGCGTGTTTCAGATATTAACATTATGTCAATATTGTGTTGTTCGATGAGGAATGTTTGAACCTCAGCTTTTTGGTTTTTAACTACATTCATGTTTTGATTCGTTAAATCAATGGTTCTCTCCATTATTACTATGAAACCTTGCATCATACTAATGAGTTTGTTGAAAGCTGAAGAAATGTTTCCTTCATCACTCGTTTGCGCATTTGGAGCAATTCTGATTTTTACCTTTAAAATTTTCGGTCGATACTTCTGGATACATTTCCGTTCTAACGGATAATGCAGTTTAAGTTTTTTTTATTACCATTGATAAGTGCGGTGTTTAGTAGCAAATTAACCGTGGACACTACTCGACGAGAGCAATGATGCGACTAGGATTTTGTGACGCTTAATAATCGGAGGCTAAAAATATTTTAAAAACTTTAGAAGGAAAGTTTTCGATTAAGAAATTTAAGCCGTTGAGCTTATATAATATGTGAGCTACCGAGAAAATTATTTCTGAAACTGGAATTAAGGCACAGAAATTCGCATGCCTTGAGAGATGGGAAACTCTCAAAATGTTTAAAAATAGCCCAACTGACCGTTATGAATATAGATTATCGTTTTTATTAATGACACTTTTATTAATGCATAGGAATCCATCATATTGGATAAAATAAATCCTCCGAGAGATATAAAACTGACAAGCTAAACGATTAGTGTTTGCCCTGCAAAACAGCACAATAAAAAAAACAATTCATAGATTTTTTAACCACCTATAGGCAATAAGTTCATTGCGTGGGTGATCATAATGCAAAACATACTCAATGAGATTCAAGAACGACGACTCCGAAAGAAATACCAGTGTATGAAAATATTGAGGAACAGTTTTTGTTTAACCATTGCGATACATCCGGTGCCGTCTGATGTAATAGACATTACATGTACAAATGCTAAGAAACAGATTGTTATTATTCATCACCTGATCATAATAATACTGAGTACTGATTAAAAACCGAAGTACTGAAATGTCTGACAACTAAAAATAATAAATGGGTTCAAAACAGTAGATAAATAGAAGAGAATTGCCAACTGAATATCACATTTAGCACACCAGTCAAAACAGTAACGCTTGATGTCAGTGTTTTTTTATATGTAACTTACATTCCTCAAAAGTGGAAGATGTTGCAAATCACAATGAAACATATGCCAGGAAAATCTGAAACTCAAACTAAAACATATCGTGCACAAAACATGCTCGCACAATTTCAAAACATATTTGAAAAAATGTTAATAAGGTAAGTGAAACCCTAAAATAATGGCATATTTTATCGGATCATCAATTCGGATCAAGAACATAGCATGTCACTACAAAACAAGTCTCAGCAGGATATTCAATATTGTAAAACGCATTTTAATATTTTTCTTAAGCATTTAAAAGTTTAAATAATTTTAAATTTAAGTATCACTCATCAAAATCGGATCACTATTTCGGGTTTTATCGCATAATTTATGGGTTTTCGTAATCTTGTGGGTTAACCCCTTGCCTGATTTTTTGGCTCCAAAAAATTACACATGAAAACGTTCACTTGAGAACATGAAAACACCAGCGTAAGATATCCTGAAGTCAAATTCACGATTTGCTAATAGCTAGGGGACAGTCGGTTCATTCAAGATGTGAGATCATAGTGTTTGGCTACCAAATGCGTAGGGACTGATCATGAATTGTTCACTACAAAGCTAAGATAGCAGTTTGTCGAACAAGTCAAAGTGAATATGCCTAATGGGAGGTATTGGGCATATATTGGAAAATTTTATGCGTAATGAATAGAAAATGGCGGCATTATGTTCTATTTTTAAGAAGATGATCGGTCAAAGAGCGAAAAATTTGCAGCTAAGCTCTTCTTGATCAAGCTTTTTTCGCTTAGAATTCTTAATATTATTTTCTTACTTTCGTAATGACCTGTAGAAACCGTCTATTATTTATTTATAACTGGGCAAAATATCGATGCTAAAAGAAGACTAGGCTACATAAAAAATTATATTTTAACATCTCGATTAGAATACAAAACATGATCATGTGTCTGAAATATTGACACTACTATAATTTAAAACATCATTTTAATTATTACATAAGTTGTGAAATTTCTTTTCGTAAAAAAAAAATAGTTTCTTAATTAAATTCGAAAATAAATAATTGCTCATCTTTAACTTTAATCAAAAGGTAAAATGTACGATCTCTTTTTTTACTACCTATTCAAACCGAAACTCATTTTAATATTTAAATTTGATTGGTGATAATTTGATTTTGTTTGCTGTGTGTGTGTGTGTATTTTTTTTTTAATTTAATTTAATTGGAACAAACGAAATAAAGAAATATCACAAAGTTAAATGGAAATGATCATAAATTTAAATCAAAATGTTTCTTCGCTATTATAATAGTAAATCAAAAGGTAATATAATAACACTATATACAAAACAAACTTTAAAAAAAAAAATAAAATAAATACAAAAAATCTTACGGTAATCCACACACGCGTCTTAAAATATATATATGATCAATTCTTTAACAAACACAAATAAAATTTCGAAGTATATCACAAATAAATATCGATAAGTGGGTCAGTATTATAAAGTAAAATAAAGAAAAGTGAAGCGGTCGTTTTGTATTTCCAACTTTTATGGTTACCATTAAGATGCAAAGTAGTTTTTTTTTTTGTTTTGTTTTATTCACTTCATAATTTCTTATTCATACAATTCGTTTCTTGAGTTTGACAAAAACAAAAAAAAAAAAAAAACTTTAAAGTTTCTATTATTTAAATTATCATATTATATGATCAATTTAAACAATTTTAATCGTATTATAAATTAGATATACATATTTAGCCGTTAGAATGTTGAGACGATCGAATAGTTTTTTTTGTTTGTTTGTATGTAGGTAAAAATTTGATTAAACATTTTTTTTTGTTCGTCACTGCTTTAGCAGATATGGTGGCTAGACAAAATAAAAATATTTGTATTGCACGATTTTTATCAGTATTATATAGAGTCCGTACACATATTATGTACGATACATTTAACAAATATAAAACCTAAAATATTTGCAAAGTCAAAATTGGTTTAAGCTGATTATAATCATTAACATTCACTGGGAGTCGAAACAAATAAAAATTTAACAGTAAGACTAAAAATGCATGCAATATGTTTGCTTGACATAGTTTATATCTTTCATAAGGATTATAAATCTGAAGGTTTATTTTCCTAGATTATAAAACTTAATTGACTTGATAACGAAATTTATTTCCAACATACAGATTTTGGTCAAGAACATTCATATCTGTTTAGTCTTGTATGATTTGTAATAAAGGGACCATTTTATATTTGTATTCTATCAAAATTCTGAACAAGTAAACTTTTAACATTTGTAAGGTTTTGAATTGTTAAAAACACTCATTGTAATCTCTTTTCCAACCAACCATCAAAAAAATTAGCTCAGTATTAAGACTCTAGAAGGCTATTACTGGTCTCAACACCTGGATTATTATATTATTATATTATTATATTATTATATTATTATATTATTATATTATTATATTATTATATTATTATATTATTATATTATTATATTATTATATTATTATATTATTATATTATTATATTATTATATTATTATATTATTATATTATTATATTATTATATTATTATATTATTATATTATTATATTATTATATTATTATATTATTATATTATTATATTATTATATTATTATATTATTATATTATTATATTATTATATTATTATATTATTATATTATTATATTATTATATTATTATATTATTATATTATTATATTATTATATTATTATATTATTATATTATTATATTATTATATTATTATATTATTATATTATTATATTATTATATTATTATATTATTATATTATTATATTATTATATTATTATATTATTATATTATTATATTATTATATTATTATATTATTATATTATTATATTATTATATTATTATATTATTATATTATTATATTATTATAAGCAGGGTCATTAAATCCCGTTCAAAATGTCCAGTAATTACCGTTATTTAAGTGTTACGCCGTATTCATAGAGCAACCGGTAGTCCATTCGCACCAAATGCAAATAATAAAAATCATAATGCACACGTCCGATTAAGTTGTGAGGGGTTTAAAGACACTGAGTGAAAACCAGTGGCAATAAGGGCTCCATAATTAATATTTTTGTTATTAATCAAATTGGATGCCAAGTTGAAAGTACAATAGACGGGAACGACTTCAGATGTGGAGAACCCCACGTTTTTTGATTTTTTTAAAATCCTAGATATTGTTTTAAAAATAATTTTTTTTATAATGTTCTAGCACAATAAATTGATTGCCCCTGGCGAATTTTATTTCCAGATTGTGTTTTTGCACAGACCGTTTTAAATTACACGCCGCAGGCCTTGAAAACTAGTCATATATTTATAAAATTCCAACGAACATTGCCCATGAAAATACTTCTAAAACAGGCTTAGGGCTACTACATTCTGCCTATGGGAAAGATAATAAATTCATTAGAAAATAAGTTTACCTCCCCAATTATTCAAGATGCTCGGGTTTGGACTCGATCGAGAGGACTCAAGTAAGTTTTCGGTGCAATACTGCTGGCTTAATTTTTCCAAGGATTTTAGCAACCAGTCTAGGCCTGAATGTAATGCGGCGCATTAACGAGCTCGCTAGAGAGGTAATCGGGAGAATACCGTTAGAATCAGTTAAATTAGAGACGATTAGATAGACGATGCTATCAAAGAGGGCTCCTTAAAATCCGACCGACATAGGATACATTGTAACAAACAATACACCTGACCATAATGTCAGCGCTCAAAGAGAAACTCAAATCACAGATGATCCAACTTGTTGAGCCTTAAACATTCAGTGTTTAAATGTTCATCTCAGCAACGATGTTACACTCTGAAGAAAAGGGCAAATTTCTGAAAGAGGAATCCAAATTAAATACTCCATCATACAACTTAAACCTGAAGCATAATATTTCATGAAGACGAGGTCACAAAAAACGCGCGGCAAACGAAGGATAAGTCACCTGGTTTAATAGGGTATTCAATTTCAAGGAATTTAAATAAAACACGACATCCCGTATATACCTGTTACAGAAACATGATTTCATTCTCCGGGGGTCTTCGAACACTACTGCAATATTAGACACTATATGACGATGACAAAACCAACAACCTAAAGGAAATAACGACAACATTGAAGGGACGTTTGGGTTGAGATCATCCAATTCCAAACTGGAGTCTGACGTGGTAGCTTGAGACATTAAAGAATGGAGAGTCGTAGAAGATTATACTGGTAGCGACAACCAATACATCTACTAAAGTGTACAGGAAGAATTGCGACAACCTATCAGTGTCGCTGGTCAATTAACGGAATGGAACTTGTCCAAACTATCAGTGAATAAAATCTCTTGTCAACCATTAAGCCGGAAAAATGACATTATTACAAGAGGATCACCCGGTAAAATTACGAGTAGCATAGATTAATAAATCAAGCATGTGAGGGTCGAGCAATAGGCATAGTGGTTAAGTCTGCTGAATTGTGGTCGGGAGTGCATAATCCATAGGCCGAACCATCGTGCCTACCAGTAACCAGTAACAGATGAATATTTAAAGCGAACCTGTATTCGTGCGTCCTTGAAATGGCTGGTGACGGCGTAAAGTACGTCGATAAATTAACCGTAAAATAGTTGGGACAACTTCGGCCCAAAAAAAGATTGAATGGATTTAAAAAAAAAAATGTGATGCTTCTATGCTAACAAAAGCCTTACTGGGGAACCAATCGCGATTTACTGGCCTACATCGGAAATGTTTAGTCACTAGGGCAAGGAATAGAGTCAAATATGCGGCAGAACAGGAATATAAGTACTATAGGATAGCAGGATGAGCACTTAATATTGAAATGAACAGAAATAAGCGCCTTAAATGGTAAGAATTGAAACGGGAGGTGAACATGGACTCATATGAGCCTGGGTTACATCATTGTGATTCGCACGATTAGATCTCAAGTCCCAGCTCTTTAATGAAGGCAAGACAAACGTGGCATGTTATGGACTTGCTTTTTTTACATTACACAAACGAGAACTGCTAAGGACCTTGCTCCGATAAACCTGAGGAAATACCAGCTTTTACAGTGAAAGAGATGCAACAATCCGCTGCCTCTCTTGCAACAAGGAGAGGTATTTTTAAACGGGTATAATCGCAAGTTAGTTCTCACCAGCAAAAATAAAAGTGGTGTAAAATCCTCATCAGTATATATTCTTTTATATGCTGGATACAACGGAAAAATTATTGGAACGCCTACTTAAGTCGCAGACCACAGCTGTCACAGGACCGTTTCAGAAAGGACCGCTCTACTATTTGTGCTGAGGCTATATAGAGGTAGTAGGAGCCTTTTATATGGCAGGATGGCAGATGTCATCCAGCATTCCTATACTGCGTATGGGAATGCTGGATGATATCCGTCAAGGTAGACGACGTACAACGTTAGCTTAACCAAGTTATGCGCGGAACTAGTTTTTGGTTAAACAGTTTTAATTTTGTTCAGAAAAAACGGAGAAAATATTGCTTATGAGAAGACCACTGTACTATTCCAGGTAGGAACCAAGCAGCTAAGGTTAAACAGAGCATTCAAGTATCTAGTAGTGCATCTCGACACAAAATTAAACTTTGGAGAACAGATTAGGCACTCTACAGAGAAAGCAACTAAAGCAAGTTTTGCTTTGAGTAAGGCTGACGAAAAACTTCGCAGGCCCATCGGCAGGGAACTAATCCTCTTAATATCAGTCATAAACTCATTTGTGTTGTACGGGAATTGTTGATGGAGAAATAAAGCGAGGAAATGGCAACTTAGTACAACGAAGTGGTGCGCTCGTGGTTGGTAATTCATACAGAACATTATCTGAGCCCTCGGTTTAGTTGTCGCTGGAGTGGGTCTTGGTTTGACATTGTAGGAGGAAGGAACGCGGTCTTAAATTGTGTCTTGCTATATGCTAGCAGAAATTTTGAAAAATAAAATACCTTGGATGGTGGAAAGCAAAATTGGTTGGAAACTTTGGTGAGTGAGTAGATAGGAAGCATGGTGGAACAATTTTTGTCCTTAAATAATTTTCTTACGGGAAGGTATGGCATTTATGGTGATGCAGACCTCCATTAAGCAAGTATAATATTTTAAAATTCATGCTCACTACCAATTATAATTGAGATATTGCAGCGCAGTAGATATAGAACTGATCTTCCGTGGCTTAAAAAAACAGTCTTGGATCACCACCATTGAAGATAAAGGCTGAAAATTTGAAAATTTTAAAGAAGAAGCCTGAAAATTCTGATGTAAAATGGAAAGTAGTTCCGGAATAGATTTGTCTGAAATAAAGGAGGTTTTTAGTGGATGAGAATTCTAACACACCGTGCATAATGCATTTTCCTCTTATGCGAATATGCTATATAAATTTAATTGTAAATTACAAAACTCCGACAGTTTTCACTCACTTCTTAATAAAACCAATAAATTTTCAAGAAATAAAAATATAAATATATATATTATTCGAAAAAAACTAAAGATTTTATTAATATTTTTATAATAAATTTCACTACTAGTTTCGATTTTAAAAAAATCATCGACAGGTGATTATTTGCAATTAAAGTTAAAGTATTACAAAATTTCTTATTTATACTAAAATCTAAACTTAAAAAATTAAACAGGTAAAAAAAAAAAAAAAAAAAAAAAAAAAAAAAGGAAAACAAAACAAAAAGGGGAATTTTTAAAGTGGTGCAATTATGAAAAAAAAAATAATAATAATAATAATAATAAAAAAAATATAACAAGAGGTTAAAAGCTAATTCTAGGGGGAGTAACCTAGCTTAAATAGAGGCGATGTTATTATGGCTTCTTCGGTGTTCATCAAATGTTCGGTGTTGGCTATATAAAATGACTCATACGCATCCAGTTTCCATTTTTGGTGTATAGTTTTAATAATTTTAGAATTGATATTGTCTATGGAGTGGCATTTTCCAATCATATGTTCAGCGACGCTAGATTTGGTTCGGTTTGCTTTCTCATGCTCTTTAAGTCTCGTACAAAATTCTCTGGAGGTTTGTCCGATATACGTATCTTCACAATCAGAGCATTTTATCTGATAAATACCAGAGCGATGGGAGAATGGTTCTTTATCCTTGTAGTTGTTGAGCTCTTTTTTAATTGTGTTGATTGGTCTAGTTACTAATTCAATATTGTGTTTTCGAAAAACTTTCTGTAGTTTGTTAGTGATTGCCGGGAAATATGGTAAGCTAACGCGGGTTTTAACAAGATCTTTACAAGGTGACAATGTAGTCAAAAGAGATTTGTTGTTTTTGACTCTATGTTTATTGATGATTTTATCCGCAAAAGTAACTGAGTATCTATTAGCCACCGCAGTCTCTCTTATAAATTTAACCTCCTCAATAAATTCCGATGGGTCCATTGGAATACTGAATAATCGGTGAGCCATTGAATGGAAAGCTGCTTGTTTGTGACTGATATGATGGAAAGAATCTGTAGTAATGAATCTATTTGTACTGGATGGTTTTCGGAAAATGTCGAATTTAAGTTTATTGTTGCAGTTTCTTATGATTTTGATATCCAAAAAATTCAAGACGTTGTCTGCCTCAGTTTCCATGGTAAATTTAATAGTTGAGTTTATGCTATTTATGTGATTGAATACTGATGGTAAGTCACCTCTTTTGACAACTGCAATTATATCATCCACGTATCTGTACCAAACTCTTGGGAAAAGATCATACTGTGTTTTCAACTGTTCTTCAAAGTGACTCATGAAAATGTTACTTAGATATGGAGCTAATTTGCTTCCCATAGAGGTACCAGAAGTTTGTTGGTAATATTTTTCTCTGAACTGGAAAAAATTTTGGTCCATACAAGTGGAAGCAATTTTAATGTAGGCTTGAATTTTTGGTTGTGGTACTAGGTTCTTTAATAAATGTTCCTCCAGATATTTTATTGTTGGTATTATGGGGATGCTCGGAAATAATGCAGTGACATCAAAAGAAACTAGAAGTTCGTCGTCGAACAGGACCAGATCTTTAATTTTATCCACTAATTCTTTGGAATTCTGAATACTGCATCCTATGGGAGGTTTTATTGTATTTAGTTCCTTAAGTAACCATTTGGCCATATTTTCTGTGGGAGTCAAAATATTAGACGCTATTGGCCTCATCTTATTACCTGGTTTGTGGATCTTTGGTAATGCATATAGCTTAGAAACTTTGGGATTTGTGACGTTGAATATGTATTCTAATTTAGGATCATTTAATAAAATAGATATTTCTTTGGTTATTGTTTTGGCCTGTTTCACCATGTTGTTTAAGGGATTTCTCGGGTTACCATTTTTCCAAATATATTCTTTATATGGTCCATCTGCTATTGTGCTTAAAACTCTATTATCATAATTAAGCTTATCCAAGATAACCACTGCATTATCTTTATCTGCTTTAGTGAAAATCAAATTTTTGTTCTTTTTTATATTGGCTATAATTTTGCCTGTAGAAGAAATTGGAAGTGGGGTACTATTAATATTATGCTGTAAAATTATCTTTTTGGATTCAAATCTTATATTGTTTTTGGTTAAGTTATTACAACGTGAAATTCCAGTTTCTATGTCAACAACAATATCTTCTATTGGTGATAAATTAGGTTTAATTGCGAAATTAAGGCCTTTGTTTAAAATGTTCATTTGTGTGTTAGTGAAAACAGTGCTAGACAAATTATGAACAAAATTCTCCAAAAAAGGTATCGCTGGACTTTTAGCTGTATTATTGTGAACGGTTTTTAAAAGTTTGATTTTCTTCCTGTGGACCTGGTTTTGTTTTCTCAGCACAATTGATGTTCTCATATGAACATAATTATCGAAATCTAACCAGAAATAATTGAACGTAATATTATCCGAATAATATGTTTTTAGAAGTTTAATATGGGTGTAATATAATTCAAGCTCTATTCTATTCAAGTTGGCAAATTTATCGCTGATTTCATTTCTCAGCCATACTCTCTTAATTAACTTATTTAAATGTTGTGTGGTTTTTGTTTTGACTGCAAACTTTACTTTCATAAATTTTGGAGTAACTTTTAACTGTTTGCAATTCTTGAGGAACCTAATGTGTGTTAGTAATTTTAGAATTAGCTTTTAACCTCTTGTTATATTTTTATTATTATTATTATTATTATTATTATTTTTTTTTTTTTCATAATTGCACCACTTTAAAAATTCCCCTTTTTTTTTTTTTTTTTTTTTACCTGTTTAATTTTTTTTACCTGTTTAATTTTTTAAGTTTAGATTTTAGTATAAATAAGAAATTTTGTAATACTTTAACTTTAATTGCAAATAATCACCTGTCGATGATTTTTTTTAAAATCGAAACTAGTAGTGAAATTTATTATAAAAATATTAATAAAATCTTTAGTTTTTTTCGAATAATATATATATTTATATTTTTATTTCTTGAAAATTTATTGGTTTTATTAAGAAGTGAGTGAAAACTGTCGGAGTTTTGTAATTTACAATTAAATTTATATAATGTATCACTCACGTCGCTCCGTACCAACAAACAATTACGAATATGCTAATTAAACTTTAATTTTTAAAATGTTAGCAAACAAAGCTTTTAAAGCTATTATCTTTATAAACAAATTATATTTAGATACATATTTGAAAAACTTTACGTTAAGCTTGTTTTAAGACTTAAATCTTAAAAGCTTATCGGAAGTAGGTTCAATACCCAATTTGCAGACTTCATAGGGCCTTTAAAAAATCACTTTACTTTTATAAGGCTTAAAATGCTGTTTACTGCTCGAAAATTTTATAAAAGATGCCGATTACAAACAAATGCTATACTGATATTGGAATTTAAACCTCTTCACACTGACCTGTCAAGAGACATGAATAAACTTTGGTTCAACATGCTGAAGAGCTTGTCTTAAGGTTTATTTTCTAATTTAATGGCCCGTAACTGTGGTACTATTAAGTGTGATGGCCAGTTGTCAGCAATAAATAGAAATTTTTCTGAAGTGTTATCAGAATCGAAGGCGAGATAATAGCTCTTGAAAGTCGAGATAAACCCATTGTCAATTGGTTGAATGATGTATATCGTATTGGGTGGCTTAAACAGTAACGTAATCATGACCAGACAATTCATTAATATAAATGGGATGGCCTGCATTGTCGATTAAAACTAGTACTTCAAAATCAAGATTTTAT
This sequence comes from Tipula confusa, assembly GCA_963556175.1. Taxonomy (NCBI): domain Eukaryota; kingdom Metazoa; phylum Arthropoda; class Insecta; order Diptera; family Tipulidae; genus Tipula; species Tipula confusa. The sequence continues at coordinate 68,621,918 of OY744475.1, read as the reverse complement.
CTGGAACAACAAGTTTTAAATTTCTAGTACACAACATTTAGTTGCACAAGTAACGTTGCCATCATCCAAGGTTACTATCATCTATATTTTTACCATCTTAGGATTCTGTGATTGATATATCTGTAGCGGTTTGAACCTAAAATCATCATCCGAATTTCCTCCAAGTAAGTCTTTTGCTACTTTTTACCCGGATTCAGACTTCTGTTCACGTGAAATTAAGGTTCGTTTAGACAGTCGTTTTGGCTGTGTAACTAAATTCGTTGATGGTGGATTTTAGTTCTCAATGAACATTTTAGCGGCTAGAGCATCAGCACTTTCACTTTCCTCTTTAAAAGCAATATCGTGTGGGGTTACAACATTGTTTGAACTTAACAAACCAACTGCGAATGGCTTAAAATTTGGCATACTCACTGGGTTCTGGTAGAGTTTTCTTAAAGTTTTGAAAAATGTTTGGGCTTTTTATTGTATAATGAGTATGATTTTAAAACAGTTAAAACGGAATATTAAGCCATGTTCACATAGATTTTTTTACAAATTGAATTTTGTAAATCAAAGCTCACGCAACTCGAGGTATTGGTGTATTTAATTTCTTAGTTGAAGATAACGTTAATTCATTTATATTATAACTTTAAAATGGGCGATGCTCGGGTTCGTCAAAATATATTCAAAGGATTTTCAACCTTTGGAACTGTTATTTGAAACCCGTTTCATGATAATTATTCATAGGTCGCGTAGAAAGTGTACAAAAGCGATTTTTAATCAAGGCGCTATGAAGAGAAGGGGTTTGAACGAAGTCAAGGGGTTAGCCCACAAAATTATGAATATACCTAAATTGTGCAATAAAACACAGATGAGTGGTCCGATTTTGATGTATGAAACTTTAATCAAAATCTATCAATATCACCATAAAAATTGCCTTAAACCTCCGATACGGCAACTCCGCACTTTTGCTCAATGGCGAGAATCGACCTCGAAACCGCCGCGTGGTAAGGAATTATCTTAGCCATTGTTATACGACCGGTGACGATCATTTGTAATTAAATATTAAAAAAGCTAAGAAAATCGGTAAATGCGCATCAGGCGGTAAACACTCAAATTACAATTCAAGACACATTCCCTAGACACATTCTACAATCGAAAAATAAATTTTGATTTCACAAAAAACAAATTTCTCATTGGATTAAATTAAACATAAAACTTCGCTAGACGCAATAAGAATAATTTAGAAACATTTTTATGTAAAAGCTATAAGTCAAACAATATCAAATCAAATGCAAATAAAAATTTTAAATAAAAAAAAAATCATTTAATTATCAAAATTAAAATAAAATTGTATTTTAATTTTGTTCTTTTAGCTGGCATTTATATACTTTTGTCAGACTGTGTGCAAATGTATCATTGGAAATAATTTAGTTTATTATGATATATGATTTAATTAAATCTGATTTAAAAGTATGCTTGTACAGCGCAGTATTAATAAATATGTTGCAGACATCGAAAGGGTGGTCTAAAATTCTCATAATGTGGAGAAACAAATGCATCCACAACGTGACACAAGGATAATCCAGTTTTTGTGCCTAAATTGGAAATTTCGGAACACCCATTATTTTCCTGGTGGACACAAGATAAGGTGGGAGTATTGATACGTATAGAATTCAGCATTCTGCTATAAGAAGACATACATAGAAATTATGTTAAATTTATTATTTATTTATTTATTATTTTCGTAATAAATTCAATGGCCAAAATGTGAATTTAACTTAAAAAAAAAAATGTTAACAACATAAATTTATTACGAATTTAAATATATTCAATTTCGATGTTTCCGCCTTTAGGGAGTAAAATTTTTATTTAGAAAAATAAAACATCAACATGAAAATATGTTCGATGAAATTCGCGCAGAATTGTCGTTATTGAAATGTTTATGTTGTATACATTATAATATTTAGATGGTTGGAAAATATTTGTTTAAAGTTTTTTTTTTTTTTAAAGTGAAATATTTTTTTATTACCTAAGATTTTAAATTTAAATTCCATGTTGTTCATATTCATGTATACTGTACAAATACGTTTGACACTAAAATGCATTAATCACTTTCACAAAATGTCACCTCTGGTGATCTTCCACTTACAATTATTTTTGTGATTTATAGTAACCTGTGTCACAATATATCTAAAACCAATTGACCTATTTTGTATAATCTGTCAATGTTGTTATATAATTTTTATGTAATTCATAAAAAAACATGACGATTAGCTCATTCAAACTGAAGGATTTTTGCAATAAATCCAATTTTTACGAAATACAAAAAGTGCGAGATGATTGGCCCAATAAAAAACTGTAAAATTTATGCCACAAACCAAAACTGTTCAAAAAACAGAAATTCATATTAGCTCAGAAGTGTAAAATGTCTCCTTTACCTAAATCGGAAATGTCTAAAAATCAGAAAATGCTTGATAGTAGGCCATTATAACTTTAACATTTTAACTGAAAATCGAACTTTATCGAAAATCGAATCATTTAAATCATTTTGATAACAAGTCGTAAAATTCCATAATTTTAAAAATTTCATGAAGATAAAAGCAGACCGTTAAGCATCATTAAATCCTGACTTTCTCATTCACGCACCTAGGCTTCCTGAAACTGTTCTAGAGATCTTTTCTGGTGATTTAATGAAATGGACTTAAATTCTTTTGATGGTCTAGTTCACAACAACAAAAATTTGTCAGATATAACTAAGTTCCTGTATCTACAGTATCTATGCAGTTCACTCTCAGAGACAGCCAAAATAATCCTAGAATCCCTGACGCGCATATGAAGGCCCTTTTTATATTTAAGCCTCTGAGCAAGGCATACCATAAGCGGTTAATGGAGCTTGTTATCATTTTAATTCGCATTTTCGGTCTTTAGCCTATTTTCAGCAGCCTATAGAGCATTGTGACTACTTTCCATTATGTCTAATCGTCAAGAAATTTGATATCAGTACAAGGTCAAAATAGATTAACTACACACCAACCTCAAGTACTGCTTCTTTTGATGTGATTTGGTTTTTTTTTGATTTCTTCACCCGTTTCACATTTGTTGTCAACATAAATGTCGTCACTGACCTGCATATTTTGCAGCGCCAATAGTCACTCTATTTTCAAGTGCAACCTATTCAAGGCGCTATGGAAGTTACAAGAGGCAGGAAGCTGTTGAGCAATCGAAATTATGTTTTAGTTGGGTACAAAGTTCACTTAAGGCCAGCAAGTGAAGACTTCCGTTTCATTATGTGTAGCATTGCCATCAAGAAGGTTGCCATACATTATACTTGCTACAGCCCTAGTCAATGTGTATATGATAAGTTTGAAACGCCATTTATCGCATGTGCCATGAAATTTTGACCACAGAACTCAGGTAATATCATCTAAGGTATTGGTTGCCACCAATATCAGTTCCAGTGAATCAAAGCACAACAGTTCTCGGCAAATCTCGAAATAGCCATTTTTCAGCAAACATAAATAACTGTTTTCAGCCAAGCGAGCCAATCAGTCAACATTCCTGGATTTTTCATTAGCACTTCAATGTACTTTGAGTTATTATCAGTAGGTCAAATCCAATTAGCTAATCTTCCAATCCTTCCAGGGGGAATTCCAGCGAGTAATTTCAGAAAAAATTGATAGCGATTCAAGGTCATCTGACAATTTGGTAACTATTGCATTATCGAATACGGCGATCCACGACCAATCGAAAGATTGTGGAATATAGATGAAATGCCAGAAGAAACCAAGGCTGTCAGCACATTAGATCATTTGATTGATAAAGACCTCTTGATAAGTCATCAAATATGGCAAAGTTACGTTTTTTTAGTCTCGGAAAACGCCTAACAAGACATCCAGACTTACGTGAAATGTATCGTCAATTTATTGACGAATATCGAGTTCTCAACCATATCAAGTTTCAGAAATTAAAAGTATTCCAACCAATTATTTGCCGCACCACTGTGTGTTACAGCCCGACAGTTCTACCACCAAATTGCGCATGGTTTTTGATGAGTCGGAAAAATCATCAAATGGCACTTCGCTCAACGACTTACTTTCAGTGGGGCCTGTAGTGCAACCCGATTTATTTTTGATTTTTTGTCATTTCTGGTCCCACGCCTGGAAAAATTCACTCGTGCTCCAACAGCCAGCTCTGTCACACAAAATAACTTTTATGCCGACGATCTGTTGATTGGAGCAAACTAAATTGCACAGGATATACAAACGAGATCCCAGATAGCAGCAGTTCTTCATTCAGGTACCATAATTCGCCACTCATGTACTATATGACATTCCAGAGTCAGAATGTGAACAGGTACTCAATAGCGATAAAAATTCGTTCGACAAATCTTGGGATTATTATGGAAACTTGAGAGGGAAGTCTTCAAATGTAATATCTGAAATCTCTATCGCTTTTTCTACAGAAAAGGATGGCATTATTCAGCAAAGCATCCCATTCTACTCCCTCCTAGGCATTTTATAACTGAATCACTATATACACATATCTACATAGAAAGTATCTGCATGTAGGACCTAAGGCACTATTTTCAGGTTCGTCAATGCGTAGGTTGTGCTATTATTTAACCACGCACTGTTTCGCAGTTAATGGGAGATTTGCACTGAGCATGTAAAAATTGCATCAAAATTCTATAATACCGCAATGGACTTTTGTGGTCCTGATTTTGTTCATCATACGATTCGAGATAAACCCCAACAAAAAAATATATCTGCATATTTGTTTGTCTAGCTGCCAAGACGGTTCACTAAGTGCACTAAGTGCATTTTGCAACGGTTTATCGAAATTCAAAAGCACCAGAGTACTTTCTAAATACGTTTTCACTGATAGAGGTACAAATTATGTTGGGTCAACTCTAAATTAAATTCAATGTACGAGATGCTACAATCCAATGAAATTGATCAGGTGATTAAAAGAATGTGTAGAAATGATCACATCAACTATCACTTTTATCTTCCAGGTGCTTTTCATTTTGGCAGTCTGCATGAAGCTGGAGTGAAATCAGTTAAATTTTATCTAAGCAGAGTGATGGCAACATCAAGTTTAACGCATAGACGAAAATGAACATCCAAATCGCGAAATATTGAGGTTGGTGAAGTCGTAATAATTATTGATTACAATGTACTTTCTATTAAATGGAAAAAGGGTCGGTTCGCTGAGGTACATCCAACGTCCGATGGATTAGTAAGAGTGGAAACCTTAAGACTGTCACTGATTTTTCGAAATGTCCAATCACCAAAAAATGTCAGTAGTCATAAGAAAATAGGAATATCAACAAAATTTAACTCGAACCTTGCTTATGTTAAAGGACACGCATTTAATGATCGGCACGTGCAGTCGCTATGAAAAATAGTAGGCTCGTTTAATGGTACTATATCAGCCATGAAAGAATATGACTTGGAACTCATTGCTCTCCAGAAAATAGCCTTATGTGAAAACATAGGTCTGTTCTCCTAACACGATCTAGGGACAGATAGTGGAGAAAAATGATGTACTTTGCGATCGCGCACGGCTTCATTGTGGCTGGCACATTCTTTCCTTATAAAAATATTCACTTTGAAACATGGACACACCCTCGTAAGGCATCCTATGGTCAAATTGACCATGTATTAATTTCTCAGGAAAAGTTTCGGTTCATCAAAGATATCAGATCTTATCGATCGGCTATCAAATTTATAGGCACTTATCATCAATTGGTTAATGCAAACCTAAGATGGCAATTTTCCTACAAGTCAGGGATCACGGGACCACCGTTTTGATGATGTGTACGAGTCAGGGACCACCGTTTTAATGATGTGCACTCTCTTTGCTATAGGTATTAAAAAATTCAATTGTATATGATCCTCATGTGACTGTAGGTATGGTAAAAAATTAAACCCAAAAATGATTGTTTTGATGAGGATCGTCGTCGTGCTGTCGAGCAACATAATACAGTCTATAAGGAAGCGGAAATACGTGTTACAATCGCACGGAAGCACAAAGCGGTTCCTGCTAGGAGAACCATCAATCCACAAAATGCAATAAGATTATTTAGCCTAATACAACTGTTACATTTTTGACTCATCTCGAAAATTTTCAAAATTCTTAAAATGCATGATAATGCTTAAAAGCATTCCAACTGTAAAATTTATGCCACAAATTGAAAATTTCAATAATACAGAAATCAAGCTCGTCAAAACTCTCAAAATTTGGTTAAAAATCGAAATGTTCTAAAAATAAATGAATTCGTCATGCTTAGGCCAATCAAACTTGAAAATTTTGCCATAAACCGAAAGTCTAAGAGCAATTTTAATGCCAGAGGATTTGTTTATTACAACTGTAGGATTTGTGCCTTTTTATGCCGAAAAGTTCTGACATTTTAGAAATGCAGATTGCCCCAAAATTGTAAAATGTATACTATAAATCTGAAATTTAAACCGGAATTTGATACTAGATGTCATTACTTGTTTATGCGTTATAGTACATCATGGACATATATGTCATTTGAAAGCCATATTCAATACCTGTCAAAATCAGCTAAAAGTTTTTGTTTTGATTGTGCACATCCAACCGATTTATACGATGGAAAATTTATCAAATTTGCGAAAAAAACGGCATTTGCGGGAAGTTTTGTTGAGTTATTTTTTCGCAAACAAAACTGCAGCTGAAAGTCATCGTTTGCTCGTAGATTTGTATGGTGAGCATGCTCTTGCAAAAAAAACAGTGCTTTGAGTGGTTTAATCGCTTCAAAAGTGGTGATTTTGACATCAAGGACAAAGAGCGTCCTGGTCAACCGAAAAAGTTTGACGATGAAGGATTGGAGGTATTACTCGATCAAGTTTCATGTCAAACGGAAAAAGAACTTGCAGAATCATTGAGAATCATCCAAAAGTTGGGAAATTGGGTGCCATACGAGTTGAAGCCAAGAGACGTGGAAAGACGATTTTGCATGTCCGAAATGCTGCTCGAGCGCCACAAAAAGAAGTCATTTTGCATCGTATTGTCACTGGCGATGAAAAATGGATCCATTACGATAATCCCAAGCGCAAAAAAGCATCTGTCAAGAAAGGCGAGGCCGGCTTATCGACAACAAAGCTGAATATTCACGGGGCCACTATGAGCTGTTGCCAAGTGGCCAAACCATCAATGCCCAACTCTTTCGTCTACAACTGATCCGTTTGAAGCAGAAAATCCAGTGAGATCGGCCAACGTATGCGACCAGACACGAGTCAATCATTTTCCACCACGATAACGCTCATTTAGCCCAGACCTTGCTCCTTCCGACTACCACCTATTTCGATCCATGCAGAATGCCCTATCAGGAATACGCTTCACTTTAATTCAGGTTATCGAAAATTGCCTCGATTCGGTTTTGGCCGCCAAGCCGGCACAGTTTTTCTGGGATGGAATCCATAAAGATGAGAAAAAGTAGTGGGTAGCGATGGGCAATATTTTGAATAAAAAATCTTGTAAAATTTTTTTACAATAAAGGCTCAAATTTCATAAAAAATTCCGGTTTTTAATGCATACACCCAATACAAATCAAAATTTAATCATTTAAATTTATGCCACAAAACAAAAAATTTCAAAATCTAAAAAATCCTTAGTGATTATTCTATAAAACTAAAAAATTTGGCTACAAATCGACATTTTCAAAAATCCATAAAATGTCTGATGACGTCTCATTACAGCATTACAATGTATGCTAAACATCGAAAAGTTTGAAAATGTAAGCCACCATTAAAATTTTTTTTCAAATCCATAAAATACAAGATGATTAGCTCATTCTAAAACGCTGCCAATCGAACATGTCTAAAATCAAAAATTGCATGATGGCAATTACTCAACCAAATATGAAAAATAAATGTCACACACTGGCCATTTCTAACACCTATAAAAAAATGGATGATGAATAGCCAATTACAAATGTTGGTAAAATATTGGCCACAAATCTAAATTTAAAAAATCTCAAAAATTCGTAATGATTTAAACCCATTAAAACTGTTAAATTTATACCACTAACTGAAAATTTAGATTAACTCAGAACTGTCAAATGTATCTTATACATAAATAGCAAAACTTTAAAAGCCAGAAAATGCATGATGATATTAGCCTATTACAACTTCAATTTGTTTACTACAAATCGAAATTTTCTCAAAATCTAAAAAATCCGAGATTTTTTGTTAAATTTTTACCACAAATCGGAAATTTCCAAAATCTAAAAATGCATATAGTGACTGTCCTTTTAAAGTTAAATTTTGCACACAAATCGAAATTTCCAAAGGTAAACAAATGCGTGATGATTAACCCATTAAAACTTTGCAATTTTTGCAATAAATCATTGGCATGTTAAAACTATAGAATTTACGCTACCAATCGAAAATTTCGCAGTTCCAGAAATTCATGGTGATTATCTCATCAAATTTATAAAATTAACGTAACACACCGGAAATTTCCAAAATCCATTAAATCATGACCATCGATTAAATTTTGCCTGAGTCGAAATGTTCAAAAAATGTTTGAAATTTTGGCTTGTAAATGTCGAAAATTGACCGCCAGATATCACCGATATCTGATTTATTTAATCCACCAGGTTTTTCAAAAATGTCATTAAAATTAACCGATTTTATGTAAAAAACATTGAGGTGTGCCTAACAAATGCACTCGCTCATGAAACAATTAACAACAACTACCGTACTATAACACGTCGTAAATATTTTTATGGGATTTCAAATCGAGCCTATTTTAACTCACTCAGAACAAGCTCACTTCGATACAATCTTTAACTCAATTAATAATTGGTTTGAAGTTTAAATCAGAATTATCAGCCAGCTAAAATAATGTCCTTGGATATTAAATTGGCTTTTTACCACGAAATAAATTAAATCGAATTTTCTAACGAAATACATATTGATGAACGAGCTGGAAAGTTATTGATTATTGACGAATTAAGCTACTAAGAAATGTAGCTGTAGGTTCTATTTTTGCTTGTTAAACATTTTTTTGGTTTTGGTATTAACTTATCCCCATTTCGTCTTTCAAATATTTTCCACAAAGATGCGCCTCGAATTTGTCTACAGATTATATTGGCAGCATCTTTTAAGGCAAGCATTGAATCGATTTTAATATTTAGTCGAGCATGTTCGATTTGACTGACGATAATGTAAAGTTAGAATGTTCAAGGTAAATGAAAAAAAGTGGATACGCTTTTGAATTAAAAACGGTTCGTTCTTTAAAATTTATTTTGATCAACTTAAAGTTCTAGGAAGACGAACGAAGCTAACTGCTGGATTAAAATAAGAAAGTCTGTTTCTCTTGTTTTCTTTGAAATAAGTGCTGCAAAGTGCAAACGGCTTTCTAGTGGTATTATTTTGTGACTGTCCAGAAATCGATGTAAGTACATCATTTTGCTTTTATTGGTCACTCTAAATTGCCTCAGAATAGAATTAGTAAATTTTGTATGCAACAAACATTTTCCATTTAATGGGGTTCCACACAATTCTAGCCTTGAAAGGTTTAACTTTTGACTTAGTAGTGCCATCTTGGTTTTTTATGATAATACAGTCAAAGTAGTTCTCGCTACCCTTGCAAATTAGCAATAACCAATTGACGAATAGTTCGGTGTGCTCGGAAAAAAATGAAATTCACAATCTGCTGTAATTTCTGACAGCGAATTTTATATGGTTGATTGTTTGTTTTTTTTTTGCGATCGTACAAATATTTTAAAAATGTCCTTAAAAGTGTAACTGTCCGATATTCGAAGATCTAAAGAATTGTGACCGCAGCATTTTCATGAACTCCGATTTCAAATATTATAACAAACGAAAAACTAGTCGTACGACCAATAATAGTAATAGGGCGATGCTAATTGGTTTGTTTCTAATCATTAATTTTTTATGAAAGTCAAACTGAACTACGATCAATCGAACAAGCTTCAACAGAACCCTTGAACCACAATCATTTTGAAACACTATTGAATTGTAGTGACGTTAATTTAAATTCTATTACTGGAATACCAAAATTTTTAATTTAGGATAAAATGGAACAGTAAAATTGTCGATACTAAGCAACTTTAAGCCAAAACCACAGATAATTATACCAGATAATCAACTTGTATGGCAAAAATTTACACATTGTCATTTTCACTTGTCAAGTAGATTACAAGAAAAAAATGAAAAAATGTACATTTAAAATTGGCTCAATACAATTTTATTGTATCAAAAAAATAAAACAAAAGCCAAACCAAAATATTATATGAAAAAAAAAGAATTTTTTTATTTTTTATACAGTAAAACGTGCAAAAAAAAGAAAAGGATAAAAATATCCATTTTATATGTAAATCTATTTTTCGTTTTGTTAGCTTTGGGATGCATTAATTTACTTGTGTAAATTTTAGACATACAAGATGTTCATCTGGTATATTTATCTGTGCCAAAACATTAATAGTTTTAGTAAACTAGCAGACAATTTGGGAAAATTTAGAAAGTTTACCACTTTATTTTTGGGGCTTTCTAAACAAAAAGATTGTTCTTAACTGCACAGATGTCAATACGGATACTTTTAGTTGCATACCTTGCCTTTCTTGTCTATACTCATATTATAAAGGATGCTATATAGTTAATATTTTAATTGGAGTTTTCTCTTCTGGTATAATACCCGGTTATGGAAGAGAAAGGAATTATAATAGCAGCTGAGCTGTCACAAGCAAAATAATACAATTAACTTTGAAACTTGCTAATTTTTTACTATTATTCGCTGACGTCAATTATTTTTTTCTGAGCAAATTTTACGATATTCAAATGTATGACATTAATGTCTACAGCTTACACTGTCTTTTAATTTTCCCCGCGAGAGGCGCTTTTTCAACTTTTTCATTCGTCGATGGCTGCATATGGTAATTTGAACGCATTGCAAAATCTATACAATTCCAAAAATTACCAGTTCAAGAATTAAATGAGGGGAAAACCAACCTGGGAGATCATACATTTAGGATATTTTTGATATAACCTATCGTTTTGTAAATTCCACATAGAGTTTATAGATTTAACCACGTTATCATTTTATATCTATTTTTACTGCTTCAAATATCAGAATCAAGCATACCGGTATTTATCGGGACTATCCAATTTATTTTCCAATAAATTTGGACAATGTTTTATATTGTTCATTGATGATGTAAACCAACAGAATTTTTAATGAAAAATAACAAAAGGATGCAAGGACTCATCTAAATGTATACAAATTAAATGCTGCTCGTTCGTAAGTGCATCACTTGCGAACGGCTGAACCTCCTTGGTTAATTTTTTGATTGAAATGTTCGTAATATCCAGAATAAGGTTTGAAGGGGAAGAAAAACTTGAAAATTTGGGAATTCGGGTAAAACTTAAAGTGCTTTTTTCTATGGGGTTTTTACTACAAAGTGCGCTACGGTGTCAAATTGTGAATCAGCTAATAGTGACGAAAAATTATATCAGTTTAGTTGTGATTATGTTATAAGTTCTCGGAATATTGATGGAAAAGTTGATATGCCGATATCGATTGAGAAGATGTGATAGCAGCGGAAATTTCCGATGAAGAAGAACATCTAAGTTGGCATTAGGTTGTTACCAAGAACATGATATTTGGCTCCTATAAGACATTAAATAACACTTATCCGTGTATGGACGATGGAAAATTTTCGAATCATATTGGGTATTAGTAACAGAAACAATTACCGGTTATGACGAATATCCATGACGATCGACTAAGGACAATGAAAGATCAACATTTGTCAGAGTAAATCAATATGACATTAAAGTTAATAATCGTTGGCTTGTTCCATAATCGTCTTTACTCTCATCAACGTAGAACCTTGCCATTAGAATCGTTCTGATAAATCTGGAAGAATAAGAAAGGAAGTGAAACGGCTGTGATTGAAGTTGGTGCGGAGAATTCTGCTATTTCGAAATGTGAAAATATTATACTTGGAATCAATTGTCAAAGAAATTTCTACGACGGAAATAAGGAAATCTAGTACCAGGGTACATGTATTTTCCATTCATACATTAGGTCGCATTTACACAATTTATCCAAACACCGACGAGTGCTTCTATTTAATGATTTCTATCATTAGTTTTGGCTACGATTCGCTCACAGAATGAAATTTCACTTGTGCTTACTTCATCAGAAAATGCATCTAATTTGTTGAAAGGCAGTCGAACAGCACATTTAGCATTCAATTTGCAATTTAATATACAAATCGATGAAACTCCAACGTGCATTCTTTCGAAGAACTGTGCAATGGCCAAAGTTTTGGAGTATAGCAAATTGATCTTTGGGGATAAATATATGTCAATATTGATGTCGACGAATGGAATTTCAAAAGTCAAATTAAAATTGCTAGGTAATTGGTGACCATTTAGTGCTTACGTCCTTAACCTTGAAAACCAATGCTATTAGCATGGTCTATAGATCGCCTGTTCCCTTATCGGAAACCCATTTTCTTTGTTTGTTTTGTATTCTACCCTCGTCGAAACATCGCAAGTGCTTAATGACACTATATATAGCCAGTAGCTCTCGGTCGAAAGCATAAACTTTTGTTAGGATGGAGAAGGCTTTTTGAAAAGAAACTAAAGGGTTTCCTACTTCTTTGCTCTAATACAGCACACAAATAATTGATATAATAATTTAATTGATATTTAGATCCGCTAGGTATTCAGATGGTCATAAAAATGGTTTTTTAAACTGAATTTGCGTAGCTTGCTAAGATGCCCATGTGTTGGAGCTACATGTTTGGCTAATAGAGAGTTAAAGCGATCCGCATGTTTTCATGGCATATCGACAGCTACTGTGCAGACAGATAGTTTTGTAGAAGTTTCTATTATAAGCGTTTGTTTTTAAGATCGACGACTAGCTTAAGCTTTACCAACAAATTTGCACCTATTATTGGTTTAGTGTTTTGAAGTGAATGCATCAAGTTCAGACAAAAAATACTTGTTTAAACTTTCCAAGATGTCTAAAACAGAAAATAAAAACTTTTTCTCTGTGGCCAGAGTAAAATCTGTAAGATTTTCTCGATCAACAAATCGAAAATATTGACCCAGGTTTTGTTATTGCAAACGTATGTATCTTCGTAAATCTAAATTTAATCTATATAAAATTGACTTACCTCCGTATGTAATCCTTTAATTTGCATTGCTTCAGCTACCTTTAGAAAACTTGGTAAATCATCATATTTCACATTCACCTAATCGTAAAAAATAAAATAAAAAAATAAAAATTAATTAAAACTTAATCGAAACTACTATAAAAATACTCACTTGTCCACTATACATAAAATCTAAAAGTCCAGCCATATAATTACTATTTACATCCGTCATAAACAGTATGGGATGTGTTGATGGATTTTCTAAAAATATTTTTTGAAAATATGGACTGCAAACTGATAAAACCTGAAAATGAAAATTTTATAATTTTTAATCGAAATTTTATAAAAAAAAAAAAATAATTTATAAACAAAAAAAGAATCGTTATCTCTATTAAAAACGTGGAACATGACTATTAAAAATACTTGAGGATAAGACGAGGGTCTGTATATTAACATTTCAAAAAATGTATGTTATATGCTTGGCACGCGGTACACTAATTTTTAGAATTTTTAGAAAAAATTTAGAATTTGGTTCTATATACAAATATCTTACGCATATATAAATTCTAAACTCTAACACACACATGCTTTAACTATAATATAGATAACATATTTTACGTTGATTGTGTTATCAGATAAATGTCTGGTTATAATGCAATGCTAGACAGATATTACTAAAAATTATCAAATTTCTCAAGTACATCGAAAATGTACATTGTAATGGTTATTTCGAAATTTTTGCTTATAACGATATAAATAAACAATAGCGTCTGTGGTCGAGGGGCATTTACATTGCTAGCAAAATATCGCGTCTGTTATGTTTACCAGCAAAATCGTTCTGTAGATATTTCAACAACGAAGACTCATTAAAATTAAAAGATGCAGAACGAATGAAGGCAACACTGAACTCGCCATTAATTGGGATAATTTTTACCTTGATAATTACTAAACATACGAATACTTAAAATCTATGCAAATCTACAATAAAATCAGACAAATAATGAGGGAATATCTGAGATATGTTCCACTTTTTGGGAATTAAATTTTTCCACTCTTGTTTCTGTTTTTATCACCAGCCTGGCATTGCTCGGCCGAATATTCCTGTTTTTAGAATTGAACCTAAACCAAAATGAAACAGGCGTTCTGTTTAAAATGAAGTCCACACCACACCTGGACGATGGAACTTTAGATCTGCTGTTCCAGGTACTGGTTCCACAAATTTAGCAAAAAAAAATATTTGTCGTGTGCTTTTTTGCAAATTTCACACAAATAAGAACTTCGGTGCAGTTTTATTTTACTGTTGAAACTGGAAGTTGCATTTTTGTTCGATGTTTTAAGCCACATCTATACGGATGAATATTTTAGAGCTTTTGACTTTTGTAAGCTTCACCTCAGCGAGCAAGCAGATACTTCAGATACTGCCAGAGCGACGGTAGTACAACAAAGACTGAATGAAATATCAAAACCTTAGAGTTGAACCCTTGAGTTGTTTCTTGGTTCGTCTTGAAACCATGCAACTCATTATATTGCTTACAATAGGGAGTTGTTGACCGCCTATTTGGGTATTAAACATTTTGATCAACTTTCACGCCGGATACGGGCCACAAATTTCCATCTTTGTTTTCATTCAGAAAACTGATAAGACTAGTCCCAGACATTTTTAACACTTAAAGATACTTTATGGCTTATAGTTCAAATTTCGAATTCCGAAAACCATCAATTATTCCGAAATTGCAGCCGTGCAACAAAATAACTCAGATAAGTTGTTGCGGCACATCTGCTGGTTCGCAATGGTCTTATAATCTTAAGGACATTCTTATCAACGACGATGCAAGAAAAAGGGCTTAAAAGTGTCTGGAAAGTATTTTGAAACTTTTTTCTAAGATTTGCCTGAACATAATTTCCAATATCACAAGATCAGCGTTACTATGTCACCTTGATCGACATGCATACTTTGTAGCTGAAAGCGATTCCTGTTTCAGATATTAGGGCGCGGAGACGGTTGCGACATGATAATACCGAAAGAAAGATGTATATAATCTCTGCAATTTTTCGAGAAGGCTCATACGGCACTAATAACTCAGTTGGAATACGTCACATCTCTAAAAATCCCTTTTTAAATGTTATATGTTACATGGAGGCTATTGATTCATCGAAAAAACACTGCTACTCGGATTGTGGCACACCGCATTGTAAACCAACACTTTCCAACGTTAGCAAGCGCCATTTGAATTTTGATCAACGTCAAAATTGATTGTTTGATTTGATCTCTCTTTTTAAGATCTCCTCAGTTTAAGCTAACATCAACGACAACGCATGTATATGGGGCGTATCACACTTAATTAAATAATTCAGTTCTAGTTACTTTACAGTGCAAATCGATAAAAGTAAACATGAGGCCGTCCGTCCTTGATTTGATGTCGGCAAAGTAAGACGATACAAGTTATTTGCAAATATTGGGACTGCAGCGGCCCTGAAATGGATTTTTCATGTGATTCGTCTCCGTCAAAATTGATGTCGACCAGGACCTGTACACAAAACTGCCTTTGCCAAGTGTTTGGCCTGCTGGAATTTTAGGTTGAGATTTTATTTATTAACCAAAGAACTTAAGCATATAATAGGGTTGGAGATGATGTTAAAATAATTCACACAACTCGATGAAAAAACGACGAGTGAACCGCCTGTACATCTACATCTACTCCCTACTACCACAACGCCTCCAGAATTCGCGATAACTCCAAAGCATTACACATACATTGTTGATTCTAAATACTTTGAGACCTCTCATGGGGTCGTAGGAGTTTATATCCCATATTTTATATCCTCGAAATTTTAATCCTTAGATTTTTTAACTTAGGATTTTTTATCCTAGGATTTTTTATCTTAGGAGATTTATTCTAGGATTTTTTATCCTAGATTTATTGTAGGATTTTTTATCCGGGATCTTTTATCAAAGGATTGTTGTCGTGGATTTTTCTTGGCGGTCCATCGAAGGGCTTTAGGTTAGAAGAACCACGGAAAAACTCCAGTGAACGTAGAATCCGGTCTCAGCCAACATGTATCACTGAGTGCCGAACATAGGGGCGGCTTATAAATCGTTTCGGGTCGCTGCACTTTGAAAATATAAGCGGAAAAATAATTGTACAAATAGATTTTTTTATTTTAAAATGTCAGTAAGAGAATAGCCTAAGTTGTTACCTGAGCTATGTATACATTTACCAAAACAGAAAAAGACATCTTGCTTTATCACAACCAGATGGCGTTCTATTGAGATACGATTATCTTCACCAAGTTAAATCGCTACAAAGGGTTATGGCGTATGTTGGTGGATTTGGGAGTAACTCTTCAACATTTACTCATGAACCAAAATGTAGAGATCTGGACGTTGAAGAACTTGTCGAAGGACGCAATTGTTAGAAGCATTCAATACCCACAATTTTATTTAGAGTTGGTAGCTCTATCTATAGTACCAAGAATCTTCCACGAAGGAGGCAAAACAAATTGTTAATCATGGGAAAGATGCTTCAGAAGAAAGTATCTCCGGCACCTCCATTTGTGGTATTTGTATGTTTTGTGGTTAAAACAATTCATCTCGAGCTCGTTTTCTATTTAAGCACCAGCTCATTCCTTGAGTATTTATCGCCAAGATGTATATCACGGCATATTTTGAGAAAGTAATACATTTTTAGACACAAAAAAAAAGAGCTACGCTTCATGTTCGAACATTTCAACCGTCAGAAAATCAACCGATATTGCAATAAAGTATCATTTGGAAGCTTCCACCTACCAATTCACTACATTTTAGAGGGCTGTACAAAGCAACGGTAGAAACGACGAAATATCACATTCGAAGGATTTTCGCAAACGTGGAATAATCTCCCACCAAACAAATTAATCAAGTGTTACTTTCTATGGGAATTAGAACTCGGGTTATCCAAGATGTGAGATCTTATCGATTGACTGCCAAATTTTTAGGCAGTGTTCATCAATTGCCCAATGAAAAGCTATAATTTTACTTTTCGTACAAGTTCATCTATAGAGGATCACAGGAAAATAAAACTTACATTTAACAGAGATGGTCTGATAAAGGAAGATGAGAATACAAAAATCACGTTTTGAGGATGAACGGTACTTCATCATCAGAAGGATTTTCCTTTAAGGATGGTCAATAAATGATTGTAGGGGGCAAGGGTTTGATAACGAGTCGTTTAAAGGGGAAAAATATAGGCATACAGCTCAAATTTAAGGATTAGAACCGCAGACATCTTTAGTTTCGTGTGCAACTCATTTTGCTAGTTTCATACTTAGAGACGCAGTTCAATGTTCGGCACAGCATGTTTGACACTCTTTAAAGTTTATATGTATTTTATGCTTATTCGGTTCTACCTTATAAATTTTCGTTAAGTTAACTTAACGGAAATATGTTAAAAAAACAGATTAAAATTAATAAAATGTCTATAAGTAATCGTCATTGATAATTTTCGATAATCAAGTTTCGTTAAGTTCGATTTTAAATTATTCTTGACTGAATGGCACAAATAGAAATCATATTACAATATAAACTTAAACTATAAAAACTTAAGCTCGCTGTGTGAGTCTGTTTAACCAAATAGCAAGCAATCTTTTGAGTTAGAAGTTATAGAAATTATTTCGTTCAGTTTTTCAAAGTTTAGATAAAAGTGTTAAGTTACCATAATATTTCCAATTACCATTAAACACCATCACTAGCTGCATAAAAACGTTTAAATTAGTTATTCAAACTTATTTTTAAGGTGTGTTAAAACTTATCAGCTTGTATTTTGTATTTTTCATAACAACAGCTATTATATTTTAAGTGGTGGAAACTTTACCAGCTCTAATAATATTTGGCTGTTAAACAGTGATTAAACACAATTAACTAAATATACTTGAAATGTAAAAAGTGATTCGGATTCATAATTCGTTAATTTCCTTTTAAAAACTTGTAAAAGACATTTTTAATAGCTTTCGTTAAATAGTCGTTTAGTTATTTGAGTTCAAATTAATTAATTGGTATTGATTATTTTTTGAATAATGTTATAATCAAAATAAGAAAAAATATTCGTTGGTTCATTTTAAAAAATTTCGTCAAGTTAACTTAACGAAACCCTTTTTCGTTAAGTTAACTTGACGAATTTTTTTAAAACGAACCACCGAATATGGAAGTAAACAAATTAAATAAATTACTAATATTTAATATTTATAAAGTTATAATAAAGTTAATATCTGAAACACGTATAAAGTTAATATCTGAAACACGCTTTACAAATAAGAACTGTTTCACAATTAATGAATATTCAATTTATGGCAGTAAGCTTCCGGATGACAAAGCACATGGTGGCACAGTTTTTTTTGTGTGTGAACCCTGCAATCTTTTTTGGAGCCGAGGCTTTCCCAACTCTTTCGTGGTTAATTTTTAACGTCCTACCTTACGCCGTCACCAGCCAAATCGAGGACGCACTAATAAAGGTTCAATTTTAAATCCACCTGCACATTGAATTGCTCTAGACAGCCTGTACTGACATAGATGAAGGTTCGGCCCATTCTGAACTTCAACAGGGAGTCATAGTTGTGTTCATCGTCATCACCGATCGTAATCAAGTGATGAAAAATTCTTTTTGCAACCCTCCTCCGTTGCAACTCTCCTCCGGATTCGAACCCGGTACCAAACACCACAGCTTTAACCACTGCGCCAATTGCTTGGTACATTTGTCTGATTAAAACAAGTTTAAAACACTACAAACTTAATCAATACGAGAAAGAACATATTCAACCAAAGCATCTGCCAGGAATGGTATGGGAACAGTGTAATATCAGCAGTATACTGCCCTCCAAAACGCGCTATAGAAAAACCACAGTTCATGGATTATTTTAACCAATTGAGTAATAAATTCATTTAGGAGGAGGATATATACTAAATATATCCACTGGGGATCAAGACGAACATCACCAAAAGTTCCTCTTTTTGAAGCGATAGAGGAACAGAGTTTGGATTACTTATCATCTGCGGTCAGCCCACATACTGGCCAACAGATAAAAAAATGATTCCTGATCTTTTTGACTTTTGCGTAACGAAGGGTATGGCACGAACAAATGTTAAAGCAACCATCTGCTACCATCTGTCACCTGTAATAGTAATGTTGAGCACCGATGTTCTAAGGGCAGAAAACCAGATACGTCTCACAAACAAAAGAACTAAATGGAATCAATATAGAAGGCTAGTCGAACAAAGTACTTTTCTAAATATTCCGCTTAGAACTGATATTTCGCTACAAAATATTCCGCTTATTCTGATGCGAGGTTTTGAAAATAATACTCCGTCCAGCAACAAAAATCAATAATCGTTCACCATGCGGTTTGATGATCGACTCATAAATCTTAAAAACCGTAAATCTAAAGCTTATGCGAATATGTTAAAAGGTAGGCTTAAAGTGGACGAAACAAAGTTTCGGCAATACAGTGGTGTTTTTGACGCCTACTTTAAATTAAAGGCATTTTTTTGACATATCTTAGGTCTAATCGAGTAATTGTAGGGTATCCGACTAATTTGACTTACAATAACACCAAGAGAACTGTTTCTAAAGAAATTGCGGACATGTTTGCCGATTTTATCCAATCAGTCTATAGGAAACAAGACACTGACGTTCAAAAACGGAAATTAAACCACACCAATATCTCAATTAATCCTCCGATTATAACTGATGACAATATCTTATCTGCACTTTTAAATTTTGGTGACGGATGTGGGCCGGATGACGAACCATCTTCGATTTTGAAGACATGCCAATAGTTTAGTATGTTCTTTGCGAAACCTTTTGAACTAGTCTCTTGCAACCGACGTGTTTCCTGATAAATGGAAATTATTGAAAACTACACCAATCTTCAAATCTGGAAAAAGAGATGATGTTACGTGCTACAGAGGAATTTCTACAACTTCTTTTAAATTTATATTGGAACGTCATTTATCAACCGCACAACATGGATTCATACCGAGTAAAGTTATTAATGAAGTTGAAAAACGCCACCAAATAGATATAAGGTATACAGACTTCAGCAAAGCATTTGATTCTATCTGTCACCAAAAGGCCTTTCAAAGCCTGTACAGTTTTGAATTTTCACTTAATTTTGATTATTGTGACCGAATATCAATAACATTGAATTACAGAGAGTTTATGAGACTATTGACTTGGGAGTCACATTCATCGAAAACGTATCATTTAATAGGCATATCGACAACATCACTGCCAAAGCCAACTCGATGTTTGGCTTTGTCAAAAGGTGGACAGGGGAATTCAAAGATGTATCAACATTATTTACGTTGTACTTTGCGTATTTAAGATCCCAACTGGAGTATGCCTCAACTGTCTGGAGTCTATACTACTCAGTTCACACCAAGAGAATTGAAAGCATTCAGAAAAAATATCTTCTGTTTCTGATAAAGAAAAACAATTGGAGCATACAAGACAAGAAGCCAAGGTTATGAAATTTGCACTCTAAAAAATCGACAAATTCTTTTGGATGTCGCTTTTATGGGTAACGTCCTACTGGGCCATATTGACTCACCGTATTTTACGGCAAATATTTCAATTCAGGTGCCGGTAGAAGACTATGTCGTCATAGGTTTTTGGACTTTGAACATCATTCCACTAATTACGGAAACAACAACCCTGTGAACAGATCGGCCAAAGCTTTAATCATGTGAAGTTATCCCAGTATTTCATCCCACGAAAATAAAAATTATCACAAATGATTGCCAAACAGTACTCTACAAGATTTCATATTCAGATCAACCTAGCCATTTCTACGATGGTCAGATAATAGCCATCAAACTTCCACCTGAACAATTTTTTGAATATCAATTTTGGAAATTCTATAAAATGTTTCCTGAGGGTCGCGTTAATATGGTGGTTTACCACAAATGATTGCCAAACAGTACTCTACAAGATTTCATATTCAGATCCACCTAGCCATTTCTACGATGGTCAGATAATGGCCATCAAGCTTCCACCTGAACAATTTTTTTGAATATCAAGTTTGAAAATTCTATAAAATGTTTCCTGAGGGTCGCGTTAATATGGTGGTCTATCACAAATGATTGCCAAATAGAACTCTACAAGATTTCATATTCAGATCTACCTAGCCATCTCTACGATGGTCAGATAATGGCCATCAAGCTTCCACCTGAACAATTTTTTTGAATATCAAGTTTGAAAATTCTATAAAATGTTTCCTGAGGGTCGCGTTAATATGGTGGTTTACCACAAATGATTGCCAAACAGTACTCTACAAGATTTCA
The DNA here is from genome assembly GCA_963556175.1 of Tipula confusa. NCBI lineage: Eukaryota > Metazoa > Arthropoda > Insecta > Diptera > Tipulidae > Tipula > Tipula confusa. The sequence goes on along the minus strand of OY744475.1, from coordinate 68,600,463 downwards.
TATTCAGATCCACCTAGCCATTTCTACGATGGTCAGATAATGGCCATCAAGCTTCCACCTGAACAATTTTTTTGAATATCAAGTTTGAAAATTCTATAAAATGTTTCCTGAGGGTCGCGTTAATATGGTGGTCTATCACAAATGATTGCCAAATAGAACTCTACAAGATTTCATATTCAGATCTACCTAGCCATCTCTACGATGGTCAGATAATGGCCATCAAGCTTCCACCTGAACAATTTTTTTGAATATCAAGTTTGAAAATTCTATAAAATGTTTCCTGAGGGTCGCGTTAATATGGTGGTCTATCACAAATGATTGCCAAATAGAACTCTACAATATCTCATATTCAGATCCACCTAGCCATCTCTACGATGGTCAGATAATGGCCATCAAGCTTCCACCTGAACAATTTTTTTGAATATCAAGTTTGAAAATTCTATAAAATGTTTCCTGAGGGTCGCGTTAATATGGTGGTCTATCACAAATGATTGCCAAATAGAACTCTACAAGATTTCATATTCAGATCTACCTAGCCATCTCTACGATGGTCAGATAATGGCCATCAAGCTTCCACCTGAACAATTTTTTTGAATATCAAGTTTGAAAATTCTATAAAATGTTTCCTGAGGGTCGCGTTAATATGGTGGTTTACCACAAATGATTGCCAAACAGTACTCTACAAGATTTCATATTCAGATCCACCTAGCCATTTCTACGATGGTCAGATAATGGCCATCAAGCTTCCACCTGAACAATTTTTTTGAATATCAAGTTTGAAAATTCTATAAAATGTTTCTGAGAAACTCTTTGTATAATTGGTCGGTTACAGTCTGATGTTTATCAATAATCACTCGTGGTTACTCTACAACATATCGAATTTAAATTTAGCGAGTCCTTTTTATGATTACTAGTTGCTAACCATTAATTGAGTTTGCTTTATAATATTCAAATTTTTTATGAAGAAAAAACTGGGATGGGATGCGTTTTAATAATTTAGGTTTTGTTTGTTTTTCTCGCTTCTCGTTTGAATTTAAAATATAAAATCCTGGGATGGAATGAAATAGTATTGCCTGATGATTTTTTTTTATTTTCGTGGGATGAAATACTGGGATAACTTCACATGCTTAATTCTTTCAACATTGCAGAATTGCATTTTGACTTTCACCTATCCAAGGACCGTTATAAAAAGAACCTGAAAAAGTTCTTTCTTACATATGATTCCACAAATTGACTCAAAAAAGCTGATCTGTCAAGCGCAGAAATGTTTCAGACATCTTCATTCCACAAATGTTTCATCTGTACAGATAGTATGGAAGAAAACGCAGAAACTGGACATGGCGGATAATAATACAAGAAACATAAATGGCATATCAATATACCGACTATTTCCTATTATAGTGAGTATATATAATAATATATTCTATTATAAGCATCAGATTTCGTGGCACAAAAAATGATGGAAATTATTTTCTAATTGTTAAAAAATTTGTTCACTTTCTAAACATTATTTATGCCGTAAAAACTAAATTTCCAATGTAAATCAACTCATCGCAATAATAATGTTAGTACTTTCCCATTCAATCAATTGAAATCAAATTAAACGTTAATTAGAAACTATTAATTTCAATTATAAATTAGTCAATAATTTTCTTAACGATCAATTTTTTTCACTCGTAAATATTTTCTCACATCGTCGATCGATAACATTTCTTCGCCAATATTTTATTATAAGACATCGCCGTAGCAAAACGAAAATGGGAAGTGAAAATAATTAAGCGGAAAATTATAGTAAAAAAAATAAAAAATTAAAAAATTTTAATTTAATAATAAATAATTATTAACATACCAATTTGTGTGCTTTAAAAATTTTCCCGCCCGCGGCAATTGTAACATCGACCATTTGACCATCTTTTTGTAAATTATGAAAACCTTTACACATATTACCGTGAAAATTGTTCCACGACAATAAATATTGGGCTATATTATGGTGTTCGTTCGCTCGACTTAGAATATCGTTGGTACTCGAATTTTCTAAATCGTTTCCGTAATCCGATACAATATCGTCGTAATCTAAATGGGAATGCTGCGACTGAATTGATTTTACTTGTCCATAATTACTAATGTTGTTGTTATTACTACTGCTATTCGAGTTTCTATTATTGTTATTAGTACTTTGATTATTATTATTATTACTATTATTATTATTATTATTTACGTTACTATCATTATTATTATTATTATTTGTTGAATTATTATTATTATTATTATTTACATTGCTATTATTATTATTATTATTGTGGCAATATTTTGACTCGTGTGTATCACACAAATCCGTTTCATTTTGGTCCGATTTTATGTCTGTTTTTAATTCGCTCATATCGAGCAGTGATCCCCCCGACAATGCATTATTTTGTGCAGCCGCTACATTTGCCAGTGCCGTCGTTAATGAATAATCTTCTTTATCGTCTAATGTATCACAAAATGTTTTTGTTGACGAGAATAAACGTAATGTTGGGTCATTAACTTGATCACTAAAATATAAATCCATTAGGGTAAAAAATGGCCATTCTCTCCTTTTTGGCTCTTCGGATAATTTTATAGCCTAGAAATAAAATTAAAAAAAAAAAATGTTAAATAAATTTTAAACATTTTAGTGTAATTATTATTGTTGTTGTTGTTGTTGTGTTGTAATGTAATAAATATTCGTTAAAGTATAAAAATGAAAATGCGGGTAAATCTATGGAGAATTATATTAAAATGTGTGGTGTGAAATCGGCCGGTTGTGAATATAAAAATATTTTTTTCCAATTTTTAAAGCAGCTTATTTGTATGAATTTTTTTTGGGGTTTAAATATTTTTTTGTGTTTGCCCTAATTTTTAGCGAAAATAGTTTTTATTTTACCATACACAGTCCATGGAATATATAAATCCTAGTTTTTTGTTTTTACACCTGGAATGCCGCTTCGCGCATTAGTTATGTTAATAATGCAAAGTCTAGAAAAAACGACGCTTCACATTACTATTTGTAAAATTTCATAACGGTTTTTTTTTGTTTAGTGAATCAAAGGAGAGATGAATTTTCCAAAACTAAAATTTCCTTAGAAGTGGCTCATCAGTTACCAATAACGGCAAGCAACCGCAGCATATGCGAGTTTATTACCAATATGGTTGACCGCCATATTTGGAAAAGACGACGCACATGAACAAGGCGTGGGCATAGTCATAACTGCTAAAGCAAAAGAAGCATTGATGGAATGAAACCCAATAAGCAGTAAAATAATAATAGCAAGAATTCATTCAAAAATAAGAAACACAACCAAAAGTGTTTTGCTTCAACCGAAGATGCAGATAAAACAACGAAAGACGAATTCTATGAGCAACTCCAGTCAATAATAGCACGAACGCACAGAAATAATATACAAGGATTTTTTCAGTATCAAAATTGGAATGCAATTACTTAACAAGTAGGTACTCAGATTTTAGTAAAAACCGACAGATATGCATCGCTAATTAATTTGGCTGCAGAGGTAGATAATTTGAGCCCATGTATTGCAATTAAAGACGTACACGAATAAACCATATTTAATCGAAGACTTCGATAGGGGTAATTACAGTAAGCATTGGGACAAAATCGAGCTCTCATGCTTTTCATCGAGAATAGACCTATCTCAAGACCTACATGGGGAGAAAAAAATCTACGAGAACGATCGAATTTTATGATAAAAATTAGAATCTCAAATGTGTGATTTGCTCAACAGATGAAAATACAATGGCCAATGGTGCCAAGTTTTAGCGAGGAACGGTTGTGTGACAAGCTAAGGATATCCGAAGGGGAGGTTGTATATCGTCTACTATAGTATCAGCCAACCAGGATGTAGCTCGACTTGATTTCGTCTCGTTTAAAATTGCGGTGGATTTGAATATGAACAAGAAATTTCTTCAATCTAGCGTTTGGCCAGTTGAAGTCTTGGATCGATATTTCATTCATCGTTTAAAAAACTACAGCCCAGTAGTGTTGAAAGAAAAGTAATTCATTTAACTCAGGACATACGTCATGACCGTAAATCAACATTTTGTTTATTCATTACCATTTTTTTTGTGTTTGAACCCTTTGCAATCTTTTCTGGGGCCGAAGCACTCCCAAATTTTTAACGTCCTACCTTACGCCGTCACCAGCCTAATTGAGGACGCACAAATACAGGTTCGATTTTAAATCCATCTGTACACTGCATTGCTCTAGCCAGCCTGTACTGATATGGACGATGGTTCGGCCCATGGGTTCTGCACTCCAACAGGGGGTCATAGTTGTGTTGACATGGACGCCCAAGGGGATTCTTTCAACTGAACTTATTAATCGTAATCTATGGTGGCATGGATCGCATTGCCTGCTAAAAACAAGAGAAACCTGGCCACAGACCAATCAAATCTTTTGCAGAGGCTATTTAGACACCTAACACAATCAAATTTCACGCAATACAGGTTCATCCATGTTTATTTGAAATAATAATAAAACGGCATTCGTCGTATAATGAAATCAAGCGGATTCACGCAAAGCTGAAGAGAATCTTTGCAAATGGGTACAGCGAAACAAATTTCCGGATGAAATTTAAACGCTGTCAGCTAAAAAGCAAGGTTTTAAGGGAAGGTTTGCCTGCTCCATTTCTGGATGACAATGGTGTACTCAGAGTCGGTGGAAGACTAAACGAAGCCGCATGTTCATATTCACAAAGGCATTTAATAATTTTGCCACTATCTCATGTCCTAAGTATTATGATTCTAACCTATCTGCACAAACACTATCTTCATCCCGGGCCTTCCCTGTTATTCCATCTTCCGCTGGTGCGAAAAATCACTAATAATTGTTCTATATGTTGTAGGTTAAGGAGTCAACCATCAATTCCAATGATAGGCAATCTACCAGCGGAAAGAGCGTTATCGTCTCGGACATTCAACTATGTCGGAGACGACTTTGCCGGTCCAATCCAAATCGCAACCAAGAAGGGACGCGGGTCAAGATACATAAAATGTTACGTGTCAATTTTAATCTGCTTGACAATCAAAGCAGTACATTTGGAGCTGGTGACCGACCTATCCAGTAGGGCATTTCGCGGACCATTCAAACGTTTCTTTAGTGGGAGAAGCGTCCCGAGATGATGTATTCTGATAATGACACCAATTTCGTGGGGGCCAAACGATTTTGTGGAGTTATTTGTTAACATGTGGCACCTATTTAACTAAGTGTTTCAAGTGATTTATTTTAACATTTCGAGAGATTCTTTCAGGAAGTTGTTAAAAGTTTGGTTATGTCAATTTGAACATAAAAGTTATGTCGTGGTATCTATAAGTCAGACATAGTGTGGTTGGTATGGGATCCGGCACTACCAAGTCGATGGAATATCTCTAACCTCTAGAATAATAAAAGGACCAGATGGAATTACGCCATTGCCGAGCGTTCTATTTAAATTTCGAGAGGGGCAGGATTTGGATTCGCAAAGATTTTTCTGGAGTAATTTAAACACCACTAAAAGATAGAAACGTATGTCACGTGTGTAATAATGTTTGACATTATTAATGCGGGATAGTTTTTCAAACATCAATAAAGATATTCAAACGGTTCAACAAGAGTATAAAAGTCATTCATAAGCATGCTAGACGGAACAAAAACATTGTTTGGGATTGGCTTCAAAACCAAGTGCATGTACGAAGAGTTACGCCAAATAGCAAGTTGATTTCCCATGTCAGGAATCAAACTGATGGCAGAGGTACTAGGTGTTTGTCTTAGTTCAATATTTATGAAATTACGTTCCTTTACTTTTGAACATCGGGTTTGTGATTGGTGGATTCATATCGACTGTCGTATTGGTATCTTTTCAAGAGTAAAGCTCCTTTTTTGTGAAAACTATCGCTTCTAGTATGGCTATTTAATTATAGTGGTATGTGACGAACCCATTTCAAGTTAAAAGTAGAAGTAAGAATCAGAAGAAGAAACTGCGTATGCAAATCCCGTCGGGTTCATCAATAAAACGACCATGATCTTTTCTGGTATTTTACCATATTGAATTATTCAGATGTGGATGTGGTGTGAGCAGCAATTCTTTATTTTGATTTGGATGCGCAATTTCTGTCAAGTTTCGTTAAAAATAAATTGTCAATTCATCAGGCTGTATGTCAACTGAGTGCTATGTGTAGACATCCTAGTGAATTATATGGATGTGCACAAAATATATGAACAATTATTTGTAGCGATTAGATATGGTACCTACAAAGGTTTTTCAGATTTAATAGAGATTAGTAACTCGGGATTAAAATTTTGGTGTGGATGAAGTTATCAAAGTCTACCCATGTTTTGCACTGTGTTGGTAGCAGGACTTGCAGGCAAGAAGGGAAGAATTTGTAGAAGCTTGTGAGTTTTGAGGAGTTGTTAAAATGCTATTCAAATTTATCAGAATTATACCTGCACTGGCCAGCTCACTCACGCCAATAATCTGTGGGTGCCGAATATTTGAAGTTACACCACTGGTTGTTACCAAACATTGAAGTGTAGATTTTACTGGGAGAAACCAACGATTTCCGAATATTAGACAACTTAGAAATAAACAGCTAAGAAATAAATTGGTGCGTTATGGTTTTAGCACGCAAAACAACAAAAAGGATCTGTTTTTACAGCTACAAAAGCCTGCGAAAATGAATCCAAGAGACGTCGACGATGATACCGAAGATGTGCAATTTCATACTAAAAACATCATCATCGATAGAAGCTGAAGTGATAAAAATAAAATTATCACAAGTATCAATGGTAAAGGAGGATAGTATTGCAACTAAAGAGATATCATCGGGCCAGCCATCGGACAACCCGAGGAAAAGACGAATATGGGAGTGATTCTAAATAATCTATTGCTCCAAATGAGACAATCGATCTATTGCAAGGCGCGCTATAGGAAGAATACAATAGTTTGAAAAATCCATCATGGCTGATCTGACAGGACGGATGTAAGAGTTAAAAAATCCTTCACAGGAAACCTGCAAAAGTTAAAAACATCCGTCGCAACTGACGGAAATATAAGATTTGAAGAATCTATCGCAGATGATGTAACAGGAAAGATCTAAGAATTGGAGGCAAAATAACAAAATTCACGTGGCCTGGATATATTGTAAAGCTAATATCGATGTCTTGAACGAATTACCCGTGATTGCTTTCATCAACGCTATAAGAGAATGCCAGGTAAAACTTCGTCTTAGAACGAATGAAAACCGAAAATCGATGTGCTTCAGCATTGGAATACGAAGCAGCCAGAGCTACCTTAGCCACCGATTTCATTAAATTGCGAAAACTCGACGTAGAAGATAATGCGCCGATACAGGTATTGGGAAACGCTGAATGTCCAATTTCTGGTCAAAATGTTTCAAATGTCAAAAACCTGGTCACTTGATCGGTAGTGTAAACAACGAGGAACCAGTTTACCGATGAAGCAGCTTGGTAATCAGGAAACATCACCAGAGTTATGGTCGGCCTACTTGTTTAAAACCGAACATATGAGGAGGTTATTGCACAACAACGCCGATGGAATGTTCAAGAGGGCGAGTTTTGTTCAGTACAAACATTGCATTAGACAGTGGGAGAAGAATTATCTTGTCAAAATTGCCCGGATCAAAGACGACGTAGAAGAGCGCTGGGCAAAAGAAAGGCTAGCGCAAGATCAACGACATAATGAGTTAATCGTCCCAATATTGGAGGCAGAAGACCACAGTAGCAAGAAATTGCGACTGAAGAAACAATCGTGAAAAGTTATTAGGCCCAATGGGAGCAATTAAAATTAGTGAATGAATTGACATATTACAACGTTGGGGTGCCATTCGAGCAAATAGCAGTATATATGGCAAATCCATTTCCATGTTCCAAAAATGGCAAGCATCAATTTGAGTGATCTCAAATTGAAGGAGCACCAATCGCACAAAACCGGATTACGTCATCAATCTAAGACGAAAGATGTTACAAAGTTGTGTCAAAATTGATAACAAGTATCATGAATTTTTGCAATTAACTTTAGTGTACGGCAACGAGATGCTCCATCTCCGATAGTCTTAAATCTCATGTTAGAATTTAACTTTCGTAAAAGCGAAACAATTCAGAAAAACATATTTTACCGTCAGTCTAACCATGTTCTGGCATATGCAGATGATACCTGTATAATTGGACTAAATGGCAACGGTGTAAAATAACTTGCTGTGGATCTACTTCCAGTGTTTTCAAAATCAATAGGTATACAAAAATGTTATCATTGGCTTAAGAGACCAAGACACAATAAATTTTAGTAGTGATGACCACAGATTTGAAAAGTTGCGACTTTAGATGCATCGGGTCCTTGTCCTTAGTCGCCGACAACAGTGCTTTTTATGTTTAACGTCCACTGCTAAAGTCGAAATACGTTGCAAATTCTGAAAAGCTAAAGTTGTACAACGTGTTGATTAGGATTGTTATCATGTTTGATTGGAAGAGTTTGATCCTTTAGAGTCATGCGCATGATATATGGGCTCCAAACGTGACTTGGGATCGAATCAAATTGAATTAAATATTTGATATGATAAGATCCTTGAAAAATAAATTATTATTTGCAAAAAGGGACTCCCTAATTTCTGATTTTAGTAGATTTGGTTTGTAACTAGGCTTGCCCCCTTTGGAAAATGCCAGAGGAGGACAGTTGAAATATTGCTTTAAGCACTGCTAGCGACCAGAACATTTTACCATTTTGTAAGTCTAAAACATCGATCATTTTGGCGAATGAAATATCTTGATCAAGCTGGCCAAATAATTATAGTTTTATCTATAGCAGGCAATAAAGTTAACCTTCTCGTCGATATGTGCCGAAGAATTTTTTTAAATTCAATTTTTGAGTAGTTACAAAATTCAATCTATTTTTGTCGACGTTAAAAACGTTTAATAAAAATAAACTTTTATTAACAATTGGATTTTTGTCCGTAAAGGTGCGAGTAATTATTAGTTTTTCAATATACTCATCGGGTTATAGGGTTATAGGGCAAAACTAAAAATTGTAGCGAATTTCCAATAGTTGACTTTGGTATGTTGTTTAATGACTACTGCAATTGAAAAATTTTGTAATACTATTTGCTGTCTTTTTCGCATATAGTAGCCCTCAGCGCTCTCGGCGTTATGGTTGCATTTAGCACATGCTTTATATCATTGTCTTCCCAAAAGCTGTGGAACAACTCCATAAGCGTATAAGGAAATAGTCCAAGTTAAACATTTCTCTGGAGCATCTTTATAAACTCTACATATCTCATATAGTCGTGATTTAGTTTAGCGAATCTCTACTTGATCATTCTAGGAAGGACTCTTTTATACGCCCTGCGTAAGTCTTACAAACAATAATGGCATTTATCCGCGAAATAATCGTGGTGTATCTGTCGTTATTCTGCAATATGAGGTGTTCCCCATTAGTAATTTATAAACATCTAAACTGGCCGGATGCATCAGTTCTTCCGTTCCGTATCGTTTGTATTCCAACTCAGCACATGCTTCATTTGTACTCCTGGCCGACAGTCCGCATGACAAAATCGTAATCTGCAAATTTTAGTCGCCATATTGAAATTCTTGGTATTACATTTTTTTTTGTAATGACGCACAATCGGTTTCCATCGCGATGAAGGCTAAGGCTTCCAATTTGTATGAATGTTGTAAATTAGGATCATATATTGCTATCGTTTTGTGATTCATTAATTTAGCATATAAATGCGATACCGCGCTTCCAAAATTTTGCAACAATATTAAAGTTTTTCATGATCTTTCGAAAGAATCCTGTCAATCCCATAAACTGTAGTCATATCTGAGGAGTGTTCTTTGGCTGTAGAAAATTTACATCGGCATCTGTTTTTGATCTTCCGGGTTAGGTTACTTTTAACATAACTATTCGACCATTTCTATTCGTTCACGTTCACCACCGTACTGTCCCTACTTTTCTAGTCCTTTTCTTTGTTATTTACATTTCAGTGAAGGATATTTTTGTGTTCGTGGAGGATGGAGGAAATTTCATACGAAAGGAGGACTGTCTTTGACAAAGGAGGATGGATGGCAACCTTATTTGCAACGCACTTATTAATTAAATATTTAAAAAAAATTATTATAACAGAAACCACCGGAGACAACCATATACAATAGCACATACCAGATAAATAATTTGGTTCAATGTCATCATATGTAAATATCGCGTGTTGTTCTATTTAGAATTCATGATCTTTCAATCGATCCCACTTTATTGTGTCAATGTCATTATTCAAAAATTTTAAAGAACATCACCTAAACGTAAATCTGTTACCTTAGTATTTGCACCATTTTCCTATTTAGAATATTATTACGTAGTTTCACTGTATACACATATGAGACTCGGTTTATAGCTTTTAGCGCATTTCAAAACGTTAAATATGTTGTTGCGGTGATCAAATGTTTTTTAAGACAAGGTGTAAAAAAAAAATTAACATTCCATCTTATACTATATATCGATAGTAAGTTGTTTTTTGACCGAATTCAGAAAACCAAAATATAAACATAACTCTTTAAAATTATTGGTTACGCTGAATAAGAAAGTTTTCTTTTTAACAGTGGAAACCATCATGATGATGGTTACATAAAATGAAACATCTGTATTTGGAATTTCTTGTGAAACTCTAAAAGTAAAAAAAAAAAAAAAAAAAATTAAATTTGTTAAATCTAACTCTTAACATTTATGGTTTTCATTGGTTTTTGTTAGTGTTTGATTTTTTTTTTATGTTTTTGTTGCTCATCATGGCCATGGGTATACATACAGAAAAACATAGAAAAATGGATTTCATCTACTCATTAAATTTGTATGTTGTGTCGTAACATTAGAAACGTAAAAAAGAAAAATTTAAGTACCTACAGTAGAATAATTTTCTAGTTTACTTTTTTTTTTTTTTTTTTTTTTTTTTTTTTAATTTAATGTTAAAGCACACAGATTTTTCAATCGATTTAAGTAGAAAATGGTAAATGTAATAAAAGTTTATATGAAAATCCGAAGAATACGTTCAAAGGTATATGATTTTTATTTAATCCATTAAATGAACTTTTGGTAATGTTTGTTTAATTTATATATGGCAATTAGATTCTAACAAGGGTAATGGTTTTCAATTTTTTTTTTTACCTTTTTGATCACATTATGCTAACGTCGATAAAGCATGCTTTCCCTCCCGTTTAGCATTCGATTGTAATTTAAGATATTTGCATGTTAAGCAATTTCAATGAACCCAAAATGAAGAACCGTATTAAACTTTCGATTTTTTTTCGGTACGAAATATTTTCTTGTTGAAAGTCATAACTATAATTTATATACTATAGACTTAAAGTGACATAATAAAAATAATCAAAAATAGTTTCATTGTCAAAAAACAAAAAAAAAAAAAAAAAAAAAAAATGGACAGTATCATCAGTATATAAAAACTAATTCTTAGCCAAAACGCAATTAAATCCGATTATACAAGGTTTGTATGTTTATATTGGGTTGCTTTAAAAGTTTTGATTTTATTATTTCCCTCGTAGATTGCTTCGGTCAGTCTATTTGGCACAATCATATATAAGTAGTGCAGCCACTAGGTCTTCGCATGTATTATTGTGGGACTGAACTGTTTTTTTCTGGATTCGAACGGCTAGTAACTAAGTTATCAGTTTCTTAATTAATTTACCCAAGAATAAATTTTGGGTCGGTGGGATCTCGTACACCTCGGAAAACTTTTTTGACAACCGTTCAGGAAGCGTCACAATTATTGGCTATTTTTTTGTATCACTTCGACCTCAATACCGGCTGCTTTCCTTAATTTCATTGTCATTATCACGACCGCGGTTTTATTATTGCTGAACTCCTCCGCTTCGAAAGTTCTTGGTGTTACAAAGAACTTGCAAAGCAGACCTTACTTCAACACGTACACAATGTATGTTGAAATGTTGTGAGATTTTCTGTACCTCTTAATTCTGGTTAAAGAATCCTTTGAAAGCCTTTTATTGTAACCGTCACCAGTGATAACTCCAAAATATGTTATGAAAATGTATGCATATTTCAATACAGTATTTATGATGATACCGAGAGCTTTAAAGTAAAAAAGGTTTAAAGCTCGATTTTGTAACCAAGCCTAACCAAGGAGCTGTAACCAAGGTGCTCTTCTTTGATTTCTTTATGTTGGGTCATGATTGCGGTTCTGATATCTTCAAAATTTTCTGTCCTGCTATAAAAACATATTCTGGACACTCTAACATTTCTGATGGCACTAAGGCGTTTGTACAACTTATTGCACTCAACAATACTTCTTTCGCTTAACGACGTGATCTCAGTCTATTAGGCTTAAGTCACTTCAGATGTTACTCCACAACTGGCTCTGTGACTGCAACACTCTCTATTTGCACTGTCAAGATAGTGCTTTCTAGGCCAGAGCAGTCCGTACTTTCGGTACCTAATTCTTGGGGTGGTGATCTGCCGATCCCCATTCTAGCGTCCCTTATTTATTTTGTCTGCTCTGTACTGTGTTTAGCTATGTAACGGATTTTTATTTGCCACTTAATATGTAACATTAATATGCTGAATTGTTGACACGCGACCTCGTAGAGGTACACAGAGGAGAAAAGCTACGGATGACGATTACATGTCCAACTCAGAACTTAGGAATCTTTCATATGAAGCTATATTACAGTCTACCGATATTCTAAGCCTAAGGACAAGGTACTTTCCAAAATGTTGGACAATTTGCAAAGTTATGATGATGATAATGATGGTTCGTTCTGGGGGCTCAGACGAAAATACTGCTGCTGTAAGAGTATAGTAAACAAAACCAGTCATTGTTCATAGAAATTAAACATTCCACCAACTGATGTATTTGGAATTTTGTATAAAGATCTCTATTTTAAGTCATTTAAAATTCAGATAACTTATAAAAATTAGACTTTTGATTACGTCATCAATCTGCTAATTGAGCCACAGAAAAAAAAAACTTGAAAATGCCAATTTTTTAAAGTCAGCTTAAGCGACGATGCAAACAAACAAAATGGTCAAACCTGGGTTGAAGAAAGTCTATGAAAAATAATTGGAAACGTGATGCAAATATAAAGAAACCGATTCCTGAGAGTGCACCATAATTACAGGAAATAAATGACGATTCAAACAAGAGTTATACTAATTGCCAGCAGAAGTAAAACCGCATTTGCATTTTAATTTTAACAAATCCCATTATGATTATGATGTCATATATAAATTTTGACGAATACTTGTTGGAATTATTAATTTTTTAGATGCTGTAGCATCAACTATGGCTGAATGGTGTTGTTTGACAAGACCTGACCTTAATATTCAACTTTTGTTTAAAGAAAGCAACACTTCCCTAAATTGATTCTGACGTTGTGAAGGTTGAGACGTTCTAATGTGTGAAGTAAATTATTTCGACATTCATCTAAAGAGGAGCCACCAATTGGTTATATCGTCCATTGCTATCCCAAATCGAAGATGAGTGAAATGATTGTTAATAAATGTTGCGACGACTGAGAGGCTTCTATAGTTGTTGGTATGCATCCGACAAGTCATGCACACTAAAATATGAATCATGCAGTCAGACTCAGAAAACTATCCTCTATGTTTGTTTCCGCTCCGATATACTTCTAAATCGACTACTGATATATATATATATATATATATATATATATATATATATATATATATATATATATATATATATATATATATATATATATATATATATATATATATATATATATATATATATATATATATATATATATATATATATATATATATATATATATATATATATATATATATATATATATATATATATATATATATATATATATATATATATATATATATATATATATATATATATATATATATATATATATATATATATATATATATATATATATATATATATATATATATATATATATATATATATATACTTGTAGGGCCAAACTTACATACTATTAGGTCCAGCGCAAAATTATTTTACGGACCTTCACAAGGCAGCGTATACACTAGTTATAATATCGTTTTTATATTACAAAAGATGTCGTCACACAAATATTTTTTAAACTTAGCTAAGGCCGTGAACGAACCGGTTAAAAAGTTATATATTTTAACTGTGGTAAATAAAAAAAATATCACACTTTAACAGTTTTGCTGTGCAAATTGCAACATGTTTAAAATGTTGATGGTTACTTGGTTACTATACTCGTTCAGAGAAAGTTGTTAACTGCATCGCAACCCATTAAAATTTTGTGGTGAATAAAAAGTAAAATTTTTATTTTTTAACTTTTTACGCGTTTTTATTTCGTTTCGCACACAGACTAAATGAAATAATATTACAAAGATGTGATTTATATTTAATTCTTTAACGAAATGTCAAAAACATTGTTTTCCGAGCAATTGGCGCAATTGGGATTTTTGATCACTCGCGTATCGGTTACCGTATCAATAATTATGATAAAACACAGCTATGACCCTCAGAGTGACGGAGCAATGCAAAGTGCAAATGAATATTTAAAGCTAACTTTTTGGCGAATTGTCGAGTAAAAACATCAAAACGAAATAAATATTTTTTCGCACTACTGAAATGTGACTTTAACCCAAAATTGATGACAAAATGTGACTTTAACCCAAAATTGATTTTTAGAAAAAAACTCCTTATCTGGAATAAATTAAAAATTTATCCGTTAAAAAAAAAGAAACCCACGAATTGCAAATCATCAAGTTTAAAAGATTAAATGAAAAAAATCCAAATTTCAGTAGAAAACCAACCATTCGGAAAAACATGCCCGAAATAATACGACGAAAAGTATTGGAAATTCTTCGGGAGGAAATGAGCACATTTAACTTACGCTCAAGTATTAAGGAGTAAAGTAAATCATAGAGAAACTACTAAAGTATTAAGCAAACTTTGAAATTGATATTAAGTAAAGTTAAAACGTTTGATGAGTGATTACACACACTTGAATATAGAGCTAAGTGGGTTCTTCCTAAACAGAAAAATGGCCAATGATCTTAGAATTATATACTGGAATGCTAATGGACTAATGCAACATCAACAAAAGAATTGCACGTGGCTTTGGAAACAGAAAAAAATCGACATATGTCTTATCACGGAAACTCACTTTACTCACTTGAAAACACTACTAAAGGAGGTAGCATTGTTATAATTAAAAATAATATTCACCATTACGAAGAGCTAAAATATGAAACAGTTGAAATACAAGCACTGTTAACGTCAAAACGAAAAATAATTATGTCAGTGTTGTTAGTGTTTACTGCCCTCCGAAACACACACTAAAAGAAAAATATTATCTCGAATTCTTCAGTAAACTAGAAAAAAGATACATAATTGGAGGAGATTTTAATGTAAAAATTGTCCATTGTGGTTCTAGGCTAACAACGACTAAAGATAAAGAACTGCTCAACACTGTCAGAAAAATGCGGTAGTGAAACCTTGTCAACTGGAAAACCAACCTACTGGCCTACAGATCAAAACAAAATACCGGCTTAATTGATGTCTTTATAATCAAAAATATATCAATGAATTATTTACAAGTAGATGTTCAAACTTTAGAATTGCCTTTAGAATCAATAGAAGAAATTCTATTGACTTCACCAAAAGAAGTCATGCATGAGATAAAATTCAATATGAATTCGAAAAAAGCTCCTGGTTATGATCATATTACTGCAGAAATTTTAAAAGAACTACCAAGGAAGACAAATTAAGCTTACTTATTTTATCAACGCAGCATTTAGAACCAAATTTGTGCTCAGTTGGTGGAAAAATTACTGCAGAAATTTTAAAAGAACTACCAAGGAAGACAAATTAAGCTTACTTATTTTATCAACGCAGCATTTAGAACCAAATTTGTGCTCAGTTGGTGGAAAATTGCAGAAGTAATAATGATACCAAAACCTGGAAAACCACCATACGAAACTTCATCTTATAGACCAATTTTGTTGTTGCCAATTATGCCTAAACTCTTTGAGAAACTACTGATTAAAAGGTTAAATGCGATAATCGAAAGGAATAACTTAATCCTAAATCATCAGTTCGGATTTTGTCAACACTCAACAATACAACAAGTACACAGAATAATCAATATAATTGAGAAAGTACTTGAAGAGAAAAATGCCTGCTCCACGATATTTTTAGACGTGGCGCAAGCTTTTGACAAGGTTTGGCATGAAGGACTTAATCATAAGTTAAGAAACATTTCACCAATGCAATTCAATGCAATGAAAAATAGATTCTTTAGAATTAAATTAGATAAAACTTATTCTGAATGGAAAGAAATAGGTGTATCACAGGGCAGTGTATTAGGACCGATTTTATATTTACTATACACGTATAATCTACCTGAATTAGGAAACAACACAGTGGCAACTTTTGCTGATGACACTGCGATCCTAGTGTTGGAAAAAGCAACGAAGAATCAACACAATAATTACAATCAGCTATCTCCGAAGTACAAAAATGGACTAAAAGATGGCGAATTAAGCTAAATTGAACGAAATCAGTTTACATAAATTTCACCAACAAACGAGTTGAACATATACCTGTTTCAATAAATCGAGAAATAATACCGTATGCGAACACAGCTAAGTATCTAGGTATGACCTTGGATGCTAAACTTACATGGAAGGTACACGTCAAAAAGAAAAATGAAGAACTAAAATAGACACTCTTCTCTATATCATTATACAATAAGCTGCTATTTTATAAGCAAATATACTGAAACCAATATGGACTTAAGCTATTGAATTTTGGGGTTGTACAAAACCCAGGAACGTCAATATCATACAAATAGTACGCATATTTTATTTTCATTCATTAAATACGTCTTTGCTTTATCTCTCCATCGTTTCGTTTTGTATAGATTTAAGCTTGGTTCATAACATCGGAAATAATTTCTGAACTCCTGGGCTCAAAACAATCAAAACACAGCATGGGATAAAGACTCCGCCTTTTATTTCCATACACGAGTTGAAAAAAACTTAACTTCATACAAAATAAGCACGGGAGTACGGGAGTTCGGAAATTTTTTCTGATTTTATGAACCAATATTCTGTTTGCTCACGCGACAGATTATTTTAAATAAAATTAATAATTCGCTATATATGTATCCGTACTTTTAGATGAAACCTCGAATATCTCTTTCCATAAATGTCTACAATTATTAGAATGGTTGATGATACAGGTGCAATACAGGAGCGCTTGGTACAGTTTCCAGACGTGAGTGGAAATAGATCAGCTGAAGGGACTTCGAATCATGTACTAGAAATGACTACATCTTATGAGTTTGGACCAAAACTAGTAGCTCAGGCTTACGATGGTGCCGCAGTGGCGGGAGAAATAAATGGAACACAAACGCGAGTTAGTAAGGTTTATCCCAAGCGCGATTTATTCAGTGTACCGCACATAAACTCTATTTAGTTCTTTCACGATCTGTAGAATATATATATATATATATATATATATATATATATATATATATATATATATATATATATATATATATATATATATATATATATATATAAATAGTTGTGTTTTCTTTTTGCTTATTTTCAAACAAATACATGTGGAACTGTGGAATTTACTTTCACTGGATTAAAAGAAAACAAAACTAAAATAAACTATTATAAAAATAAAAATAAAACAACAACAATAAAAAAATTTACACTTGATTTAATACACATACATATAATAACTTTCTTATATACATATATCTCACTTACCTTGTATTCTTGAAGAAGATTGTTCCATTTTTTAATTATTTTTGATAGTGGAAGTGGAACACTTAATTCTTGTTCAACGACTCTGTAAAAAATAAAAAAAAAAAAAAAAAAAATTATGAAAATTAAAATACAGAATACTAATAATTATAAAATTAATTTACAAAACATAATCATTCCTAGAAATTATGGTGATTCATTCAAATACATGAACACATATACTCGTATCGATCTACATAGATTAACATTAACGCTCGCATATTCCTTAAGCTTATATAGTAATTAACTAGTTTTAAGTGCATAATTTCTAAACAATAATAAAATTTATTACTTACACTTTTAATTAACAATATGCATATATATATACCGTTACAATAAGTAAAAATTATGATTGAAATATACGCTATTCGTTTAACATCGGAATAGTGAAAGTTCAATATAGCAGCAGTTTTATAAACACCTGTAGGCGGCAGATTAGAAAATGAATGGTTAGGTAAAACAAAAAATACAACAACGAAATAAATCAAAAGTATGTATCTAGGTTTACTCGTATATTATTGTAATACATTTTTAAGGTATGGTATCTGTACACATTTAAATATGGGAAGATCATGTTTCACACGTATCCATGCCAACTTTGAAAATACAAAATTGGTGGAATTTATATAAGCTTCAAATCATATGCTAATAAATTGTTTTTACGACGAATTCTAGGTACGAAATTAAATTCTGTCTTAGAAATTAAAATTTACGTCGTGCTAAGTTTTGTAAATGTATATTTCTCTTGCGAACTTCGTTTACATCGTAAGTCTAAATATCTCTTAACTATAAGAGACCAACCAGCTTGAGTTGAGATTACATAGATCCAAATGAACAAGCTAGTTGAGCTAACAGAGTTTACATTGAGGATAACGTCATAGCAAGACGACAGGTTAAAATATGAAAATATTCAAGTAAGAAGTTCCGAATTTACATAAACTGTGTATATTTTATATACATATGGTCATTAAACGGTTATTTTATTTTATTTTGATGATGATAATTATTTTTTATTATATTATTATATTATTATATTATTATATTATTATATTATTATATTATTATATTATTATATTATTATATTATTATATTATTATATTATTATATTATTATATTATTATATTATTATATTATTATATTATTATATTATTATATTATTATATTATTATATTATTATATTATTATATTATTATATTATTATATTATTATATTATTATATTATTATATTATTATATTATTATATTATTATATTATTATATTATTATATTATTATATTATTATATTATTATATTATTATATTATTATATTATTATATTATTATATTATTATATTATTATATTATTATATTATTATATTATTATATTATTATATTATTATATTATTATATTATTATATTATTATATTATTATATTATTATATTATTATATTATTATATTATTATATTATTATATTATTATATTATTATATTATTATATTATTATATTATTATATTATTATATTATTATATTATTATATTATTATATTATTATATTATTATATTATTATATTATTATATTATTATATTATTATATTATTATATTATTATATTATTATATTATTATATTATTATATTATTATATTATTATATTATTATATTATTATATTATTATATTATTATATTATTATATTATTATATTATTATATTATTATATTATTATATTATTATATTATTATATTATTATATTATTATATTATTATATTATTATATTATTATATTATTATATTATTATATTATTATATTATTATATTATTATATTATTATATTATTATATTATTATATTATTATATTATTATATTATTATATTATTATATTATTATATTATTATATTATTATATTATTATATTATTATATTATTATATTATTATATTATTATATTATTATATTATTATATTATTATATTATTATATTATTATATTATTATATTATTATATTATTATATTATTATATTATTATATTATTATATTATTATATTATTATATTATTATATTATTATATTATTATATTATTATATTATTATATTATTATATTATTATATTATTATATTATTATATTATTATATTATTATATTATTATATTATTATATTATTATATTATTATATTATTATATTATTATATTATTATATTATTATATTATTATATTATTATATTATTATATTATTATATTATTATATTATTATATTATTATATTATTATATTATTATATTATTATATTATTATATTATTATATTATTATATTATTATATTATTATATTATTATATTATTATATTATTATATTATTATATTATTATATTATTATATTATTATATTATTATATTATTATATTATTATATTATTATATTATTATATTATTATATTATTATATTATTATATTATTATATTATTATATTATTATATTATTATATTATTATATTATTATATTATTATATTATTATATTATTATATTATTATATTATTATATTATTATATTATTATATTATTATATTATTATATTATTATATTATTATATTATTATATTATTATATTATTATATTATTATATTATTATATTATTATATTATTATATTATTATATTATTATATTATTATATTATTATATTATTATATTATTATATTATTATATTATTATATTATTATATTATTATATTATTATATTATTATATTATTATATTATTATATTATTATATTATTATATTATTATATTATTATATTATTATATTATTATATTATTATATTATTATATTATTATATTATTATATTATTATATTATTATATTATTATATTATTATATTATTATATTATTATATTATTATATTATTATATTATTATATTATTATATTATTATATTATTATATTATTATATTATTATATTATTATATTATTATATTATTATATTATTATATTATTATATTATTATATTATTATATTATTATATTA
Organism: Tipula confusa; assembly: GCA_963556175.1. Classification (NCBI taxonomy): domain Eukaryota; kingdom Metazoa; phylum Arthropoda; class Insecta; order Diptera; family Tipulidae; genus Tipula; species Tipula confusa. The sequence goes on along the minus strand of OY744475.1, from coordinate 68,579,650 downwards.
TTATATTATTATATTATTATATTATTATATTATTATATTATTATATTATTATATTATTATATTATTATATTATTATATTATTATATTATTATATTATTATATTATTATATTATTATATTATTATATTATTATATTATTATATTATTATATTATTATATTATTATATTATTATATTATTATATTATTATATTATTATATTATTATATTATTATATTATTATATTATTATATTATTATATTATTATATTATTATATTATTATATTATTATATTATTATATTATTATATTATTATATTATTATATTATTATATTATTATATTATTATATTATTATATTATTATATTATTATATTATTATATTATTATATTATTATATTATTATATTATTATATTATTATATTATTATATTATTATATTATTATATTATTATATTATTATATTATTATATTATTATATTATTATATTATTATATTATTATATTATTATATTATTATATTATTATATTATTATATTATTATATTATTATATTATTATATTATTATATTATTATATTATTATATTATTATATTATTATATTATTATATTATTATATTATTATATTATTATATTATTATATTATTATATTATTATATTATTATATTATTATATTATTATATTATTATATTATTATATTATTATATTATTATATTATTATATTATTATATTATTATATTATTATATTATTATATTATTATATTATTATATTATTATATTATTATATTATTATATTATTATATTATTATATTATTATATTATTATATTATTATATTATTATATTATTATATTATTATATTATTATATTATTATATTATTATATTATTATATTATTATATTATTATATTATTATATTATTATATTATTATATTATTATATTATTATATTATTATATTATTATATTATTATATTATTATATTATTATATTATTATATTATTATATTATTATATTATTATATTATTATATTATTATATTATTATATTATTATATTATTATATTATTATATTATTATATTATTATATTATTATATTATTATATTATTATATTATTATATTATTATATTATTATATTATTATATTATTATATTATTATATTATTATATTATTATATTATTATATTATTATATTATTATATTATTATATTATTATATTATTATATTATTATATTATTATATTATTATATTATTATATTATTATATTATTATATTATTATATTATTATATTATTATATTATTATATTATTATATTATTATATTATTATATTATTATATTATTATATTATTATATTATTATATTATTATATTATTATATTATTATATTATTATATTATTATATTATTATATTATTATATTATTATATTATTATATTATTATATTATTATATTATTATATTATTATATTATTATATTATTATATTATTATATTATTATATTATTATATTATTATATTATTATATTATTATATTATTATATTATTATATTATTATATTATTATATTATTATATTATTATATTATTATATTATTATATTATTATATTATTATATTATTATATTATTATATTATTATATTATTATATTATTATATTATTATATTATTATATTATTATATTATTATATTATTATATTATTATATTATTATATTATTATATTATTATATTATTATATTATTATATTATTATATTATTATATTATTATATTATTATATTATTATATTATTATATTATTATATTATTATATTATTATATTATTATATTATTATATTATTATATTATTATATTATTATATTATTATATTATTATATTATTATATTATTATATTATTATATTATTATATTATTATATTATTATATTATTATATTATTATATTATTATATTATTATATTATTATATTATTATATTATTATATTATTATATTATTATATTATTATATTATTATATTATTATATTATTATATTATTATATTATTATATTATTATATTATTATATTATTATATTATTATATTATTATATTATTATATTATTATATTATTATATTATTATATTATTATATTATTATATTATAATAAATGATGAATTAAATTATTTGTGGTTTCCAGGCGAAAACTAATTCAATTTATTACAAGCTACGGCTTAGAGAAATTCGTCCATTAATGTTTTGTTTTTTGTCAGAGACACTTTGCAGATTACAGTTGAATGGTAGCACACTGGAAATGTTGAGAAGAGATGACAGAATGCGAGGCAGTTCATTATCATTGTGCTTGTAAAAATTTACTAACTATTGGCCGCCAAGGTGTCTGGAAACGGATCTCAATAATTTAATTAGAATCCTGCATTATCTTTCCAAGTATATGTAAAAACGGATGTACGGTAGGCCCGGCCACTTCGAAAGATCCTGCTTAGTGCTTGGATGTACATTCTAAATCGAAGCAATTAGAATTCCTAAATATCTGACGTCAGTAATAAACCCTCGGCAACTTCAGTTGCATGAATTTTGTGATGCATCTGTAGCACAGTTATCTATTTACGAGCTACTGATGATAGTGGACAAATCACTACTAATATTGTGTATGCTAAAGACAAGGTTGCATCAATTTAACAATTAGCACTACCAAGAGTGGAACTGGGCGGAGCCGTTCTACTTTGCAATTCTGTCAACTTCTGTGTAAAATCATTAGCTTACGATAATATAGAGATTTTTGCCTAGACCGACAGCATGATCGTTTTGCACTGGTTGTCTGATGTCCCAATAGAAGATGGAAAAGCTATGTAGGCGATCGAACGGCATCTCAATCCTTGAGATGATCCCGCGAAGCAGATGGCAATATGTGCAGTTGAAAAATAATCCAGCTGATATAATATCTCGAGGCGTGAACCCACCAGCTCTATTAAAATCACAATTTTGGTGGCACGGTCCGATTTGGTTACGTGAAAATGAACAACACTGGCCAAAATCGAGCAGGACAATAACCAATGTAGACTCAACAGTATTCGAAGAACGGTCAAAATATGTAGACGTACTAACAGTGACACACAACAACGATAACCCAATCCTACGTCTGCTAAAATCAAAAAGCCGATACAATCAAATTAATCACGCAATACTTCGATCACGACCGCCGAGATGAATGAAGCAGAGATCATAATTCTTATTAACGTCCAAAAAACGGCATTTACCAATTAATTAACGACGATCAACAAGAACAAGTATTTGTAAAAAAAAAAATCATCATTAAGCTACTCTGCTAAACATCCAGTAATTTTGCCGCAGAACCATATAATATGCCAGCTGATAATTTGTGATACTCATATAAAACACATGCATTCTAGCAATTCGCTTAGACTTAGTATTATACGTAGCAGATATTGGAACATTGGTGCACGATATATGATCAAACGCTGCATAAAATCATGTTCAGTATGTATTTGATACTGAATTCACAAGTCCGAGTAGAAAATGGCCGATTTACCAGCAGAGCGGTGTTGTTAAAATCGACCTTTTCTTAAGGTTGGTCTAGATTATGCTGGACCACTCTACAAAAAAACTAGTAAACAAAAAACTGCTCCCACGGACAAGGCATATGTGGCATTTTTTGTGTGCCTAGCCGTCAAAGCAGTACACTTACAAAAAATTATTGTATGTCATTTCAACCGACCGCACGCTCGCCATTTTGGGGGATTATGGGAAGCATCCGTTAAATCTTTTAAATATGACTTAAAACGGGTAACAAATACGAATCTTACATTTGAAGAACTAACAACATTAATCTTCCAGATTGAAGCATTGATCAATTCAAGGTCGTTATGCAGAATGAATGATGACCCATCTAATTTAGAAGTATTAACGCTAGCTCACTTTTTGGTTGGAGCATTTTTAACCGTCATTCCAGAACCAAGTCTATCAGATGTGACAGTAAATAAGTTGTCAAGATGGCAATACCTACAACAGCGACTCCAAGGATTTTGGAACAAATGGCATCGCGATTATCACACAAATGGAAAGTGGCATTCGATCAATTCGCAATTGATGATGTAGTCATAATCAGAGAAGACTTTTTATATCCTAGCCAATGGATTATGTTAGGTAGAGTAATAGAGGTTCATGCTGGAAATGATGGGATCATCAGGATGGTAACACTAAAAACAGCCAGAAATACAACTAAACTTAACGTCCCATCAACAAACTAATTAAATTACCTGTTGAGGAATAAATAAACTTCCTCAAGGCTTTTTTTATATAAAAAAAAATGGTATACTTTGCTTAATAACTTATTTTATATTATAAAGTTATATCAAAGAAAATATACTATATCAGAAGTGAAGACACAAACAAAATAGTACGGGCAACAATATTTCTTCTGCAAAATCCATATTTTTTAAATCCATCTAGTGAGTAACTTTAATTTAATTTATATAAAGTTACAATAAAGCTTGAATGGGATAGATTTTTTTTATGGAATTTGTTTTATCGTCATTCGTTTTTCCTCACAGTCACATGCATATAAAATATACTTTATTTATATAGAAACACTAACACAATTGTTTTTTCGGTTGGCTTTCGTTATTTCTTGTGCGATCGCCGATCGCTATATATTTTTTTTAATTTTGTTTTTTTTTCTGTTCTACGAATACATGTACATATGTAATTACATTATTTAACAAGCACAAAATATTATTTATTCAATATAGAGCGCTTAAAATCGTTCTTTATTGTTATTTTAATTCATCTAGCAATTTTTTATATTTCTCCAATTTAGAAAAATATTTTAATGTAGAGGAACAATTTTCTGATTCATACACATAATTTTATTTTACAGAAAAAATGAACTTTTTCATTACACGGTGTAAAGTACAAAACTCCATTGCATCTTGGTTTCTAAAACCAGTGATCATGTATTTTGTTTTACACTTATTGATTTTGAAACCAACAGAAGCTGAGAATCGTACAAGTGAGTCCAGTAGTTCTTTAACAATTTTGGATCTCATCACATTATCCAAATTATTGTAAAATGAGTTTTTATCTTTGGGTGGCGTACATCAATGGGCGCAAGAACACAAATGATTGACAGGTTGGCTAACCGCATGCGTAAACGTAGCTTTCATACACACGATTATCAGCTGCTTTGAAATCCAAAACAGCTTTTTTCACCTGGGGCCCAAAGGTGACATCAAAATTGCCAAGGTGATCTCCACTATAAAGCAATCTATATCATTAGGATACATAGTCTCCACATTTTCTCGAGTTTCTTGGAGAGCAATGAATTCCAAGCGATACTCTTTCATGACTGATATAGAGCAAACAGACGCGCCTGGGTTTCTTAGCGACTGTACGTTTCATGTACTGATCTTAAACTGAGAGTCCGTTAACATAAGTGGGATTCGAGTTAAATTTTGGCGGTACCAACATTTCCTTTTGTTGATTTTTTTAACAGTAAAGATTTTACGGAAGCGGGTAGTCAGCCCAGCGATTCAACATTTGTTTAGTCGCCTTTTACGATAAGCAAAGGGTGCTGCGGTGGCATTTTAAGGATATCATGCTCGTTTAGGAGTCTTTTACGAACATGAGAGTGCCCTGCTAATCACAGGGACCCCATGCTTCGTAAAACACTTCTAAACAAATTTGCAATTCTTAGATCTTTACCACAGCATCCTGGCTAGTCGAAGAATTAAACCTCAATGTTTAATATATCAACAAAAAGCAAAATAGATACCTCCAAAATTTTAACCGACCCCTACTTATGTTAACAGACACGCAGTTTATGATCGGTATGTGAAACGTGCAGTCGCTAAGAAAACCAGGCGCGTTTGATTGCACTCTATCAGCCATGAAAGAGTATCGCTTGTAACTCGCTTTTCAGAAAATTTAATGGTCATTAAGTGGAGATCATGAGTCCCTATACATTGCTTTATAGTGATGGCCTCGGCAATCTTGGTGTTGGTTTCTTTCTTGGGCCCAAGGTAAGAAAAGCTGTTTTGGATTTCAAAGCAGTTGATAATCGTATGTGTAAGCTACATTTACGCATGCAACTAGCCAACCTGTCAATCATTTGTGTTCATGTACATATTGATGTTACGAGACATCCCGTGACGTACATCTGATGTTCTTAAATTTGTACCAGGTCTATGACTCAATCCATCGGAATATCTTATGGTTTGCTTTGCAATATCTGGGAATACCTGATAAATATGTGCGTTTATGTAAATTACAGTAAGGCAGTCACAATGTGATGTCAAAGTTAAAAACAAGCTATCAGGAATTTTTACAATTAGCTGTAAGGTAAGGCAAAAAAATGGTGTCTTCGATACTTTTTATTCTCATGTTACAATTTATCTTTCGTAAAAATGGAACACTTCAGGATAACACGTTGTACTGTCGATTCAACCACTGTCACGGTAATTGGGCTGAATGGCAATGGTGTTAAAGAACTACTGGACTCACTTGTACGATTCTCAGTTTCTGTTGTTTTCAAAATCAATAAGTTCAAAACAAAATACATGCTCACTGGTTTTAAAAGCCAAGACGCATGGAGTTTTGTACTTTACACCGTGTAATGAGAAAGTTCATTTTTTCTGTAAAATAAAATTATGTGTATGAATCAGAAAATTGTTCTTCTACATTAAAATATTTTTGTCATCAAATAGCTATGGGCCAAAATTTCCAAATTGGAGATATATAAAAAAATTGCAATATGAATTAAAATAACAATAAGGAACGATTTTAAGCGTATATTGATATTATAAATAAAATTTGTACTTGTTAAATTATGTAACTACATATGTACATGTATTCGTAGATCAACAGAAAAAAAAAACAAAATTAAAAAAAAAATATAGCATGCGATCGGCAATCGTACCAGAAATAACAAAAACCAACCAACAAATGGATTTAAAAAATATGGATTTTGCAGAAAAAATATTGTTGCCCGTACTATTTTGTTTGTGTCTTCACTTCTGATAGGTATATTTTCTTTGGTTATATTTTAGGCCGAACCAAATAAGTTTTAGTTTAAGTTTTATGAGAAATTATAATTTCAATACTTATTTAATTTAAGAAAAAAAAAATAAATCGTCCAACTATTTAATACAATAATTTGCTTTTGAACTTTACCCAAAACATCAAATTTGCTATTTTTTCACAACTTTGAAGTATCCCTGCGCTTAGAACAGAAAATTATTATTTTTTGACTACTATTTACATGTATTTTAAAATAAATTAAATCAAGCATCATGAAGTTCAGCCACTGCTGTTTCAAAATGATTTTACTCATATATATATATATATATATATATATATATATATATATATATATATATATATATATATATATATATATATATATACACTAGAGTCTTGAGTTGCGTCGCTAATGCGTTCCAAAAAAGTGCGACGCAACTTAAAACAACGCAACTCGAAACCTTAAAAAAAATAGAACTGCCAGAATCCTCTGCGATGTTATCAGCTATTTCTATTAAATCTTGAGTCGGAATACTCAAATCTGCGTCATTAATAAGCTCTTCAAGTCCCACTTCATCCATTCCCTCAAAATTGGCTCTTTGCGCTAATTCGATAATTTCATCTCTAATCATATGAACCTCGTCAATGTCAATATCAACATTCGAAACGCATTCTGGCCAATTTTTGCGCCAGACACCATTCCTACAGGTTCGTTTCACCTCGGCTCAAGAATTTTTAATATTTTTAATGGCTTTTAAAATATTAAATGCCTTCCAAAAATTTTTAATTATCGAGTTTTCATCTTCATCTGTCGCAGATACAAGTTGAGTAAAAGTTCTTCGCAGATAGTATGATTTAATATTTGATATTACTTCTTGATCCATGGGTTGAATGATTGAAGTGGTGGCATAAATAAAAATTTTACATTCGAACTTATTTCGTCCAAATATGTCGGATGCCCTGGTGCGTTATCAAGAAGAAATAATAATATTTCTATATTTCTAATATTTTAAAATCCATATTTTCTTTTTCGCAGTACTTTTTGAATTCCGGAATTGCACAATTGGTTACCCATTCCGATAATAATACTCCAGTAACCCAGTCTTTTTTATTTGCGCGCCAATGTACGGGAAGCTTCTTTTTATTAATTCCTTTCAAAGCTCTTGGAGTGTCTGAGTGGTATACCAGAAGGAGTTTCAGTTTATAATCGCCATTCGCATTTCCACCCAAAAGTAATGTTATCCAATCTTTGCTTACTTTGTATCCAGGTGCGGCTGATTTCTCTTTTGAAATATATGTTGTCTTTAGAAGACGTTTCCAGAACAAGCCTGTTTCATCAACATTAAAAATTTGTTGTGAAGTGTACCCACCTTCCTGCACTATATCTTTAAATACTCTACAAAATTTTTCTACAGCCGTATGATCAGCACTGGCTGGAACCCCTTTTAAATGAATATTGTATAGATTTGCACGAGATTTAAATCGCTCAAACCAACCACCACTAGCGTTAAAATTTTCATTGAACGATTCACTTCGTAAAAAATCTTTTTCACTTTAGACTGAATAATCATTTTGCTGAGCGGTATGTGTTAGTGAAAGAAGAGATTCCATTTTAACCAAGAGAGAACTTCTGGTGATAACTGTGGTTTTAACTTGAGTTCCTGTTGTTACCACAGATAGAGCTTTAATTTTTGTGGCATCCCGACTACAAATACTACGCACTGTTGTTGGGGCTAAATTTAATATTCTTGCTATGTTAGCTGGTTTCTCACCTGATTCAAAACGTCGCAAAACATCAAACTTCAATTCCAACGAAATAACTTTTTTACTTTTTTTTGGCAGGTATTTTCGGTAAATCTTTTACTGCACGTTTACGATCCATGTTTCAATTAAAATAAGATTAACTCGTAATCCTAATTTAACATAAATTATAAAATTAATAAATAATATTACCCAAATATTTTGAAACGAATAATATGTACTAAAATAAATTGTTACAATAAATGAAGAGCGAGCTCACAGATGACTAATACGCACGAAAGAAAGAAAACTAATGAAAACGTTTCGTCAAAATTGGTAGTTGAACCATTTAAGGGGATTTCCCTATTTACTTTTAAAATGTTGGTAAATACTTTGCTCTATTGAATTTTTGTTTAAATTTTTTTATTTTCATCATATTCTATATTTTAGATACATGCACATGAGCAAGTTTTTTTATTACGTGTGCATAAATTTCGAGATGCGTCCAAAATGCGACGCAAATTGAAATTAGGGTATTAACTTTTTTCGAGACGCATATATATATATATATATATATATATATATATATATATATATATATATATATATATATATACATATATATATATATATATATATATATATATATATATATATATATATATATATATATATATATATATATATATATATATATATATATATATATATATATATATACATATTTATAGAAAATTAAAAATTTAAATGTTTTATTGATACTCGTAAAAATTGATTATGCAATACGAACAACTTTCTGTTTTAAAATTATAATTTAACTTTCTTAAGAAATAAATTGCTTTTTATTGAATATAGAATTTTGTTTAAAAAAAATGCAATATAAATAAACATATAAATTTGACGTCTGCATATAATATGTAATAACGAAGAACTGTCACTTTTGTCATAACGTAATAGTGTGATGTCGTTGTATGTTTTAAATCAATGGGATGTACGAAATTTTAGACATTTCTACTAAATTATGTATAGGGTGCGGTTTTTTTGTGCAAACAATCGTCTATTTTATGAACATAATTTAGAATTAAATTAAAATGTATATGTCTAAAACATTTAGACAAAAATATTTAATAATAATAATAAATGTATGAGAGTATTTTTCTAGATACATATAACATAATTTAATTATGTACCTGCCATAGTTTTTATGAAAATATTTTTTAATATAGTTTTTGTTTTGTTATTTGTTTACGAAAATAAAAATAATAAATTTTTTATTATTTAAAATATTTTCAAACAGAAGAAGGTCGAGTTAAAAATAAAATTCCATGTAAAAGCACATTCGTTTTGTCATACATACATCTACATAAATATATACATATATTTGTAACGACAAAATGGATAAAAAGCTTTAACAAAAATATTATGTACATTTTAGTTTTATGAATAGTTTTATAGTGTTTTGACTTTCTCCGAAATGTAATAAATTTTATTTATGGTTTAGATAAGTCATTTTAAAAATTTAATTTTTGTTTTGACATAACTAACAAAATTCAGAATTTATAAACGCATTTTTTCACGTTTTTGGTTTCTTCGAAATGTTGATGGTGCAAAAATTCACCTTTATATATGTAACAAACACTACAGTGTTTTTTCTTACGAGCACGACTTACGGGTAAAACGATGTTAAAATGTATCGATTTTGGAGAAGTTAAATTGTATGTGATGGTGTAACCACGAAAACATATAAATTATTATTAAAATGGATTTTTCGCTTAAATCTCCATACCTAATTACCTACCAAGCTTTGCGTTAATCTGTAGTCTCCTATAGCGATTCTGAGAATATTATTATTTTATAATAAAAAATAAGTAAAAACGATATACAAACTAATAAAGAATTTAATACACGAAAGAAATTGTTAAACCTAAGATTAATGAATCACGCAATAAACTGGAAAATCCATTACCAGTAGTTTTACGAAACAATTTTATACATTAAATAATTTATGTTAAGTTCATGGACCACACTAAATAAGATTATTTGTTTAGTCCTTTAATACATGTTTTTTGGAGGGTGGATTTTTGTAGAAATGGCAGAACTTTTCAGTAATCTATTTGAAAGTTAACAAATGGTTTTTTACTTAGTTTGGTTTGCCATTGCACCATCATACGATACACAATCATACGACAGAATAACGCTTAAAAAATGTACAAAATTATTTTGAAAATCTTAGTTCAGTTTTTACAAAATTTTATTCAGCTCCTATAGTTTTTTTTCGGCAACATCAACAAGTAACCGATTTAATATCACATCTTTAATGGAAATATTCTAACATAACAAATAGATAGCACTACTAAAAGGAAAATAAAGGATAAGGAGGAAAGAAGTTAGGAAAGTAATAAAGGTTTTCAGTCTTCTAGTGTTCAGCTGAACAACTACGGTCAAATGTATAAATATAAAGTTGATTGAGCATTAATGCCAATGTCACCTGAAGTCAATTTCTGAGAAATGCTGACCTATCAAATAGAGTTTACTGCATTATATTATAAAATAGTTTGGTTCTATTCGTAATAGCAACATAATCCTGCCCGTTAATCGATCTTGTGTCCACTAAAATAACACTGTTCAAAGAAAACTCATACAGGAAGACAAATATATACTTCATCGACCGCAAAATAGGGTGGTTAGATGATATGTGTAACACATGAATATTGGAAAGGTCGAGAAGCCGTAACACCTCTAGTGGAAAACAAAAAAGATACAAAAAATCCAACAGTCACACCAAAGATCAAGACGGGAATTTCAACATTAGACGGGAACTTTAAAAGCTTCCGACTTCTGTCATAAACACGTTTAACAATGTGATACATATATGATATTAGCCTTGTATGAGACGCGAAAAACTTAAACTCAACTATTTTGAAGAAAGCTTAAAAGAGAATTAAAGAAAAATCCCGAATATATTGACACTATTATGTTGAACATTTCAAAAGTATTTACCAAACAAAATTTAGAAAATGCTTGATACATTAAAGGAGTGTCTAGAAGCTTTAACAACGAATGGAGCACCATCAACATTTACATTAATGTCAAAAACAGAATTACAACAGCCTAAAGTACTATACGAGAAACTCCTTTATTGTCCACCATGGAACAATTTTTACGTTTGTTAATGGAAATAATGGATATGCTAGAACCACTGTAAAGGGCAAATGGCATCTCAAATAAATATTCCAAGGTTAATTCACATAGAAAACCAAGGTCAACCAAGGAAACCAGCAAAAGGTAGGTGTGATGAATTCTGGAAACATAATTCTAAATTATGTTCTTTTTAAACAAATCTCTCTAAGTAAGGAGACATCGCAAGGAGCTGGAGCCTCTCCATCTGTTTACATGTCTGTCCACCTGTGCAAATCTAATTAACGGAGTCTTAATCAAAAGTGGCAACAAAGTAGATCTCCAGTTTTAAAAACTAAAATTTAATTCAGGCTAACAAATCTAAAATGGGGAGTCGGCCAGAAATGATTCATTAAAAGCCCAATGATTAGCTGATACGTCGTGAAATAAATCCAAAGAAATTTTTCAGGTTATAATATAGTAACAACAAAAATAGCGTAACAACTGCCAGAAGTCTAGAGCAAAATCGGATTATTTTGATAGTATCAAAAGAGTTACAAGAGCACCTCGAAGTCTTTTTTAGGTTGTAATGATAATCTATAACCTACAAGTATAGTCAAACAAAACAATCTTCTTAGACGCACTTAAGAAACTAAAGTAGGGAAACTATTATGTATATGAATCTAGAATCTAGAATACAAATGCTAATTGCTCTATGTCATTTCAACAAAATGACAGATGATAGTTAAAGCGTAAGAAGAAGCTTCAGGTAATTGCGGATTTAGACCGTGAAAAAGGTCGTTCTTCTAAAAAGGAAAAATAGAACAGGTTATCAAAGAGCTGTATAGCAACTCAACGGGCTCTGTTGTTTTAAAAAAAATCGGGTTTACAGAAAATCAGTATTTCGGGTAGTTTTATGTACAGAACCGGGTACCCGGTTTCGGGTTTATACAGCAAACATACTAATTAAAAAGATATCAGCAAGATGAGTTCAGCGTTTGTTTGCAATCGATCACAATCCCACGTTTGGCCACGTTTCAACGTAATCGAAATGATTTGTTTACGTAGATTCATAACTGTGGATTCACAACTACACTCCTGAAACAAAAAAAGAATAGAAATTGATTTAAGCTAATTTAAGTGCACCGAAGAAGGCCAAAGTGGTTGCATCGGCTGAAAAGGTTATGGCGACTGGTTTTTGAGATACACTACAAAAAACCAAAAAACAATCACAGGATACTATTAAAAAACCAAAAAACAATCACAGGATACTATTATGTGGCATTATTGGACAAATTGAACGTTAAAATATAGAAAAAACGACTACATTTAGCAAGAAAAAGGTTTTTGATCATGACAACACACCGGCTCAAACCTCATGAAAAACTCAAAAGAAATTGAATGATTTACGACGATACGAATTGCTTCCGCAACTACTATATTCTCTAGTATAGAACTAGCGCCTAGTGACTACTTCGTGTTTTTAAGCTTGAAAAAACTGATTGGTGGATAAAGATTCACGTGAAATGACGAAGTAGAATTGGAAACTAATGTGTAATATGGAGGACTTGGGAAACCGTACCACAAGGATGGCACAATAAAACCGCAAAAATGCTGAACTCAGTGTTTCTAGGTAGAAGGATACTATGTTGAGATAGGAAATTATGCCGAAAAATGTGTTTTCATGTTCAGATCGGCTATTTCGGAGAGTTGGGAGAGTTTTGGCTTTTAAACTAGATGCATGAAATAAATCATAAAAATACAAGTCTATTTAGTTTTAATTTTACCTATAAACGCATTCAATTTCGATCCTTTTTACGTATTATAGCTATTTCTATTTGAGCAGCATGCAAGTGAGATAAACATAAGAGAATTATTGTTAGAAATTGCGGAGGAGTATATTTCAAAAGCTATCAATTAATTTGTGTGTAAAAACAGGCCTTGAGGGACCAATTGTTACCAACTTTGTATTCTACATAGAATCCTGATCTGCACTAAATATTTTAATTTGCAGATCCGACAACCTGTTATTGTTCACCAGAATCGGCTGAAATATGTAACGTTAAGAAAATATTTGCAATTCTTACTATCGTGCGCTATAACATAGCGAAAGGAACTGTAACTTTCAGGAAGCGGTATTCAGGAAGCGGCATGAAAGCAAATAAATTTTGCAAGAAATCGAAATGCATCCAACTGACTTAGAAAGTCAAGTTCAAAATACAAAAGGTACCAGACATAAACAACACAAATAATAGTATAAATTTAAAGGGCACGGAAAATAAAGCACTTGCACGAACATAGTACTTTTATAGCTACTTGCTACAGATGTGGAACAAGCTGCAGGGAAAAGTTTACCACCTGTAAATAGAAACAGCCAAAAAATAACAAATTATACAAGAATAGGAAAAAGAAAAGCGCGCAGAGAATGGCAAGTGTCCAGTTATCTAGGTGGTAAAATCAGATTTAGTTACCTAAGCCATCAATTAAAAAGAAGTATGCGTGAAATATAAAATGTTGATATTGGTGATAAGAACACACACTACTCTCTTTGGATAGCAGCCAAACGATTAAAAAATACTCTAATTGCAAGCTTCGCCACTATAAATACAAGATGATAGGTGGATTGGAAACCCGAAATTTGTATAGCACCTGTCCAAAAGAAATTGCTTCTAAGAAGACTAGGACAGATAATTGCTGAAAGAAAGCTATTTCCGAATTACCAATCTGGCTTCAGACATAAACATACGACAATTGACTAGGCACATCATATATAAGTGATGTACAGGAAAAGGAGTTTGGGGAATGAATAATTTTTTTTACAGTTTTGTTCGACGTAGCCCAAGCGTTCGATAAGGGTTGGCATAAAGTATACACTTCAAATAGATTTACCATGGCAGTATGACGCACTACTTCGAATAAAAGGAAATCGCAGCTGGTATTCCGCAGGGTAGAGTACTTGGTCCCATTTTTTGACAGACGATACTGCCATGCTTGCAGTTGATAAAACTTTGGAAGAGGTAACCAATAAAGTACAGTATGTACTTAAAAAAGGAAATGATTGAACTCGGCGTTGGCGTATTAAGCTCAACGAGGTCAAATCAATGCATGCAAATGTGAATGCGCTATAGTATGTACGCGATAGAAATCTTCACGGTGGTTTAGGGATTGACCTAGTGTCGTAAGAATTCATCAAATATGCAGGTAAGCATGACACACCACTTCAATCACACTTGAACGCAGAAATGTAAAACTTACTCAATGTCTAACATCCGTCGACTAAGAAGAACTGATCCATATGAAATTATGGCATAATCGGTCACTAAATGCACGCCAACAGACGCGAGCATGTGATAATTTATGACGAAAAGAGTATTCGTCGATCAACCAGATTGGTTATGAAGCCAAGAATGTCATCTGGAAACACCAAAGTGTGGATGCCTTAAGGTCGACTGTACATTTGCGGATAGCAAGGTTTTGCCCTCCAGTGAACCAGTGTTTACTTTACGAGATCATGCTGCATTACTAAGAATATACTTAGAATCTAACTTCTCTATTCTTTTGGAAATTAATTTTTGTTCGAAATTATGTCACTAGATGTCAATTTAATAAAGTGTAGTAATGGATTTTGTTGCTAGATGTCACTATTTAACAAACCTGCAGTTTTCTATATCTGTTTTCAGTAATCAAGAACGACAATTTAAAATTAGATGATAATTAGATACTACCCTAGTTTTAACAATAAACGATATATATATATATATATATATATGTATATATATATATATATATATATATATATATATATATATATATATATATATATATATATATATATATATATATTTATATATTGTCTTTTTAAGTACATATCTTGGCAGAAAATGAAAAAAAGAAACTTAAATTAACTGTCGGAAGGACACCATTAGGATTGTCAAATCTTTCGACTTTTAT
The DNA here is from genome assembly GCA_963556175.1 of Tipula confusa. Lineage (NCBI taxonomy): Eukaryota > Metazoa > Arthropoda > Insecta > Diptera > Tipulidae > Tipula > Tipula confusa. The sequence goes on along the minus strand of OY744475.1, from coordinate 68,563,862 downwards.
CATTCTGTTTATTAACAGTTACCATACACACACACCCATACATAAATATATAATTTTAAAAAACGTTCATGTATACATAAATTATAACTTTATTAAAAACCAACTTACGTCCACGCATATTTTGATGCATTACGTTTTCCTGTAAATAGAGGTGATAATTCTGCACGTAATCGTATTAGATTTTTGACTTTTTCGGCGTCCCCTAAAATTAAAATAAAATAAAAAAATCCATTAATATTTAAATTTAATGCGATAGACAAATAAAGGAAATGGAATGGTTTCTAAATTTGTTAAAAAAAAAAAAAAAAAAATTAAAAATAAAAATCAAGAGAAAGTTCGTTTAAAATTTTTATTCTTAATTAAATTCACACATCGCACATATTTTGGGAGAGGTATAGAAACGAATATTATTTTTATTTGAAATTTAATTTTTTTGCTATTTTTTGCAATGCTGAATGTATTTGAAATATTTTTTTTTTATAATTTATTAGATATTTTAGATCCATCGACGGTATTTACTTAGCTCATAGAATAAAAATTGTTGTCACTTTACATAAGAGTGATAAATTTACCACCTTCACATGGTATGGTTTGGTAATGTACTCGTAGCAAATGCGATTGTAAAATGAAAGTAAAATTTGATAAACATCACCAAAAGAATCAGGGATAGTTTGAATGAATTTTGAAATGACTATCTCGATTTAAATTTTAATTGTATTACACATTTGCCTCTTGGGCATTAATTTTAAATAAATTTAAGATTTAAAATGTATTTATAATTTTGTTAGATATGAGCAGAATGAGATCTAGGATTTAGGATGCAAATGATATTGTTAGTTTTCCACTTTAAAATTTTCTTTTGAAATTTGAAATTTGCCTTCTGATCGTCAATGATATCCGCGAGAAAAATCATATCTTTTAGTAGAAAAATTTGCATAGTTAATTCTCGGTTTGAATTCACCTAAAAAGTGATGGACAAATTTAACGATATCAATTATAGATTTCTTGCCATTACATAACGACGAATTTTTACAGTGTAATGATTATTTCATTTGGTTTTGGTGTTAAATAATTTTTTAAAAATCAATAATTTATATACATTTAGGATTAGTGATTTTTGATTATTATATTATTATATTAATATATTATTATATTCTTATATTCTTATATTATTATATTATTATTATATTATTATATTATTATATTATTATATTATTATATTATTATATTATTATATTATTATATTATTATATTATTATATTATTATATTATTATATTATTATATTATTATATTATTATATTATTATATTATTATATTATTATATTATTATATTATTATATTATTATATTATTATATTATTATATTATTATATTATTATATTATTATATTATTATATTATTATATTATTATATTATTATATTATTATATTATTATATTATTATATTATTATATTATTATATTATTATATTATTATATTATTATATTATTATATTATTATATTATTATATTATTATATTATTATATTATTATATTATTATATTATTATATTATTATATTATTATATTATTATATTATTATATTATTATATTATTATATTATTATATTATTATATTATTATATTATTATATTATTATATTATTATATTATTATATTATTATATTATTATATTATTATATTATTATATTATTATATTATTATATTATTATATTATTATATTATTATATTATTATATTATTATATTATTATATTATTATATTATTATATTATTATATTATTATATTATTATATTATTATATTATTATATTATTATATTATTATATTATTATATTATTATATTATTATATTATTATATTATTATATTATTATATTATTATATTATTATATTATTATATTATTATATTATTATATTATTATATTATTATATTATTATATTATTATATTATTATATTATTATATTATTATATTATTATATTATTATATTATTATATTATTATATTATTATATTATTATATTATTATATTATTATATTATTATATTATTATATTATTATATTATTATATTATTATATTATTATATTATTATATTATTATATTATTATATTATTATATTATTATATTATTATATTATTATATTATTATATTATTATATTATTATATTATTATATTATTATATTATTATATTATTATATTATTATATTATTATATTATTATATTATTATATTATTATATTATTATATTATTATATTATTATATTATTATATTATTATATTATTATATTATTATATTATTATATTATTATATTATTATATTATTATATTATTATATTATTATATTATTATATTATTATATTATTATATTATTATATTATTATATTATTATATTATTATATTATTATATTATTATATTATTATATTATTATATTATTATATTATTATATTATTATATTATTATATTATTATATTATTATATTATTATATTATTATATTATTATATTATTATATTATTATATTATTATATTATTATATTATTATATTATTATATTATTATATTATTATATTATTATATTATTATATTATTATATTATTATATTATTATATTATTATATTATTATATTATTATATTATTATATTATTATATTATTATATTATTATATTATTATATTATTATATTATTATATTATTATATTATTATATTATTATATTATTATATTATTATATTATTATATTATTATATTATTATATTATTATATTATTATATTATTATATTATTATATTATTATATTATTATATTATTATATTATTATATTATTATATTATTATATTATTATATTATTATATTATTATATTATTATATTATTATATTATTATATTATTATATTATTATATTATTATATTATTATATTATTATATTATTATATTATTATATTATTATATTATTATATTATTATATTATTATATTATTATATTATTATATTATTATATTATTATATTATTATATTATTATATTATTATATTATTATATTATTATATTATTATATTATTATATTATTATATTATTATATTATTATATTATTATATTATTATATTATTATATTATTATATTATTATATTATTATATTATTATATTATTATATTATTATATTATTATATTATTATATTCTATTAGAATATAATTTTTTTATTATTAAAATTTTTAATAGAATTTTTAAAACGGAAACAAAGATCTGACATCCAATGTTAAAAATTTGAATAAAAATCATTATATTTAATAATTTTCAAACTTAAAAATAAAAAAACGAATATTACTTGATGATAATAATTTAATATAATTTGCCTGAGTTCTACTACATCACGGACAGAAAACTAACAACAAACAGTTAAATAAAATAAATGTTATTCTAATGGCAAGTTTTGTGAAGAAAATACGAATTCGTGTCAAGAGGAAGAAATATTGCTGAAAAATGAAAGCATTACAAAATAAATATAAAATAAAAATAAAATCTTTTTTATACTAGAGCTAACGATGTGATATCTGAGATTAATATCCTTACTAAAGAAAACTTGAAAATAATTGAAATTTTTAAAGAACTGGATGAAAATCTGGAAGAATTTTTTATGAAACTTTGTTCACAAATAGATATTGCTATTTATATCGAAACAATTTTATAAATCGTATAAAAACTTGAAAAAGTTTGGAGAAAGAAATCCAAAGCATTCAAAAAGTAGCATAATAAATTATTCCGAATTCTATTAGGAGACTATGTGGATATTAATTACCAAGTTGCAGTATATTGATTTTATACGTTGCTAGACATGGTAAAAGGTTCTTCTCCCAAAAATGAGTTTAACGGTCAAAAAACGAGATTTTTTTTGAGGGAAAATTGAGGGAAGAATTGTGACTTATCATGACGAAATAGTCTGCGACTTCATTAAAAGTATCAATTTCATTGGCTTTGCCAAAGAATTGCATGTCCAGTGACGAAGAAGGCGACCAACAATTAAAAACCTTCTCTGGTGACTAGTTCGTACTATTTTATAAAACAATGACCGACCGGAGTTTTTAAAGAAGATCCGTGTAAGTTGTGACGAGTTATAGGTAAATCTAAAAAATTTAAAGGGTTTAAGAACGTAAAAATAGAATAACTGCCAGTAGAAGAATAACTGCCTGGTGACAAAATCCGAATACACGATTGAAATGGGATTTTTGAAGTGGGAATACTGAAAACATCACTTTTGATGAAAGAGGAAGCTATGATTGTATTTTGTAGCTTGGAAAAAGATGTTATACAAAACAATTTTATAAGAGGTTTTAAAAAAGTTAAAAAAATTAAAGGATGTCATCATATAAGGACATAATTAAGACTCTAATATAATATTGGTTCTCATATTGCAATCGAAAAAATTAACATAATAATATTCCGATAATATCAGATAAACGATTAGCCGATAAAAAACAGATTTCAAGATTAATTAATCGTTGGAGCTGCCAAGATGCAGATGCATGTCAAAAAATATAACAATTTGTTTTCTGTTTTCACTAATCACTATATATAGAAGAGCTTACAGTCCTATAAATAGGCAGAAATATTTCAACATTGATCTCGCAATGTGATGCAGGATATTTAGTTCCAGTGAAAGCAAAGTATTACTATAAAGTGTTCACTAAAAGATACATATCAAGTTTGTATAACAAATGGTATAACTTAAACAAAACATTCATAAGGCTGAATAGGCTTTTATAAGGAACAACAGTATCGACAGAACTTTTTTTTAGATTGAAAAAAACATTTGCCTTCTTAAAATTACTACCGGATCTGATGGTTTATAATAAAGTGCATAATGCCTTATTAACTAACATCGTGTTCAGGACAACATAAAAACATCAAAACCGACTTAAGTTTTTTAAAGCCGGTTCAAAGTAAAGAAAAAGCACAGTAAGCTTTAAAGTAAAGAAAAAATGCTGGGTTAAACTAAAGGAAGTTTTTTGTAAGTGGACCTGTAAAAATGAATGGCAGTATTATAGATACTATATAGATATTATATATATATATATATATATATATATATATATATATATATATATATATATATATATATATATATATATATATATATATATATATATAGATATTAGATATAGAATTATATAACCAACAAATCAATGGCTTCTGGCCATGATAATTTAACACCTCTAAAAATCAAAAACCTCCAAAAAAAGGCATCATGATGCTACTACCAATATTCAAGGCATGGATTCGTCTCTCTTACTTTCCTTTAGTATGGAAACATACTAGAGTTATCCCAATCCATAATCCTAATAAACTATCTTCAGATATGTTCCATTATAACCCGATGAACCTACTTCTTGTTTTAGAAAATGGCTGGGTTGCATGCGAAAACTTTGCTGATGTGAAACAAAAATTGAAGGTATATTAGGTGCACAAGTGCGAACGACCAGAACGAATCAAAAAATATCGCTACATAATTAGCCTTTTTAAAAATATAATATTGATGTGGTCCGTACCACATCAATATTCTGGCTCCATCGGATTCGATCCCGAGCTTGTTCTTTTTATTGTCCTAGACAACCGGAAAAAGGCAAGTCGTTCTCTACCCCGAGACGCCATCATCGCCAACGGCGATCTCTGGGCCTGCCAAATGGCGGCTGTCCTCTCAAAGATCGCTGAACCATTAATTTAGAATCGGCTCGCAGAACGTGACTAAGTCAGCGTACTCGCGGTCCCATTATTTAATGAACGAGATCAAGAATTTTGATTAAATTCTGATAAAACTTGGAAAGTGTCGTCATATATGCAACAACGGGTAAGATTAACACTTGGTACAACCTCAGTTGGTCGACATTTGCAAGGTATTTTGACTTTAGCAATAGACGTAAGGCATACAAAGCAGGGTTACCAGCAAAAATACGCGCTTTAATATCCTCTCCTACACAATTATCATGAATGGCAAGGGATCCAAAGTATCGGAAACTTGTAACTCCTTTAAAGTGTAGAGTATCCCCTCCAAATATCAGGAGCTCGGAATTAATACAATCAACCCCAGGCGATATTCTTTCATGACTGATGTAGTGCAACCAAACACGCCTGGTTTGCTTAGCGATTGCACTTTCCACATACCAATCCTAAACTGCGACTTAATTTATTTTGCTGACCTTTTCAACAATTGGGCTTTTTACGAATGCGGGTAGTCAGCCCATCGATCCAACCTTTGTTTATTTACATCCTACGACAAGCCAATGATGCTGTGGTGGCATTCTAAAGCTAACATGCTCGTTTGGAAGTCTTTTACGAAGCATTGTAGTGTCCCCAACCACAGGGTTCGAGGAGACATAATGAAGTCAAAACTCCAGAAAGGCGGAACGAGTCTGAACTGTTAGTATCTACCGATGTTCGCACCTGAAACTTTTCGAGATGATTGGTAAAGTCAACTCGGTGTTTCGCTAAACAGTTTAATAATATCCGAAAATATCGGATGTCCATCGGGTGTTATCGGAGTCCAGAGATGTTACTCACCACTATTATCGTCACAAAGAGTGTAGAGGTTTCAACGCCATATATTCTGTGATGTTAACTATCAGGTTCACGAATGGCCGAAACAATAATTAAAAGCCATTTGCTGGCTATCAAAAGGGTTAATTTACTGGCCAGAATCAGCGACAGTATTAATGTCTTTGATATACCAGCAGGTCTTGTATAACAGGCTATAAAAAATGATTGACAACGACGGGAACAGTATATTGAAATTCGACTGCGATATAACCCACGAGAAGCACCCCACATGGGAGAAGTCTAGAAACGATTGATTTATGTGGAAACTACAAAACGCCTCAACGAATACAATCATTAAAAAAAATATTTTCAAAAGATCGCATTTATGTAAATTCATTGTTCTTTTAAACGCAATATGTTTTACCAACTGAAATTAGCAATTAAGTTAACGATTAAAAAGTCAACAATTCAGAAACAAAAGTAGTCAGACACAAAAAGAATATTTCAAATAAAATATTTAGGTAAACAAATTTTTACTGATTTAAGGGTAGTTTATGAAATTTGTTTTATTGAAAGTTTGAAGATTAAATATTTTAAGTACCCTCTCAAAAAATTTTTTAAAAATAGTATTTGTTTTTATAATTTTATTTTCCCAAAAGTATTATTAAATTAGCCTTTTTTAGATATTATTTTTAACTTTTTAAAGAAAATTTGTACAAATAAAAATAGGGAACATACTGGGATGAAAAACAAAAAATTGAAGTCCAGTTCTTGGAATTTCAAATTAATATTTAAAAAATAATTCTAAAGATTTTAATTCCATCATTCTTATTAAAGTATGCACTAATTGAAGTATGCGTAAGTATTATCTAAAATTTTATTTTTTTTTCGCATACAATTTAGAATCAAAACAAAATTCTTTTAAATATCGTTTACTAATTCTAGTTCCATGAATAACTAAAAAAAATTAAAAAAATTTTTTTTTTTAAACAGAATTCTACATTTAAACGATTCTCGAAAAACGTATTACTCATCAATTTTTATAAACAACATCACCAATCCCATACATTTGATCTGAAGGGGAAATACGTAAACGAACAAAGTAAATAAGTTTTACTTTTTCTTATATATACAACACATTATATGTCGAATGTATGTCGTCTTATTTAAAATCAAAATAAAAAAAATATTTATGTTAGTATTTCATATCGCACCAATTAGCATTTTGACGTTAAATAAAATAAAAAAACCATAAAACTATAAATAAAATAGATTTCACTTTTAATTTTTTTTTATTTTTATTATTCCGTGTACGCCGCGGTGCAAAGAAAATATTAAATGTTTTTACAAGTAATTTGGATTTTGTGTTAAACTAGTAATTATATGTACAACTCCAGAGTTGATGAACACTTGTTTATCAAGTTGAAATCTAAAAATTCCACAATAGAATAAATTAAACTTGAATTAAACTCGCACCAACGGACAATAAACATTATATACATTATATATATATATATATATATATATATATATATATATATATATATATATATATATATATATATATATATATATATATATATATATATATATATATATATATATATATATATAAATATATTATATATATATATATATATATATATATATATATATATATATATATATATATATATATATATATATATATATATAGTTTGACGGATCGAATTATTTGAACCGGAAAACCGCCATTTTTCGTTGAGGAACCGTATTCGGAAACCTTTCCAAAAGATCGTCGTTTTTTGGATTTATAGAAAAATAACAAAGCTTAGTGCATAAAATGTTATTACTCGTAAATTGTTTCGAACTGTTATGGATCGACATCATCATTTATAAATTATTTAAGTAATATCCAGTTAATTGTTTTCAGAAAGGAGACCTTGGGTGGATTGACTTGTAGTTCTTGCAATGAGTTTAGCCGTCATAATATCAATTTTTAAATAAGAGCCCAAGATACCGATTTCTGATATTTCGTTTAATTTAAGATATTCCTTTAAATTATACTTCATGGAAAATTAAGAAATATAGAATAATAATTCTACATCACCAGGAAACTTAGGAACTGACAATAATGTTTACTAACAAGTTATAACATCTTAAGTCGATTTTTGCTATTTTTCAGGATAGAAAAATAAGATAAAAATTAATTTCTTAAAAATGTGGTTATGATTTAACTTTTGAACGAAGCCTTATAGGGACCGGTATTGTATTAGCCGTAGTTCAAAACATGAAATTGTAATAAATTAATACTTAAGTCACTTAAAATTATTTTTTGCTTTTTTAAAAAACTGCTTGTTCGCTTATGTATACTCTAAATGTTTGAAGAAAGTGTTTCAGTAAAGGCGACTTCACAGTTCAATTTCTTCGTTCATTCATTCATTCAAACAACTCTTTCCACCAATTGTATAGCTCAAAACAGTCATGTGACTTTCTTAAGAAAATTTTCACAAGATTGATTTAATTTTATATTTTTGTTTGAACGAACATCGAGTAAAAGAAAAAGCATAATAAAAATAAAAAGAGATAGATACAAAGCCAAGCCATTTGTTTTGAAAAATATTGTTTGATGCGAAAATAAATATGTATATTAATAAATAATATATCGAATATTTTATTGCAACTAATTGTATATTAATGTATATTAATTGTATATTAACACTATATATTTATTGAATCCCACTATATTTATAGCCTCATAATATTTTTATCAAATCACAATAATATGTACAAATAATATGAATGATGTCAAAAGATTTCAATTTTAAACAAAATGGAAACCAAATCGTTCCGATATTCGTTCTAAAATTTCACAAGAAGTGTGAATCGTCAAAATAAAATTACAAAATGAACGAAGAAAATTGAATGTATGAATGAACGAAAAAATTGAACTGTGAAGTCGCCTTAAAAATAATAAAATATAATAGTACAAGCAAAATATAACAACTTAACAAAATAATAAAATTTTCCAAGAAATGATTCACATTTTTAATATTAGTTTTCAGTCTCAGATTTTTCGGTCAAGTCTGAATGATAATCCGGTTGATCTTCAAAAGCCAAATGTTAAAAAATATGGTAAATGCGGTGTACCAAATTAAATAAATCTTGAAGATCTTTTTTATATCGCTGACTGGGCGAGTGTAACATGGCTTTAAACTGTTTAAATTTAACAAGGCAATGCCGCAGTTTTCAACGGATATTTTTGTACTCAATCAGTCCAAATTTCCACGAACTTATTTCCACTTTTATCTATTTTCTTCAAACAAATTATCCATAGAAAATAAACCAAAAGCTAATAAATGATGCCGAGTGAGTTTTTTAAAGAGTGGTTAACGTCGCACTCCACATGAGTGCGACCAGAAACTAAAAATTTGTGATCAATCACGCAATGTGCTTCTTGCATGAACATAACTGGTAACAGTACCAAAGTATCGCTTGAGATACAGCCATATACGGTGACATTAAACGTCTACAAAAATCGTTTATAAAATGAAACTGATGTTTCTAAACATCGAGGAGGGCTTATATTTTTACAAGTCTAAAGTGAGTAGTTTGCGAGAGTTATTACTGATTTTATCGGTCTCACTCCATAGAATTTCACATTTTATTCTAACATTTTTGATTTGTATTTTTCAACCAGTACGAATAAAAACATCTTAAGTGTAATTTAGTGAAAGGATTTATCAAATAGGAATTTAAAGTATATATTAAGGGGTCTTAGGATTTACATTGTACCTATTCCAAACTTAATTATTGGCGTATTTACTTTTGTTGTGACAATAAAACAAAACAAATTTTAATACAATTGAAATAAAAACAAATTAATTATGAGTGAACGATCCAGAAGTAGTAAGTATAATATTTGTATAAGATATATGTGCTGTAATGTGGTAAAATAAAAAACTAATTGTTTCAGTGAGCGATGAAGCAATAAAAATATTGATAAAAGCGAAGATCCAGCATGAAAATTTGTTTACCGGTGAATTCTACCTATAGAACGAGAACTAGACGTAAGAAAAATATTTTGCTAAGTCTAATAGAATGATATATTTCAGAATTATTAGAAATTCTGCTGAACTACGCTAAAAAATACGATTACTTTACTCGAAAATTGCTAAGTAAAGTAAAAATTATTAAAACAACAAAATTTTCTGTAAAATTAACTTATTTATGCAAAGTCATACTAACACATGCTTTGTCAATTAAACGAAATTGGAAAAGTAAAATATTCAACAGGAAAAATTGTCAAGTTAACATTGAGACATGATTGTATTGCATGCCTACAACTAGAATCTAGCTTTCATATATTAAATTAACTAAGCAAATTAGTTAAATATTTATTATATGTCTAGGATTTGTAAATTCAACGCAATGCTTCCTCAAGCTAACTAACTCATGCTAAGTTAAAATTAGAATACGCTTTGTTAATTTAACAAAATTAAAAAAGTATACAATTACAATTTAAAAAATGTGCTATTTTTCTTTAAAGAAAATCAAAACTTACTGTGGCATGTTAAATCACGATAGCAAATAATTACGTCAAATTTGCCGTTGAAAATTATTATACTTCGTACAATAGTGTATTCTTAATATTTTTAACTTAAGATACTACGAAGGAATGCCAGTTATGCCAGCAAATTGATTATTTTGACGATTATACGTCAAAAATAAAATGATTCAATGGCTATATAGAATATTATCTATATAGACAGTAGACACTAAATTAGAAACTTAGAGATCGCTACCATAAACACACCTTTGGAAATATTAATCAATCTTTAGGTTATTTATTTACACCTGAAATATTTGCGAATTGTGGACATTACACAGTTTGAAGTTAGTCAGGTTTTCAACATTACACATTTCCACATTAATTTCGAAGAACCCGTTTAACCTTATAGTTTTTCAAATTATATTTACACTTGTTCATCTAGTAAAATTTTAAATTAATAAATTAACAAAGCAACCGACAAACGACAGAAAAAATATATTTTATATTATAAGCATAGCACTAGTTAAAATAACATAGGTATAAAAGTTATATTCACTTAACAATTCAGTTTAATTGTATTATTTTATGTTAAATTAACTTAACAGATAATTAAAATTGACCAATAATTTTAGTAATACTATATTATCGAAAATATTTGTTTTATTTTAATCACTACATGTATGGTTAATAAAAATGTAGTGAAGTTAAGATTTTCAAATTTAAATAACTTTAAATTTAAATAATGGACGATTTAAAATTATATTTTAATATATTTTTTTTAATTTTGTTAGTGATGTTAATAAAATGGTATGTTGAAACATTTCCTATTAAAGCTTTTAAATAATATGTTTACATATTTTAATTTTTAAAATGATTCTTATACCGTAAAGCAAACTCCAAATTTAATACCTTAACCATTTTTAGAAGTGTTCATGTGTGTTATGAAAGATAATTTAATAGTGCGATTATGCCATTATGGTGGTTTGCAAGCATTCGATTTAAAGCAAAATAATAGAGACAGTCAAAGTATTCAAGACACATTCAAATGTTGACCAAAAAAGTTGAAAAATCAAGGAGAAGTTAGATAAAAAAATCTCGATAATTCATTTTCTTTTAAACTTTTCTCTAATCAACCATTTTTTGAAAACCGCTAGAGGTTTCCCTACAAAATTGGAGTTTCGCTGCTGGGGATACCCTCATAGCTTACAACCGATAAAGTCTTAACATTGAAAATGTTTCAGCCAATTTTTAGGCTGAAAGTAATATATTTTTAGTTTTTAACATATAATATGTCGATTTTAAGCCTCATAATGTAGTCTTTTTTGATTTTTCACCTACCCTCGCTACATGTTTTAATATGTTCAATGTTAAAAAAAGACGGTTTAACTTTGTCAATTCAAAGCTAGGTACAAGTGCATAACACTTTTAGTGATTTTTTTTTGTTTTGATAAATTTAATACGAAACATTCAAAACTAAAATGCTAACATTAAAAATAATGTGATAATTATATGAACCTGAATAAAAAAAAATAATATACAACTGTATTTATATATGTATATATATATATATATATATATATATATATATATATATATATATATATATATATAAATATAATAAATATATATATATATATATATATATATATATATATATATATATATATATATATATATATATATATATATATATATATATATATATATATATATATATATATATATATATATAATTTCTGATGGAAATACTAGCCTGGAAATTTACCTAATTCTACTATTTGCAGATTCGTTAATTTAACTTTACTGCTATGAGCTTTTTACTTTGAAATATAGTTAGTTCTAGTATACAAAATAATGTTAATTTTAAATATTGTTTACATAAACTAACTAAAAATATAGTTAATTGTACTACATTGCTTTGTAAATTTTAATATGTAATAAGTAAAATGCATAAGCTAATAAAACTTTGCGCTTTATAAATTTAACTATCAAATTAGCGGAATTTACCAATCATGTATGCTAATTTAACAATTATTTGTAACATAATTTTACTTAGCTGATTGTTAAATGTACATTGCACAAATTATTATATTTACAAAATGCATAGTAAGCTGAGTTCTTACTATTTCTTTTGTTAATTTTAGGTAGCTTTTCAATTAATAACAACACCATTTTTCGTTCTGTGTAGGCGATTTCTCTACCGAATAGCAAAAAAATAAGTGGAACAATTTGTTGAAGCACTACAAAGTATATATACTATGAATAAACAAGGTACATCAAAACTTGTTGTTTAAACTTATATTTTTTTAAATTCAGGAGGTAACTAGGAGTTCTTCGAGTTGATGCATACTTTTGGTTCTGTGCGCCATACAATTTACCACACACAACCAACGAGGTGCGTGTTCCAGTAATCCTGGCAACAGTTTTACTGGAGAAGAAGAAACGGCACCATTAACACCGTCAACTACCACTACACAATCAAACGCGGCTACCCGAAGTACACCAACGAATCGAGTTATCCAACCGCATTAACTTGTAGCAGACAATCGACAATAATCTTTTCTATGGAGCAAACATTAGAATCTAGGAAAAGAGTGTCTACACAAAATATCTTACGAAAATATACCAAAGAGTGTAAAAGGCAAAAAAAAAAAAGAAACGAAATGTTTTTGTAATATTTTAGAAGGGTATGCCTCTCACATAGGCATTTTTTTAGTAAACCATCAGATTTCTATTCATCTGATGATTAAATTTCGGGTATGAATACTGAATTGTGCACATATGTAGTTTTATTTTTATATATAAATGTTACTCTAGTTTTAAAATTACATATTTGTACTAGGATTTTAAATCCTTCTGTGATTTACAATTTAAGAAAGACTGAAATAATTTTAAAGAATTATATTTTTTTAAAGCCACCTCTTCTTTATTAGACACATTACTAAATTCAGCAAATTACGATTGAAGTCTATGGAGGGTAAATTTGCAAAAAACACGTGTTAAAAAATGTCAGTTCGACCACGAAACTTCGAGTAGTATTTGATGGATCGTGCAAATCTGCAACTGGAACCTATTTAAATGGCAAACTGTTGGTTGGCCCGATGATACAAAATGATTTAATATCTATTCTGCTTATGTTCCGAAAGAATGCTATTGCATTTTGTTCCAATGTGGAGAAGGTACATAAATTAAACCATGACTATCAAAGAATATAGTTTGAATAAAGGCAGTTATTTTTAGCCTTCCGCACGCTTCATCAGATATCTGATGATTATGAAGCAATATATGCGTTAAGTTATATAATCACAAAATGTGATTTTTATGCTGATTTTTTGTCAGGTGCCAGTTCAACAAAAGAAGTAATTCTGCCTATGCAAGAAATTTCTGAAATGCTGAAAATTAATTGATATCGTTTAATCGTCTTTAAAATAAGTCTCCAGAAATTACGGCTCAGCACATTAAACTAGGACGATCCACTTCCCGAAAACGTACAGCAGCAGTGGACAGCCAATCGATCATCGTTACTGGGATTAAAGAAGGTTGAGCTCTCTCGATTTTTGAAAATGACTAATTCTGAGACACATGCACAAATTCATGGAATTTTTGACGCGACAGATATTTGCACAAGTGACAGCAGTAGGAAACCAAATACAAGAATTATAATATCTAAAACTAAGGTGGCGCCGTGGAAACAAGTGTCTTTGCCAAGGTTGGAGTTATGTGGTGCACTCTATGGTGGACGGAACCTCACTCAGTGGTTACCTAATCCTATAAATTAGTGGCCGACCTAAAGAAAATTGCAACACACCAGATTAGAAGAAAGAACATCATCGTACCGAGCAATTGGCGCAGTGGTTAAAGCTGGGGTGTTTGGGACGGGAGGTACCGGGTTTGAATCTCAACGAGGGAGGGTTGCAAAAGGGATTTTTCATCACCTGATTTCGATCGGTGATGACGATGAACTCAACTATGACCCCCTGTTGGAGTGCAGAATCCATGGGCCGAACCATCGTCCATGTCAGTGCAGGCTGGCTGGAGCAATGCAATGTGCAGATGGATTTAAATCGAACCTGTATTCGTGCGTCCTCAATTTGGCTGGTGACGGCGTAAGGTAGGACGTTAAAAATTAACTGCGAAAGAGTTGGGAGAGCTTCGGCCCCAGAACAGATCATCGTTAACGTAATGGTGACATTACACCAAAAAACATCATCGTTAACGTAATGGTGACATTACACCAACAAAGAAAGATGTCTTGAATGGAATCAAAGATTAGAAAAACAATCCAAAAAAATTAGCAGTAAAAATACAATTATTTCACTAAACTTATTCATAAGTTGGGTAGTCTAAATACATCATTCGATGTTAAACACACAATACTCCTGTATAGGAACCATATACTTACAGAATCATGACTGAAATACACATTAGGTATTTAAACCAAGGGCCAACATTACAAATTGGTAACATGCGACAAAAATATTGGATGGTGAATTGTCGAAATGCTGCGGTTCGAAGTCAAATCGACCAATTTAACGAGTGTCGAAGACAGAGAGTAGCTACCGCTCCATACTACTCTGGCCCACTCTTCCTTCAAATCAAAAACCAAAAATGATTGATAAGTACTACAAAGGCCTTTAAACAACAGCTCGTATTAAAACAGCATTTTAGAAAAATGAACGTTTCAATGATTTTCAAAATCTGGAAGGTGTTACTATGTTTATAAGTTTTCGGTTTGATTTCGACATTCAAATAGAAGCAACTGCAGAAAAACTTTCGTTGTTATTTAAATAAGTCTTGAAACACGGCAGAAACCAAAATGACCTCACTTTAATATTACTTTACAAATATCGTCACTATTAAATCGAAAGCTTTTGAGGACATTTTTTGGCTAAAGGTTCCGTTTGAGTAGCTTGAAAATCAGTTTTGTTTTTAATAAAAAATGTATCAGCTTTTAGGAATATTTTTCTCGATATATTATCCCCTAATTCATGTTAAAGTCGTTAGTGTGTTCATTCTTGACATTTATAGAGCTATCGGCATTGTCAATCATTCACTTTAGTTAACTGTGGCTTGTTGAATTCAGAGGGTATATATATATATATATATATATATATATATATATATATATATATATATATATATATATATATATATACATATATATATATATATATATATATATATATATATATATATATATATATATATATATATATATATATATATATATATATATATGTTAAATATATATATATATATATATATATATATATATATATATATATATATATATATATATATATATATATATATATACAGGGTGGCTGAGATCAAGTGTTACCAAATGAAAACGCTGTAATTTTTTTAATTTTGATTATTTTTTATTGAAATTTCGTGGAATATGTTGAAAACATATTACATTTTATGAAAAACATGCTACTGCTCCGAACGTGGGCTTGCGGAATTTTATTCCATTCTCGAACAAGAGCTGACTTCAATGAATCAACACTTTCGTATTTTTTAGTGGACACCTTACTCTCCAAAATAGACCATATGGAGAAATCCATGGGATTCAAGTCTGGTGAATATTGTGGCCATTCTTTCGACGAAATCAGTCGCGGAATGCAATTTTGTAAAAATTGCTGTGTCCCTCGAACTTTGTGTGACGGTGCCGAGTTCTGTTAGAATATTCAACGGTTCGTACCAAAGTGTTTACGTGCCCAAGGTAGCAAAGCAATAAACTTAAGCTGGTGATTGCTTGCGCATGGCAACTCTTGTGTCCAAATTATCGTTGGACTTGTGCTCTAAGCAAACACGATCATTTTGTTTATTCACAAACTGTTGAATGGTGAAAATTTTCTCATCAGAAAAGACAATTTTTGGGATCTCATCACGTTCGGCCAAGGCCTTCAATGCTCGTGTTCTTTCAAGCCTAACTTTTTTTTGTGCCTCCGTAAGATCTTGAACTTTTTGTATCTTGTAGGGCTTCAAGTGTAGTTCATTTTCAATATAGTTTGAATGCTGTATCGTGAAACATGTAGACGTGCCGCTAATTGATTGGCACTTTGACGAGGATTTCGTTGGATTCGTTTCTTCACCTTTCGTATCATTTCTTTTGATGTTGGTGTCTTTTTAGGACCGCCTCTGTTGCGTTTAGCGATGCTACTAGTTTCGTTGTATCGAGTTATGGTTCGATACACAAACATTTTATTCACATTCAAATGCTGGAGCTGACGAACTATTGCTGTTTGTGAATTTCCACCCAAATACAGTGCAATTCCACTATTATGTTTGAATCCCATTACGATTTGTTTATTAAGACATTAATTTAGAACAATTATTTGTTGACCACATGTAAACAACTAACCAAACTTCAATCTGTCAAAAAATTGACGCGCGAAAATGACAATTACACAAATGACAGCAGAGTGAAGTCAGTGACATTTGGTCTCAGCCACCCTGTATATATATATACATATATATTATACCATACAACAAAGTACAACTGAATTTCTTAGAATTACACATTTTTTTCTATTTCGTAAAAATTCTTGTTCTTTCCATAGAATTTCATCTCTTTCAATATTAGAATTTTGCAAAAAAAAAACTCAAATACATAATCTCATAATAACTATATGTGAACAAAACAACAAGAAAGTAATATTAAATATTATGTAGGTATTATACAACTTTATCATAAAATTTAAAGTTTATAAATCTCTTAATCAAAACAACAATGACGATTGTAATTTGTAATGCATATCATAAAATACATTACGTCATTTGGTTTTTATCAATTATTTGGGTTATTCTGTGATACGATATTACGAGTAGTTTTAGAAATTTTTACTTTTCATTCAAGCAAAATTTTTATAGGTTCAATCAAATTTTAGATAAGAATGGAATGAGCAAAGTAAAGATAACTAAATTTATTTAATATACCCAATATTGTTAGGAGATCAGGGAATTGTATTTTTGTGGTTTGTAGGCGGTTAAAATCATTTAACTTTGATATATATATATATATATATATATATATATATATATATATATATATATATATATATATATATATATATATATATATATATATATATATATATATATATATATATATTTATACGTATTTCGTCAGTTAAACAATTATTTCATTTAATTTTGGTGTTAAATATTTTTTTGAATCTATAATTAATAAGCATTTGAATTTTTTTTTACTGAGAGTGTGTGACATGTTTTCAGAGTGTTGGTGGGTCATTTTACTTTTGTTTTTTTTTTAACTTTAGGTGATAACAATATTTGATTTATTGCAGCTTACGGCGTGGAGATATTAATGACATACAATTTTAATAGTGAAATTCTAAGGAAAGACCCATTGGCTTGAATACACTACACTGTTTGTTGCGAACTCTTTAAGTATTACGCTTTACAAAATAAACTTTTGACGAAATATAATTCGTATTTTGACAAATCCCAGCTGGTGTTATAAGAAAAACTAAACATTTTATGAGTTAACGATTTTTTTTCTCGATTCTGCAGCCAAATTACACTAAACCAAAGTTTAATAAAAATTCTGTTATGTATTTTGTTTTTGACTCAAATAAAAAAACTTTAATCAAATGCAAAATGCATCTGTGGCCATCAGTAAATGGTTATACGTAAGATTAGGTTGGAAGATTTTTATTTTGTCGTCGTTATACAATTTTGAAACGCATTATAGTGTCGTATAATAAAAGAGACTTATTTACAGTACTTGACAATGGAATCTGAACCGTAAAAGAGCTTGATCTATCGCAGGATTTGGCAATACAGCAGAATTTTAGCTATAAGGTAAAACTATTTTTTTGGTGACAAAGGTGTTTGATTCGTATAAGTCTGGTACGTATAACGGAATGCATCTGAACTGATAACAATCTGTAATCATCGTTCTTGAAAGTCACGATCGATTTCTCCATAATTTTTCTGAGGTCATAAGTATCGGCTGACATATAGAAATTCTTTAGAAGAACTCGTGCACCACGTCAAATATAACTAACTTTGAAATTAGCTTACCTTAAAATTTGAGTTTAAATTTTCGAAATTTTTAATGTAAATTTTTAAATTAATTTTAAAATGTAAAGCTTAAAACTTAGGGATTACAAACGCTTATACGGATTTAAGCTTGGGAATTACAAACATTTAAAAAAATTCTTCAACTTAGTTATTTTTAAATTAGTATCGTATTTTCAAAATTTGTAATGTATATTATTTTCGGCTGAACTTACCCATTATTCAAAAAATTGCTATACCAGCATCAATTCTTGATTTCTTATTTTAACAATTTACCTTGAAATGCGTTTTGACATTCTGGCTCTAAGCTAGTTAAGCTCAAAATCTCAGATCACTTGCCGGTATTTTTTTTAACCCAAAGCGACAAAATTAAAGGGTTAGTGGTAGCATTTGCAGTTTTATAGGTTCAGTTGAGAATTTTACAGGCTTTTGATGGCTATACCGAAGCTGCATTGCAGTTTAAAGTTCGAGGGTTGAACATTTTAACTCTCGTTTGCAACAACTAAAGGCGGGTCTCATCAAGATTTGTCTTTACAAAGATAATAACTTTGTAAAGAAAATCTTGATGAGACCCGCCTTTAGCTGTTGCAAATGCGAGTTAAAATGTTCAAGCATCTCTTATTTAATCATGGGAAAATCGTCGACGATATGAAACTCTTTGTTCTCCTATTACAGTCGTAATGTTGCAAGTAACCTCCGATGAGATTTGGCAATCTTAGCTGCTTTCTGTGTCTCTTTGTTCTTTGTCGTTGTTGACATTTTCGTTAAACGATTTAAAAGTATTTTGGACAATATGAGTCAGTCCACTGGGAAAAAGAGGGGAATCGAAGCAACATTTAATGAATTCGTTCTTATTTCACCACGCGGTCTAATAATGTTGGGGAACACCTTACATTTCCGGAGCGTCGGGCAAATCACATGTCATGATTTCTGGTGATATCTATCTAGAAGTCTCATGTACTTTTGTCCCAAACCAAGACCGACCAACTGTCTTCCGAGAATCGAATCGTTCGATTTTAACTCAACGAATTTTTAGGCAATGTTTCAACAGTTTTCGTATCATTGTTGGCATCTCCGTCGGCGATCAACATTGCGCGACTAAGGTATTTCCAGTGAAGATTTTTGCAACGATCGTTGAAAGTAATCCAGGTGTGATATCGTGACTGGAATCTATCGTAAGATTTGAAGCAAGTCACATTATTTGACGACATAGCTTGGAAGTCCAACCAACCTTGACTCTTCTGGAGGCTGACGGTGAAATCTAGATGTCACTCTGCTTCGATAATAAACGATCCGTCTCTTAAAGTTTATCTGGTTTTATTAATTTTCAATGATAGTATTGGAACCCCACTGTAAAGGTGATAGAATATTTTTTTTAAATATTTCTTCCATAACCATGGCAGTCTATTGATTGCAAGAGTTGTCCTCAAACATCGCATTTTTTTATGGTTACACTAACCGCGGATGATTGTCGATCATTTATGGAATGAATTTCGATTAATTGGAAGAAGTGCTATAGTGATGGTTAAACAGCAGCGGTCACATTATTGCGTGAAATTTTCAACTCATTTGTTGGTGGAATCGTTGTCAATCAGTGAATAAAAACCTTGTCAAAGACGCAACATATCAGACATTGCACGCCGCAATAAATTTATTAGAGAAAACATTCGATGATAGCATAATTTTGTGCATAGACCTATATGGCTCCCAAGATGGTGTGATTCACTTTTGCGTTTATTTTCTGTGCGGGAATGTGAGACGTTAGTTGCTTGTAAATCGATTGCTTAAACCGAATATGTTACATTTCTATTGAACTACTTTTGGTGTCAAAAGGTTTATTGTTTAATTTTAACATAAATTAGCCTAAAAATTTTGAGCCCGTAAGACCAAATTAGACGGGAAGATAAAGCAATGGTATAGAAAAGGAAACACCTTTCGAATATCAATTATGAATCAATTTTGCGTAAAAATATGTATTTATTATACCCAGGCATGAATTTAGGTATAAACCCACTCTCTAGCAAAAATTGCATCGATGGAGCCATTTATAGATTTAATTTTTTTACAAAAGGTGCTGCAAAAATATATCTATCCTAAAATGAAAGGTACTTTAAGTTTATTCAAATGAGTCTGATACATGCTAACTTTGCCGCATATGTTGCTATTTATTGCTACTCTTCTGACATTACGGTAATAATGCAACGTGATTTAAATAAATTGTTCCTAAAGAGCCTACTGTTGAGAAAGGCAGTGCGTCTAATGAGGTTCGTATAATCAGGTATAATCAGGTGCGTATAAAAAGGTTATAATAACCGATGGCAGATGTTACAATTGTTTGCCCAGAAGACACAGCGTATATAACTATGCCATGCTAAAGGTAGATCACAGCTTATTGCATGAGGATACTTCTGTATCCGGCCACATTACATCGGTAAAAGAAGGCGGATGAGCCTAAATCAATATCAAGCAAAATAAGGGAATCATTTACGAAAGTTTACCAATTAGTTATACCAAACAGTTATGGAAGTCATTTTACCAATAGCCATCGTCCGAGTGAAAAATGGGAACGGTAAATTTAAGCTATGCCGTGCTTTACGGGACTCACCATCACAGGTCACATTCATAACGGATTCGTGCGTTCAAATTGAAATTGGGATATGTTGTTACAAGGGGCATGTGAAGGTGAGTATGCAGAACCAGAATTAAGGTGCAAGCTTATGTGGTGCCAAAAATTACTATATTACAACCTGCATCCAAGAAAGACTGTGCGGAACTCGACCAGATTAAATCTATGTAATTGGCTGATCCGAAATTTAATAAAAATGGTCACATTGATCTTTTGCTGGGAGTTAGGGCACATGTCAGAGATAAATGAATGCATCAACCATGCGTTTCTATGAATCCAAAATCACCATAAATGGTAGACAACAAATGCTCGAAAAAGTATCCTAGAGAATTCATTCATGAAACTCGCTCGAGTGATAAAAACTATCTTCAATACAGACGCAGTGAACAAGATGACGAAAAGTGCACTGCTACTACATAGACAGAATATGAAGTTCTGTTATTTATATCGACAATTCAATGTTGATGGGACGTATTTTGTCAGTTTAACGGTTATTCCATTTAATTTTAGTGTTAAATAATTTTTTGGAACCTTTTCTTCCTTATCTTTATTATTTTATGTAAAACAGATGTAGAAATAGGCTCGGCATTATCCGAGTGATGGGTCTAAAGCGTGGTCCTACAGTCCAAACAATGAAGGAACCAATCAGTATTAAATTTGCTTTAAGAAGTAATGTGACAATTTTGTAAATATCACAAAAAAGCAAAATTTTGTTAAATTGCCAAATTTAAATAAATGCCAATTTTATAAGAAATTAAGTTTTTCGAACGCACCCACATTTAATCCATCCAAATTAATAGAATTAATATTATTAAAACATTTCAATATTATTGTTGGTTTTATAAAATTTCACTTCTATCAAATTACAATATAACACAATGTGTTATCATCTTAAATTACCTGTTTTATTCCAAAAACTATCTTATGTGTGTTACATTCACACATAAGTGCTTTAAATTAAAATGAAAGTAATTATTTAATCTTAAGTATGAAAATCATAAAATTCTTTTTAACGATTCGTTTAAAAAATAAATAAATAAGTAATAAGATAAAAATAAAATAAATTATATATATATATATATATATATATATATATATATATATATATATATATATATATATATATATATATATATATATATATATATATATATATATATAATGTAATTTATTTTTAACAAGATTTCTTTTTGTTAAAATAAAATAAAATTATTATAATACAAACTACTAAGGCGGATGTCTTCTAGAAAATATTGTTAACGATATATATTATATATTGTTGACAAAAAAAAAATAATAATAAAAAAATAGAGAAAATTATAAGACAATCAACAAGAATTTTTATACAAGTGAAAGTTTTCTTACTTCTACTATATATAAAAATAAATATAAAAATATTATAATATATATTATAATGTATTTTGGAATAGTATATTAATCTAAACTTAAACCGATGATTGTTATGCTAAAATGATAATATTATGCTTTATGAAAACAAAACAAATTTTTTTTTATTTGTTTATTTAATGAATTTGATTTTTTGTATCGATTAAGTGCATGATCACAATCCATTAAAATAACTAACAGTCAAGTCATTGTATATATCTAACATATTCATACATATATGATGATATAAAATGTAAATTCTAAACTTTCACAATTTTTTTTAGCCAAAATCAATATCGATCACCATAATGTTTCAATTCAATAAAATTTTGGTAGCTAATTTTGATAACAAAGTAAATTTTAATAATAAAAAATTGTACATTTTTTTACAACTCATAGATCAATGATAATTTATTAGTAGTTTGTTTACTAACTAACATTTATACAAAAATTATGAATACTGACCCCTATGATCGGAAAGCATCCGCATACCTCGTAAACGTATTATATAAACCAGCATAATATCATTAGCTGGGCTAACATAGCTCATTCTTAAAATATCCCTTACTGCTCACGATTATGGACAAACGTGCAAGCAACTTTAACAAATGCGATTATCCAACCGGCCAATCAATTGTGCTTACGAACGGAAAGAATGATCTATACCTTACGATCGTTCACGATCTCATATTGTGAAAACATTAAAACACCCGTGTAACGGACGTCCCGAAGTGAAATTTACCATGTGTTAATTTCTAAGGGATGGTGTCGGGTCATATAAATTAATGGTTGGAAAAGTCCAGTCATTCTGTAAGCAACAAAATTTATCCTAGAAGCAGGAATACGCCTTACAATTTTACATAACAACAAAGCAATGTTTGCTAGAATTTGTAGACCGAAAAACCATGGAGAAGGCTGAAGTCCTAAGAGTAAAACAACTCATTAATTAGTGCAGTTCACGATACTTTTTTAAAAGAGTCAGCGGACTGAACCTTACCTTTAAACCTAGGTATATTATCATTCGGGATCAGGGAGGAATCTCCGCGTTAACATCGGTGCAAATCACGTCACTTGGAAGGATCAATTCTGTGATTTGCTCAATGTTCAGCAAGTGTTAAATACTATATTTAACACTTGTTACACATTTGTTAAATGCTGACTGCGGAGGTGAGCACAGAGGACCAATCTTTCGAGGGAATCATAATGGCCATACAGATACTAAAAATAAACCGTTTTCCTGGGGTTGACTGCATTACCTTCGAGTACTTGATATTCGGAAGGGATATTTTGTGACAATATTTTTTTGATCTTACTCGATTACATTGATGAGATAGGAGCCCATACAATCGAAAATGTTCAGAAAAATTGACTTGCCCGAATGGGGTGCTGTAAAGCCAGCCGTGGAAGTCAATGGAAATGGGTCAATGAAAATGGAAAGATTTTAAATGTAGAAAATCGGGTAACTATTTGGTACTATAGCCGTATTGAACCTTCGATATTAACCACACGATCGTCAATCTAGAATTTTTTTTAATGTAAAATGGCAAGAGACAGAAGATGCCGATTACCTAGATCCATATGCGACCTTCACCGTTGTAGGATTAATTGACAACTGAGCCGCGAGGAGAAATTCACAATAACGATGAAGAGACTAGAACGAAACCGTTTTTCTGGTAATTAATTGATTTGATTAATTTAAGCGCATATGCGCTTTAATCTATCGGGACAGTTTATAGTTTGCTTTGCGATGTCTAGGAATACCTGGAAAATATGTGCACTTATGTTAAATGACAGTACTCACTTCATCTTCTCTGTGTCGAAGATAAGAAGAAGCTAACATGATTTTTTGCAATTAGCTTTGCAAAGAGATGCTGTCACCAATACACAATTTAATTTAAAAATTTCCAAAAATTCAGTTAAATTTCACACACCAACCTGTTGAGTACTGTTCTCGATAAACTCAAACAACATACAGTCTGACCTTTCAAAATGGTTTCTATGACGTAACGGTAATTTAAACTGAAAACTGCGTTTGCGCACTTGAAGGGCCATATTATACATTGATTTGCAAGATTTAAGCGCAAAATATTTTGTGAACAACCAAATTCGAAAAAATGTAACTGACATTTCGAGTTTACAAATATATAGGTTTTTATATAACACCGAAGTTATTTATCGTTATTTTGATCCTGTTGAATTAACATAAAAATATTTCCCTGCTTATGTAAATCTATTCCTTGTGAAAGCTATCGGAATCTTATAGTTCCCAATGTTTGAAAGATCTATACATTTGTTTATTGCGGTTTCTGGCAAACTCTTGACGAGTAAAAAGTAGAAGCAGGCAAATGTTAAGAGTGTAACGGGGCCACCAATCACGTTGCCACGAGTTTAGATCTCAAATAACGGAATGATGAAACGTTTAACGTGTGTTTAACGAGGTAATCGTAGCTTGGCTCCGCAGGTCGGGAAGGATACTTTTTTACTAGCGTGCCCTAACTGTTGTCGATTGTGTCATGTTTGGGGGTTGGTGTATCGGCCCTCACTATTATAGCATTCATTGACAACTGAGTTACTGAATCAATCAATAAAAATAGCGTCAAACATCTCGAGAACGCTCAAAATCACAAACGATGTAAATTGCTGGTATCATTAAACGTTTAGCACTAAGGCATAACATTGCCGCAAGCCGGGCAAATCTGATACCATATACGTCACTGAATCAAATAACAATTGAAGTCAGCTGTCGCCGGATTTAAGTAGCGAACAGCCTAAGTCTAAATACATCAACTGACTGAAAATATATGAAAAAGTCTAAAAATATCAGATATTTTGATTGATACGAGTGCCGATGCAGACCGACTGACTAATATGAGTAATAATACCAATCCGTCGGTCGGCAGGTAATTGCAATCCTTCGACAATTAAATTGTTCGCAGCGAACGGCACTCAAATCTACACTGAAAGTAAACCTCGGATTACTGCGTGACTTTGTGTGGGCGTTTTTAATCGCCAACGTGATAACCCGATATTTTAGATTATTAATCGATTTGACGCAAACAAAATCGATAAGAGCAACAACGTTTATTCCTTCATTCCAATTGCCATCGGGAACGACGGGCGGTACAGGCCAATTTTCTTAAGTGGTAAATCCTGCAAATTAAGGATATACTTCCCATAATAATAGCGATCGATTCATGATGTGAAAGTTAAGCTGGCCATCAAGATTATCAAAATTAAACGTGAGAAAATGTTGTTGGAACAACAATTGCGGTAACCCGTGCTTTATTTTTAATTTTTTTTACAAAGTTTTACCTATTTTTGCATAGTTTATCACGAATGAGCACATGCTCAAGATGGACTATAATTTGTTCCCATATATATATATATAAAAAAAAATATATATATGTATATATATATATATATATATATATATATATATATATATATATATATATATATATATATATATATATATATATATATATATATATATATATATATATATATATATATATATATATATATATAAGAAAAAATTATATATAGGAGAAAGAAAGTGTTCAGAAGTACAATCGATAGATTGGCAATCCTGTAGTTGTCAAAATAAAAATGTGATGGATTGCATAGATTAGATTTACTAAAACTCGTGGTTTCCGCCAACGGTTTCGTTTAATGGTTTTGTTGGCATTAACCCTGAGAATATAAATGCCCAGAATAACGGACCATTAATGTCATTTAACGGCCCAGATGGTATTCCCACATACTTTTTAAAGAAATTCTGTAACGAATTGTCTTTGCCTTTATCAATTTTATTTAAAAGTTCACTTGTGAGTGGTGTTTTTCCAGCTGACTGGAAGTCGTCTCATGTTGTGCCTATCTTTTAATCTGCTAAAAGTAAGAATCTCAAATTATAGGTGCATATCAATTTTGTCAGCCATTCTAAAATTATTTGAGTATTTTGTTTGTTACTGATCATATGGATTTTGCCTTGACGTCTTCCATCATAAATTAAATGACAACGGTGTAAAAAAATTATTGGGTCCATTTGTATGCCTTTCACTGTTCTTAAAATCAATGAATCTAAAACAAAATACCTGTTTACAGGTTTTAGAGACCACGACATCGCTGCTAAAGTTAAAATATCTTGCAAATTACGAAAAGTTAAAGTTGTACAAGTCCAGAACCATTTACATGGTGATTCGGTCTCACAAATACGTTACCGAAATTAAATAATAAATGGTCTGTAGATCTGGCTCGAAGGACCAAAATATATAGTATGCCATACGTCGACTGATAAAATATAAATATCTTGCAAATGCCGACACGCTAAACTTGTACAAAGTGTATCACACGGTAAAAAATCGAGACTAATTTTAAAACATTTGTTTAAACCACAATAGTTTTATAGAATAATAAAACAATTCAATCCTAATTCGTAAACTTCAAAAAGTTTAAAAACTATTTAAAACTACAAAGCATTAATTTTAAACATAAAAAAGTTCTGATCTAAAATAAAACCAAAAAACACTTAAAATAAATCCTTTTTGTTTTAGCAACTAATAAAGAAAACTCAGTTTGATTTTAAATACAAAAAAAATATATATTTGGTCATACTAAATTTAAACATAAAAAATTTTAAAAATTCAAAATTTTCTCTTTAAAATTAAAATTTAAAACATAAAAGATTTAAAATTGTCCATAAATGGTTCTCAACTAAAAAAAAAAAAAACATAAGAGTTAATAACTTTTCCATATTAAAAAATTGAACGCATCGAAGGTGTAATAAATGAAATTTGCATTGTTTCATATAATTCACTAGAACAACGTGACCATATGAAATATAAAAACCTAGTAGAAACGGTGACATTTAAATGTAACACAAATAAATGTTGTATATATGTATATAGTTTAGGTTAAGTAGATAATAGTAGTTTAAGTAGTCAAAATAGTTTTAAGCCAATAAATATATCTGAAATACTTAAGAAATTTTTAAAACAATAGATGTAATACTACAATACTTATTAATAATAGATGATAAAGTTTAGGCTAAGAATCTTAACTAAGAAAATTTATGTAAATATTAACCAATTAAATATTTTTAGGTATAAAAAAATGACATTTTTGTAGTTTGGTCGCTGCAGCCTGATGAGAGAGCGATTTTTTTTATTGGTTTATCAAAGCTCGATCGAAACCGAACTACAATGAAACGAAGCAAATTTCGTCTCTTTTCATTGTAAACAATCTTTATATTTCTTTTTTTTGTCAGTTAGGTAACACACCAAATCCAATGGCGGAGGTCGAATACAGGAATGATAAAGCTGCTCAACAAAAATCAATACCTAACTGATCAAATCAGGAAATTTCTGACTTTTTATTAAAAAAAATTTTTTAGTTGATTACAAAATAACGAGTTTGTTAACCAATCCTGTTAAATTTTAAACACACAGGCTTTATTTTTAAGCCAACATACTATTTTATAGACATTTTTGGTTTAAAATTGAAACATTTATAACTCAATTACTTTTAAACATTATATTAAGATTTTTTAAATTTCTGAGTTTGTTCAGATCCGAGAAATGTTTGAAAATTTTAACAAAAACTCCTACGAAAAATACAATGTGGGATGCTATGTCACTGATGATGAAAAATTGGAAAGCCTTTGAGGCCGATGTAGCTTCAAATAATACATCCTTAATAAACCAGCCAAATATGGAATTAAAATCTTCTCCACTGTTGATGCAACCACATTAAATGCATAGAAAAAGGAAATATATTGCGGACAACAACCACCAGGACCATTCAATTTATGCAATAAACCTGAACAAATAGTTCAAAGAAATACACGACATCTTTAATTTGTTGGCCAGAATATTATTACAAAAATAAAAGGTTTCAACAGCATTTCGCCACCAAAAAAATACTACAGTTTTATCTTATTTCGCAAAAAGAAACAAGTGTGTCTTGCTCCTTTCGACACTACAAACGGGTAATAATATTATCAGTGGGCCCAAAATGCGACCAAAAATAATACATTTCTGTAACAAATCAAAAGGAGGGGTTGACACTTATACAGATCAATAAAAAAATGTTACCATTGTGAAAAATTCATTTGTGGAAGTCATTCGATTACACTTTGCCCAGAGTGCCATGTGCCAATGGGCTCACCGAATCCAGAAAACTTTGCATCCCTTGATGAATTTCAATTTTGACAATGAAAAAGGTATTGTAAATCGGTTCATTTTAACCGATTTGTTCTTTAAAGATTTGGTCAGCTTTGACAATTTTTTTGGCAGTTTCATCAAATTTTAAAGGCAAATTGGCAAAAACTAATCATGATTGGAATACAATATTGACCCGAGACTTAACGACGTTGATTTGTATAATTAATTATTCATTCTAATTTTGTTTTTTTTTATCAAGGTTGGCTGATAAATTAATCGTTAGAGTATTACATTGTGAAAAGGGTCATAAATATAGTTAAAATGAAACTTCTTAACTGTAATATAGCTATATAGTGTAACACAAATAAATATACAAACTGTTGATCATTAGAAAACCGTTGGATTAAAATTTATTCATTTAGTTTAATGGTTAGTATGTTATGTATGTAAGATTAATAACTTTATGTATATATGAATCGTGTTCATAACTTATTACATACATATTCTTTTTATAATATATGTATGTATGGTACATAAATGAATATTTATTTTCTTTTGGGCCAAAACCATCAACAAATTTCATCTAATTTTTTTTTCTAGTTTCATTTATGTACATATATTTAATATATAATCCGGTTATATACAGTATATATATTTTATACCTCTTCTACCTATTTAAGCCAAATTCTAATTTAAGAACTAAGTCAAAATAAAAAAAAATAGAAAAATTATATTCTTAAATTGTTGCAAAATTATAAATTGATTTTCTTTCAAATATGTATATATATATATATATATATATATATATATATATTTATTTTGATTTAATTAACACAAATAATGTTGTGTCACCTAAATGACAATAAGAAGTCAACTCGTATTCTAAATGTTAACCTTAGCATTTCACGTTTAATACAATTTATACAAATTGTAGCAAATAGAAAATTTCTTAATAATATTTCAAGTATATAAGATACGAGTACTATCTATCTATATAGAAGTACAGTAAGAAAATAAATCGTTTGAATTTTTTTAACTTCTTATATTAGATTTTTGGCAAAGATTCAATTTTAATTTTGAGCTCAGAATTTATTCTCTGAATATATATATATATATATATATATATATATATATATATATATATATATATATATATATATATATATATATAATATTTTAATTTAATTTAAATGCGTTCATTCACTAGTAATTTTTCTTGAAAATAATTCTTAATTTTGTTATTTTGCTTAAAATACGCCAAAAGAATTTTTTTTTACTTTATTACTGACGTATTTAGCAAATAAATGTTCTTGGAAATTATGAGTAAGCTTGTTGATTAAAAATAAACACAGATTACAAGGAGTAAATTACATTTGATTTACGCTCGACTTGTAAAAGTCTTTTATTAATATGTTTGTGTTTTACCTACATTTCGTTTAAAATTTCCTTGAAAAGGACTGACTTCATAAAACTGAATAATGTCATTTTATGGCCTCATGCGATGATATTACTAGTCCATTCAACCATATAACTATAAATAAAGAATTGGAATGATGTTTGAACCATTTTAAATGCTTGATATCTCGAGTCTGCGGTAGCCATTAAAACACTCTTCGATACAACAAGAGAAACGTTAAGGAATTAACCTACTCAACATTGGGACGATTAAATTGAACTTCCGACTAGGGAAAAGCTGCAAACATTTCTTTAAGGCCATTTTAAAACATTTGAAGTCATAGCACCGTATAAACCATAAAACGTGCTTCCGATGAGAAAGTTCCACCTATCATCATCAACCTCTTTGATTCCAAAAGATCAACGCATAGAGCACCAATAAAAATTCATGAGAATCAACCAACTACGTTTCAATTGTTTAAGAAGTGACTATTGCTATTCTACATTATGCATCTGTGCATGAAATCACTAAGACTGCATCTGTTGAAGACCACCCTATTGCAACCACACCCATTGTTAATTTAATCAGTGTTCATGTTGCATCTACCGATAAACACATTCTTTTGGCCACTAAAATTTTATAACTGAAGAAGCCGTTAACTAATTAAGAAGAGCTTTAACGAATGTACCGATTGAAGGAGTTGGTTCAGTGAGTACCGAGCTTGCTCGTCGTATTGTTCACCCGAGGAGCCAACATCGCCGACAGCGACCTCTGTGCCTGCCAAATGGCGGCTCTCCTCTTGGAGATCGCTGCACCATCCGTTTAAGATCGGCTCGCGGAACACCTTGTACAATCTCAGCATATCGTCATGTGCAAGGTATTTTGACTTTAGCAGTGGAAGTAAGGCATACAAAGCACGGTTACCAGCGACTCGCTTTAATATCCCCTCCCACATAGGTATCATGAAACTTGCAAAAACTTCTGGTAGCTTGTTTCAACTTCGTTTCAATATTGTGACTGCTTTAATGTCATTTTACATAAACGCACATATTTTTCAGGTATTCCTAGACATCGCAAAGCAAACCATAAGCTACTCCGATGGATCGAGTCATAGGCTGGTTAGAAATCCAAGAACATCTGATGTTTATAACCGAGATGTTTTATAGTATGAATTTAGAAAGAATTATGATCAGCGTACTTGATCAGTGACCGACTAATTCGAACGAAATTCTATAATTTTCCCCGCCAGATGAGTCGTTTTTTCTAATATTATGCAAAGGACAGCTATGCCGCAATAGTTTTCGCAATTTGAGCGATCTCTTTTTTTAAGGATAGGGTACTCCGCTTTGCCGTAGTAATCGAATTAGGTCGAAAAAATAGTTTTATAAAGTGTCCTCCAAATAGCAAGACTTCATAATGAAGGCAATTAACATTATACAGTGGGAATAAAATTAAAATAAAAAACAATAAAAGAAATATATACACCATTTAAACCTAGCTTGAAAGTTATAAGGTCCTCTCCACCTTCCTTAACTGGTTACGCTTTACAGTTTAAAAGTTTCTTACCGATGCACAGGAGGTTAAAATTTAGTCTGAATGGGTAGAACAATGGAAAAAACGTTTAAAAAAGAGAGCGGAATACTCTCCCGAAGTAGTTAGTAGTACCTAGTTCAAAACTTTCAGTAGGAAGGAAACAAAAGGAACAACTTAGAAGGGCCAACGTTATTAGAATAAAATCATGAAATCAATTATATAGGATAAGGATTATTTATACACATAGAGCTTTAGCAACGAAGCTTAGTTTTAAGCAAATCGAATGGTATAACTTCAAAAATAAAACAGTCGACCAATAAAGGTCATAAGGGGACTGTATCCAACCTGTATAAAGAGGACAACAATTTGAGAAAAACTCGGGAAGGTCCATAATATTATCAAATGCCTGTAACAATCAACATTACAAATTAGGGAAACAGTATTACACCCATTCCAATAATGGTACGTTCACGAAAGACATTTTCACTCAAAATATTTGGGAAACTATTTAAAACGATGAAGCCTATAATATTTAAAAGCCTATAATAAAATATGATATTGATAATTCTCGATCTAGTTTCAATCTGGTTCTCGATTTTGATACTATTCCTATAAACCCTTCTATTCCTAAGTACTTCCACCGATCACGAGGTTTGTCGAGGGAAGAGTAAAAAT
Organism: Tipula confusa; assembly: GCA_963556175.1. Classification (NCBI taxonomy): domain Eukaryota; kingdom Metazoa; phylum Arthropoda; class Insecta; order Diptera; family Tipulidae; genus Tipula; species Tipula confusa. The sequence goes on along the minus strand of OY744475.1, from coordinate 68,531,000 downwards.
GCACAGAAAATTTAAAAATGTGCTTCCAAACTAATCTAGATGTTCTGGAAAATATCGTGTATATATAATACTACAATATTAGAAGAATGCAATTCGCAAAATAACACATGGCTCGGGATGTCCAATCTTAAAGGGTTTGCAAGAATTGAAAAATTGTTTTCGCAGATAATAATTCACGAATCTCAAAAAAAAAAAAGAAACTGATTGCATTAATGCCCTATAAGAATTGCCAGTTATTTTGTTTTATCAACGATAATTTAATAGTGCCCTAATATGAAATTGCGCCCAATACCAAAACTGCTTCTCGTTTGACATGATGCCATAAACCGTTCTTCTTTTTGAAGATCATAAAAACAGTAATTGTAGCCTGGATCTAAATTAAAATTAATCATTCGGCCATGTGTGTCTCGGCCGTACGATGTAAAAAAATAAACGATCAATGCGAATGTATTTGGATATATCTGCGTGGATATTGCGGATACCTTCGGTTCCGCAGATAAAGAAATAAACTTAGCATCCGATCCGCAACCACTAAATATTAAGCGGATACATACGACTTTATCCTCGAAGAGCGGATATTTGGTGATATCTACAGATTTACTCATTCGAGGTAGGACTCTAACGACCACCGTATGCTTTGGATTTTAATATTATTGAAAACGTTTGGGGTTGGTTCATTGACAAAAATTTATGAAGGTGGTAGGCAGTACAAAACGAATGACGAGCTATAATGCAGGAATCGAAGTAGTCTGGATTGGCCCAGTGGTTAAGGCTGCGGTATTTAGGACGGGGAGGTACCGGGTTCGAACCCCAAAAGGGGAGGGTTGCAAAAGTGATTTTTCATCACCTGATTACGATCGGTGATAGCGATGAATACAACTACGACCCCCTGTTGGAGTGCAAAGTCCATGGGTCAACCTATCGTACATATCAGTACAGGCTGGCTGGAGCAATGCAATGTGCAGATGGATTTAAAAGCGAACCTGTATTCGTGCGTCCCCAATTTGGCTGATGAAGGCGTAAGATAGGACGTTAAAAATTAACCGCAAAAAAGTTGGGAGAGCGTTGGCCCCAAAAAAGATTGCAGGGTTATACAAAAAAAGAAGTTGTCTGCGCCAACAGTTTATTGGGTTACATACAATCTTTATATTATTACCTCAAAGACCGAATTTTCAAAGTAACTTCCAATAAAAGAGGTAGAAATTGATAAAAATTGATTTTTTAAAAATTTCACTCAAAGTAATTGTATTAAAATATTATCTAATTTTTTAAATGTTTACTTAGAGTTTGTTTTAAATATGAGTGAAATTTAAAGTAAATTTTATTTTCAAAAATTTAGACTGTAATTGTATACAATTAACTTGAGTGAAACATGTGTAAAGTTGAAAACTATAGAATAATTATAGGATACAAATTTCACTCAATTCTTTTTTTCTCGATTAACGCTAATATTTTAGAATTTTATTAGTGTCAATGCAGTTTTTATTTCCAATTAATTCTCACTCAATTTTAATTAGTACAGTGTGCGGAAAAGCTAAACTTATAATTTTTAAAAATTATAACTCAATTTCATTTTAAGTTTTTTTCTATTTGATACCTTAGAAGTTTTGTAACTATATGGGACGTTATACGATGGCATAACAAACTAAAGTTGTTTCTTTATTTCTAGTAAATAGTCGTTTCATTGTAAGATAGATTTAAGCAGTATATATCAGAAGCTAATACTCCTCGAGCTAGAAGACTCCAAACCAGCAAATGCAAGAGGCTCTCGTCCATTTATAGAATTTTCTCCAATAAATGGATTTTCTTACAAAACGGCACTCCTATTCAAACCTAGGCCTAGGGGGTACTGACAACCGATTATTTTAATAGACAAACCTTCACAGGCCGAACGTTAGGTTCGTTTTCCTGCGATCTTTGACTTGTAATACAACAAATATCACAACTTATAGGACTCAAAACATTCTCTTAAAAATTAACACGTGGGTAATTTAACTTCGAAACGTTTTAAACGGAGGTCTTCAATTGATTACAATAACTTATTACGGAATTTTGTGATTTTAGAATCAAACGCTTTAAAACTATAATAATGTTTAAGAAGTTAGTTGTTTTTTATGTATAGTACACTTAATGTTATTACAAAAATGTAATGAAATTTTCCAAACCCAGATTGAATCGAATTGATTAAACTATTACTATTTAAATGACCCTAATTGTGCACTGAGTGCATAAAGAGTATCCTTTTTACCTTGATTATGTTCGTTTGAATTAAAAAAACTGCTCTGACAGCTCATTTAACATTTCCAGTGCAATTTTTGCTAATCCAGGTTTTTTGATCGAGTAATACTCCTATTTGGCACACCGACAAATATCCTGTATTTTTGTATGGCGGTGTTTTTAATTTAGCACATAATATCATGTGCCACTTGCGTGTTTAAAACGTCAGAAAACTCAAATACACGTACAAAACAGTGCAGTGTAATTGTTTGATGGGGAAAATGAGTGTACTCGACCAGAGAGAGGTAAAAATTAAACGAAATCGACATCAGAAAGCAATGCGCCAGTTTTGTTCACCAAATTTCAAATTAAAGCAAAAAAAACTATTAATGTCATTGAATTTGAAAGCCCCTTTGTACTTCACATTTACCGAAAATAGAAACATTACGCTAAACCTTATAGAAAACCTTATAGGAAATACAGAATGGTCTTATATCCCTTTGTAATAATTGTGTTTAGCTAAAACCCTATTACGAGCTGTTTATAAGCCAGGTTACAACCTACAAAGACTGGAATTTTTTTCTAATGACGATATTTACTAACCCTCACGCAAATCGAAATCGAAACATCCTGAGACAACAAAGACAGAGATTTCGATTTAACATTGATTTCTTTAAGCAGGACACAGCTACCAAAGAATAAACTAATATAAGAGTTCGATTTGTAGAAGAACTAGAAAAAATATCTTTCCAAAGATTTGGACCGCAAGATATATCTTCCCAAAGATTCCTAGTTCCGATTAGCTAGTTCCGGGTTAAATCCAGAGGGGGTCCATAGGTCTTGAGCGGTTGTCTAGTCAGCGTATGTACTTAAGAAGATTTTTTTCTAATGACGATATTTACTAACCCTCACGCAAATCGAAATCGAAACATCCTGAGACAACAAAGACAGAGATTTCGATTTAACATTGATTTCTTTAAGCAGGACACAGCTACCAAAGAATAAACTAATATAAGAGTTCGATTTGTAGAAGAACTAGAAAAAATATCTTTCCAAAGATTTGGACCGCAAGATATATCTTCCCAAAGATTCCTAGTTCCGATTAGCTAGTTCCGGGTTAAATCCAGAGGGGGTCCATAGGTCTTGAGCGGTTGTCTAGTCAGCGTATGTACTTAAGAAGATTTGGCGCTGTATCAACTTTACCAAAGGCTAGGAGAAGAAAACTTCGAAAACAAATGACAAAATAAAGTACTATGGACACTACGAATAATGAGAATACTAACCCGGATGGTATACTGGCAGTAGTTAACCCATTTTTTTCTACTGAAAAAACTATAGCGCAACTAAATAATAAAGTTGCAGAATTAAGAAAAAATAACAATACTTTGGAGAACGACAAAATAAATAATGAAGCAGAGACCGCGTTATTAGACAAAAATGCCTTCCAACCATTTAGCATGGAAGACCAATTATGTACTGATGACAGTGAACTAGAACGAGAAACCAATTGAATTAGCTTTCCAGCTAAGGCGAATATCTGTAGTACGGTAGTATGGTTATACATAAAATAAAATCTCGCTGAAAATGCTAATTCGTTCTTTCCTGTGTGATTTGACCTGTGAACGAACATACGTAGTTGATTCTTTTGATACTGCGGCTACAAGCCATACTTTTTAACAAAGTTGGCCACAGCGACATTAAAAATGTGTCATAAATAGTTTGGCTGTACAATTTAACAGTTTAATTAGCAACTGTGCGAATATGGTAAAAATGGAAACGGTGGAAAGCCTTGGAAATTCCGTTATAATAACTTACGGTTGTTCTGTTAATTTTTTAAATTTGCTTGCTAATAACATGGAAGTTAAAGCTGTTAAAAAACACGTAAAACAGAAAATGAAATATTTTAAAAACTATCGTTATCCAGCTGCGAAGTAAAAGCAAGTTGGTAATAAAAGTTTGTTCCGCAAATCCAACAGGTATCGACGCTGTAATTTCATCTAAAATAAATAATTCGGCCTTTAAGATAATGACGGAGTGTTTTCTAAAAAAACTTAAATTAGTTGCCGTTACTCTTGATCAAGCTCAAAAAGAAAACAATTATTGATCAGTATCCGATTTACAAGTTTGCAACAAAGACTAGAAGAAGCACTCACTCTACTATTTAATTCAATTGCCTTGAAAACCTTATGATTGATACTCCTGCATCTACCAAGCCAAAAAGTTAAGAACATTACACCAGAAGACCTTGGGAAGGAGAGAAGGATCGATCTTATCTTTGAAAAACTTATATTTAGATGACCTAATTAATCCTACAACTCTGTTACGCGCCTGCCTATAACCTAAGTGGGACTGGAAATTAGGATACTTTTTCTATCAACGATATTTGATAACCCTGACGCAAATAGCATTTGAAATTTCCTGACACCACCAAGGTTGAGATTTTGGGTTTAGAGTAATGGTCCTAAACGGAATGCAAGTCTCAAAAACGAAACCAATAAAAGCGTTGAAAATTTCAATTTGTCTAGTAGAAGAACTAACAGAAAAGATATCCTCCCAAGGAACCGAAATACAAGCTAAATATAAAGACGGGAATCATCTAAACTACAATAATCCTTAAAGCTAAAGCTTCTAGACTTTGGCGGAGTATAACAATTAACAGAAAAAACTAAAAGATCATTATGCGAGCCTATACCGAGGGACAACTGATTGAAAAAACAAATAGGGCTATTACTAAAGGAAACAATATGGTCCATAAGGAAATAAGAAAAACCACTAGCGGTTGGACAACAAAAGTTGGTGCAACAGTGCTATAAACGGATAAGTTAAGACTATTTAAAAGATTCAAATAATCTCTAGACAATGTGGTATTTTGGAGGATATCGAAATTAAAATCAACCGCTAAACAAACTTTCTATATCTACAAGGGATTTTTTAAATTGTGCATACGACCTCTTACTAGTTTTTAGAGGGTTATAGATCGTACCGAATAATATTTTACGACCGTTTACGAAAACGTTAACAAACAGAAACTCTAAATAGTAGATTTTTCCACTGATGCACCATTAAAAATGTGGCGTATTTCGTCAATATTTGCGAATAAGCTTTGAACATTTAAACTACCTATAGATAAATTGGATTTATCTCCTAGCATCAAACATGTGAAGTTATCCCAATTTTTCATCCCAGAAAAAACTAAAACTTTCATCAGGCAATACAATTCCATCCCATCCCAGTTTTTTTAATCATTTATGCATGAGATATAAAGTTAAAAAAAAAATTTTTTTTTGAAAGCAATTTTGTTTTAAGTTCCATAAAAATAGAGCATTAAAAATATCCTATCTTCTATCATCTTCACGGGGCTGAAAATATTCTTTATCTTTTGAGATGGCTATACTAATATTAAACTGTGACCAACTCGCCAGAATCATTCTATGTTTCATATTGCCACACTCGGCCAATTTGTAATGACCCAATATATGATATGGAATATTATATTGTCATAAAGAATATTTAACATAAAGAATATTTTCAGGCCTGTGCAGTTCCGAGGAGCTGGCAATATAATATTCCATATCATATATTGGGTCATTACAAATTGCCCGAGTGTGGCAATATGAAACAGAATGATTCTGACGAGTTGGTCACAGTTTAATATTAGTATAGCCATTTCAAAACATAAAGAATATTTTCAGGCCTGTGTAGTTCTTAGGAGCTGCCAATATAATATTCCATATCATATATTGGGTCATTACAAATTGGCCGAGTGTGGCAATATGAAACATAAAATGATTCTGGCGAGTTGGTCACAGTTTAATATTAGTATAGCCATCTCAAAACATAAAGAATATTTTCAGCCCCGTGAAGATCATAGGAGATAGGATATTTTTAATGCTCTATTTTTAAGGAATTTAAAACAAAATTGCTTTCAAAAAAAAATTTTTTTTTTAACTTTATATCTCATGCGTAAATGATTAAAAAAACTGGGATGGAATTGTATTGCCTGATGAAAGTTTTAGTTTTTTCTAGGATGAAAAACTGGGATAACTTCACATGCTTTTAGCATCGATTTTAGGACTACATTCGGAATATTCCCCGACATAACTAAGACTGACGTAACTAAGTGGCAATACTTACAATGAAATAATAAAATTTTTTGGTTTGATGACGGACAGTCCTGCAATGATCAAATTTGACACCAAACAAATACTGCTTGAAAATGATAGGTATATTGGGGTCAATAAGGGAATAAAAAGTACAGCTGGCAGTTGGACAACAAAAGCTACGTACAACAGTGTAAAATACAGATAAATTAAGACTATTTAGAAGATTTAAACAATCTTGAGAGAAGGTGGATTTTTGTACAGTATGTATATTTTAGTATAGAAAGTAATCAAATTTTATTTGAAATCTAATGAATCTAATTTCACATAAGTAATTGATACAAGTAATTAAAGTTGTTTCTAAATAAAATTTAATTGGGAAATAGTTATTTAAGCTACATAATGTACATCAAATTAAATTTGTTCACAACTGGCTTATGGCTAAAACCATCAAAATACTGCTTAAACTTTACATAATTAATATATGTTTAACAAGAGAGATACTTAAAAAATAATTTAAAGCATGTCGCCACCGCATGAAACTAATTAGCATACCGCATCTACTTATAATAATAATAATACAATAATTTGGTCACCTAATTGTAATTGAAAAAAAAAAAAAAACTTTGGGATTCTAGACAAACGATTCGTAATCGTAGCATAAAAAAAATGTTTTCTACAATTTTCTAATAAACCTATTATTAGATTTATATATATATATATATATATATATATATATATATATATATATATATATATATATATAAATATATATATAAATATATATGTATATATATATATATATATATATATATATATATATATATATATATATATATATATATATATATATATGTATATATATATATATATATATATATATATATATATATATATATATATAAATATATATATATATATATATATATATATATATATATCTACATGTGCATAAAAGAATATGTAATGAAGAAAATAAATTAATAATTAACTTTCTAATATACTCGTAGTTAGTTAATTAAAACGCTATACAGCAAATAAAAACGTAAGTAAAATTTAAATATCCAATTTATAGTGATTTTGTGTCTTTCTACAATTCAAAAAGGTTCACAATCAAATCAAACTTACAAAAAAAAAAAACTACGTTAGTGGTGGCACAAGTACTTTTGTGTAAAGTGTGATTTGTATATAAAACATTAAAAAAAAAAAAAATACTTTTAAAAATATTCACCTACATAATTATAAGATACATTTTAGATATACTACTTATAGATGTATAGACGAATATTATGACGATGTTGCTCAAAGTGGAAAAAAAATTACATTCGATTCTTATTTCATAAGTTTATTCTTGTATTTAAAAAAAATAATAATAATAATTTTAAAATTTAGAAATACTTTCGCTTATATGTTTTTAAAATTAGAAAATAGAAACGTATAATTATACTCGTATTTAAATGATTTTATTATTTGAATTAAATTGATTTTTGATTTAGTGGGGATACACACTATATCTTTTTTTTTTGAAAATACATATTACATAGTAAATACAATTTGTATATATCAGATCGTATTTTTATATTTTAAGTTGACGAATATTTAAATTTGAATCAGATATCCAAAAGAAATTAACGACCTAAGAAATAAAACCGAATGAAATAAAAAAAAAATACAAAATAGAAAGCCAACATACACAAAAATATTTAACCTGTCTTGAATTTCTGTATATATATATATATATATATATATATATATATATATATATATATATATATATATATATATATATATATATATATCCATGCAGGTGATGACATATAAAATGAATTATGTTTAGGTACAAAAATTTTAAATATTTGCTGTTCAAAACTTTTTGTGTCGTTACTATACGAATACAAACAAGTGACAGAACCATAAGGCATGTAATATGAGAAAGTTTATGTATCAAATTCAAATCTTAAGATTAATGATTAATAGTATACATTTGTAACCGTTAGATGTCAGCTGAGCTTCTATATTTAAGTATATTTTACTTAAATTTTGGACGTTAATACTGTTTGCTCAGTGCCAAATCAGTGTTCATGAAATTTCGACTATCTCACAATAATCTATATAGAACTATACAAAAAAAAAACTATTCAACGCATCTTAAGATTAACGGTGTTCCAAGTATTTTACTTTAAGAATAACATACATTTTTTTTTTAATAGTTTAATTTATTTATTTATATTTTACCTAAAAAAAATCAATTTAACTGTATAAACATATCGTAATAGTATGTAGAAGAATTAGGCGCGACAATCTAGAATTAGGTTAAAGACATAGAATATATGTCTATATACCTTTTAAGACAAAAAATGAAAAAAAAACATAACACAAAATAATTCGTTAATACAGAAATGTTAAGTGTGGCTTGGTGTAATGCATCTACGAAATACGAAACATATTACCTTTTCTGTTTTTCACGAATGTATATACGAGTATATTTCGGTGGGTGGATTAAGAAGATTTGATTTTCCGTTCGAATAAATATAAATCCGGTAACAAATAATGTTCGAAAGTTAACAAAATGAGCAAAAAAATGTTGATGTGGTGTAACATATTAAGTAGAATTTAAAATAAAACAATGGTCGTATGATAAATACGAGGTCCCAGCTACGTTTTTATCAATTCCAAATTAAACCATGATAAATCTGAATCAAATCTTTTAAATCTTATTAATCAATTAGAGTTCGTGTAATTTTAATGACGTATTTTGTCAATTTAACGGTTGTTTCATTTGATTTTAGTGTTAAATAATTTTAAATCTATTTTATTAGATTGTTGGGGTTATTGGATTGCGCTTTAATCGGGTAGGAGTTGACCGTCTATAGCCATTACTTTCATGAACTATATCCCAATTTTGCACCTATGCAAAGACTACCAAATGTGTCTAGTATACTTCCACGTGGCTTCACTTCAGTATATCTAGTATTCTTCCACGTCATTATACTTGAGCAACGTTTTTAAACATCGGCTAAATACTAAAGGCGAGTGGATTACACTATAAATATAAAATATACAATGAGTAAAACAGAAGGAAAAAATACTCCAGATGGTGGATCAATGGAAACATTGGACAATCTACTCTCCAATGAGACTAGCTCTAATGATTTTGGGAAGGGCCGATGAGATTTAAGGGTTACTAAAGCTCCTGAGAAAACTTTTAACTTCTTATAATTATAGTAAAACATCTTTTCTTGAAAGCAGTGTGTTTCAGAAAAAGAGTAAATTTTATACAAACAATGGCCAAAAGTAACTGATGAAAAAATCAGCAAATAATTATTATTCCCAATTTACAACAACAAATTGACGATACAGAAAAAGAATTGGTGCAATTAAAACAGCATACAATTTAAGCTAAGCCATCACTGAAGAAGAACCAGAATATTAAATTTTATATTAACAATGATAAATGTCAAACCGGTGCGATTATATGACGTATTTGTCATAAAACGGTTAATTCAATTGATTTGTAACGTTTAATCAATTTTTTTAAATCTAATTTGTATTAATTTTAATGTTTTGTATCAAATAAAGTGCATATAAATTAGATTTTCGTGCGATTGCTCGTATTGGTCATAAAACGGTTAATTCAATTGATTGGTAAATTATAATCAATTTTTTAAAATCTAATTTGTATTAATTTTAAAGTTTTGTTTCAAAATAAATGTATGTAAATTAGATTTTCGTCGATTACACGTCGTATTGGTCATAAAACGGTTAATTCAATTAATTTATATTGTTTAATCAATTTTTTAAAATCTAATTGGTATTAACTTTAAAGTTTTGTGTTAAATTAAGTGTATTTAAATTAGATTTCTAATTATATAACGTATTTGTCATAAAACGGTTAACTCTATTGATTTGTAATATTTAATCAGTTTTTTAAAATCTAGTTTGTATTAATTTTAAAGTTTTGTGTCAAACAAAGTGCATATAAATTAAATTTTTTGCAATTATATAACGTATTTGTCATAAAACGGTTAACTCAATTGATTTGTAAAGTTTAAACAATTATTTAAAATCTAAATTTTATTCATTTTAAAGTTCTGTGTCAAATAAAGTGTATATAAATTAGATTTTCGGCGATTACATGACGTTTGGTCATAAAACGGTTAATTCAATTGATTTGTAATATTTAATCAATTTTTTAAAAGCTGATTTGTATTAATTTTAATGTTTTATATCAAATAAAGTGTATATAAATTAGATTTTCGTGCGATTGCATGACGTATTGATCATAAAACGGTTAATTCAATTGATTTGTCAAGTTTAATCAATTTTTTAAAATCTAATTTGTATTAATTTTATAGTTTTGTATCAAATAAATTGTATATAAATTAGATTTTTTGAAATTATATGACGTATTGGTCATAAAACGGTTAACTTAATTGATTTCTAACATTTAATCAAATTTTTAAAATCTAATTTGTATTAATTTTAAAGTTTTGTATTAAATAAAGTGCATATAAATTAGATTTTCGTGCGATTGCTTGACGTATTTGTCATAAAACGGTTAATTCAATTGATTTGTAATGTTTAAGCCACTTTTTAAAACCTAATTAGTATTAATTTTAAAGTTTTGTGTCAAATAAAGTGTATATAAATTAAATTTTCAAATTTTCGTGTTAAAATTACACGACGTATTGGTCATAAAACGGTTAATTCAATTGATTTGTAATGTTTGATCAATTTTTTAAAATCTAATTTGTATTAATTTTAATGTTTAAAATATGGTGACCATGTGTCCAAGATTATAAGTACGTTGCTTTACAGTAGAGGTGACATTGGCAATATTGATGTTGGGTTTCTTAAAGCCACGTGTTAAAAGGCTGTTTTTGATTTCAAAGCAGCTAATAACCGTGTTTGTAAGCTACGTTTACGCATGCGACCCAAAGATCAAAATTAATTTAAATAAAAATGTATAGATGATGTGATATGGCCCAAGCCGAAGTGTGACGTCAGAATAGTAATTGTTAACTTTAATACTAGACTTTAAAAAATCATACTGACTGAGGAAACGCGTGAATGATAGAAGGCTGAAGTTTTAAGAATACAACGACACTCGGAAGTGTTTTCAGCTGGAAAAATTAAGCCACTTGTTAGACTACTTAGAACTACCATACTCAATAAAACTTTTGCCGAGGCCAGTTACTTATCATAAGAACATCGTACATATAATTCAACAAAAAGAAAAAGAAAAAAAAATTCAGAAAATAAATTTACGTTACGAAATAAATTTATGTAAATTTATTGATGCAAGTAAGAATTTTCAGGAAAATCATACCTTAGTTTTAGAGTAATGCTCATTTTACTACTTTGCAAACAAAAATTGAAATATTCAAATAGCACAGTATCGCAAAATAAAATGATTGATCATCCCGAATTGATTACAATTTTTTTGGTTTCTAAAAATGTATAGATTTTAAGACTTAACTCAATTTATATTCAGTATTCTGCCAAAAATGTTAAATAAAAGCAATTTGACTATACTATTTTCCATATATAGTGAACTAATTTATACCACAACGAACTGTTCTTTTTAAGGGCGTTAGCTACTTTGTTTGATGGGTTTGTTCATAAAATGTGATAGAAACAACTTGTTTGTCCTCACCATCTTGTCAGTATGGCATAGTAAAAGAATTAATTTATTTATAGTTTTACTTTTTTCCATACTCACATTTTTATTTAAAACTACCACTTAAACTATATATTTCTAGTTAATTTGTATAAGGTTGCAGGAAAATAACCGATAAAACATCAAGTTTTATTAAGGTCAATATATAAAATTAAACAACATTCTAAAAATCACTCAAATTTTTTTGTAAAATTTTACGATAGACTATTTTTGGGAAAGAACCATCATTTGAACTAAAAAATTCTGAACAGTTCAAATCGACCACAGGTTGGAAAACAATCTAACTTTCAAACGAACCGAGAAGCAAAACTATGTATTAGTTTTTCAAATTTAATATAATCAAGTTTTAAACAAAACTACCTAGCAAAAATATTTAATATAAATTAAAAATTCAAAAAAGTTTATCGATAACTTCATTAACATTTGAAATATTATATTGCTTTTAATATTTCAAAATATTAAAAAAAAAAAACACTTGCGGCAACTTTTTTTTTTTTGTTGATATGTTTTACGAAACTTTAAATGAATCACAAAAGACATTTTACTGCTTAGCAGATAATGTGAAATATGTTTCAGAATCGCACTTCCGCAGCCAAAATAATGTCTCACACAATTGAAAATTTAACAGTGAAAACTTTAAAGACCGTAAGTAGTGCGATGACCGAGCAATTGGCGCAGTGGTTAAAGCTGCGGTGTTTGGGACGGGATGTACCGGGTTCGAATCCCAGCGGGGGAGGGTTGCAAAAGGAATTTTTTCATCATCTGATTACGATCGGTGATGACGAAGAACACAACTATGACTCCCTCTTGGAGTCCAGAATCCATCGACCGAACTATCGTCCATGTCAGTACAGGTTGACTGGAGCAATGCAATGTGCAGATGTGTTTAAAATCGAACCTGTATTCGTGCGTCCTCGATTTGGCTGATGACGGCGTAAGGTAGGACGTTAAAAATTAACCGCGAAAGAGTTGGGATAGCTTCGGCTCCAGAAAAGCTTGCAGGGTTCAAAAACAAACAAAACAAACAAACAAACAAGTAGTGCGATGCAAAGATACAGTATTTCCAAAACGGATTGATGTCAAGGGGAAAATAGTCCAAGTATTTTTCTTAATTTTGGCGTCCATCGTTTCCCTATGGAAACGTCTTATCCAAGATAATTGGAGTTATATGCTGTCCAGTCTGAACGACCAATGTCTATTGAGTGCAGTGGCTGTAGATTTTGAAATTTTAAAGAGGAAGGCCTAAAAAATAAATTATTTCAATACTATTGCCATAAAGGCAAAATCAAATTAGAACATTGCAAGTTTCCAAATGATTAAAACAAAAAATAATGGCACGATTCCCGCGACGAATCGGGAAACCAATAACCTAAGAATTAATTGTATTCATTGTTTACTTATATTGGAGCTATCTCAAAATGAAAAAAGCCAAAATCTATTCTTAGAACCGACAAAGAAAAAATTGTAGAGAACATTCGCTCCTTTAATAATGCCGATTTGCTTCCATGGGAGGCTCATACCAAAATAAAAACGGAGAAGATATGGTTCCCACTAGTGGTGCACACTGATTCCTACTGCTTTAAAGTCTTTGGACAAATATATCATACGACCTCTAAATGTGTACACTCAAGAGAAGGATAAAACCCAAAATATGCACAACTTTGCTTGAAAATATGCTTGATCCTGTAGACGCGTACAATGAAATAATAGAAAAGAAGCGTAACAAAAGTTGCGACAAACAAAAATTGCAAAAGTTATCTGACTTTACGTCAGTAAATGTTGAGCTCACAAAATCATACAAGATAGAGATAGGTTTCACTGAGAAGAGAATTGAAATACCATCTATAACACTCTATTTTCACGATGATCCAAAAAAGAATCAGAAAGGATACAATGCTTCAAAAACAGCAAATAAAATTTATTTCGTATTTGAACCAGGGATGTGCGACGACAACAAACGTCGTTTTTGTGGAGTCAACAATAACAAGATTTGTCGACGTGAATTGTTGACGCGTCAACATTAAAAATAGAAAAATAGTTTTATTTGTTATTTTTCTTTTTATTTTGGATATAAGCCTAGTTGGAAAAAATGTTTTCAAGTTGTTTGGAACTGGATGGAGTTTTTAAACATTTGTTGGCCAAACTAGAAGTCTCAGAGGATTTCATGGCCACCGAATTTCAAAAAACATTTGGGTCTTTAATATTTTTCTATTTTAAATATTTAAAAAGGTTTCTGTTTTCTCTAAAGTTATTCAAGTCAATCAGTTTGGCAGTTGTGATAAGATAAAATCAGTCACTTGCTCAATTTAAACTAAAAGATAAAACTGACAATATCAAGTTTTTCACATTTTTCGACCAAACTGACCAGTGAGTCCGTAAGAAATCCGTAAGAAACATTTCGGAAATTGAAGTATGTTACTTTTTCTGGCTAATTAAACAAGTTGTTTTGGATTGAGGTTGCGTATAAAATTATTTGACATTTCCTACAGTTTGTTTCCTAATTTTCGCTCTGTTAACTTTGTTAAATGACAATTTAATTAAACGAAACATTTTCGTTCAGTTCTCAAACACTTTAACTATCGTATTCTTACTTAAATTTGTTGCTGAGTCGCTGGTTGGCCCATTAATTGTAAAATTATGGCATCTTACTCTTGTAAAGGAAAACAAAATAAAAAATTAACGTAAAATTCGGATAGAATTAGAGAGGAAAAAGCAAAAAGAGGAAACAAAAACAAAAAATGTGACCGGATACTATATCCACTTCTCTATTCCTTTGGCGATCTTTTATGGCTGAAACATTGAAGCAAAGGATATGATATCCCAAATGGGTTACTACGCGCACATATTGGCAAATAGAAAGGAATGTATATCATTTTTAAAAGCTGGAAAGTTAACACAACAATTTGTTGCTGACGCCCACGTAAAAACGGAGGCAAGTAGATTGATTTCATTTGGAACAATCAACGAAAAATATAGTAGATTAATAGACCACTTAAATGAACGATTATTTTACCCTCTTCTTTTACAGGAAGTCTAAGAAAGTCATCACCAAGATGCTATAAAAGTAGTTAGAAAATTGGGAAACAAGGTCTACTTTATTACAATGACCTGCAATTGCAAATGGATTGAAATTGCTGAAAATCAGGATGATTGTAAATTCGAAAATAGACCAGATCCTATTGCTAAAGTTTGCAATTTAAAATTAAAAGCGTTTTTAAACAAATTTAAGAGATCCCAGATAAGGAAAAATACCATGAGCTTTACGAAAATGTTATGAAGCATTTGATTCACGGTTCATGTGGAGTGAGAAATCAAAATTTTTCTTGCATGGTAAATGGAGAATGCAAAAAGCAGTTTCCAAAATAATTTCAAGAGGATATACTAAACTGAATATAAGCGGCAGAGAAAGTTAAAGATAATACTTTTTTAGCTTGGTTTAAATTAAATCAAACAAATGCACAACTTCCAGCGATGGCGTAATAACTGCCATGCTTTTGATAATACCGAAAATATTTAACTTCCTGAACACGTAAAGGAAATCCCAAAGAAGATAAAAACGACAACGAAGACGATGTTAATAGAGATTTAGAGGAGAGTGATGCACATTGCAGTATTAAAAGATAAAGCCTTTTGTAGACAGAAATTCCACACTTCGTGTTTAAAAAAAGGTATTGGATCCCCAGACAGCAGCGACGAGGAAAAGTTATTAGTAGAATGTATATGGGGATGAAAGACACCAAACTTTTTTATTTTACACTACTCTTGCTACATGTAAGAGAAGCAAATTCTATTAAATGTCTATGACCTGTAGATGGTGTGCTATAAGGTGCATTTAAAGAGGCCTGCCGAGCTGGGAATTTGCTCTCACCAAAATACATCAGACTTACCATTGCTCTTATTTGCTCTTATTTAAACGAGAAAAAAGAGAACTTGTTGTATTTCAGCAAAATTATGAACAAAAAATATTTACAATATGGTGATAAAAGCAATCAATGATAAGACATAGCCGAACCGGTTATACTTTATTGATAGACCAGGAGGAAGTACGAAAACGTTTTTTTAAACACTTTATTAAGTGTTTTAAATTAAGTGGACAAAATGTATAACCGGCAGCTTCCACTGGAAATACTCGAACTCTTTTGAGGGGTGGAATAACATACCACTCTCAATTTAAATTACCAGTGCCCCTAACGGACTCAAGCTCATCAAGAATTTGAATGAAATCTGAAGAGGCAGATATAATAAGTGCTGCTAAACTGATTGTTTGGGATGAGGCTGAAATAAAACCCAAAATCGCACTTAATGTAGCCAATATAATTTTTAAGGAGACTTCTTAGTGTAAAAACGTTTGAGAATATGGTAATTTTATTTTAAGGAGATTTTATGCAAATATTACCAGTTCAACCATAAAAAGATGTTCTTTTTTTTCGTTTGCAAAGGATCATTGATAGATGAAATTTTTGCGTTTACTGCTGTGAATTCTAATATTGCGTCCTTTAATCGAGGACACACTTAAAATGAATGACGACGTATTAAGCCTATAAGAAGAAGAAGAAAAAGTATATTACAGTGTGGATTCTGTAATTACTGATGTTGGAGAGAAAAGAACCAATTTCTCAATGGAATTTTTAAATTCAAGATTACATTCTGAGTATAAAATTAGATTTATTTGACAGTCTCTATATTAAGAATATAAGTGAAACACTCGATTACCAAGATTACAAGCACTAGATTAATGATGATGCATGAAAGGACATTGAGGAAATCGCTGGAAAACGATAAACCAAAATTTTAAATGTTACTAAAAACGAAATAATCAAAATCCACCCAGTAACAAAACGGTAAAAATTAGAGTAAAATTAGTTTTTTAGGGTAAACGGGTAAAATTAGTAAAAGGTACCAAACAAAGTTTGATGGTCAAATCAAATTATTAAATAAGGTTTAGCTAAATTCACGAGATTTTGTCGATTACCTTCAAATAAGGCTAAAAAATATATACCTTCGCAATTTTTGGCCTATATAACTTTCTTCATTTATATTTCTAAAAAAACATTTTTTTGCACTTTGCAAACAATTTTGTGTTTTTTTATGGTTTATTACGATTTTTTTACTACATTTCTTGGCTACCCAAAACTTCTTCCCGTTCACAATACTCATTATAAAACAAAAAAGTTTAAAACTTATAATATTTATAAGTCTTCTTATTTAACAAAACAAAATGCGATGAAATTATTTGTTTTCATGAGCAATTAAAGTAATTTTCATTCCGGCACTGAAACAAACGAAGGAATACTTTTATAATTATAATCGATGAGTTATGAATTAAACTGGCAAGCAAAAAAAAAAAAAAAATTGATAACTAATTTATCCTCGTAATTTAGCTAATTACATTACGAACATTTCTCATAAATTTAAACCGAAAAATTTCAAAAACTAAACTAATTAGCACCGGAAATATGTATTTCGTTGAAAACTATATAATAATAATACAAAAAAAAAACTAATTAAAAGTCCATTATAAATTAGTAATAGACCCAATTTACAGTAGATAAATATGATGTACAACTTAATGATTTTGTAGAAAAGAACTGGCAAAAAAAAAGGTTCAAAAGTTAAGATAAACAATATAAGTTCATTTTTGCTGAGATGATCTTCTTCCTTAATAAAAAACCTAAACATTATATATATGCTTTATATATATATATATATATATATATATATATATATATATATATATATATATATATATATATATATATATATGCTGCTATTTATATTAAAATATATTAAAGTTAAATACCATATAAATAATATTTAAAAATGAAAAAGTTTGAAATTGATAAGTAAAGAAGAATTTCTTTCTTGAATATAATGGATATATATATATATATATAATATATATATATATATATATATATATATATATATATATATATATATATATATATATATATATATATATATACACACCGAATTAATTCTAAATTCAATAATTTATGTAAATTTATTTACTTAAAATAATGCTTATTCTGCATTTTGTATTATTTACTGTATGTGATTACTGGCATATAAAATGGACTAATGAATTTAAAAAGAAATGAAATGTATAACATATAGAACAACAGACACCCAATTTGTGTATTTATTGTAAGACCTAAACTAAGACATTATAAATACACAAAATATGTAATTTTATGCTGAATAAAATTATTTTAGTTGTTATGCAATTTATTTATTGTTTTTGTTTAATTTAAACATGATTAATCGGTCAGCTGTTATTGTGATTTTTTGTTTTTATGTGCTCATGGGTCAAAGACTTAGTGCGGTTAATTTCGAATGTGTGTTTATTACATAATTAAAATAATGTTATGTACCTACTAAATAAATCATTAATAATAACTGTATCATTTTTATTTAGTTTTTTTTTTTTTTAATAAAAATTTATAGTTTCGGTCTAAAAAATTTCTACGATAATTTTCTTTAAATATATCATATTAAATTTTGAGGTTAAAATTTCGGTAATTTTTAATTAAAATAAAAATAAATTTTATTATTAACTAATTAATTTTATTTATTTTTTAATTAAGTTATATGTTAATTAAATGATTTCATCTATCATAAATTTAAAGAGAAAATTAAATACGCTTTATAAAATTTAAAATTTTAAATTTAAGATTTTCTGGAAAGCCGCATGACACTCGACATTTCTATAAAAATTAAAGCATTTTAGAAATGTTTATAATTGGTAATGAAATTTTAAAACCAAATTCTAAATTATAAATTAATTTTAAGGTAAACTGTCATATATTGATAAAAATTTTCATAAAACTAATTTCTTAATCATTTGTATAATTAAAATGGCCAGTTAAAAAATTAAACAAAATGCATTTTATTTTGTGTATTTTTACTAAGACTGTGTCCGAAACCCATGATAAATATTTGTGAATAAAATTTTTGACATTTATTTGAAAAAAAATATATTCCCCTTTATTTCCAATTTTTTATTACGCTGTCCGAAAGTATAGGGTTTTCCAGTAAGAGGTTTCATTTTGATATAAAAAAAAACGAGTATTTTTTAAGAGAAATCTATGAATGTTTATTTCATTGTAGAGAGGAAGGCATGCCATTAATATTTGAAAACGATATCAGCCAAATGGCTGTCACGGCTACGCTTGCAGCACCATAGCCTTTTTACGAAATGTTCCATGACCAATTCGCACATTTGCGGCGATAACTTCACGAATTTCATCTTGAAGGTTTTGAATTGATTTTGGAGCATTGGCATAGACCTTATCTTTCACGTGGCTCCAAATAAAAAAGTCTAAAGGTGTTAAATCACAAGATCTTAGTGGCCAATTATGATCACCTCTTTGAAAAATAACACGGTCATGAAACTTTTCTTGCAAAATTGCAATTGTTTCGTTGCTTGTGTGGCACGGAGCGCCATCTTGCTGAAAATAAACGTAGTATACAACAATATCTTCCAACTCTGGATAAAAAAAAAATCATTTATCATAGCTCGGTACCGCAATCCATTCACCGTAACAGTTGCACCAGCCTCATTTTCGAAAAAGTAAGCTCTAATGACAGCGCCAGCCCAAAAACTGCACCAAACAGTGACGCTATTGTCGGCCGAGAAGGTGCTTCACGACGACCAAAAAATGCTTTAGTTTTGCAAACTGTGATTGTAGTAATGGCGTTTTTACTTGTCAAATGACAAAAGATGACAGCTTCAAAATTGACAGCTGCCCAAATAGCAGGCTATTCAAAATTAAACTTTTTATTGGGTAACCTTTTATAATAATTGATTGAAATATTTCCCAGCCTAATATGTTTTTAAATTCAATTTTTATGAGGTATATAAACTATGAAGCAAGATTACCTTTAATTGTGTGCATTGCTTATTGAAATTGTCATAGCAACGAAAAAGTTTAAATTTTTCTTATATGGTTTTTGAATGGTACTTTTACAAAACCAAGTAGAGAATTTGATATGTTTTACAAAAATTAACATAGACCGTGATAATTTGGGTGTCTTCGTTTTTATCAGATAAATGTCAAAAATATGTATTCACAAATATTTATCATGGGTTTCGGACATATCCTTAGTTTAAGACTTTTTATCAAGTAAACCGCTTGTGAATGGCTCTTGAAATAGTCAAAACCAAAGCAGTACCTCATTTTATTATTTTCTTACGTTAATTTCTGTCATCTGGCAGCTAACATCATTATCGTAAATTTTGACACATAATTTGGATTCCACATAATTTAACAATACTTCTAAAATCGTTTCGTGATTGGTCGAAAGAAATTCTCAAAAAATATGTGACGTATCTTTGATTTATGCGTAATACTATTTTTGAAAAAAAAACTGGACAGGTCGCAACCATTTGTTTAGTCTTCGGCTTAGTAAGAAAAACTAGTCACGATCGACAGGTTTTGTTCCAGCACGACAACGCGAGCTCTTACTCACCGGCACAATATTTGAGCGGTCAAGACATTGAACTAATGGATCATTCACTGTTCACTCCTGACTTGACACCTAATGACTTATTTGCTTTCAGAATGCATGTTATGAGATACATCAATGGGATTGATTTTCAATGATGTATGTTATATATATATATATATATATATATATATATATATATATATATATATATATATATATACGTTTTTCCGAATGATATAATATTTATTGACTTAAGCCGCAAATTGGTTCAAGAATAAGCTAATCCATACAAACGAAAACTATTTTTAAAATATCACAGAGAATCATAATTGGCTTAAAGTGAAGTGTGGCTTTAATAAAATAAAATTACTAAGTTCGATTTCTGCAAACTAATCAAAACATTTAAAAATGTTTTTTTTAGTGAGAAGTGCATAATGTATTTTATTATTTTGATTTTTTTCATTGACAATATGTGGCTTAAACTAACTTAAGCTTTAAAAAGTATGATTATCATTTATTAAAATTATGTTAGTTACATTAAAATGAAGTGATTTAAGTTAAGTCATTTAGTTTCAACATAAGTAAATAAGCTAAAAGAAAACTAATTATCTTATATAAAGCTTAAGTTACTTGACTTAAATTTATACAGTTATGTGTTTTAGATTATGTTTACCAAAACTAATCGTTTTAAAATAATCTAAAAACTATATGTTTGAAATATGTGACTTATTTATGTACTAAATGTGTCTTAACTTAATCCGTTAAACTATGAAATTTTTAGTTTAAATAATTTACATTTTTTTATCTTAAGCCGAAAATTTGTTCAATCTTTGTTTGCAAAATTAGACAAACGAAGCCAGTTTTAAAATATGAACGAGAATCACAATGGACTTAACACAAAATACATAACAAAAATGAGAGATTGAAAAAAAATATTTGTAACTCTATTTTTAACTCTAACTAAGCTAGCTTAGTTTTATTAAAAGTGTATTAAATTTAATTAACTTAAAAAAGTAAAAAGTAAAATATTCTTAATTTGTTTACAATTTGTGACTTAAACTAAAAAAATTTCAGCTTTAAACAACGCTGTACTTATAAATTTGACTTTTAATGTCCATTAAGCTTAAAAGACTTAAGTTATAATATGCGATATTCAAGTAAATTTAATTAAGTGAAGATTCACAACAATGATAGTTAAGTTAGCTAAAATTTTTAAAAGTAATCCAATGTAAATTGGTAAATTTTGACAGTTTGTGACTTAAGCTGATTTTAACTTTTGACAATATATAATTTTAATTAATTCGACTTAAAACGATCATTTAAAGTAAGTGACTAAAGCCAAACGATGACTTAAACATTTTAATTTAGAAAATTAATCATGTTTTAAAACTTAAGCTACTCGACTTAAGCTGTCTGATGTAGCAAAGATACTTTTTACAAATCATCCAAACTTTATATTATTTTTACGCTACAAACTAAAAATGTTGCAATCAATTAAAAAAACTGGAAATGTTTAGATAACAAGTTACTATATTTTCAAAGCATCATAATTGAAAACCTGTTTTAACTGACTTAAGCTGTTTTTAGTAAAGTTTTATAATTAAATTTATTTCGAAAGGTTAACTAACATGAAATTCTTAACTGAAGACGTTTATTACTCAAAATAAAGTAACTTAATATCAACATTAACTTTTTCACTTGCACAATTCAATATATGCAGATAATATGAAGTAAAGTCAAAATTATTGACTTAAGTCGAAATTCTATGTTATAAACTAACTTAAATTTATTACTTTTAAGAAAAAAGTTGAACTTGAAATATGTGACTTATTTATGTACTTAATGTGACTTAACACAAAAATATTGAGAGAGTTGCTGATTATTCTTAAATTTTATTTAAATAACAATTAATTTAAAAAAATAAACAAAGCTAAATTTGTTTTGAAGCTCTGTTAATTAAGAATTATTTAATTATTTTAAAATAAAACGTCCATTAAAAGTCATATGATAAGATATTTAAGTGAAGCTAGTTAATTAAAGCCATAAATTAAAACTTTATTAGATTTTAAAATTCGTGACTTAAGCTGATTTAAGTTAAGAATATATATACTATATAATTAATTTTACTTAAAACATCAATTTAAACGAAGTCACTGAAGGCTTTTAACGATCATTTAAACTAAGTGACTAAAGCCAAACGATGACTTAAACATTTTAATTTAGAAAATTAAAAGCAAATTAATCATGTTATGAAGCTTAAGTTACTTGATTTAACCTGCTTGATGTAGAAAAGTGATATATTTTACGAATTTCTATATATGAAACTAAAAAAGTTAAGAAATGTTATTTAGTTTCTCTAATTGAAAAGCATCTTAATTAAAAAACTGTTTTAACTGACTTAAGCTATTTTCAATATCTTTTATAATTTAATTTATTATAAAAGTTTAAATTTTTTTTTAAATTATTAATACTTAACTTTACTCCTAAAAAAATAACCTTATATCAACATTAACTTAACTGTACAACTTAGTATATTTAGATAATATTGAGTTAAGTCGAAATTCGACTATAATGAGTTAAGTCAAACTTGAAATACATTTTAAATTATGTGATTTAAAGTATGTTCTCGAAAATACTTCATTTTTAAGTAATTACTAAGCTATAAACTAAACAAAGTTGAACTTGAAATTTGTGACTTATTTGCGCACTTAATGTGACATAACAG
Source organism: Tipula confusa (assembly GCA_963556175.1). Classification (NCBI taxonomy): domain Eukaryota; kingdom Metazoa; phylum Arthropoda; class Insecta; order Diptera; family Tipulidae; genus Tipula; species Tipula confusa. The sequence continues at coordinate 68,507,827 of OY744475.1, read as the reverse complement.
AACAAATTTAAAGATTTGCTGAGTACGCTTAAGTTTTATTTGTAAATAAAGCTAAATTTATTTACGAATACTGGTAATTAAGTATTATTTAATTATTTTAACTTAAAACGTTCATTAAAAGTCACATAATAAGAGATTTAAGTGAATTGAATTAAGTGTATTTTTTTAAATCTACTCTTTTACTGAATCAATAAATTAAAATTTTACTTTATTGCTAATTAAGTTAGGCAAGCCAATCTAAATTTTAAAATTTGTGACTTAAGCTGATTTCAGCTTTAGATAATATAAAATTTTAATTAGTTTGACTAAAAATATCTAATTAAATTAAATGACTTAAGAAAATGATGACTTAAACATGTTAATTCAGAAGAAAACTGACACAATTGTATCTATTTTAAGCTTTTTAGAGCTACCTAAAAAATTTAAATTAACATTTTAAATTATCTTTAAACATTGACTTAAACTTAATCCTGAAAATAACATAACAAGTTAAACAAGTGTAAAAATACTACAATCATATAACCATTGTATGTATAATTTGTTTACAATTTCTGTCAGTTTTGTCAATTTGCAACTTAGGCTAAGTTAAGCTGAATTAAGTTTACGATATTAAGTTACGTTTGAAATAATTCAGAAATAGTTTACCTAAGCATATTATCAATATGCGACTTAAAATAATTTCAGGGTTAGAAAAAAATATAATTTAATAAATTTGAGCTTAAACATTTATTAAAACTATGTGACTTAAGTCAAACATTTTAATTCAGAAAATACTAGTTTTTAATCTAAAATTGGTTTACGGATTCCGACAATTTGCGACTTAAAACAATTTAAGCTTTAGATAAAATGTAACTTAATAAATTTGACTATTTCATTAAAATTTTAAAAGTTACTTAAGTAACATTATATTACAATCAAGTCAAATGAACTAAGAGTATAATTTTTCAGCTATATTGTGTTTTATTGAAAGCAAAATTAAAACGTTCGATTAAAGAAAGTGACTAAAGCCAAACGGTAAGCAACAAATTAAGACTTTACGATACTTAAGCATAAGTTATGAGCTTGTAAATTACCAAAAATATTAATAATTTAGTTTAAGTTCGTTTTATGAATTACTAAATTAAAGGCGTTACCATCTTATTTTTATACTTTCAAACAAACAAGTTCCAATTTTAACCATCGTAATTTAAAATAAAAATTACATCAGCTATAAGTAAGCGAAATTATTTCAAATGTCGTTTTTATGAGCAGGTTGATTGTATTTTTTTTCGTTTTTATTAAATAAGTCGTTGGGGCCATTTTAAGTTACCAAAATCACCTAATATCTACATTTATATTCGTAAACTTTCCCATTTACCAATATATTTTTAAAAATATAAATTGAATCTCCAAAAGTTGAATAAGCTTTTGGAATGTAAATTTAAGTCGTTTTGAGTCATTATAATATTATATCGCCTACTAATATTACAATAAAAACAACAACATTTTAAACACACTTTCACTTCAAATAAAGATTGCCAATGCACGTATTTATATAAGTATGTATTAGAAGAGAACAAAATGAATAAAATAAAATAAAAATGTTTATAGTATACTCTGTGGCTATATACAGTAAGCGAACACTAATTTGAATGGGTCTGTCAAAAATTTCACTTGACGACATTACATAATAAATTCTCCGCGATAGAATATTATTTATAGCTGAGCGTGGCTAAATTATATTATTATGGAATTTAGATCGTGTAAACATAACATGAAATTGAGGTTTTTTTGATGTAAGCTTTAAAAAACCAAATATCGATCGTAACGCGATATGTCAAAAATTATATAGGTCAATACACAACCTTGTCTTTTAACATTGCGTGACGTAAAACACTTAAATAACGAATAAATTTAACATATTTCTTATTCTGACATTTTTTTCTTTTTTGTTAAAATTTTTTATCAGCCATGTGTGAAAAAAAAGTAAAGTTTTTAAAAAATAAAACAAAAGAAAATAAAAAGAATTTTCTGATTTCTTAAAGACCCGCTATACTACGAGTATTTTTCTTAATACCACATAGAGAATAAAAATAAAAATAGAGAGTCATGTCGGTATGTAGTGTGTTTGGGTGTATGTTTGTGTGTCTTAATAACAATTGAATGAGAAAATAAGAAATTATTGTTGAAATTTACAAAAAGAAGACGATAAAGAATATAAGACAATTAATTAAATAAAATTAAGGCCATACACAATTCGAAAAGAAAGTTTTTTGTTGTTGTTGTTGTTGTTTTCTTTATTTTTAATACCAGTGCATATATGATATATTATATTACGTATGAGTGTGTGTGTGTTTGTGTAACTTAAGTACATAAGTTTTATTTATGATTTTATTCCGAACTTATAATTAATTCGTACGGAGAGATGGTCAATTTCAGGGAAAACAAATTAATTTGGAAAATATACTTAAAGATAACTACCAATATATATCGTCTAGTGATATAGCGTAATTTAAAATGCGATGAACTTGTTAATGGTAATATGATGGATATATCGAGATTTTAATCCACAAACGAATCTGTAATCATGGATAACGATCAAAGTTAAATTAACTTATTGTTTTTACCGTTTATTGGGAAAATTGAGAAAATACATAGTTATAGTATTGCCCAATCAACTGTATTATTCCCATGTAGATTTATATCATATAGAATTTAATTATAGTGTTTTCGAGGCAACATTAATCAGAATCCGTGCTTGACAACAGATAATATTTTGCAAAGGCATCTTGTTGACAATAATATTATTTTTTTTGAATATTATGAAATCGTTGACATCACTTCGAAACAAATGATTTCTCCGTAAAAACGTGGTCAACATTTTAAAAAATATACATATTTGTATTTTCTCGTAGTTTTAATTTCAAAGTTAATAAAAAAACTATATACTTTTGTTGATACATAAAGTAGTATTTTATAAAAATAAATTGAAATTTTTTCGAAATATAGAAATATTCAGCGAAGTACAAAATGGCATAAACTTAAAAATAATGTCAAAATTTACTATTAAGTCTAGTCCAATCCTGCGGTATCCTGCAGAAATGGAAAATTGTCTCGTTTTCTTGGTAAAACTTAAAATGGAAAAAACTTTCGAGTCGACCTTCGCAAGTTTTTCCAAGTACTTAGATGTGTGTCTTTGCTAAATTAATTTAGCTGTACTGGTAACTGGTAACGGTACATTTTATGGTAAATAACGCATGCAAATGACTGGTTCAGGCCAATGTTTTAAAAACATTTAAACTTTAACAGTATCTCTTGTATCATGTTTCTGTACATCTTTCATGAAGTTCAGGAAGCTTTTATCGAAGGATACATGTATAAATACAACAAAATTCGAAACTGTTTTGAAGCATATTATCGTCCGAAGCGTATTGTCGAAGGAACGAATCCGTATTTTACAAACCACTTTTTGATATCTTTAGATGAAGTTTCGAACATCCTTCGACAGTCCAACTCATAGACCTCCAGATTATTGAAGGATACTTGAATGGTATTCATGAAATGAGGGGCATGAAATCGAGACAGTGTTGTAAATGAATCGCCAACATTTATTTAAAGATAAGAGCTTAGAAGTGTGATAGAACATGTGGTTTCAACATGAGTTTATAGTTATTCCAACCATGCATACAAGTAAAGGCAGTGGTGCAAGTTTTAGTACTAATGTATTTTCATCCGCTGAAGATTAAATGTTGACTATGGGCATTTTTTTGTAATATGTGTATGTTAAGATATCTCAAAGTTTCATGTTTAAAAAAAATCACCCTGTATTTCTACTTTTCTGTGTTAAGCCATGTTTCCAGAGTAAAAGATTTTTATTATAGAACGACGAAATTTACTTAGATTAACTGAAACAAGGGCAAATATATTATTATATAATAAATTACTCAAAATTTGCAAAATTAAACCATTCGGAAAATGTATAAGACATAAATTTCAAATTTCTAAAGCTCAAGTTTTTAACTGTTACAATTTTCTTAGAGGAGCTTTTTGGAATTATATTTAAAAATTGTAAACGAAAAATGTTAAAGTCGATGACTGGCAACGGTTTTTTATTAAAGGAATTTATATTCTTCCAGGAAGAATTATAAAACTATTTTAAAACTATTATATAATGAAATAGAAGTTAATTTTAGTACATTAATGCTTTTGAAATAAATTACATTTTGTTATATTTAGTACAACAATTTAGTACTAACTTTGTAGTTTCAAGTTCACCCACTTTTATTCAGTGGAAATTAAAACTGTATAACGTACTAACTAAATTTAAAAAAATTTCATATCTCATTTTAATTTTTAACATTTGGACTGCCAGAAACAATTTATTTTTAAAACAATCCAAATTTTAAAATAAACAGTTACTCATAGTATTTCCAATTTAGTAGTATTATGTATAAAACTGAACTTTAAATTTTAGTACACAAATTTAATACACTATATTTAAGTATATTTTTTAAAAATTTGCAATTTGAAAAATTTTCATCTTTATATCGTAAAATCGTTTTATCTTTAAAATTAAATTTGTTGTTTAAAAATAAAAAAATGTATTCGAATTTCTAAAATATTACAAATCTAGAACTTGGAGTTTAGTTTTAAAAAATCAAAATTTTTGCTTGTTTTTTTTTTACTGATTTATACACTTTACTGAGCATTTAAATAAGATTTTTCAAAATTGTCAAAATTTTCCAAAATATGATAGTTGCTTGATATTGAATTTCGAAGTTTGTTATAATTTCCAGGCATTCAAATTTCGAAATTGGATTTAAAATATTAACGTAAAAGTAGTTCTAAAACTGCTTATTTATAAACATGTATTTTTGTATATATATATGGATATATATATATATATATATATATATATATATATATATATATATATATATATATATATATATATTTATATAAATATAAATATATATTTATATATATATATATATATATATATATATATATATATATATATATATATATATATATATATATATATATATATATATACATTATTCAAACTTGCAAAATATTAAAATTTGTCAGAATTAGATGGAAATTAATTTACAAATTTCAAAAAAAACTTAGTATTTAAAACTGTAATATTATTAAATTTTTTTTTTTAAATTTGTTAAAATAATTTTTATAATTGTAATTTCCAAGTTTACGAAATCAGAAATTTAATTTTGATTATGAATCTTAAGGTTAGTTTTAAAACTGCTTGGATAATTATAAATTAAGAATTTTTAGTTTTTAACTGTCAGTTTTTAAAAAATTTCGTCAAGAGCCAAAATATTGCAATGTAAATCATAATGCTTAAAAATTGAAAATTTTAAAACTGGGAATATCTCTAATTAAACTTTGGAGTTCCTAACATTTTTAAACTATACAAAATTTGAATTAAAGTTTACTATTTACTTATTTACTTTATAAATATTGAATTGAAGAAATAAAGTTAAAAATTGGTATTTTAAAAAATGAAGTATCTGTTAATAATTCAAAGATTATACTGAATTTTAATTATACAAATTTTGTAATAATTTGAAAATATTGGAATTTTTAATTTACGCTTAAAAACGATTCTGCAATTTTGAAAATTTTTAAACGTAAATCAAAAATTTGAAAGTCAATATAATATGTATAAATGGATAGTTTAGAGTTTAAAAAATATTGTTTAAAACATTTGACTAAAATTTTCAAAATTTATAAAATTTCAAGTTTAATTTTGATTATTGACCAAAAGCATAGTTTTAAAATATACAAATATACGCATTATTATTGATGCATTATAAAATATTTCCAATTTTGTTTTATAAAAATTACTAATTATTACGAGTTAACTGTCAAAGTCAATTACAAAAATTAAATAAATTGTAAGACAAATGATATATAAAATTTGTAGCTAAAAATTGAAATTTTAAAACCGATATTATCTTAAATTTAAGAATTAAGTGTTCAAACCAACACCTTAAATATCACTATACAACCGGTGACAAATTAAAATTCTAAAAAATTGTTAATACAAAACGAAAAAGTGCAGTCAAAATCCAAAATATTGTAATGTAGAACCAAAATGTAACTTTAAAGTTTGTTATAATTTTAAAATATACAAAAAATGAATTAAGTTTATTATAGATATTATAAATTATTTCAAATTTAGTTAAATATTTTTAAAGGTTAGGAGTTAACTGTCAAAGTCAGAATTTTATACTGAATTTTAACTGTACGAATTTTGTAATACTTTTTAAAATATATAAAATTTAAATTTAAACTCAAAGAGTTCGGCAACTTTGAATAATCTGTTACTTTGAATAAACCGTTACTTAAAAATTTAAAAGGCAATATTTTCAAACTTGCAAATTTTCAAAATTTCTCAAAATATGATATTGACAATTTTGAATTTTTTACAATTTCCAAAAATACAAAACCAGAAATGTAATTTTGATTATTTGCCTAAATATTAGTTTTAAAATTGCAAGGATAGTTTTAAATTTAAGAATTTCTAGTCTCTAAAATCTGTCAAAATCAGTTAAAATTTCAACATTTTGTAAATAAAAACAGAAAGTAAATACAGTCAAGTGTTAATAATATCCATTTTAATGTAGAACCTTTAACATCAAAATTGAAATTTGGAATATCCAAAATTGAATTTTGGAATGTAAAACGAACTCTAAAATTTTAAAATACATAGAAATTTGGATTAAAGTTTGATAAAATAATTTCAATTAGGTTTTATGAATACTTTTAAGGTTAGGAGTTAACTGTCAAAGTAAGTTGCAGAAATTAAATGAATTGTAGACCAAATGAAATGTAGAACTTGTATTTAAAAATTCAAATTTTAAAACAGGTAATATCTTTATATATTATTAATTCAAAGATTATACTGAAATTTAATTGTACGAATTTGGTTAAAAATTTAAATTATTTACAATTAAATTAAATTAAATATTAATATTTAAAATTTAAAATTTCAACGTGAACAAAGTTCATACCACTTTGAAAAATTTTAAACGTTTGTCAATCATTTAAAAATTAGTACTGGAATTTTAAAACCTGGAAACTTTTGTTAAAAACATTTGTCTAAAATTTAAAAAATTTATATTTTTACAAGTATCATGATATTTTGATTATTCAAAATCAGTTGTAAACTATTTTGATAGTTTTGAATTTATGAAAATAATACAGTCGAGAGTGAAAATATTGAAATATAGAACCAAAGAATTAAACATCGAAATTTTAAAATTCAGAATATTTGAAATGCCTAACCATTTTAAAATATACAAAATTCAAATTAAGTGATTATTTACCTAAACTAACTTCAGACATTACAAAATATTGCCAATTTCATTTTATGAATATTATTAACGGTAAGGAGTTAACTGTCAAAGTCAGGAATTAAATGGATTTTTTAGTTTTTACTTAAAACAGTTCTGCAACTGTGAATAATTATAAACGTTAGTCAACAATTTAAAGGTCAATATAATATATGAATGTAGAACTTTTGAGTTTGGAAACTGGAAACATTTGTCTAAAATTTTTAAAAAATTTCAAAATTGTATGATATTTGTAATTTTGATTATTTACCTAAAGATTAGTTTTAAAAAAACTTGGATAGTTTTGAATTTTAAAATTTCTGTCAAAACCCGTTAAAATTTTAACAAAACAAAACAAGAGTCAAAACCTTGTAATTCAGAATATTTAAATTGAAATTTAAGGTTCCTTAAAATTTTTAATAATACAAAATTCTAAATTAGTTTTGAATAAATATTATAAAATATTTGGGTTTTATGAATATTATGAATGTCAAATTTAGCCAAATTAAAATAACTGTAAATAAGATGCTCAAATTAAAACCGATGAAATCAATTATAAAGATCAATTACCGAATCGTAATTAAAATTTAGATTTTTAAAACAGGAAACATTTGGTAATAGAGAATTCAGAGATAAGAGAGAAAATAAGACAAAACAAACCTTTCATGCTGAGGTTGCTATTTCGTAGATCTTTTAAAATTATAAAAATTTTCAAAGCATGATAGCTTCATATTTTAAAATTCTTTATTTTACTAATTTTATATTAAAAACTAACATAATATTAGGAGGATAGATCTAAATTGAAATAAACTAAATTAGTTTAAAATATTGAAGGTTTTAGCCCATTGGCTTAAATTTAAACAATTCAAATTCTATAGTTGAACTTGCTTAAATACCCAACATATTTCGATCGATTTAACTTTATAATCTAATTAATTGTCAAGGTCGAGGTATAAGAATGCTTTAAATATTATTCCAAAATTTTCCAATAAAATTCCACGTATAGGTGAAATCCATTGACTACAGATTTAAGTGTATCTACTTCAGCAACGAAAATTTCATGTTTACAATTTGTACGTGCACAAATACCTGTAAATTTGAAATTTCTTCATCAAATTTCTTGCTTTTGTTTTTTATTTTCATTTTCTTTGTAACAAAAATAGTTTTGTTAAGTTTGGTAAAGACATGTCAAAATTTATTATCTTTGTTCTCCACATTTTTTTTTTATTTTTATATAAATTTTCCATCAATATAACATGTCGTGTCCTTGACAAAACACGCGTAATCTCGTACAACCATGTTTAAAATAAATTATGATGTTAATCCAATTTTTAATTTTGAATTGTGACTCCGAAAAAATAAATGATTCATTCGTCCAGAAATTCCTAAATCAAAACAAATTAACATTTACTAGGTCATCACAGTTATGTACACATAAAATACCAATACAAATATCAAAAATGATTGTGAAAGTGAGTATAAACAATTGGAAAGAAATAACTCAAAAGATTTGACCTATAAAAAAGAAGTATAGTTTTGCAGTTATTTGAAAGCGAAATGAAAGAAGGTATAATAAGATAGTTTGAAATTTTTTTTTTACTTGTTTCGTCGAGAATATTAGCGAATTAAAATACCGATGTATAAAAGTAAATTCGTTAACGAAGTAGGTGCAATATGATGACGCATCATTTATTTTTTCGAACATATTATACACTTAAGTCCGTTTTCTTAACCTAAAAATTAAAAAAAAAAAAAACACTTACAGCAATATCGTATTGGCTGGCAATTCGGTTGTGGCTGCGGCATTTTAATCATTTGTCTTATTATATTTCCTCAATTTTAAATATAATATGTATATATTGTATTTTTATTTTTTTAATTATATAATCCAATTTAGTAAGAAAATTTTCTTAACGTCCTTTATGTTTTGTTTTTATTTCAAAATTTTTTCTTAAAAATGTACTATGGGTTGAAGGCACTTCTCCATCATAAATATGATCACAAAATTAAATAAAAAAAACACAAAAATTTTCTAATTTTCTTTTTTATGAAATTGTAGTAGATTTTCCTTCACCCAAGAATAGTAATCAGATGAAGAAGACGAGACTCAAAATTGAAGAGAAAACACGATTACACATATAAGATAATTTTTTTACACACAGATCACAGAAACAACACACAATGTATGTATTTTACAGTTATCTCTTTTTTATTTTATTTTATTTTAATTTTATTTATTTATTTATTTTTTTTTCTTAAAGAGAAATTGTTCTAAATAACACTTTGAGCACTTTCTAAGAATGAGGCTAGAATATTTTAATACTTAAAAAATTTAAATATAATATCGAAATAAATGAGAAAATGTTTTAAATTTTTCATTTTTCGTTTGTTTCACATTAAAAATTTAAAAAACAAAAAAACAAAAAAAAAAAAAACAAAACACACAACAAAATTCACTAAATGAAAATTGTATTTTTCATTTGTTCAAAATCACTTTAACTTAAATATCAAAAAATAGGAAAAACTTTAAAGAAAATTACGATTTTCCGTGAGACACACAAAATGATTTTTTTTTTATCGGAAAACAGCTGTGCGCACGAAAAACAAAATCAATTTCGACAAAAAATAATGTACACGATACTCATACAACACTTTGACGCATACTAAAAATGAAGCAAAAAAAAAAAAAACAAAAAACTTTTTTTTTTTTTTTTCAAAACAAAAACTAAAATACCGATTCTACAATCATATGTTTTTACTGTTACATCGCAACTGTTGAATGAATATGTGTAAATTTTTTTACTTTTTGTATTTGCTTTTGATTTGATTGTAAATTTTTGTTGTTGCTGTTTTGTTTTACTCTATCCTACACTCGCGAGAAATACATTATACAGTCGGAGAAATAGCTATACACACACACATACCGAATACATACAAAAATGTCTATTTATGTTTACTTTGTTATGGGTGTGTCGGTGAAATGAAGAAGAGAAATAAAAGAAAGTAAAATATAGGCCAAATGAATATAATATATGCCCACAAATTAATGACTAAAAATGTGTATCAATGTGATAAGCGGTTTAAGGTTTAAGCCGTCAAATGTGCGTGCGTGTGTATTTTAAGTGTTCTTAGATATAAAAAAAATTCAAGATACTTTTTTGTGTTTGATAATTAGAACACGAATCAGTTGTGTATTGTCAATTAGTACAGTTTTTTTGTTTTGTTTTACGGGAAAAGTGTATATTCATTTTCGATTTTTAAAACAAAAATTCTGACTTAGCCAATGTACTGTTGGTTGTACTAAATTTTAATGGATCTTCGCGATCGATGTTTAGAAAACATCGACAGTTATTCAATGTCACTTTATCGCGTCTTATCGCAGGCAACCCGGTTTTGTATGTCCTCCATCCTCTGCTAAAGTCTAGAGTCGATTAGAGTTTCGAATCAGAATAGATGTAACCACGTTACTTAGTAGTAATCTGCGACTCTGGCAAACACCTCCTACGTTCGGCTTTATTCGCAATAAAGCTCTATTTACTTTTATGTTTTATTTTCCGCCAACTTTATTTCCACTTTGTTTCTATGTTTTGCCACTACAATAGCTAATAGCCGTAACCAGCAAGCAGACTAGGCGGTATGATAAAGGTTTTGCTAACACCTTTGTTCCTTCCGTCATAAGTACGAGCCGTTTGCTAGGGAATAATCCTTTTTCTAGTCTTATTCAAGCTAGCAAACCGCACTGGGTATGCACGGACCGCAGCTGTTGTCAATGTTACATTATAAATTTTATTAGGACCGAAAGCTTTGTTGTATCCTACTTTGCTACATGCTTTTAAAACCTCCACATTTACACTGGTGGAATTACTTTTTCCTCGATCTGTGGTTCGATGATTCTCACATTACCAGGCTGTTGTTGAAATAATGTAGGGACAATATTTTCCATCAAAACTTGAACCTTGCTATAACTATTCTATATGGCTTGTCCTAAGGATTACTGTCTACATCTTCTAACAATTTTTGTAAGCATCGCTGTTTGCGATAAGTTTCTGCGCAATTTCACAGTGGTTAAGAATTATTTGGATCAACTATTTAGCAACTTATTTCCGTCGATGAACGGAGTTAGCGTTATGATTCGATAGCTCCTTGATAAGGGTTGATTTGATTTTAAATTCTTTAGCTCTGGTTCAAAAGTTTCCTATTAGACAACTTTAATTATTGTCCGTATAGAGCCCCCTACGTGTTGAGTTCTTCCGGTTTAAAATGTGAAATGATTTTAGTTTTTGCCTTTTTGTTAGCTAAAAATACAGTAGGCAGTACCAATTATAAAATATCAAAGAATTAATATCAGTGTTTTTATAATTAGCATAACCAAAATTTTTTGTTCCAAATTTAAAACAACAACCAGCGGAACTTTAAAAATTTGGGGCAAAACATTGGTCCTTCGAGCCGGATAAAAGGCATTCAAGTAGCGGCGAAAGGCCATATACAAATTTAAGTATATTTTTTAATTTTATAAATTTTTGTTTTTTATGAGTGACTTTTTATCATAAATTTAATAAAATTTTCAAGAAAACAAAATTATTAGTGAACCCTTAGTGTTTATTTTACTACTTCCTATAAGTGATTTCTATTAGTGTGAAAAGAGTGCACGTGTACTAGTTAAATTTATATTACTTTTTTTTTGCGTAACCTTTAATAAACCAAGAATGGAAGCTCTTAAAAAGCGATGCAAAGCATGGACAAATTAAAGCGCGTTTAGATAAAACTAACAGTTTATGGAGTGAGTTTTCGAAAATCAAAAGTGAAATGGTTAAAATAAACTCGGAAGTCGAATCGCAAACCGATGAGTTCGACGAATCATATTATCATGCGGTTGCTTTGTTAAGTGCAGCTATACGACATTTTCATTCCAATCAAATGAATACTTCAATTCAAAACGGAGACAATTCCCAGATAGGAGACATAGAAACAAGATTACCAAGGTTGAACATACCAATGTTCCACGGTGACTATCAAGACTGGCGAAGTTTCTTTGACTTATTTAATAGTTCAGTGCACGAAAAGGTAACGTTGGACGCTGCACAAAAGATACAATATTTGAAAAGTTTACTAGAACCTTTAGGTTTAATTAGACATTTATTTTTAACTGGCTCGAACTATATTGAAACATATCAAATACTCAGCAAGAGGTACGATCGAAAGAAATCAACCATAAATAGCTACATAGATACCTTAGTGAATCAAGGACCAATTAAATGCATTAACTCAACTAGTATTCGGAAATTGGCCAACACTGCAGAAGAAATTATAAGAGGACTTAAAGCTGTCGGACCCCAGGGTGAGTTACGCGACCCTTGGTTAATCTATATTATTACCAACAAATTAGATGACCAAAGTAGACAATTTTGGCAACATAACTCATCCAAACTCGAACATCCAACCTTTCAATATCTGATCGATTGTCTTCTCATCCGAGCGGATACTCTTGAAGGTATACAGGAAGTCGGATGCAAACCGGTTGCAAAGATTCCATCCAATGTAAGGCGAACACATACAACAATACCAGCTTACTCGTATCTAGTCCAGTGTCCATTGTGCCATATCGAACATATGCTGTATCAATGTTCAAAATTTAAAGAAATGACCATTATAGATAGAAGATCCTTTATAAATGAAAATTCACGTTGTTATAATTGTTTAAGTGATTCGCATACCGTGAAATCATGTCGATCTAAGAGATCATGCCAAATTTGTAAAAAACGACACAATAGCTTGCTTCATTTACCAACTAGTTCCAATTTGCACCCAAGTTCTACTGTACAGTCACCATCAACACGTTTTACTAATACTGCATCCCTCAACCTACCATCAAACTCATTAGCGACCAACACTAATTCATCAAGCAACACACCAACAACCAGTGCACAAGCAACCGAGAACATTTCATCACTCAACATACCACCACCAACCGAAAGTATTAGGTTAGTTAATACTTCACCATCATTCAACTGCATCCAGAAATTAATAACCAGCAGCATGTGGCTACTACATATAAAGCTACTTTACCGATCACACCAGATTTTCATCCCAGTACAACAAATCAGCAATCACTTTTACCTTCCGCTCTCGTTTATGTAAAATATGGTTTTGGAGACATGCAAACATGCCAAGTGTTACTAGACTCCGGTTTGCAGGCGCCTTTTTTAACCGAAATTTGTTTTAAACGCCTCTCATTACCAAAAAGAAAGGCAAATGTTAAAATTATTGGAGTTGGTTCCTCAACAGCAGGAATTTCAAACAGCCTAACCAATCTGAATATTTGTTCTCGATACAGTCCAACATCTCAAATTGCAGTCAACGCTCTCATTTTACCAAAAGTGGCTATGCCATTACCATCAACCAGTTTCTCAAGAATATTTTGGAGCTATCTGGAATCGCTTCAACTGGCAGATCCGCATTATAATGAGACCAGCAGCATTGATATTTTGATTGGCGTGGAACATCTTTTTGATATCGTCAAAGATGGCAAAGTATATGGAGAAACCGGAACCCCGGTAGAACAAAATAGTATTTTTGGCTGGATCATTGTTGGCAATATACATCATAACCAAGGTCAGCACACGGTAACCGCTAGTATGTTGACTGAAATTGATGTAAACGAAACATAACAAAAATTTTGGGAAACCGAAGAAATCCCAAGTCAGCAATAAGGCGTTTTATATCCATGGAACAACGACTGCAGACCGATACAAATCTAAAAAATGACTATATCAACTTCATGCGTGAATATATGAATCTAGGTCACATGGAAAGGATACCACCTAGTGAAGTTGATATAAATCCAAAAATATCATACTATCTTCCACACCATGCCGTAACGAAACTATCTAGTACAACTACTAAAGTGAGGGTAGTATTTGATGCGTCGGCAAAAACATCCACTAAAGTTTCTTTAAATGACAATCTCCTGGTGGGACCCACTGTTCAAAGGAGTTTATATGAAATTTTATTACGATGTCGGAAACACTCTATTGTTTTTACCGCAGACATCGAGAAGATTTACCGTCAGATAAATGTAAGCAAGTCTGATACCGATTACCAGCAAATTGTGTGGCGAGAAACACCTCTAGCACCACTAAACCATTATAAACTTCTGACTGTTACTTATGGGACTGCTTCAGCTCCTTACCTAGCCACCAAAACGTTGATGTCCTTAGCCAAAAAATATCACAAGCAATATCCAACCGCATCCAAAACTATCCAAGAAGATTTTTACATCGATGACTTAATGGCAGGGGCGAGAAACCAAGAAGCGTATGCCCTAAAGGAACAAATCATCACAATTTTGCACACTGGATGCTTTAATCTTAGAAAGTGGACCAGCAATTGTTTATGGTTGCTAGAGTCAATCCCGTCAGAGAATCGAGAATTGTCACCGATTGAAATCCGTGAAGGTACTCGATCAGTAAAACTATCAGGATTAGAATGGAACCCAAAAATCGACAGTTTCCATTTCAAGGTTTCGATGCTACCAAACATTTCACTTACTAAAAGAGAAATGCTGTCGGAAACATCCAAGCTTTTTGATCCTATAGGGTAGCTTTCCCCATCTACTGTTTTAGTAAAAATTCTCTCCCAATCATTATGGCTCTTGAATTTGCAGTGGGATGATCCGTTACCTGCAAGTATTAGTAAAAAATGGATGTCCATAAGAGAAGAATTATCCGAACTAGAAAATATCTCAATATCCATATGGTTAAGAATCAGTGATCCAAAACCAAAGTCGCACCGATTAAATATGTTTCTATTCCCAGGTGGGAGTTATGTGCTGCTCTTCTATTGACCAGGCTGATGAAAACCGTCATACACTCATTACAATGCCCAAATGTGGCAGTATACACCTGGACAGATTCCACCAATGTCTTATGGTGGCTATCATCACATCCTCGAGTATGGAAATCATACGTGGCAAACCGTACCTCTGAAATTCTAGAGACCACTTCCAGATCGAATTGGCGCTATGTGAAAATCCAGCTGATTGCGCCAGCCGCGGCATACCACCTTCCATGCTGGTAAATTTCGTACTATGGTGGAATGGACCCACCTGGCTTTGCCAATATAATGAACTATGGCCCGATCCAAAAAACGTGCGACATTCGGTAGATCAATCTGAGAATAGAAGTTCAGTGGTTATAGAGTACCATGTTGAAATCGAAAATACATTTCTTGTATTTCTTGCACATCAATATTGCAAGTTCACCAAATTTGTAAAAATTGTCGCCCGAATTTTTCAGTGCTTTAACAACATAAAAAGATCTTTGGTAGGTGAACCAAAAGAAAGTTTAATTACCCGAGAAGAATACACTGCAGCATCTGAGCGAATCATCAAGTGGGCACAAATCGAATGATTTGCGGTTGAACTTAATAATATCCGTTTACAAGAACCCCTTCCAAGCTCAAGTAAACTATTATCTTTAAATCCATTTCTAGATAAAAGTGGAATTTTGAGGGTTGAAAGCCGAATAAGGAATGCCAATATATATCCAATATAACATGAAATTTCCAACCATTCTAACAGCAAACCACATTTTTACCGAACTAATCATTGGTGAAACCCACATAAGATATTTCGTCAACGCATCTACGAATGTATACCATGCACACGGAATAAAGCTACCAAAAGCATTCAATTTATGGGAGACTTGCCACCAGAACGTGTCAATTTTAAATATGCTTCTACCAAACTGGAGTAGACTATGCCGGACATATATGGCTAAAGTCTATGGCTGGAAGAAAAACGGCACCATATAAAGCTTACATCGCGATTTTTGTATGCCTGAGTAGCAAGGCTGTCCATATCGAATTAGTAAGCGGCTTAACCACCGATGCATTTATCGCTGCCCTTAAGCGTTTTATGGCCCGTAAATTTTGTTCGTGCTAGAAATACCTTTGCGGAAATACTAAGATTAAATAAATCAATAAAACGTAATGAACGAATTTCTACTTTTTTATTAGATATCAACACAAAATGGCATTTCATTCCATCATCCGCACCTAGTTTTGGTGGTCTGTGGAAGGCAGCGGTCAAATCTGCTAAATACCATATCCGACGAGTGCTTGAAATTACAGTTTTAAATTTTGAAGAGATGGCAACGTTCCTGGCACAAATTGAAGCTGTGTTGAATTCACGACCGTTGTGTTTATTATCACAACACCAAGAAGATGTGCATCAGCACATTTTCTTATTGGCCAACCATTGACCATGTTTCCTGACCCAGACTATAAACCTATCAAACAAAACCGATTATCACGATGGCAGCTAATACAACAGATGATACAACATTTTTGGGTCCGTTTGCATAAGGAATATTTAACCACGTTCTTATTCGAGAAGAAAATGTGTCACCTACTAATTGGTCACTAGGAAGAACCATCGAAACACATCCCGGCCAAGATGGAGTAGTTCGTGTAGTCACTATACGTACAAAGGATGGTGTAATCAAAAGGCCGATTGTTAAACTAGTAACCCTCCCAGTAAATTGAACCGAATGGTTCAACGTTTGCGGTATGTTGAAGACAGTAAACGTACCTAAAAATCAAATAAGAATTAGTGTCAATTAAAATTTACTTGAATTATATATTAATTTTATACTTATCTTGATAACTTAATCCATTAATTGTATATCTTAAAACTTAAAATTCGTTAAATCATTAATCCACAATAATGTAAACTTTACTTATATGTATACGAATTGTGTATATGTATACGAATTGTGATTTCGTCACAAAACCTGATAAATGTTCAGATTGTATAATTAGCTATAAATTAATTGAATCAACCTCCATCTATTGTAAACTTTGTAAACTATATTTAAGCTTTGTAATACGTTTAATACTTTATAGTCAAACCAGTTTAAATGTCAAACCAGTTAGCTATTAAAATAAATATATTTTTTAACTCTCTTACTTACGAACCATCAAGGAGATTATACCAATTATAAAATATCAAAGAATTAATATCAGTGTTTTTATAATTAGCTTAACCAAAATTTTTTGTTCCAAATTTAAAACCACAACCAGCGGAACTTTAAAAATTTGGGGCAAAACAACAGGTTTAGAAGTTCCTTTTGAGCAATTATCGCAACTGCTACTGTGTTGGCTCCAGAAAGTAGATAATCTACATAGTAATCGTTTTGAAAGGTCTTTGAACCAATTGAATATCTAAATTCTTCATCTATGGCTAATTATTGTAATGAAAGCATTCATATGAGCACAGGTTTTTGGCAAATTTCAATATTCCAACCATCAACCAATTTTTGGAATTTCTGACTAAAAGTGTCGATGTACTTGAATCGTTAAAGAGTCCAAATAGGCGTCTTCATCAGCAAGTCACTCTAAATAGACCTATTATAACAAGTCTGTTCGTTCCAGATACTCAAGTTCAACAATGTTCAGTGTTTCCTGCTAAGCAACACAGATAATTTAAGAGCCTCAAATTTAACGAAATGTCTTTAGATGAAAGGAGAACTTTACTAAAGAAAGATAACGCAGAAAAAGCTATACCAAATGTTGCTGGACTCTGGATCACAAGGTTCATCCATTACGGCGAGCTGCACACTATGACTAAAATGAAAAGGAAAAATGCCAAAATTACTGTATCTGTTATTAAAACTGCAACCAATAGACACACCAATGAACTTATAAGCTGACATTGCTTCGAGAGGATTGGATCCAGAAAAACTGCAAAACTTTAGTTTATGGTGGAACAGTCCAACATATGGGTGATAAATTCTGAAAATTGGTCAGAAAGTATTAAATGTCAATCTAGGACATAAGATGAAATACTGTTCAGAATTGGAAAAAACCTTGGCGACTTATATTCTCTCATGTCTACAGTCAAAACAATTTTAACCCGAGATCAACCAAATAAGATCTAAAAAAGTGTTAACAACGTCATTTTAGTAGACTAAAACACCTAAATCAATTTATTTCGCCAGGTCTTGTCTAGTTTATTATTAGAGGTTATTATCACTTGTTTTAGTAAAGAACAAAATCTTACCTGTCTAAATTTCACTGTACACTACTGTAAATTTGTTTAGTTAATTTTTTTATACGTGAAATTGTATTATACTAATTAAAAATTTTAAAAATCTATGATCTGGAAATGATAGCACACAATTAATTAATAATTTAATGTTTTTTTTATTTGATCTTAAAGAAATACAACAACAACAACAACACCAAAAATATAAATTAATACTGTACATTTAAATAATCATATTAATTACATCGTAATGGTCTTATAGCCAAGTGATGGCATATATATATGCTAGTGTATAAAAATTTAGTGGGCGAATGCTTTATGTGGCTTAAAAAAAATTTCTTATTTTATTTACGGTTAATTTAGAGAAAACTAAATCGAATTCGAAAACTATAAAATATACATAAATTAAATTGAATCGTATAATAATACAAACATATATATATATATATATATATATATATATATATATATATATACATATATATATATATATATATATATATATATATATATATATATATATATATATATATATATATATATATATATATATATATTCACAGATGTATGGAAAATAATTCGTAATTTCGTTAAATTAACACCTTTTACTTCATTCAATCAATTAAATTTGCTACCAGCTAACACAAACTTAGATTTACTGCATCAAAAATTCAATCGTTTTGAGCAATTCATCAAAACATAACCTAAATTGAGAAATTAATTTAAGCTTAGTGATCTAACAGTTAACCAAATAGTATTGCACGGGTCTAACAGATCTTAGATTGTGAAATGCAATAAAACTTCGCTGCGGTGTATCACAAGGTTCTATACTAGGTTTACTTATATTTTCGACATATGTAAAATCTCTTTGTGCGCGCTATAATTTTAAAATTTCCAATTGATTGGTTGTTTGACTGATTAGAGTGTAAGGCCACGGATTAACTAAGAACTTCCGAAATGCCGAGCATGACTGTACATATAAAAGAACGAAAGAATTGCAAAAATGTTTGTTATGACTCATGCGACCCGGTTACTGACACCTAAGCAATCGAAGGGAAGGACGGGTTTTTCAGTAATGACAGAATTAGTCCGGTTTCCCGGTAGCCAATAAGAAATATAAAAATATAAAAATATAAAAATATAAAAATATAAAAATATAAAAATATAAAAATATAAAAATATAAAAATATAAAAATATAAAAATATAAAAATATAAAAATATAAAAATATAAAAATATAAAAATATAAAAATATAAAAATATAAAAATATAAAAATATAAAAATATAAAAATATAAAAATATAAAAATATAAAAATATAAAAATATAAAAATATAAAAATATAAAAATATAAAAATATAAAAATATAAAAATATAAAAATATAAAAATATAAAAATATAAAAATATAAAAATATAAAAATATAAAAATATAAAAATATAAAAATATAAAAATATAAAAATATAAAAATATAAAAATATAAAAATATAAAAATATAAAAATATAAAAATATAAAAATATAAAAATATAAAAATATAAAAATATAAAAATATAAAAATATAAAAATATAAAAATATAAAAATATAAAAATATAAAAATATAAAAATATAAAAATATAAAAATATAAAAATATAAAAATATAAAAATATAAAAATATAAAAATATAAAAATATAAAAATATAAAAATATAAAAATATAAAAATATAAAAATATAAAAATATAAAAATATAAAAATATAAAAATATAAAAATATAAAAATATAAAAATATAAAAATATAAAAATATAAAAATATAAAAATATAAAAATATAAAAATATAAAAATATAAAAATATAAAAATATAAAAATATAAAAATATAAAAATATAAAAATATAAAAATATAAAAATATAAAAATATAAAAATATAAAAATATAAAAATATAAAAATATAAAAATATAAAAATATAAAAATATAAAAATATAAAAATATAAAAATATAAAAATATAAAAATATAAAAATATAAAAATATAAAAATATAAAAATATAAAAATATAAAAATATAAAAATATAAAAATATAAAAATATAAAAATATAAAAATATAAAAATATAAAAATATAAAAATATAAAAATATAAAAATATAAAAATATAAAAATATAAAAATATAAAAATATAAAAATATAAAAATATAAAAATATAAAAATATAAAAATATAAAAATATAAAAATATAAAAATATAAAAATATAAAAATATAAAAATATAAAAATATAAAAATATAAAAATATAAAAATATAAAAATATAAAAATATAAAAATATAAAAATATAAAAATATAAAAATATAAAAATATAAAAATATAAAAATATAAAAATATAAAAATTAAAAATATAAAAATATAAAAATATAAAAATATAAAAATATAAAAATATAAAAATATAAAAATATAAAAATATAAAAATATAAAAATATAAAAATATAAAATATATAAATAGTAGGCTCAGGTCTTCCAGTTACATTCTGTTTAGCCGTCTTGTTTCTGCGTGGTAGGCGTCGTTGACAATTTGTTGAATATCTGTGTTTCAAAGGAGCTGTAACCGATGGATATATTTTTTGACATTTTTTTTATTCCTTCGTTGACGGTTACCATCTTTAGATCCCTATGTAGATTATCGTTTCTAATAAACCAAGGTGCATTGACAATGCATCGTATAACTTTGTTCTGGAACGGTTGTATAATCGTAACGTTCGTTTCCTTTGTGCATTCACAGAGCTGGATGTCATAGGTCCACACAGGCTTAAGTATATGCCTATGTAAAAAAGCAGCTTACTGTGAATGGTAAGCTCACTATTTCAATGAGCCAATATATTTGTCTGAATTTTATATCCAGTTCTTGCCCTGTTTTCTTGACATGCTCTTTACATCTTAATTTGGCGTCGAGCGCCATATCATGTATTTGCCATGTTCCCATGTGGTATTTCCTGCCTATTTATGTAAATTGTTAAGTGATCAACTTTTAGATAGGTGAAGGTTGTGGGAACTGATTTTAGCTCATTCAATTTTATTCTCCATTTTCAATCCCATTCACGGTGTGTTTCAACTTGCTGGTTGCTTCTTTGACTGTACTTCCAACTGCCAAAATTTCTGAATCATCCGCAAAGTTTGCAATATCTGTTTCTCTAGTAATAGGTTTGTAATTCGTATAAAGCAAATACAAGCTGGTCCCAGCACGGTCTCTTGTGGTACTCCTGCTTCAATTCTCTTCAGTGATAAGAACTCTCTTTCATATTTCACCCTTCATTGCATGATTTTAATATCTCATAGAACTGTTTAGGGAGGTTGCGATGTTTCTGTGGATTTTCCTTTTCTGTAGACGAATCGAATAGGATTCTGAGGTCTGGTTACAACTAACCAGTCTCTGATATTAAGATCTACCGGTCGTTCCATAGTTTTAAGAATAAACGATGTAAGACCGATAGGTCGAAAGAACTTAAGGAGATCAATTTGCTGATTGCCAAGCTGTGGGATAAAAACCAAATTGAATTGTCTCCAAGCCTGCGGTAAGTGACCCAAATTAAAGCCAGCTCTAAATAAGGCTACCAGAGCAAGGGGTAATTAAGTCCAAGCCCCTTTAGAGAAGGGGTGGGAAGATTCCATCCTAAAAGTCCCTTTGACTTTTTCCGGAGTAAAAAGCTTACCGGGTAAACTATTAACCCGACCCACATCACCCATATGTGTACCAAATATGGGGTTAGTAACTGTATTTGTGTCGCAAACACTGCAGCCCGGAAAGTGCACTTGAAGCAGGGTTTTGAGTGACCCTTTGCAACTTGATGAATGGTTACCATCGGATTTCAGAAGAAGCCTAATCTCGTTGGAATGATCCTTAGCTAGAACTAGTTTGGAACGCCTTAGTTAAGTATTGTAATTTGTAAGGGCTTGCCTATATTCACTCCACTCATTAAAATGTTTTGCCCTGTTAAATAATTTCCTAACCCGCTTACGGAGTTCAGCCGCTGTTCGTCCTACCATGAAACTTTTCGATTAACCACACCGTTACGAGCCACACAGCTGCTTCCGTAACAAGATAGGAGAGCACATCATTAAGCAAGCAAGCTGCAGTTTCTAGGTCGCTTTTTGAACTCAGAGATGTTGGCGACAGTGGAAAACACAGTCTAACACCTTTTGCCGAATCGTGTTAGTGAAAGTGGGGTTAGACCCGTTATTTAAAAAGACTATGCTAGTTATTTCGGTTGCAGTAATCCAGCAGATCCTGTACAACTACAGATGGAACACTTTCCGATTTACCAAGGAAGTAGGCCCAGGCACACACTGTCTCCTGTACTCCCCTGCCAGTCGGTACTTCCAGGGTAACCAAATCCTTAGTGTTAAGCTCTGGAATTAGAAGAACGTTAATATCAGATGAAACAAATATTGCTGTTCGGGAACTTTTTCCCTGCGATCGTAAATCAACTTACATGACTGATCAAATACCGAAGTAGGAGTTTCGGAGAGATCCATTGATCGTTCTCCCGACTAACAGAACAAAAGTCGCTTTTAAGAACGAGTCTGATGTGACCGAAGCAGTATGCAACTTTACCTTTGGATTCGCGCAGCTTGTTTAGCGAATAATCACTTGTGGCCATAACCAAATGGACGAGTGAGCCAGATGACATCCATTACAGTATATTTTCCAGAAGTTGGTCGCGATACCATTGTTTTGCGTGGCCCTGGTAGCAAGAATTTTCTCGCTCGACAAGCCAAAGCTCTTTGAAAAAAACCCTATAACGATATTTGACTTAAGAAAATTATCCTCTTCTACCAAAGTTATGTTCAGACCACATTTTGACCTTAGTTTGTCAATATTGATACTCATCCATTCCGCTGTGGAATGATCGGAATATACAAAGAAAAGCCATCCTGTTTTCCGGAAAAACTTAAGGAATTGTGGAGACGGCACTGATATCGTTACAAAAGGTGCCCGTTGTTGAAGAACTGGACTATTCCTCTTCTTCCCTTGTCCGGACACCAAGATAATCTATGGAGGTGGCCCTGATGCCATCTACCACCATGTCATATCTTGAATGACAACTGGCACAGTTGATGCTTTTAAAGAGGCATCACACTCTAAATTTTTATTTTTGTACTTAATAAAATTCCTGAGAAATGAAGGTCACTTAGCCACGCAGCTCTACATTCTAGGATGCATTGCCAGGTCGTTGCCATGAGAAAGCGTAACTACATTACGGATAGGTTAAATGAGGATCGTGTATGCCTAGAAAGTTTTGAACCCTAAAAGACTAACCCCAAACAACCGTTTTGAACCTTCCTCGATTAGTGTGGCAAATCGAAGTTATGCCCGATGATTGTAAGTGACCGCGTTACGCCCTATCCTTAAAAAATAAATTGTTTAAAATGCAATTGTGGCAAAGCTTTACTTTGCCCGGCATACAAATTTCTGTCTAACACATAATATTGGAGAGCTTCAGTCGTCTGGCGGAGTTTTTTCACTTAAGGAATGATATCTTCGAAATATTCTAAGACATCTCCGTGACATTCATCAGGTATTCTTGAATTTCTAGGAAGCGTATAACTCATTCTATCGAATTGGTTTATGGTCTGCTTATCGAGATTTGGGAATATCTTTTGAAACGGCACGGGCCAGCAATGGCCTGTAGGAACCAGTTATTATTATTATAGTTGCCTTTCGTTGTTTGGAAATATAAAAAGGGCTGAATTGTATCCGATAAAGCGTAATATGGTACTTACATGATGTAAGTTGTAAAATTTACAGGTTGCAAGTTGTACAACTTACAGGTTGTAAGTTTTACGAATATATAAGTCAATATGCGTAAAATGGTTGTTGGAACCGTATTATCATTCTATGATCCATTGTAGTTAACATTTAATTTGTCACTTTCCACTATCGCATATAATCCTAAAGTAACTACACCCAATACACTAATTTCTATGATTATTATATCTCTATATGCTACAAAACTATTAATCATTATAAAATACCGATTACCTACCTACCCACCACCTAGTATAGTATAAGATTACAATATTTTTTCTTCTCTACGATACATCCATAATAGAATCTGAGATCTCAAGCAAATATAAAATAAAAAAATAAAAAAAATCAGTAAAAGTTTATCTATTCTGATGAAATCATCAGACATAAAAATGTACATAACAACAACCATTTCACAATACATGCAAACAGCCAATTGAAGAAAATCAAACTGGAATAATTGTGTTAAGCAAGTGAAAGTTGATTATTTTTGTAATTTTTTTTTTTTATAATTTTTATTAAGTTTGAGAAAATTATAAGACTCGAGTTATTTAATTCTTGATTCTAGAAACAGCCAAGCATATTTTAAACATCTTATCAACATAAACTTTAATTCGGTTAAAAGATTTGTGTGCTTTATTCTTAACTCGGCCAACCGAATGTACAAATTAAATTTTAAATATGCTAAACAAATATCATAAAAAGTAAACATAAACGTACATATATTGATCTTAAATACTCGTCTAACCAATTTATAAAGAAACACTTAACACATTTTAATATTTATTCTTCTACCTCTTCCTTCATTCATTCAATTACAAAAATCTCTTAAAGTTATTTTTCATGAAATGTGGTTTATACGTTAGAAATGAACAGAAAGCGCTTTCTTTTTCGCTTTCAATGTATACGAGTATTAAATTAAGTACAACTGGTTTTCTCTTCTACTATCAATGTATGTATTAGACTATAGTTAGAGGTGTTCAAAATACTATATAATAGAAAATAGTTTAATTCCCACTAGAATTTGTTGATGGTTCGCACAATTCCAAATGATGGAAATACTTTCGATTACTATATATCGATCCAAATTTAATTTGAAAATGTCGATCGTTCTGCATTTTGTGTTTGGGAAGTACTTTGTTTACTTACACCAGCACAACCCGGCGGCTAATAAACAAATTACAACAAAGCACCTGTACAATTTCTATATAACCACAAAATGGATAGTCTACTCCAAAGCCAAGATGAAACAGGTGGCAAAATAATTCAAATGGACAGCAACTATCGCAAAGACGGGGAAGAAAGGAAAACAAAGATGTACCTTGAAAAAAATAGCGAATCTATAAAGGAGTTGTATAAAAATTACATCGAAAATGATGAAGAGATCATGACTATCGCACCAACAATGGATCAGAACCACGCATATATCCAAAAGAGGAAAAAAGTGGGTGAATTATACACGCAGCTAATAGAAGATATGCGGCGCCAATTACATGATGGGCCCCCTAAGAGCTAACAACAAGTACATCAGTCATACCATCTTCATCATTCTCAAAGCTGCAAAGGAGCAAAGAGCTATCAATACGCTCAGCCAAATTACGGCAAATCCCAAGTTAGGGAAGATAACAACATCAAAAGATTGTTCAAGAAGCAAGATATTTTGATGCGGCAAATATATCAAAAACTAGCCTCAATTCAGTACTCTTTGCACACTAACATGAGCCAAAGCGCGTACATCAAATTGAAACGAAATCAATTAAATAAAGAAATGGAGGAAATCGATTCAATCCAGCTATCCTTATGGAAACGGAAGAAAATGAACAAACGTCAGATTACTTTTCCAAAGATTACTATGGAACGCTTAAGGATAAAGTGGACTCCATGATAGTGTAACTCGAAGAAAGCCAGACCGAATCAACAACTTCAGTCGGAATAACAAAAGTAACGCTGCCCAAAGTTGAACTACCAGCATTTCATGGAGATTATGAGCAGTGGAGCTCCTTCAATGATATTTTCACGGAACTTATTCACCAAAACAACCAACTATCGAATACAGTGAAAATGTCATATATCAAATCGCTCTTACAGAAAAGTGCTGCATAACTAATCAGCCACCTGTCAACAATAGGCGATAATTACGAAGTGGCGTGGAGCTTGCTGCAGTCAAGATTTAATAATCCTCGACTGCTAGCAGGCAAGTATTTCAATTCTATGCTGTCATTACCAACTATACAAGTTGCAACTACTGGAGCTTTACATAACCTACATGATACCGCAATCGAGATGATACACAACATAGACGACTGCAGATGAGCTCCCCGTCTAAATCTTTGATTACCTTTATTCTA
The DNA here is from genome assembly GCA_963556175.1 of Tipula confusa. Taxonomy (NCBI): domain Eukaryota; kingdom Metazoa; phylum Arthropoda; class Insecta; order Diptera; family Tipulidae; genus Tipula; species Tipula confusa. Next base: position 68,481,330 of record OY744475.1, on the reverse strand, counting down.
ATCAAAAAAATGGACCCAAAATCCGTCAGATTCTACGAAACTACATTAGCCAATCTTAGAGAGGTCCCGAAAAGTCGGGAATATTTCACCTTCATAGAGCAAAGGTTCCAATCGTTAGAAGCAATGGCGAGCACAAAAACAACTGCGCCAAGAGCACCGATCATTTCCTCAAATATGCCACCATTGAGACGTGTACAGGTTGGAACAATCAGGTCTAATTGTGTTGTGAAGAATTGTAGAGAATATCACCATTTAGAACAATGCCAACAGTTCAGAAAGATGACAACATTAGACAGGGCAAGGTTAGTAAGTGCCTCCGATCTATGCGTACGGTGTCTAACAAAGCACTACAAAGGTGATTGTAAAACAAAGCCATGTGTGGTGTGTAACGGGTCCAGCAGCAGTAGTAAGAGTGAATTCAGCCACCGGACAACCTATCACCTTGAGAGCATTGATAGACCAGGGGTCACAGATTTCCTTAATTACAGAAGATGCGGTTCAACGCTTAGGACTAAAGCTACGCCAAACGCACATCCACATATCAAGAATCGGAGCTAACAACACGAGCCCAGCAAACGCTATGGTACAACTATGCATTCAACCACACTTTTTATCGTCATACCGATTAAAAGTTGAAGTTAATTTTGGCTGACCCTAAGTTTGATATCCCCGCTCCTATTGAGAAGCCGACGTGTATGGTGATTTGATAAGTAATAATATAATCAAAGGGATACCAAGTGCAATCAAAACCAGGTTTGGTTCGGTGATTTCTGGGCCAAATCAAATAAACATAATGCATCGTGTCCAAAAGGTTCACAGTGGCACAATGAAGATTGAATCAAAAATGAACCAATTATGGGAACTGGAAGATTTATGGGATCTAGGTTCAAGCGAAGACACGACGTGTGAACAAATCTTCCAGAACACCAGCATGAGAGAGTCGAACGGGCAATATACGTACAACTACCATTCAAGGAACAACAACTTGATCAGCTAGGCAGTTCCAGACACCGGGCACTGCAAAGATACCTTCAACTAGAAAAGAAATTAGGTTCCAATCATGGATTGCGAGAACTGTATAACCAGTTCATGACGGAATATCACACTTTGGGCCACATGAAATTAGCAGAACCATTGAACTGGAAAATCAAAGAAGATCCGAGTGGTTTTTGATGCGTCAATGAAAACCTCGACAGGTCCGAGTATAAAAGATATCATGTTCGTAGGTCCTTCACTACACGCTGATTTATGGACCATTCTGTTACGGTGGTGGAAACATCGAGTAGTTTTTTCAGCAGATATCGAAAAAATGTATCGACAAATTAAAATGCAGGATAAACATCATCCATAACAGACCATCCCGTGGAAACAGCACAAAAATCGCCTCTACAAGAATACCAACTAACCACAGTGACTTATGGAACATCGGATGCACCTTACTTCACCATTCAAACTCTCCATCAATTATCAGATAACGAAAAAACTACTCATCCGGAAGCCAGCCACATCCTAAAAAACGACTTCTACGTAAATGATATACTAACCGGTGTCGACACAGTAGAAGAAAGTCCACATCTAATTCACACAACTAATTCCTTTACAGGACAAAGGCGGAATGAAGCGGGGGAAATGGGCCAGTAATCATCCAGATATCCTAGAAAGAATTCCGGAGGCCAAGAGATTGATCGATGATCTGAATTTAATAACTGAAGAGTCAGTGAAAACGCTGGGAATTCACTACAGTCCAGATGGAGATCATTTTTTGTTTTACGTAAACTTGCCGCCAAACACAAACCAACTAACTAAGCGGCAATTCCTGTCCGAAATGTCAAGGATCTTTGACCCACTAGGGTGGCTAACACCACTTACAGTTAGCTGCAAAACCATATACCAGAGTTTATGGAGCTTGAACCTAGGCTGGGATGATAGTTTACCATGTGAGTTTCCAGACAGATGGGATCGACTCAAAACAGAACTTCGGGCCATTCAGGTGTTGCAAATTCCACGATACACCCAATATTCCAAAGTCGATTGTACATTCGAGCTTCTTGGATTCTGCGACGACTCCGAGCATGTATACGCTGCAGTAGTGTATAGCAAAACCATCATTCAAGGAAAAGTGGTGGATCAGCACCCGACAGCGAAATCAACGGTCGCGCCGACCAAAACAAAGCTGACAATTCCACGGTTATGTGGCGCCTTACTGTTAAGTCGACTAATCCAACAAGTCATTAAGGCACTAGAAGTAAACATAAGCAAAGTCACCTTGTGGTCCGACTCAACCATCACTATTGCATGGATACGAAAACCTTCAGCAACGTGGAAAACATTTGTGGCACATCGAGTAACTGAGATTCAGGCCAACACAAATATGAACTCATGGAATCACATCCGAACCGAAGATAATCCAGCCGATTGTGCAAGTCGCGGAGTCTCTTTGAAAAAATTGACAACAATAGATAACTGGTGGAACGAGCCTCGTTGGTTACCTAATTTTAAGCCAAATCAAGATAATATGCATTTCGAAACGGCAGAAGAGAAGTAACCGAAGCCATCTGTCCTCAGTCATCTCCAAACGGTAGAGGCAGAATCACCCATCCTAACTTTAATCAACAACTAGTCATCTCTCAAACGTCTTATCCGCATAACGATTCATCTCTTAAGATGGCTAACAAAGCAAAGGTTAGTCGTACAACCAGAAGAATGGGACCACGCGTTGTCAGTCGTAGTCCAAGCCGTACAACAGTCGGTATTTAAAGAAGAAGAAACTACACTGGCCAAAACAAAGACGGTCCGGAAGAACAGCCAGTTGCAGTCATTACATCCTTTCTTAGATCATCGCAACATCATCCGTGTAGAAGGTCGGTTAAATAATTCGCAGTTATCTGGCGAAGAGCAACATCCTATAATTCTACCGTACACGGGTCCACTCACGAAAATGATATTGGATTGGGGCCATCGAGAAACATTTTACGGTGACAATGCCTTAACATTGGCATTCATCCCCAAACACTTTTGGATCATCAAAGGGGTACAAGCAGTAAAACAGCATAATTGCCATTGTGTACGATGCCATCGCTTTAGTACTAGAAGGTCGCAACAACTGATGGGAGACCCTCCGACACCTCGAGTTACCACATCAAGGCCTTTTACCCATACAGGAGTCGACTACGCGGGACCCATAGATATTCGAATGAGCAAAGGTCGTGGAGCAAAATCGTATTTCGATTTTGCTCCACGACTTTTGCTCATATAGCCTGAGGGCTTCATAAGCGCATTCCGTAGATTCACCTCCCGACAAGGAAATGTCGCTCGTATGTACTGTGATAACGGCACCAAATTTGTAAGGGCTAATAAAGCATTACAACCAATAAATTGGCATTTCATCTCACCGTCTGCTCTGCACTTTGGCGGATTATGGGAAGCAGGCGTAAAATCCATAAAAACTCATTTAAAAAAATGTATAGGCGAGACCAAACTAACCTTCGAGGAGATTACAACTCTACTCTCCCAGATTGAAGCCTGCCTCAACTCTAGACCACTCTGCCCACTAACAGAGGATCCCGAATCATTAGTGGTATTGACTACGGGGCACTTTTTAATCGGGGATACAGTAACCGCTCCACCAGATAAGGAACCTCTTGGGCTAAAAACATCACTCATATCACGATGGAAACTGGTGCAAAACAGAGTACAGTTTTGGCAAAAATGGATGTCAGATTATTTACACCGGTTACAACATCGTCCGAAATGGCATCAAGAGACCTCAAACCTCACACCTGGGGATTTTATTCTACTCCGAGATGAACTACAAACACCAACAAGATGGAAGTTAGGCTGGATTAAAGCCATTCACCCAGGAAACGGTGAGGTGACTCGCGTGGTAACCATGAAAACAGCCGACAATCTTAATATCAAGAGACCCATCACCAAAGTATCAAGGCTTCCTTTACAAAAACCTATTATCGATAAAGAGGAGATTGAATCCATCATACCACCACCACGAAGGCAACTTCCTAGTCGCAATGCAAGGCAGCCTAGGAACTCATCATCTACCATTAACCGACTACTTCAGCATACATGTATGCTCTTATGCATAATGGGCCTCGCATCCAGCAAGCCAATATCCAGCCAAATAGATTTCGCACCTGCGGAACAACTCAGGGATGTATTTCGACGAAGTCAGCAAAGTAGAACTAGCCACTCAGTGGAAGCTGATAGTTCGGTACAACATGTACAGCTATTGGCAAGAGATACAGGACGTTGAAAGAGGACTTGCTTCCACATAATTTCACAATGATGGAGATAATATATTGATTTTCGGCGATGCTACCTCCAGAAATGTTTTAAACTTATTTGACTTTTCTCTGACCCAAGCTGGGTTTATAATGACATCATGTAGCTTTAATCCTTTCTTGATGAAGCGTCGACAATATCCGATGATGGTAACTATTTTGTTGATGTCTGAATATTTTTAGTTAGCATTACATGATTTACTTCTTGCGTGGAGTCGCTGACTTTAATGGGTTCTATTGTGTTGAGTAAATCTTTCTACGAGTGCCGTTTTTTAAAGCATATAGGTTTTAGTGTATTATCTTCAACCCGGTAGCAGATTCGACGGTAAAGAGACCTACCGTAAAGAGTATCCTATACAGAGCCATACATCAGTCATACTAATTAATTTGAGTAATTTGATGATGTTGAAATGTTATATAATCGCTATGGATGTTTATCAGGTAAAGTATGTATTAATTTGGAATCCACTGTGCAGAATTGGTCACAGAGAACTTGTTACTTGATGAGCCGCTCGTCTCAGTATTTTAATGTGTTTCTTTTTTGTACAGAGTTTATAATATTGCAACTCACTTGGTTGATCAGTTTTCCAGTACCAAGGCCGGTTTATGACAGTAGAATACCGGTGTATGACAGTAACTGGCTGAGTACAAAAATAATGTCCCATAATAACAAAATCATCCCTTATTACAACTAATAATAACTAAAAACCACGCAGTGTAGTTAATTTGTGAATGCAATATAAACATTTTAACAGCGCACAACTCCACTTCGATTACAAAAAAATTAAAATCTATAGAGAAAAATTCTAGAATTTCGAAGATGTTTCGTTATTTATAAGCAAAAATCATAACATAAGTTATTATTTAGAAAATAAAAAATGGCCTCATGTAATTATCATAACGAATTTGCTTAATATATTATAATACTATATAATTTATAGGTTAAGAAAAATTTTGTCCTGTCAGCACAATGAACAGTAAGTACTGTAAAAGTTTTTAGAATCTTACAAATAAAAAGTTGTATTTTACTTATTTGGTTTTAAATTATGGCAAATTAATATACACCTACTTGTCCTCTGGAATATGCGACTAAGGTTTAAGCCAAGATTTAAAAAAAACATTTAATTAATTTGTATTTAATTCTTAATTATGCACTGCACTCATTAAACTACTGACACCACATCGCAATTTATTTTCGATGGATTATTTACCCCTAAATGTTGTTATGATTTGAATCTCTTACACATTAGATTTTTTCCATTGAAGTAGCGGCCACCAGTGTGTAAACAAGCTTGAAGCTTAAATCTACGTTATCGAAAATTATCGAGATATCACTAGTTTCGAATTTCGAGTTTGGTAATTTTGTGTTATATGTAAATTAGTGAATTGTAAAATATAAGTATTTAAAGTTTAGAGATAACCTCGAGATGGCCGAGCCCATAGATTTGAAACGACAACGTGCAGCTATCAAGAGTAAACTTTTACCATAAAAAGTTTAAAGAAGGCCAATGTAACATCAGCCGAACAATACAAATCCAAAATTAATCTGGTACAGAAACTAATGGAGGAAGGAGTTCATAATTATAGAGGGTAACATATACTAACATTCCAAAAATGAAAAATGCTTTGTATATTTGGAAAAATTTGAGTTAAATTTTTTGATTTTATTTTGATGTAAAAAAAATAGAATTTTGTTGATAAAGAATTTAGAGTGGATTTTGGTTGGTTTAGAAATTTCTAGAGATTTTTCGAAAATAAAAATTCAAATTTTGACAGTCTGTCTTGTATTTTGGGAAAATTTGAGTTAAAATTTTTGTTTTTATTTTGATGTAAAATGAGTGGAACACCGTTGATAATGAATTTAGAGTGAATTTTGGTTGGTCAGAAAGTTCTAGAAAATCGAAATTACTTTTAAAAAAATAAAAATTCAATTTTGACAGTCCATAGGTTTGAGAAAATATTTGAGAAAATTTGAGTTATATTTGAGTTTATTTTGATGTGTAATGAGTGAAACTCCGTTGATATTGAATTTAGAGTGAATTTTCCTTAGTTAGAAAGTTCTAGATAACCGAAATAACGTTTAAAAAATTTTCTGTTTTTCGAAAATAAAAATCCAAATTTTAACATGGTGGAATTGGGAATTTTCCAACCATCAGCATCTCCAGTATCATGCCCATTACACATGGTTAAAAAGAAAGACCACGATTGAAGACCATGTGGGGACTATCGTAGACTCAATACAGTTACGACACCGGATCGTTATCCGATTCTCAACTTTCAAAATTTCTCTATGCACGCGCATGGATGCAACATATTCTCTAAAATAGACCTGGTTAGAGCGTATCATCTGATACCAGTAGCTCAAGAAGACGTACACAAGACCGCTATCACTACTCCTTTTGGCCTCTTCGAATTCACACGAATGCCACTCGGTCTTCGGAACGCAGCGCAAACGTTCCAACGCTTCATGAACGTAGTCGTTAGAGAACTCGATTTCGTATTCGTCTATATCGATGATATTCTTGTGGCATCTAAAGATGAGCAACAACACCAACTACACTTAGAACTACTATTCAAAAAGTTATTGGTGTTTGATATACACATTAAAGCCGCAAAATGTGTGTTCGGGGCATTTACCCTAGACTTTTTTAGCTACACCATCACATCAAATGGTGTTCGTCCCTCAAAGGAACGAGTAAACGCCATTAAAAATTTTCCAGCTCCAACATCGGTCAAAAGCATACAACGCTTTGTCGGCATGGTGAACTATTACCACCGATTCATACCAAATAGAAACACTAGCACCAATACATAGGCAATTGGTCACTTTAGTGAAAAAGCCAAAGACACCCAAGAACTTTTCTTGGACCAACGAATGTCAAACCGCATTTTTGTCGGCAAAAACCAAATTAGCCACGGCCACAATTTTAGCCCATCCTATGAGCGATGCGAGGCTCAGCATTAATCCGAGCCTCTGGGATTCTTCTCGAAGAAACTCTCGGATGCCGAAATAAAATACTTTGCATTCGATCTAGAATTACTCGCTATATATCAGGCAATTAAACATTTCTGATATTTTGTCGAGGGTCGGGACTTCAAAATTTACACCGATCATAAACCACTTACAAATGCAATTCAGTCTAAAACTGAACGAAATCCAAGACAATCGAGACACTTGGACTTTATTAGTCAATTTACCATAGATATTCAGCACGTGGCAACGGAAGAAATAATCAATACACCAATACCGGCACAAGCCGACCAATCCAAAACAGAAGTGGCTCAAGTTAATACTTACTACGATCTTAATAAAATCGCATTGGCGCAAAACCGGACTTAGAGCTTCAGAATTTACTTTCTGGCTCCGGACGTCCACGTCAATAAAACATGATTCTACAACTTTTTGTAATGCCTGGCCTAGATATTACCTGCGAAACAAGCACCGGCACAAACACACTGTACATACCAATTGATTTACGTCGAAACGTATTCGATACACTACACAGTATCTCACATCCGGGAATCCGTGCAACTCGTAAATTGATTATTGCTAGCTATTTTTGGCCAAGTATAAACAAAGATGTTACCCATTGGGCACGAAACTGTTTATCTTGCCAACGTGGTAAGGTTCAAAGGCACACAAAATCGCCACTTGGACAAATTCCTATTCCAACTGATCGGTTCGAACATATCCACATAGATATAGTGGGACCATTACCACCAATGGATATTCTTATATATTGGCATGTGTCGATCGTTTCACTCGATGGCCTGAAGCTTACTGCATGAATAACATGACAGCAACCATCATAGCCAATACATTTGTTCACAATTATGTATCACGATTTGGCATCCCCAGCACGATTCAAACAGATCAGGGATCGCAATTCGAGTCTAAACTATTCACTGAGTTAACAAAACTCCTAGGCTTACATCGTATACGCACGACGGCTTATAATCCAAAAACCAATGGCATGGTCGAACGCTTCCATCGACAGCTAAAAGCTGCACTAATGGCTCGAGGGAACACACTCAACTGGAATGAAGGAATCCCAATCATATTACTGGGTATTAGAGAAACAGTGAAAGATGATCTAAACTGCCAAGTAAACGTCACTTTGGGGCATCCTAAGGATCTCATGTCCTTCGAGAAAAATACTTACAAAGCATAATAGTGCCCTCCGACCACAAGGATAACCTTTTATGGGAATTACATTTATTGAGCAACACTAAGATACGTCAAGTCAAATCGGTTTGACGTACTAAAACTAAATGAAAAATGAATAATTTTAACAATGAAAGGATTTTGATAGACTTTAAAATATAAAACCGTTACACTATATTGAGCAACATACATTACAAACCTGCTGTTCTACACCCTAGTAGTATTTTATTTTAATTTTTTTGTTTTTATTGCTCAACTGTCACTAGCCGTAAAAAAAAGTTTCACTTGTTCAACTTACAACAACGAGTATGATGATGATGAGGTCAAGGTAGTTTGAAGCAGGTTCGAAAAATTTATTACATTTTAATTTTTCAACTTACAATAATAATAATACAATGCGGATATGTAAGTATCGTATAAGTGAAAGTAGTTCTAAATTTTTATTTTTTATTTTTTATTTTGATGATTGTCAGAAAACGTTATATTCATATATGCATAGTTACAAATATGTATATACATACATATATATGTGTAGTATGCACGTACAAATTAACTGCTATCATTCGTAAATAATGAAATAAGAGAAACACAATAAAAAAAGGTATCGAATCGAATACCATTCGTAAAACTACAGTACATAACATAAAGATTTTTTTATAGTTCGAAATAAAAAGTGAAATGACTATGAACGATGTGAATACGAACGTATAACGTATATACATATATAACGGTATGTAATGAATCTGCCTCAGATCCGCTTTTAATAATAAGACACAATTTATTAAATAATATTATGTACGAGTGTATGAAATGGAATGAGTTTCATCGTAAGATTTGTTTGAAGGCGATTCTGTTGTGCGCAAATTACAATTTTTTAACGGTTGATTATTTAATTTGGAATACGTTTTGTAGACCATTTTTTATCTCATTAAAATGTTTATGAATTATACAAAATACATAAAAAAAATTACATAAAAAAAAAGTACTCGATGATATTCTTTTGTTTTATTTAAAATGGGCTTAAGTTTTAAACCTGAAGATGATTTAGTTTCTAATTTTGTCAAAATTGAAAACGTACGATGTTGGTATGGGTTAATATTGTAGTTGAAACAGTGTTGCTCAGTTTAATATTTTTGTTGCATAATTTCTTGAAATCACATTTAGAAGTTGCGTATATCGGATTCAAACTTACATCAAGTTCTTCGGTTTAGGTCAATGTAATGTTTAAGCTAAGCCTACCAAAGCTCTACGTTAATATTTTGAGCAATATTGATACTCACATCAAAAATTAATTACTCGATGGTATTCTTTTGTTTTATTCAAAATGGGCTCAGGCTTAATGGTTTTTAGTTCCTAATTTTGTCGATTGAAATCTTGCCATGTTGGTATGAATTAATATCGTAATAGAAACTGTGTTGCTCAATTTACCCGTTTAGGTGTTTAATTTCTTGAAACCACATTTAAAAGTTGCTTAATCTGCTTTTTCAGGTGCATAATTTCGAATTTTTAGCAACATTGATACACACATCAAATGTTTAAATATTATTTTGTTTAATTAGAAAGAGGGCTTAATTGTAACGGTTTTAGACCTGATGATGATTTAGTTCCTAATTTAGTTAAAATTGAATGCTTTGGTTAAAAATCATAATTTAAAATATGTTGCTCAATTTACCATTTCAGAAGCACAATTCCGCGATGCAATATTTAGAAGTTGCGTACATAGGTTTCGAACTTAGAGCAAACTCTTTGAATGGCTAATAGAAATTTTAACCTACCAAAGCTTTGCGATAGCACAATCATTTTGACCAACATTGATTCTCGTTTCGGGCCAGTCTCCTAATTTTTTAAAATTTAAATCGTTGGGTGTGGATAAGATTAAATATAGTTATTGATAATATGCTGTTCATTTTACCATTTTAGGTGCATAACTTAGAATTTTGAGCAACATTGATACATATATCAAAAATTTAAGTACTCGAGATATTCTTTTGTTTTAGTCAAAATGGACTAATGTAATGGTTTTAGACCTGAAGATGATTTAGTTCCTAAATGTGTTAAACTTGAAATCGTACAATGTTGGCATGAGTAAATATCTCAATTAAAAATATGTTGCTCAATTAATTAGAATTTACCTTATGATTTTATTCCGAATTAAAATTAAAGTCGTACAACATTGGTATGGGTAAATATCTTAATTGCAACTATGTTGCTCAATTTACTATTTCAGAAGCATAATTTAGTTAATACATATTTAGAATTTGTTCTCGTATTTTGAATAACATTAATTTTCGTTTTGGCCAATTATCTAATTTTGTTAAAATTGAAATCATGCAATACCGGGTAAATACCGTAATTGAAACTATGTTGCTCAATTTACTGTTTCTGTTGCATGTAACTTCGAATTTTGATTACAATTAATACAAACATCAAAAATGTAAGTACTCGATTATATTCTTTTGTTTTATCAAAAAATTATAGTTGATTTAGTTCCTAATTTTGTTAAAATTGAAGTCGTGCGATTTGGTATGTGTAAATATCGTGATTGCAACTGTGTTGCTTAATTAACCATTTCAGGTGGATAATCTCGTGAAACCACTTCTAACTCATTTAGAAGTGGTTTAGATCGGTTTAGGTCAAGCTATTTGAATCAGCTCTACAAATGTTTTAGGTTACCATAGCTTTGAGATAGTATTCAAGTTTTGAGCAACATTGATTCACATTTTGGCCAGTTGTCTAATTTTGTTTAAATGAAAATCTTGCAAGGTTGGCATGGTTAAACAGCGTAAATAAATCTTTGTTACTCACTTTACCATTTCAAATTCATAACTTTAAGTTTTGAGCAACTTTGATACATACATAAAAAATTTAATTTCTCGATGATATTCGAAATGGGATTAATTGTAACGGTTTAAGACTTATAGTGGATTTATTTCCTAATTTAATTAAAATTTAAATCGTGCGATGGCGGTATGGATTATTATCGTAATTGAAACTGTTTTGCTAAATTTACCATTTCAGAAGCATAATTTTGTGAAACCAAGTTTAGAAGTTCGGTTCATCAGTTTTGAACTTAGATCAAGATCACTCTCGAAATCAGCTAATAGTATATTTAACCTACCTTTGTTTTGCGATATTACTTGAATTTTGAGTAACATTGGTCCTAATTTGGGCAGTTTCCTAATTTTTCCTAAATTGAAATACCATTTCAGGTATGTATAAGTTAAAGTTGAGCATCCTCAAAATCGAGAATTCGTGATTTTGTGCCCAGACAGTTCTCATATTGAAGTATTAGCAATGCATCGGAACTCACAGGGGAGTAGCAGAAAGCAAAAAACGGAACAGATCGCTCAAATACCAGAAGTTAAGGCACCGCAATATTTTCATACTAAAAGTGTAAGGCAATTCATTTCAATGGTGTTTGCCTATGTTCGGCGATTATCATTACGCATTACGCTTCCGTGGAAGACGAAACTTCTTCACCCGAAAGTTCGTTGATCCACTAAACGACAGTACAAATTAGAAATTACATCTCGATTCCGAATCTGGCTGGTTGATTATTCCCAAAATAAATTGAATGTTGCTGGAATCGCCAGATAAAGTAAAAAAAAAGATTTCATGGAAGCCTTATATCTATGGAGTGTACCCATTGCGAGTGACTGTAATAAGGAACGCATAAACACGGGAGTTAGCGAGGAAATCTAGCGAAAATCTCCCGCTTGATTAATCAAGCATCAAAATCTGGCATTTAATAAGAACTACTGGGGTTCCACTATGGCCATTATTAAAATTGTATACTTGAATTAATTAAAAATTATATTCATGTATGTTTATGTATGGAAATAAAAATTAAATTTCTACGCCAATGGTCAATTTATAACGAGTAGCATGATTCGCCTAAATGTCATTTAAAATTCATGACATACAAATATAGTTATAAACATAGAATGTTTACATAGTCAACATTTAGAAAAAAAACTCAAATAGTGGTGAACTGGATTGAAACTGCTGGAATTATTTTTCATTTCCATATTAAAGTGGTTACCATTTTAAATGTCCGGTTATTATCACATGAAGCAGATCTTACATACACCAGCTGAAGATTCCGTTTAAAGCATGATTGTTGATGTTTCAAGCTCCTCAAAACTTTGCGTTTATTTTGTCAAAGAAATTTGTTGGTTTATTTTCTAGCGATTCGATTTTCCATTTGGCTGTTACTGAAATTACTCGGAAATTAAATGTGTCAGCCTTTGTATCCCAGTGTAGGTCCAAAATTGTATGCTCGGTTGGTTCATCAAGGCTTACTAATGACTAGATCATTTTTTTTAGAGCTGGAGCCAAACTTGTGTATTGTAAAATCAATAGCAGCCTGTAAATATTCTGTCATTGAGTCTAATCCAGCCGTTTAAGTATCCGGGTCGTTAGAAAAGGGGCATCTAATGTTCTATAAGTGACTGTTAGGAACCAAAAGAGTCTTAGTTGTTCAGTAGGATCGTCACGCCATACAATTCGTGGGTGGTTACAATCACGACAGTCGACACACATCTCACTTTTGTTGTAGCATTTGAGGCTATGGTTCTGTAGCATTTGACGCTATGTGATTGGAGTTCAACAATTTAGGCGAAATAGTTGCAGTTTATTTATGCATAGCTGCATAATTAGAAAAAGCTTTGGATCCGAAGTCAACCAATCGAATTCCACTAATTTTACATCAGAATAAAATCAAAAATTTTAACTCAAAGTTTTCCAAATATACAAGGCGAAAAATCAAGATTTTTTCAAACGTAATGTCGGTTATCTAGAAATTTCTAGATCAACCAGAATCCACTATAAATTCTTTGTTAATGGGATTCCACTAATTTTACATTTAAATAAAATCAAAAATTACCGAGCAATTGGCGCAGTGGTTAAAGCTGCGGTGTTTGGGGCGGGAGGTACCGGGTTCGAATCCCAACGGGGGAGGGTTGCAAAAGGGATTTTTCATCACCTGATTTCGATCGGTGATGACGATGAACACAACTATGATCCCCTGTTGGAGTGCAGAATCCATGGGCCGAACCATTGTCCATGTCAGTGCAGGCTGGCTGGAGCAATGCAATGTGCAGATGGATTTAAAATCGAACCTGTATTCGTGCGTCCTCAATTTGGCTGGTGATGGCGTAAGGTGGAACGTTAAAAATTAACTGTGAAAGAGTTGGGAGAGCTTCGGCCCCAGAACAGATGGCAGAGTTAAGAAACAAAAAAAAAAAAAAAATCAAAAATTCATTTTTTTGCCTCGTCATAATCTTTGAATATTAAGCGCTTTCTCGAGTAGCTCTAGTTGAAGGTCATCAATAGCAGTGTCAGGATTAATATCCACAATACACTTTTACACTCGTGTTATTCCGGCCTAAGCCTGTCCAAGCTTGCGTTTCAGTATATCTATACCACTCATTAGAGTCACTTCACGAAAAACTTGCTTATAGATTCCTGGAAAACGAGTACACATTAAAAATGAAAATTGACTGCACTTCAGAGCCATAAAAATTTAACATCTGATCACTCGCTCTCTACTGAGACACTACCTGGTTTGGGGTCCATAGTGCAAATGTGCCTAGAGTGTTCGAGTACCAACTCGTGGTGTCTTTTCCTCTTTATAATGCCTGCTGATTATTACCACATCCACTTTAAGCTCCGTTATAAGTTGTGAAAGCCAATTTTTCCAGCAGCATTAAGGGGCACCAATTAAAATATTTGCCTCTTATTGGCATCTCAACGGGTGCAATACATCTTGCTGAATTTATCCTTGTTTTTTATTTCTTTGAGTTTTCTTGCATAAGTTTCCCATTGCTCTAATTTTATTACCAGCGCATCTGGACGTTTTCTAAACATTCGCTTGCGACTGCTCCATTTGATTGGGTTTCTTCTTTTCTTGTATTTTTCCTTGTTGTTCATTTTTTTTCGAACTTCAATCCAGCCTGAGTTTTCTTTATCTTCCTTCTTGTTTTTTTCCTCTTGATGGCTAAAAGAGGCTTTTCTCTTAGTGGTGTTCACCGAAGGAGCCAAATCCTTATTGTTGTTTACATACGTGACTTACTCCTTAAGACTGTACTACCGTAGATCTATCTCGCATCTTCTTTTTAAAAATCAAGAGTAAACTTATAACATCTTCCAATTTGCATAAGCCGTTTTTGACGTCCATGCTTATATTTTTTTACAAGCCAGCAGCTGTTTGTCTTCGTTTTCCAACGACTCCTGTTCCTCCATACTTGTAACAAAGTCCACTTTTGCGGATTCTGAGAGTTCTCCTCTTAATACTGTTTAAAACTGAAGAATATCAGCTTTAATTGGTTGTGCTAATCGTTTTCCTTCAGTAGATTTTGGGAACACTTCAGCCTGGTTACCTAGTGCAGGCTTCTCTTGAGGTATAAACTGGTTCTCAGTTTCCATCACTAACCCTCCTCTCGTATGTGACGCTGAAAGTGTCACCATCCTTTTGGTTTATTTTATTAAAATTATTAATTTTGATTCATAGGAGTTGCTAGGATGGGAATCTTACTTATAGGAAACTGTGCTCTACCACAAAATAGCTAGGCTAGGTTAGGTTAGGTTAGAGTGGCTGTTAACGCACACTTAGACCGGTGAGGTCTATTGTGATACCAAAGGATCCTACTCCCCTTTCACCTTCATTGGAACCATTCAGAGCTACTTATGTAGCGTAAGATATCTCGCACATTGCAGTTCTCGAGATCCATAAGGCCGTCAAAACAATACTTGCCCAGATGTTTGTACCTCCTGTAAGGTAGCGCCAGGTATGAGCAGAGTAAGTGGCTCACAGTCTCTTCCTCCTCCTCATACATATAGCTTCTACAGAAGTTATTTGCCATTGACACAAGCCTCCTCGCATGCTCTCCAATGAGGCAGTGTCATGTGAGCACCCACACGACTATACTTAAGTCAGGTCTACGTAGGGATAGTAGTGTTTTGGAGCGCTTCAAGTTCAGTTTCGGCCAGACTTGCCGCGATACATGGCATGTTATGGTATTATTCCACCTCTTCTTTGCCGGAGCTATCACCTCCTTTTTAAGCGCCATAAAAAACGCTGCTATAGGCCTCCCCAGATTTGCCCTTACAATCGGTATTGTGCATACAATCGGTATTGTGTAGTCACTATTCGCCAAGTCCTCCTTAATTGGCGAACTGCCAATCGTCAAGTCTGCCCGTCTGTGCAGCCGTAGTTGCCGCTCTCTGCTTACCAAAGATGTCGACAGGAAGAAGGTAGAGCATAGCCTCCAGAGCACGTGTATGGGTTGTCCTCAGTGCCCCGCTTATAAGCAAGCAGGCCGTTCTTTGTACCTTCTCTATCATATTTTTATAAGTTTTCTTGTCTAGTGGTTTTAGATCATCTCCTGTCGATGGCGTTCCTACATGAGTACAGAGCCATGGCGGACTTCTTTACTCTCTCTAAAATATTGGGTTTCCAATTTATCCTACTGCCCAAAATTATGCCCAGAAATTATGCCTTATCAGTAAAGGCCAATGCCGTGGCTTTTAAGGTAGGAGGGGCGACTACCGGAATTTTATATTTCTTGGTGAAGAGTACAAGCTTTGTTTTGGATGGATTTATACTCAGCCCACATTTGCTAGCCCACTTTGTAATGATTAAGAGAGCGTGTTTCATGACTGCCCTAATCGTGCTTAGGTACCTACCCGAGATCACCATCACTACGTCATGTGCATACGCTATCACCCCTATTCCCTTCCTCTCCATTTCCAAAAGTAGTCCATTGATTACTATGTTTCAGAGAAGAGGTGATAGGACACCGCCTTGCGGAGTTCCTTTAACTACTCGCCTCCTAATGGTGGATTCCCCTATCTCCACGTTAACAATTCTGCATTATAGCATCTAATTTATCAACCTCTTTAAGGGGTAGTCCACATCTAAGAAAGACAGTCCTTCCTGAACTGCCTGCGACCTGACATTGTTAAAGGCGCCCTCTATGTCGAGGAAGGCTACCATACGGTACTCTTTCGAGTGGATTGATTTCTCAATTGTTCGCACCAGGGAATGCAGATCCGTGTCCATAGATCTCCCTTTCCAGTGCGCATGCTGAGAAGTCGCCCAATTACTGGGTTTTATTTTTGCACGTATGTACACGTCAATATCAATGTTTTCAATGGAGAGGATGATAGAGTTATAGCTTTTAGGTCCTTTAGGCAGGGCTGTGAATTCGTACCTGTTTTTGGGATAAAAATCACCCTAACCTCTGAAGATCACCTCCAGCCATGGGAGAATGCTCGACGAGTGTTTTTGCAACTCCACTGGAATGATATCGTCCAGGCCTACCGATTTATAGAGTCTAAAACCGATTAGTGCCCCTAGGATCCGGTTTTTGCACACGATTTCCTCCGGGCACCCCGACGATAATTTTTCCCTATTCCTACCAAGCTCCGTCGAGACATCCACACTACCTGGGTAATGGGTTTCCAACAGGAGCGCCAATGATTCCCCACTAGACGTTGTCCACAACCCATCTGATTTAATTAAGTAACAAGAAAGCTAAGATTTGCAAGATTTTGATATAAAGCCTCTGACCTGTGACCCAGAATCTAGAAATGCATGGCATCGAATTGTATGAACTGAAGTGGAAAATATTTTTACTACGAATACAGAAGGCGCTTCCCAAACATTTTTGCTAAATCATCTTTCTAATTTGATAGCTTTTGAACACTTCTGAGTGTACTGGAGTATGATGTATTGTCTGGCATTTAGTATATCTCCGTTTGGACAAACAACTGAAGCAATTAACACATCGACTTTAATTCTTTGTTACTTCGCATCGTTTGTCTACTTCCATTTCGTTAAAGGTTCGGCATTTGTAAATTAAATGATTCTCAGGTCGACAGCTAAAACTTAAAACTCGAATGCAGTCTAGTGCGTCACCTGAAAGTAATAGAAAATCAAACAAAATATGTCAACCAAATAAACTTACGGCTTCACTTCGAAGCATGTTAATGAACCTGAACCATGTATGTAAGCAACGTACATATCGTGAAATGATTGCCATTTGTGGTATATAGTTATCCGAGAATATAGGAATATTTAACTTCGGGAGTCTAAGATTCGCTACCGCTGTGTGGTATTAGCTGCAGCATCCAATCTTACGAATCATTTAAAATCTCTACAATTATGAACTCCTCCATTAGTTTCTGTACGAGATTTAATTTAGCTTTGCGTTCTTTGGGTGATGTTACATTGGCCTTCTTTAAACTTGATATGGTAAAAGTTTACTCTTGTTAGCTGCACGCTGTCGTTTCAAATCTATGGGCTCGGCTATTTCGAGGTTATCTCTAAACTTTAAATACTTATATTTTACAATTCACTAATTTACATGTAACACAAAATTACCAAGCTCGAAATTCGAAACTAGTGATATCTCGAAAATTTTCGATAACGTAGATTTAAGCTTCAAGCTTGTTTACACACTGGTGGCCGCTACTTCAATGGAAAAAATCTAATGTGTAAAAGATTCAAATCATAACAACATTTAGGGGTAAATAATCCATCGAAAATAAATTGCGATGTGGTGTCAGTAGTGTAATGAGTGCAGTGCATAATTAAGAATTAAATACAAATATAATTAAATGTTTTTTTTTAAATCTTGGCTTAAACCTTAGTCGCATATCCCAGAGAACAAGTAGGTGTATATTAATTTGCCATAATTTAAAACCAAATAACGAAACAAAAGCTGTCGTGGACTGTAAGTTTGAATACAATAATGAAACACTTCACTCGGAATATTAAACGCACAAAATTAGTGTTAGTCTAAATGTAAATTATATTGTAATAAATTAAAATAATATTTTTGGTTTAGACTGTAGGTTTTGTTTAACAATGAAACGATTCCCTCAAGATGATACTTGCAACTAACTTACTAATTAACAAAATAGCCGCCCAAGTTAACAAACCACAACAACGCGTCTATTCGCACTTGCGGTGGCATTTTATTATTGGTTATTTTTTTTAGTATATGAATTGAAATCGCGGTAAATTTAAACTTATATTTTTAAATGGTATAATTTAGTTTTAACCATAATAACTGACTTTGCTGTGGCTTGTCATCAATAGATGGCATAAAAAATGTTCCTATATACATACAATGGGAAAATGTTTTTTTTGATTTTTTTGGACTAGGACAAGGAATATAGGGATTGATATTTCGGATACTTAAAATTAACTAATCTATCATATAAAACCATAAAATCGGGCCTAACCCCACTAGCAACGGAGTAGCACCCATTTGAAGTTGGATAAACAGAAAAAAATTTTCCTATATACATACCATGGGAAAATATTTTTTTTGATTTTTTTGGAGTAGGACAAGGAATTTAGGGATTGATATTTCGGACTTAAAATTAACTAATCTATCATATAAAACCATAAAATCGGGCCTAACCCCACTAGCAACGGAGTAGCACCCATTTGAAGTTGGTTAAACAGAAAAAAAATTTCCTATATACATACCATGGGAAAATATTTTTCTTGATTTTTTTGGACTAGGACAAGGAATTTAGGGATTGATATTTCGGATACTTAAAATTAACTAATCTATCATATAAAACCATAAAATCGGGCCTAACCCCACTAGCAACGGAGTAGCACCCATTTGAAGTTGGATAACCAGAAAAAAATTTCCTATATACATACCATGGGAAAATGGATTTTTTGATTTTTTTGGACTAGGACAAGGAATTTAGGGATTGATATTTCGGATACTTAAAATTAACTAATCTATCATATAAAACCATAAAATCGGGCCTAACCCCACTAGCAACAGAGTAGCACCCATTTGAAGTTGGATAACCAGAAAAAAAATTTCCTATATACATACCATGGGAAAATGGATTTTTTGATTTTTTTGGACTAGGACAAGGAATTTAGGGATTGATATTTCGGATACTTAAAATTAACTAATCTATCATATAAAACCATAAAATTGGGCCTAACCCCACTAGCAACGGAGTAGCACCCATTTGAAGTTGGATAAACAGAAAAAAAATTTCCTATATACATACCATGGGAAAATATTTTTTTTGATTTTTTTGGACTAGGACAAGGAATTTAGGGATTGATATTTCGGATACTTAAAATTAACTAATCTATCATATAAAACCATAAAATCGGGCCTAACCCCACTAGCAACGGAGTAGCACCCATTTGAAGTTGGATAACCAGAAAAAAAATTTCCTATATACATACCATGGGAAAATATTTTTTTTGATTTTTTTGGAGTAGGACATGGAATTTAGGGATTGATATTTCGGATACTTAAAATTAACTAATCTATCATATAAAACCATAAAATCGGGCCTAACCCCACTAGCAACGGAGTAGCACCCATTTGAAGTTGGATAACCAGAAAAAAATTTCCTATATACATACCATGGGAAAATGGATTTTTTGATTTTTTTGGACTAGGACAAGGAATTTAGGGATTGATATTTCGGATACTTAAAATTAACTAATCTATCATATAAAACCATAAAATCGGGCCTAACCCCACTAGCAACGGAGTAGCACCCATTTGAAGTTGGATAAACAGAAAAAAATTTCCTATATACATACCATGGGAAAATGGATTTTTTGATTTTTTTGGACTAGGACAAGGAATTTAGGGATTGATATTTCGGATACTTAAAATTAACTAATCTATCATATAAAACCATAAAATCGGGCCTAACCTCACTAGCAACGGAGTAGCACCCATTTGAAGTTGGATAAACAGAAAAAAATTTTCTTATATACATGCCATGGGAAAATGGTTTTTTTGATTTTTTTTGGACTAGGACAAGGAATGTAGGGATTGATATTTCGGATACTTAAAATTAACTAATCTATCATATAAAACCATAAAATCGGGCCTAACCCCACTAGCAACGGAGTAGCACCCATTTGAAGTTGGATAACCAGAAAAAAATTTCCTATATACATACCATGGGAAAATGGATTTTTTGATTTTTTTGGACTAGGACAAGGAATTTAGGGATTGATATTTCGGATACTTAAAATTAACTAATCTATCATATAAAACCATAAAATCGGGCCTAACCTCACTAGCAACGGAGTAGCACCCATTTGAAGTTGGATAAACAGAAAAAAATTTTCTTATATACATGCCATGGGAAAATGGTTTTTTTGATTTTTTTTGGACTAGGACAAGGAATGTAGGGATTGATATTTCGGATACTTAAAACTAACTAATCTATCATATAAAACCATAAAATCGGGCCTAACCTCACTAGCAACGGAGTAGCACCCATTTGAAGTTGGATAAACAGAAAAAAATTTCCTATATACATACCATGGGAAAATGGATTTTTTGATTTTTTTGGACTAGGACAAGGAATTTAGGGATTGATATTTCGGATACTTAAAATTAACTAATCTATCATATAAAACCATAAAATCGGGCCTAACCTCACTAG
The DNA here is from genome assembly GCA_963556175.1 of Tipula confusa. NCBI lineage: Eukaryota > Metazoa > Arthropoda > Insecta > Diptera > Tipulidae > Tipula > Tipula confusa. The sequence goes on along the minus strand of OY744475.1, from coordinate 68,460,408 downwards.
CAACGGAGTAGCACCCATTTGAAGTTGGATAAACAGAAAAAAATTTTCTTATATACATGCCATGGGAAAATGGTTTTTTTGATTTTTTTTGGACTAGGACAAGGAATGTAGGGATTGATATTTCGGATACTTAAAACTAACTAATCTATCATATAAAACCATAAAATCGGGCCTAACCTCACTAGCAACGGAGTAGCACCCATTTGAAGTTGGATAAACAGAAAAAAATTTTCTTATATACATGCCATGGGAAAATGGTTTTTTTGATTTTTTTTGGACTAGGACAAGGAATGTAGGGATTGATATTTCGGATACTTAAAATTAACTAATCTATCATATAAAACCATAAAATCGGGCCTAACCCCACTAGCAACGGAGTAGCACCCATTTGAAGTTGGATAACCAGAAAAAAATTTCCTATATACATACCATGGGAAAATGGATTTTTTGATTTTTTTGGACTAGGACAAGGAATTTAGGGATTGATATTTCGGATACTTAAAATTAACTAATCTATCATATAAAACCATAAAATCGGGCCTAACCTCACTAGCAACGGAGTAGCACCCATTTGAAGTTGGATAAACAGAAAAAAATTTTCTTATATACATGCCATGGGAAAATGGTTTTTTTGATTTTTTTTGGACTAGGACAAGGAATGTAGGGATTGATATTTCGGATACTTAAAATTAACTAATCTATCATATAAAACCATAAAATCGGGCCTAACCCCACTAGCAACGGAGTAGCACCCATTTGAAGTTGGATAACCAGAAAAAAATTTCCTATATACATACCATGGGAAAATGGATTTTTTGATTTTTTTGGACTAGGACAAGGAATTTAGGGATTGATATTTCGGATACTTAAAATTAACTAATCTATCATATAAAACCATAAAATCGGGCCTAACCCCACTAGCAACGGAGTAGCACCCATTTGAAGTTGGATAAACAGAAAAAAATTTCCTATATACATACCATGGGAAAATGGATTTTTTGATTTTTTTGGACTAGGACAAGGAATTTAGGGATTGATATTTCGGATACTTAAAATTAACTAATCTATCATATAAAACCATAAAATCGGGCCTAACCTCACTAGCAACGGAGTAGCACCCATTTGAAGTTGGATAAACAGAAAAAAATTTTCTTATATACATGCCATGGGAAAATGGTTTTTTTGATTTTTTTTGGACTAGGACAAGGAATGTAGGGATTGATATTTCGGATACTTAAAACTAACTAATCTATCATATAAAACCATAAAATCGGGCCTAACCTCACTAGCAACGGAGTAGCACCCATTTGAAGTTGGATAAACAGAAAAAAATTTTCTTATATACATGCCATGGGAAAATGGTTTTTTTGATTTTTTTTGGACTAGGACAAGGAATGTAGGGATTGATATTTCGGATACTTAAAATTAACTAATCTATCATATAAAACCATAAAATCGGGCCTAACCCCACTAGCAACGGAGTAGCACCCATTTGAAGTTGGATAAACAGAAAAAAATTTTCCTACATACATACCATGGGAAAATGGTTTTTTTGATTTTTTTGAACTAGGACAAGGAATTTAGGGATTGATATTTCGGATACTTAAAACTAACTAATCTATCATATAAAACCATAAAATCGGGCCTAACCTCACTAGCAACGGAGTAGCACCCATTTGAAGTTGGATAAACAGAAAAAAATTTTCTTATATACATGCCATGGGAAAATGGTTTTTTTGATTTTTTTTGGACTAGGACAAGGAATGTAGGGATTGATATTTCGGATACTTAAAATTAACTAATCTATCATATAAAACCATAAAATCGGGCCTAACCCCACTAGCAACGGAGTAGCACCCATTTGAAGTTGGATAAACAGAAAAAAATTTTCCTACATACATACCATGGGAAAATGGTTTTTTTGATTTTTTTGAACTAGGACAAGGAATTTAGGGATTGATATTTCGGATACTCAAAATTAACTAATCTATCATATAAAACCATAAAATCGGGCCTAACCCCACCAGCAACGGAGTAGCACCCATTTGAAGTTGGATAAACAGAAAAAAAAATTTCCTATATGCATACCATGGGAAAATATTTTTTTTGATTTTTTTGGACTAGGACAAGGAATTTAGGGATTGATATTTCGGATACTTAAAATTAACTAATCTATCATATAAAACCATAAAATCGGGCCTAACCCCACTAGCAACGGAGTAGCACCCATTTGAAGTTGGATAAACAGAAAAAAAATTTCCTATATACATACCATGGGAAAATATTTTTTTTGATTTTTTTGGAGTAGGACAAGGAATTTAGGGATTTATATTTCGGATACTTAAAATTAACTAATCTATCATATAAAACCATAAAATCGGGCCTAACCCCACTAGCAACGGAGTAGCACCCATTTGAAGTTGGATAAACAGAAAAAAATTTTCCTATATACATACCATGGGAAAATATTTTTTTTGATTTTTTTGGAGTAGGACAAGGAATTTAGGGATTGATATTTCGGATACTTAAAACTAACTAATCTATCATATAAAACCATAAAATCGGGCCTAACCCCACTAGCAACGGAGTAGCACCCATTTGAAGTTGGATAAACAGAAAAAAATTTTCCTATATACATACCATGGGAAAATATTTTTTTTGATTTTTTTGGAGTAGGACAAGGAATTTAGGGATTGATATTTCGGATACTTAAAACTAACTAATCTATCATATAAAACCAGAAAATCGGGCCTAACCCCACTAGCAACGGAGTAGCACCCATTTGAAGTTGGATAAACAGAAAAAAAATTTCCTATATACATACCATGGGAAAATGGTTTTTTTGATTTTTTTGGACTAGGACAAGGAATTTAGGGATTGATATTTCGGATACTTAAAATTAACTAATCTATCATATAAAACCATAAAATCGGGCCTAACCCCACTAGCAACGGAGTAGCACCCATTTGAAGTTGGATAAACAGAAAAAAAATTTCCTATATACATACCATGGGAAAATATTTTTTTGATTTTTTTTGAAGTAGGACAAGGAATTTAGGGATTGATATTTCGGATACTTAAAATTAACTAATCTATCATATAAAACCATAAAATCGGGCCTAACCCCACTAGCAACGGAGTAGCACCCATTTGAAGTTGGCTAAACAGAAAAAAAATTTCCTATATACATACCATGGGAAAATATTTTTTTTGATTTTTTTGAACTAGGACAAGAAATTTAGGGATTGATATTTCGGATACTCAAAATTAACTAATCTATCATATAAAACCATAAAATCGGGCCTAACCCCACCAGCAACGGAGTAGCACCCATTTGAAGTTGGATAAACAGAAAAAAAATTTCCTATATGCATACCATGGGAAAATATTTTTTTTGATTTTTTTGGACTAGGACAAGGAATTTAGGGATTGATATTTCGGATACTTAAAATTAACTAATCTATCATATAAAACCATAAAATCGGGCCTAACCCCACTAGCAACGGAGTAGCACCCATTTGAAGTTGGATAACCAGAAAAAAAATTTCCTATATACATACCATGGGAAATGTTTTTTTTGATTTTTTTGGAGTAGGACAAAGAATTTAGGGATTGATATTTCGGATACTTAAAATTAACTAATCTATCATATAAAACCATAAAATCGGGCCTAACCCCACTAGCAACGGAGTAGCACCCATTTGAAGTTGGATAACCAGAAAAAAAATTTCCTATATACATACCATGGGAAAATATTTTTTTTGATTTTTTTGGACTAGGATAAGGAATTTAGGGATTGATATTTCGGATACTTAAAATTAACTAATCTATCATATAAAACCATAAAATCGGGCCTAACCCCACTAGCAACGGAGTAGCACCCATTTGAAGTTGGATAACCAGAAAAAAAATTTCCTATATACATACCATGGGAAAATATTTTTTTTGATTTTTTTGGACTAGGACAAGGAATTTAGGGATTGATATTTCGGATACTTAAAATTAACTAATCTATCATATAAAACCATAAAATCGGGCCTAACCCCACTAGCAACGGAGTAGCACCCATTTGAAGTTGGATAACCAGAAAAAAAATTTCCTATATACATACCATGGGAAAATATTTTTTTTGATTTTTTTGGACTAGGATAAGGAATTTAGGGATTGATATTTCGGATACTTAAAATTAACTAATCTATAATATAAAACCATAAAATCGGGCCTAACCCCACTAGCAACGGAGTAGCACCCATTTGAAGTTGGATAACCAGAAAAAAAATTTCCTATATACATACCATGGGAAAATATTTTTTTTGATTTTTTTGGACTAGGATAAGGAATTTAGGGATTGATATTTCGGATACTTAAAATTAACTAATCTATCATATAAAACCATAAAATCGGGCCTAACCCCACTAGCAACGGAGTAGCACCCATTTGAAGTTGGATAACCAGAAAAAAAATTTCCTATATACATACCATGGGAAAATATTTTTTTTGATTTTTTTGGACTAGGACAAGGAATTTAGGGATTGATATTTCGGATACTTAAAATTAACTAATCTATCATATAAAACCATAAAATCGGGCCTAACCCCACTAGCAACGGAGTAGCACCCATTTGAAGTTGGATAACCAGAAAAAAAATTTCCTATATACATACCATGGGAAAATATTTTTTTTGATTTTTTTGGACTAGGATAAGGAATTTAGGGATTGATATTTCGGATACTTAAAATTAACTAATCTATCATATAAAACCATAAAATCGGGCCTAACCCCACTAGCAACGGAGTAGCACCCATTTGGAGTTGGATAAACAGAAAAAAAATTTCTTATATACATACCATGGGAAAATATTTTTTTTGATTTTTTTGGAGTAGGACAAGGAATTTAGGGATTGATATTTCGGATACTTAAAATTAACTAATCTATCATATAAAACCATAAAATCGGGCCTAACCCCACTAGCAACGGAGTAGCACCCATTTGAAGTTGGATAACCAGAAAAAAAATTTCCTATATACATACCATGGGAAATGTTTTTTTTGATTTTTTTGGAGTAGGACAAAGAATTTAGGGATTGATATTTCGGATACTTAAAATTAACTAATCTATCATATAAAACCATAAAATCGGGCCTAACCCCACTAGCAACGGAGTAGCACCCATTTGAAGTTGGATAAACAGAAAAAAAATTTCCTATATACATACCATGGGAAAATGTTTTTTTTTATTTTTTTGGAGTAGGACAAGGAATTTAGGGATTGATATTTCGGATACTTAAAATTAACTAATCTATCATATAAAACCATAAAATCGGGCCTAACCCCACTAGCAACGGAGTAGCACCCATTTGAAGTTGGATAAACAGAAAAAAAATTTCCTATATACATACCATGGGAAAATGTTTTTTTTGATTTTTTTGGAGTAGGACAAGGAATTTAGGGATTGATATTTCGGATACTCAAAATTAACTAATCTATCATATAAAACCATAAAATCGGGCCTAACCCCACTAGCAACGGAGTAGCACCCATTTGAAGTTGGATAAACAGAAAAAAAATTTCCTATATACATACCATGGGAAAATGTTTTTTTTGATTTTTTTGGAGTAGGACAAGGAATTTAGGGATTGATATTTCGGATACTCAAAATTAACTAATCTATCATATAAAACCATAAAATCGGGCCTAACCCCACTAACAACGGAGTAGCACCCATTTGAAGTTGGATAAACAGAAAAAAAATTTCCTATATACATACCATGGGAAAATATTTTTTTGATTTTTTTTGGAGTAGGACAAGGAATTTAGGGATTGATATTTCGGATACTTAAAATTAACTAATCTATCATATAAAACCATAAAATCGGGCCTAACCCCACTAGCAACGGAGTAGCACCCATTTGAAGTTGGATAACCAGAAAAAAAATTTCCTATATACATACCATGGGAAAATATTTTTTTTGATTTTTTTGGACTAGGATAAGGAATTTAGGGATTGATATTTCGGATACTTAAAATTAACTAATCTATCATATAAAACCATAAAATCGGGCCTAACCCCACTGGCAACGGAGTAGCACCCATTTGAAGTTGGATAACCAGAAAAAAAATTTCCTATATACATACCATGGGAAAATATTTTTTTTGATTTTTTTGGACTAGGACAAGGAATTTAGGGATTGATATTTCGGATACTTAAAATTAACTAATCTATCATATAAAACCATAAAATCGGGCCTAACCCCACTAGCAACGGAGTAGCACCCATTTGAAGTTGGATAACCAGAAAAAAAATTTCCTATATACATACCATGGGAAAATATTTTTTTTGATTTTTTTGGACTAGGATAAGGAATTTAGGGATTGATATTTCGGATACCTAAAATTAACTAATCTATCATATAAAACCATAAAATCGGGCCTAACCCCACTAGCAACGGAGTAGCACCCATTTGAAGTTGGATAACCAGAAAAAAAATTTCCTATATACATACCATGGGAAAATATTTTTTTTGATTTTTTTGGAGTAGGACAAGGAATTTAGGGATTGATATTTCGGATACTTAAAATTAACTAATCTATCATATAAAACCATAAAATCGGGCCTAACCCCACTAGCAACGGAGTAGCACCCATTTGAAGTTGGATAAACAGAAAACAAATTTCCTATATACATACCATGGGAAAATGTTTTTTTTGATTTTTTTGGAGTAGGACAAGGAATTTAGGGATTGATATTTCGGATACTTAAAATTAACTAATCTATCATATAAAACCATAAAATCGGGCCTAACCCCACTAGCAACGGAGTAGCACCCATTTGGAGTTGGATAAACAGAAAAAAAATTTCTTATATACATACCATGGGAAAATATTTTTTTTGATTTTTTTGGACTAGGACAAGGAATTTAGGGATTGATATTTCGGATACTTAAAATTAACTAATCTATCATATAAAACCATAAAATCGGGCCTAACCCCACTAGCAACGGAGTAGCACCCATTTGAAGTTGGATAACCAGAAAAAAAATTTCCTATATACATACCATGGGAAAATGTTTTTTTTTTGATTTTTTTGGAGTAGGACAAGGAATTTAGGGATTGATATTTCGGATACTCAAAATTAACTAATCTATCATATAAAACCATAAAATCGGGCCTAACCCCACTAGCAACGGAGTAGCACCCATTTGAAGTTGGATAAACAGAAAAAAATTTCCTATATACATACCATGGGAAATGTTTTTTTTGATTTTTTTGGAGTAGGACAAAGAATTTAGGGATTGATATTTCGGATACTTAAAATTAACTAATCTATCATATAAAACCATAAAATCGGGCCTAACCCCACTAGCAACGGAGTAGCACCCATTTGAAGTTGGATAAACAGAAAAAAAATTTCCTATATACATACCATGGGAAAATGTTTTTTTTTATTTTTTTGGAGTAGGACAAGGAATTTAGGGATTGATATTTCGGATACTTAAAATTAACTAATCTATCATATAAAACCATAAAATCGGGCCTAACCCCACTAGCAACGGAGTAGCACCCATTTGAAGTTGGATAAACAGAAAAAAAATTTCCTATATACATACCATGGGAAAATGTTTTTTTTGATTTTTTTGGAGTAGGACAAGGAATTTAGGGATTGATATTTCGGATACTCAAAATTAACTAATCTATCATATAAAACCATAAAATCGGGCCTAACCCCACTAGCAACGGAGTAGCACCCATTTGAAGTTGGATAAACAGAAAAAAAATTTCCTATATACATACCATGGGAAAATGTTTTTTTTGATTTTTTTGGAGTAGGACAAGGAATTTAGGGATTGATATTTCGGATACTCAAAATTAACTAATCTATCATATAAAACCATAAAATCGGGCCTAACCCCACTAGCAACGGAGTAGCACCCATTTGAAGTTGGATAAACAGAAAAAAAATTTCCTATATACATACCATGGGAAAATATTTTTTTGATTTTTTTTGGAGTAGGACAAGGAATTTAGGGATTGATATTTCGGATACTTAAAATTAACTAATCTATCATATAAAACCATAAAATGGGGCCTAACCCCACTAGCAACGGAGTAGCACCCATTTGAAGTTGGATAACCAGAAAAAAAATTTCCTATACACATACCATGGGAAAATGGATTTATTGATTTTTTTGGACTAGGACAAGGAATTTAGGGATTGATATTTCGGATACTTAAAATTAACTAATCTATCATATAAAACCATAAAATCGGGCCTAACCCCACTAGCAACGGAGTAGCACCCATTTGAAGTTGGATAAACAGAAAAAAAATTTCCTATATACATACCATGGGAAAATGTTTTTTTTGATTTTTTTGGAGTAGGACAAGGAATTTAGGGATTGATATTTCGGATACTCAAAATTAACTAATCTATCATATAAAACCATAAAATCGGGCCTAACCCCACTAGCAACGGAGTAGCACCCATTTGAAGTTGGATAAACAGAAAAAAAATTTCCTATATACATACCATGGGAAAATGTTTTTTTTGATTTTTTTGGAGTAGGACAAGGAATTTAGGGATTGATATTTCGGATACTCAAAATTAACTAATCTATCATATAAAACCATAAAATCGGGCCTAACCCCACTAGCAACGGAGTAGCACCCATTTGAAGTTGGATAAACAGAAAAAAAATTTCCTATATACATACCATGGGAAAATATTTTTTTGATTTTTTTTGGAGTAGGACAAGGAATTTAGGGATTGATATTTCGGATACTTAAAATTAACTAATCTATCATATAAAACCATAAAATGGGGCCTAACCCCACTAGCAACGGAGTAGCACCCATTTGAAGTTGGATAACCAGAAAAAAAATTTCCTATACACATACCATGGGAAAATGGATTTATTGATTTTTTTGGACTAGGACAAGGAATTTAGGGATTGATATTTCGGATACTTAAAATTAACTAATCTATCATATAAAACCATAAAATGGGGCCTAACCCCACTAGCAACGGAGTAGCACCCATTTGAAGTTGGATAACCAGAAAAAAAATTTCCTATACACATACCATGGGAAAATGGATTTATTGATTTTTTTGGACTAGGACAAGGAATTTAGGGATTGATATTTCGGATACTTAAAATTAACTAATCTATCATATAAAACCATAAAATCGGGCCTAACCCCACTAGCAACGGAGTAGCACCCATTTGAAGTTGGATAAACAGAAAAAAAATTTCCTATATACATACCATGGGAAAATGTTTTTTTTGATTTTTTTGGAGTAGGACAAGGAATTTAGGGATTGATATTTCGGATACTCAAAATTAACTAATCTATCATATAAAACCATAAAATCGGGCCTAACCCCACTAGCAACGGAGTAGCACCCATTTGAAGTTGGATAAACAGAAAAAAAATTTCCTATATACATACCATGGGAAAATGTTTTTTTTGATTTTTTTGGAGTAGGACAAGGAATTTAGGGATTGATATTTCGGATACTCAAAATTAACTAATCTATCATATAAAACCATAAAATCGGGCCTAACCCCACTAGCAACGGAGTAGCACCCATTTGAAGTTGGATAAACAGAAAAAAAATTTCCTATATACATACCATGGGAAAATATTTTTTTGATTTTTTTTGGAGTAGGACAAGGAATTTAGGGATTGATATTTCGGATACTTAAAATTAACTAATCTATCATATAAAACCATAAAATGGGGCCTAACCCCACTAGCAACGGAGTAGCACCCATTTGAAGTTGGATAACCAGAAAAAAATTTCCTATACACATACCATGGGAAAATGGATTTATTGATTTTTTTGGACTAGGACAAGGAATTTAGGGATTGATATTTCGGATACTTAAAATTAACTAATCTATCATATAAAACCATAAAATCGGGCCTAACCCCACTAGCAACGGAGTAGCACCCATTTGAAGTTGGATAAACAGAAAAAAAATTTCCTATATACATACCATGGGAAAATGTTTTTTTTGATTTTTTTGGAGTAGGACAAGGAATTTAGGGATTGATATTTCGGATACTCAAAATTAACTAATCTATCATATAAAACCATAAAATCGGGCCTAACCCCACTAGCAACGGAGTAGCACCCATTTGAAGTTGGATAAACAGAAAAAAAATTTCCTATATACATACCATGGGAAAATGTTTTTTTTGATTTTTTTGGAGTAGGACAAGGAATTTAGGGATTGATATTTCGGATACTCAAAATTAACTAATCTATCATATAAAACCATAAAATCGGGCCTAACCCCACTAGCAACGGAGTAGCACCCATTTGAAGTTGGATAAACAGAAAAAAAATTTCCTATATACATACCATGGGAAAATATTTTTTTGATTTTTTTTGGAGTAGGACAAGGAATTTAGGGATTGATATTTCGGATACTTAAAATTAACTAATCTATCATATAAAACCATAAAATGGGGCCTAACCCCACTAGCAACGGAGTAGCACCCATTTGAAGTTGGATAACCAGAAAAAAAATTTCCTATACACATACCATGGGAAAATGGATTTATTGATTTTTTTGGACTAGGACAAGGAATTTAGGGATTGATATTTCGGATACTTAAAATTAACTAATCTATCATATAAAACCATAAAATCGGGCCTAACCCCACTAGCAACGGAGTAGCACCCATTTGAAGTTGGATAAACAGAAAAAAAATTTCCTATATACATACCATGGGAAAATGTTTTTTTTGATTTTTTTGGAGTAGGACAAGGAATTTAGGGATTGATATTTCGGATACTCAAAATTAACTAATCTATCATATAAAACCATAAAATCGGGCCTAACCCCACTAGCAACGGAGTAGCACCCATTTGAAGTTGGATAAACAGAAAAAAAATTTCCTATATACATACCATGGGAAAATGTTTTTTTTGATTTTTTTGGAGTAGGACAAGGAATTTAGGGATTGATATTTCGGATACTCAAAATTAACTAATCTATCATATAAAACCATAAAATCGGGCCTAACCCCACTAGCAACGGAGTAGCACCCATTTGAAGTTGGATAAACAGAAAAAAAATTTCCTATATACATACCATGGGAAAATATTTTTTTGATTTTTTTTGGAGTAGGACAAGGAATTTAGGGATTGATATTTCGGATACTTAAAATTAACTAATCTATCATATAAAACCATAAAATGGGGCCTAACCCCACTAGCAACGGAGTAGCACCCATTTGAAGTTGGATAACCAGAAAAAAAATTTCCTATACACATACCATGGGAAAATGGATTTATTGATTTTTTTGGACTAGGACAAGGAATTTAGGGATTGATATTTCGGATACTTAAAATTAACTAATCTATCATATAAAACCATAAAATCGGGCCTAACCCCACTAGCAACGGAGTAGCACCCATTTGAAGTTGGATAAACAGAAAAAAAATTTCCTATATACATACCATGGGAAAATATTTTTTTGATTTTTTTTGGAGTAGGACAAGGAATTTAGGGATTGATATTTCGGATACTTAAAATTAACTAATCTATCATATAAAACCATAAAATGGGGCCTAACCCCACTAGCAACGGAGTAGCACCCATTTGAAGTTGGATAACCAGAAAAAAAATTTCCTATACACATACCATGGGAAAATGGATTTATTGATTTTTTTGGACTAGGACAAGGAATTTAGGGATTGATATTTCGGATACTTAAAATTAACTAATCTATCATATAAAACCATAAAATCGGGCCTAACCCCACTAGCAACGGAGTAGCACCCATTTGAAGTTGGATAAACAGAAAAAAAATTTCCTATATACATACCATGGGAAAATGTTTTTTTTGATTTTTTTGGAGTAGGACAAGGAATTTAGGGATTGATATTTCGGATACTCAAAATTAACTAATCTATCATATAAAACCATAAAATCGGGCCTAACCCCACTAGCAACGGAGTAGCACCCATTTGAAGTTGGATAAACAGAAAAAAAATTTCCTATATACATACCATGGGAAAATATTTTTTTGATTTTTTTTGGAGTAGGACAAGGAATTTAGGGATTGATATTTCGGATACTTAAAATTAACTAATCTATCATATAAAACCATAAAATGGGGCCTAACCCCACTAGCAACGGAGTAGCACCCATTTGAAGTTGGATAACCAGAAAAAAAATTTCCTATACACATACCATGGGAAAATGGATTTATTGATTTTTTTGGACTAGGACAAGGAATTTAGGGATTGATATTTCGGATACTTAAAATTAACTAATCTATCATATAAAACCATAAAATGGGGCCTAACCCCACTAGCAACGGAGTAGCACCCATTTGAAGTTGGATAACCAGAAAAAAAATTTCCTATACACATACCATGGGAAAATGGATTTATTGATTTTTTTGGACTAGGACAAGGAATTTAGGGATTGATATTTCGGATACTTAAAATTAACTAATCTATCATATAAAACCATAAAATCGGGCCTAACCCCACTAGCAACGGAGTAGCACCCATTTGAAGTTGGATAACCAGAAAAAAAATTTCCTATATACATACCATGGGAAAATGGATTTTTTGATTTTTTTGGACTAGGACAAGGAATTTAGGGATTGATATTTCGGATACTCAAAATTAACTAATCTATCATATAAAACCATAAAATCGGGCCTAACCCCACTAGCAACGGAGTAGCACCCATTTGAAGTTGGATAAACAGAAAAAAAATTTCCTATATACATACCATGGGAAAATATTTTTTTGATTTTTTTTGGAGTAGGACAAGGAATTTAGGGATTGATATTTCGGATACTTAAAATTAACTAATCTATCATATAAAACCATAAAATGGGGCCTAACCCCACTAGCAACGGAGTAGCACCCATTTGAAGTTGGATAACCAGAAAAAAAATTTCCTATACACATACCATGGGAAAATGGATTTATTGATTTTTTTGGACTAGGACAAGGAATTTAGGGATTGATATTTCGGATACTTAAAATTAACTAATCTATCATATAAAACCATAAAATCGGGCCTAACCCCACTAGCAACGGAGTAGCACCCATTTGAAGTTGGATAACCAGAAAAAAAATTTCCTATATACATACCATGGGAAAATGGATTTTTTGATTTTTTTGGACTAGGACAAGGAATTTAGGGATTGATATTTCGGATACTTAAAATTAACTAATCTATCATATAAAACCATAAAATCGGGCCTAACCCCACTAGCAACGGAGTAGCACCCATTTGAAGTTGGATAACCAGAAAAAAAATTTCCTATATACATACCATGGGAAAATGGATTTTTTGATTTTTTTGGACTAGGACAAGGAATTTAGGGATTGATATTTCGGATACTTAAAATTAACTAATCTATCATATAAAACCATAAAATCGGGCCTAACCCCACTAGCAACGGAGTAGCACCCATTTGAAGTTGGATAACCAGAAAAAAAATTTCCTATACACATACCATGGGAAAATGGATTTATTGATTTTTTTGGACTAGGACAAGGAATTTAGGGATTGATATTTCGGATACTTAAAATTAACTAATCTATCATATAAAACCATAAAATCGGGCCTAACCCCACTAGCAACGGAGTAGCACCCATTTGAAGTTGGATAACCAGAAAAAAAATTTCCTATATACATACCATGGGAAAATATTTTTTTTGATTTTTTTGGACTAGGATAAGGAATTTAGGGATTGATATTTCGGATACTTAAAATTAACTAATCTATCATATAAAACCATAAAATCGGGCCTAACCCCACTAGCAACGGAGTAGCACCCATTTGAAGTTGGATAACCAGAAAAAAAATTTCCTATATACATACCATGGGAAAATATTTTTTTTGATTTTTTTGGACTAGGATAAGGAATTTAGGGATTGATATTTCGGATACTTAAAATTAACTAATCTATCATATAAAACCATAAAATCGGGCCTAACCCCACTAGCAACGGAGTAGCACCCATTTGAAGTTGGATAACCAGAAAAAAAATTTCCTATATACATACCATGGGAAAATATTTTTTTTGATTTTTTTGGACTAGGACAAGGAATTTAGGGATTGATATTTCGGATACTTAAAATTAACTAATCTATCATATAAAACCATAAAATCGGGCCTAACCCCACTAGCAACGGAGTAGCACCCATTTGAAGTTGGATAACCAGAAAAAAAATTTCCTATATACATACCATGGGAAAATATTTTTTTTGATTTTTTTGGACTAGGATAAGGAATTTAGGGATTGATATTTCGGATACTTAAAATTAACTAATCTATCATATAAAACCATAAAATCGGGCCTAACCCCACTAGCAACGGAGTAGCACCCATTTGAAGTTGGATAACCAGAAAAAAAATTTCCTATATACATACCATGGGAAAATATTTTTTTTGATTTTTTTGGACTAGGACAAGGAATTTAGGGATTGATATTTCGGATACTTAAAATTAACTAATCTATCATATAAAACCATAAAATCGGGCCTAACCCCACTAGCAACGGAGTAGCACCCATTTGAAGTTGGATAACCAGAAAAAAAATTTCCTATATACATACCATGGGAAAATATTTTTTTTGATTTTTTTGGACTAGGATAAGGAATTTAGGGATTGATATTTCGGATACTTAAAATTAACTAATCTATCATATAAAACCATAAAATCGGGCCTAACCCCACTAGCAACGGAGTAGCACCCATTTGAAGTTGGATAACCAGAAAAAAAATTTCCTATACACATACCATGGGAAAATGGATTTATTGATTTTTTTGGACTAGGACAAGGAATTTAGGGATTGATATTTCGGATACTTAAAATTAACTAATCTATCATATAAAACCATAAAATCGGGCCTAACCCCACTAGCAACGGAGTAGCACCCATTTGAAGTTGGATAACCAGAAAAAAAATTTCCTATATACATACCATGGGAAAATATTTTTTTTGATTTTTTTGGACTAGGATAAGGAATTTAGGGATTGATATTTCGGATACTTAAAATTAACTAATCTATCATATAAAACCATAAAATCGGGCCTAACCCCACTAGCAACGGAGTAGCACCCATTTGAAGTTGGATAACCAGAAAAAAAATTTCCTATATACATACCATGGGAAAATATTTTTTTTGATTTTTTTGGACTAGGATAAGGAATTTAGGGATTGATATTTCGGATACTTAAAATTAACTAATCTATCATATAAAACCATAAAATCGGGCCTAACCCCACTAGCAACGGAGTAGCACCCATTTGAAGTTGGATAACCAGAAAAAAAATTTCCTATATACATACCATGGGAAAATATTTTTTTTGATTTTTTTGGACTAGGATAAGGAATTTAGGGATTGATATTTCGGATACTTAAAATTAACTAATCTATCATATAAAACCATAAAATCGGGCCTAACCCCACTAGCAACGGAGTAGCACCCATTTGAAGTTGGATAACCAGAAAAAAAATTTCCTATATACATACCATGGGAAAATATTTTTTTTGATTTTTTTGGACTAGGATAAGGAATTTAGGGATTGATATTTCGGATACTTAAAATTAACTAATCTATCATATAAAACCATAAAATCGGGCCTAACCCCACTAGCAACGGAGTAGCACCCATTTGAAGTTGGATAACCAGAAAAAAAATTTCCTATATACATACCATGGGAAAATATTTTTTTTGATTTTTTTGGACTAGGACAAGGAATTTAGGGATTGATATTTCGGATACTTAAAATTAACTAATCTATCATATAAAACCATAAAATCGGGCCTAACCCCACTAGCAACGGAGTAGCACCCATTTGAAGTTGGATAACCAGAAAAAAAATTTCCTATATACATACCATGGGAAAATATTTTTTTTGATTTTTTTGGACTAGGATAAGGAATTTAGGGATTGATATTTCGGATACTTAAAATTAACTAATCTATCATATAAAACCATAAAATCGGGCCTAACCCCACTAGCAACGGAGTAGCACCCATTTGAAGTTGGATAACCAGAAAAAAAATTTCCTATATACATACCATGGGAAAATATTTTTTTTGATTTTTTTGGACTAGGATAAGGAATTTAGGGATTGATATTTCGGATACTTAAAATTAACTAATCTATCATATAAAACCATAAAATCGGGCCTAACCCCACTAGCAACGGAGTAGCACCCATTTGAAGTTGGATAACCAGAAAAAAAATTTCCTATATACATACCATGGGAAAATATTTTTTTTGATTTTTTTGGACTAGGACAAGGAATTTAGGGATTGATATTTCGGATACTTAAAATTAACTAATCTATCATATAAAACCATAAAATCGGGCCTAACCCCACTAGCAACGGAGTAGCACCCATTTGAAGTTGGATAACCAGAAAAAAAATTTCCTATATACATACCATGGGAAAATATTTTTTTTGATTTTTTTGGACTAGGATAAGGAATTTAGGGATTGATATTTCGGATACTTAAAATTAACTAATCTATCATATAAAACCATAAAATCGGGCCTAACCCCACTAGCAACGGAGTAGCACCCATTTGAAGTTGGATAACCAGAAAAAAAATTTCCTATATACATACCATGGGAAAATATTTTTTTTGATTTTTTTGGACTAGGATAAGGAATTTAGGGATTGATATTTCGGATACTTAAAATTAACTAATCTATCATATAAAACCATAAAATCGGGCCTAACCCCACTAGCAACGGAGTAGCACCCATTTGAAGTTGGATAACCAGAAAAAAAATTTCCTATACACATACCATGGGAAAATGGATTTATTGATTTTTTTGGACTAGGACAAGGAATTTAGGGATTGATATTTCGGATACTTAAAATTAACTAATCTATCATATAAAACCATAAAATCGGGCCTAACCCCACTAGCAACGGAGTAGCACCCATTTGAAGTTGGATAACCAGAAAAAAAATTTCCTATATACATACCATGGGAAAATATTTTTTTTGATTTTTTTGGACTAGGATAAGGAATTTAGGGATTGATATTTCGGATACTTAAAATTAACTAATCTATCATATAAAACCATAAAATCGGGCCTAACCCCACTAGCAACGGAGTAGCACCCATTTGAAGTTGGATAACCAGAAAAAAAATTTCCTATATACATACCATGGGAAAATATTTTTTTTGATTTTTTTGGACTAGGACAAGGAATTTAGGGATTGATATTTCGGATACTTAAAATTAACTAATCTATCATATAAAACCATAAAATCGGGCCTAACCCCACTAGCAACGGAGTAGCACCCATTTGAAGTTGGATAACCAGAAAAAAAATTTCCTATATACATACCATGGGAAAATATTTTTTTTGATTTTTTTGGACTAGGATAAGGAATTTAGGGATTGATATTTCGGATACTTAAAATTAACTAATCTATCATATAAAACCATAAAATCGGGCCTAACCCCACTAGCAACGGAGTAGCACCCATTTGAAGTTGGATAACCAGAAAAAAAATTTCCTATATACATACCATGGGAAAATATTTTTTTTGATTTTTTTGGACTAGGATAAGGAATTTAGGGATTGATATTTCGGATACTTAAAATTAACTAATCTATCATATAAAACCATAAAATCGGGCCTAACCCCACTAGCAACGGAGTAGCACCCATTTGAAGTTGGATAACCAGAAAAAAAATTTCCTATATACATACCATGGGAAAATATTTTTTTTGATTTTTTTGGACTAGGATAAGGAATTTAGGGATTGATATTTCGGATACTTAAAATTAACTAATCTATCATATAAAACCATAAAATCGGGCCTAACCCCACTAGCAACGGAGTAGCACCCATTTGAAGTTGGATAACCAGAAAAAAAATTTCCTATATACATACCATGGGAAAATATTTTTTTTGATTTTTTTGGACTAGGATAAGGAATTTAGGGATTGATATTTCGGATACTTAAAATTAACTAATCTATCATATAAAACCATAAAATCGGGCCTAACCCCACTAGCAACGGAGTAGCACCCATTTGAAGTTGGATAACCAGAAAAAAAATTTCCTATACACATACCATGGGAAAATGGATTTTTTGATTTTTTTGGACTAGGACAAGGAATTTAGGGATTGATATTTCGGATACTTAAAATTAACTAATCTATCATATAAAACCATAAAATCGGGCCTAACCCCACTAGCAACGGAGTAGCACCCATTTGAAGTTGGATAACCAGAAAAAAAATTTCCTATATACATACCATGGGAAAATGGATTTTTTGATTTTTTTGGACTAGGACAAGGAATTTAGGGATTGATATTTCGGATACTTAAAATTAACTAATCTATCATATAAAACCATAAAATCGGGCCTAACCCCACTGCAACAGAGTAGCACCCATTTGAAGTTGGATAACCAGAAAAAAAATTTCCTATACACATACCATGGGAAAATGGATTTTTTGATTTTTTTGGACTAGGACAAGGAATTTAGGGATTGATATTTCGGATACTTAAAATTAACTAATCTATCATATAAAACCATAAAATCGGGCCTAACCCCACTAGCAACAGAGTAGCACCCATTTGAAGTTGGATAACCAGAAAAAAAATTTCCTATATACATACCATGGGAAAATATTTTTTTGATTTTTTTGGACTAGGATAAGGAATTTAGGGATTGATATTTCGGATACTTAAAATTAACTAATCTATCATATAAAACCATAAAATCGGGCCTAACCCCACTAGCAACAGAGTAGCACCCATTTGAAGTTGGATAACCAGAAAAAAAATTTCCTATATACATACCATGGGAAAATATTTTTTTTGATTTTTTTGGACTAGGATAAGGAATTTAGGGATTGATATTTCGGATACTTAAAATTAACTAATCTATCATATAAAACCATAAAATCGGGCCTAGCCCCACTAGCAACAGAGTAGCACCCATTTGAAGTTGGATAACCAGAAAAAAAATTTCCTATACACATACCATGGGAAAATGGATTTTTTGATTTTTTTGGACTAGGACAAGGAATTTAGGGATTGATATTTCGGATACTTAAAATTAACTAATCTATCATATAAAACCATAAAATCGGGCCTAACCCCACTAGCAACAGAGTAGCACCCATTTGAAGTTGGATAACCAGAAAAAAAATTTCCTATATACATACCATGGGAAAATATTTTTTTTGATTTTTTTGGACTAGGATAAGGAATTTAGGGATTGATATTTCGGATACTTAAAATTAACTAATCTATCATATAAAACCATAAAATCGGGCCTAACCCCACTAGCAACGGAGTAGCACCCATTTGAAGTTGGATAACCAGAAAAAAAATTTCCTATATAGATACCATGGGAAAATATGGATTTTTTGATTTTTTTGGACTAGGACAAGGAATTTAGGGATTGATATTTCGGATACTTAAAATTAACTAATCTATCATATAAAACCATAAAATCGGGCCTAACCCCACTAGCAACGGAGTAGCACCCATTTGAAGTTGGATAACCAGAAAAAAAATTTCCTATATACATACCATGGGAAAATATTTTTTTTGATTTTTTTGGACTAGGATAAGGAATTTAGGGATTGATATTTCGGATACTTAAAATTAACTAATCTATCATATAAAACCATAAAATCGGGCCTAACCCCACTAGCAACGGAGTAGCACCCATTTGAAGTTGGATAACCAGAAAAAAAATTTCCTATATACATACCATGGGAAAATATTTTTTTTGATTTTTTTGGACTAGGATAAGGAATTTAGGGATTGATATTTCGGATACTTAAAATTAACTAATCTATCATATAAAACCATAAAATCGGGTCTAACCCCACTAGCAACGGAGTAGCACCCATTTGAAGTTGGATAACCAGAAAAAAAATTTCCTATATACATACCATGGGAAAATGGATTTTTTGATTTTTTTGGACTAGGACAAGGAATTTAGGGATTGATATTTCGGATACTTAAAATTAACTAATCTATCATATAAAACCATAAAATCGGGCCTAACCCCACTAGCAACGGAGTAGCACCCATTTGAAGTTGGATAACCAGAAAAAAAATTTTCTATATACATACCATGGGAAAATGGATTTTTTGATTTTTTTGGACTAGGACAAGGAATTTAGGGATTGATATTTCGGATACTTAAAATTAACTAATCTATCATATAAAACCATAAAATCGGGCCTAACCCCACTAGCAACGGAGTAGCACCCATTTGAAGTTGGATAACCAGAAAAAAATTTTTCTATATACATACCATGGGAAAATGGATTTTTTGATTTTTTTGGACTAGGATAAGGAATTTAGGGATTGATATTTCGGATACTTAAAATTAACTAATCTATCATATAAAACCATAAAATCGGGCCTAACCCCACTAGCAACGGAGTAGCACCCATTTGAAGTTGGATAACCAGAAAAAAAAATTTCTATATACATACCATGGGAAAATGGATTTTTTGATTTTTTTGGACTAGGACAAGGAATTTAGGGATTGATATTTCGGATACTTAAAATTAACTAATCTATCATATAAAACCATAAAATCGGGCCTAACCCCACTAGCAACGGAGTAGCACCCATTTGAAGTTGGATAACCAGAAAAAAAATTTCCTATATACATACCATGGGAAAATATTTTTTTGATTTTTTTGGACTAGGATAAGGAATTTAGGGATTGATATTTCGGATACTTAAAATTAACTAATCTATCATATAAAACCATAAAATCGGGCCTAACCCCACTAGCAACGGAGTAGCACCCATTTGAAGTTGGATAACCAGAAAAAAAATTTCCTATATACATACCATGGGAAAATATTTTTTTTGATTTTTTTGGACTAGGATAAGGAATTTAGGGATTGATATTTCGGATACTTAAAATTAACTAATCTATCATATAAAACCATAAAATCGGGTCTAACCCCACTAGCAACGGAGTAGCACCCATTTGAAGTTGGATAACCAGAAAAAAAATTTTCTATATACATACCATGGGAAAATGGATTTTTTGATTTTTTTGGACTAGGACAAGGAATTTAGGGATTGATATTTCGGATACTTAAAATTAACTAATCTATCATATAAAACCATAAAATCGGGCCTAACCCCACTAGCAACGGAGTAGCACCCATTTGAAGTTGGATAACCAGAAAAAAAATTTCCTATATACATACCATGGGAAAATATTTTTTTTGATTTTTTTGGACTAGGATAAGGAATTTAGGGATTGATATTTCGGATACTTAAAATTAACTATTCTATCATATAAAACCATAAAATCGGGCCTAACCCCACTAGCAACGGAGTAGCACCCATTTGAAGTTGGATAACCAGAAAAAAAATTTCCTATATACATACCATTAGAAAATGGATTTTTTGATTTTTTTGGACTAGGACAAGGAATTTTGGGATTGATATTTCGGATACTTAAAATTAACTAATCTATCATATAAAACCATAAAATCGGGCCTAACCCCACTAGCAACGGAGTAGCACCCATTTGAAGTTGGATAACCAGAAAAAAAATTTCCTATATACATACCATGGGAAAATGGATTTTTTGATTTTTTTGGACTAGGATAAGGAATTTAGGGATTGATATTTCGGATACTTAAAATTAACTAATCTATCATATAAAACCATAAAATCGGGCCTAACCCCACTAGCAACGGAGTAGCACCCATTTGAAGTTGGATAACCAGAAAAAAAAATTCCTATATACATACCATGGGAAAATGGATTTTTTGATTTTTTTGGACTAGGACAAGGAATTTAGGGATTGATATTTCGGATACTTAAAATTAACTAATCTATCATATAAAACCATAAAATCGGGCCTAACCCCACTAGCAACGGAGTAGCACCCATTTGAAGTTGGATAACCAGAAAAAAAAATTCCTATATACATACCATGGGAAAAATTTTTTTTGATTTTTTTGGACTAGGATAAGGAATTTAGGGATTGATATTTCGGATACTTAAAATTAACTAATCTATCATATAAAACCATAAAATCGGGCCTAACCCCACTAGCAACGGAGTAGCACCCATTTGAAGTTGGATAACCAGAAAAAAAATTTCCTATATACATACCATGGGAAAATGGATTTTTTGATTTTTTTGGACTAGGACAAGGAATTTAGGGATTGATATTTCGGATACTTAAAATTAACTAATCTATCATATAAAACCATAAAATCGGGCCTAACCCCACTAGCAACGGAGTAGCACCCATTTGAAGTTGGATAACCAGAAAAAAAATTTCCTATATACATACCATGGGAAAATGGATTTTTTGATTTTTTTGGACTAGGACAAGGAATTTAGGGATTGATATTTCGGATACTTAAAATTAACTAATCTATCATATAAAACCATAAAATCGGGCCTAACCCCACTAGCAACGGAGTAGCACCCATTTGAAGTTGGATAACCAGAAAAAAAATTTCCTATATACATACCATGGAAAAATGGATTTTTTGATTTTTTTGGACTAGGACAAGGAATTTAGGGATTGATATTTCGGATACTTAAAATTAACTAATCTATCATATAAAACCATAAAATCGGGCCTAACCCCACTAGCAACGGAGTAGCACCCATTTGAAGTTGGATAACCAGAAAAAAAATTTCCTATATACATACCATGGGAAAATGGATTTTTTGATTTTTTTGGACTAGGACAAGGAATTTAGGGATTGATATTTCGGATACTTAAAATTAACTAATCTATCATATAAAACCAGAAAATCGGGCCTAACCCCACTAGCAACGGAGTAGCACCCATTTGAAGTTGGATAACCAGAAAAAAAATTTCCTATATACATACCATGGGAAAATGGATTTTTTGATTTTTTTGGACTAGGACAAGGAATTTAGGGATTGATATTTCGGATACTTAAAATTAACTAATCTATCATATAAAACCATAAAATCGGGCCTAACCCCACTAGCAACGGAGTAGCACCCATTTGAAGTTGGATAACCAGAAAAAAAATTTCCTATATACATACCATGGGAAAATGGATTTTTTAATTTTTTTGGACTAGGACAAGGAATTTAGGGATTGATATTTCGGATACTTAAAATTAACTAATCTATCATATAAAACCATAAAATCGGGCCTAACCCCACTAGCAACGGAGTAGCACCCATTTGAAGTTGGATAACCAGAAAAAAAATTTCCTATATACATACCATGGGAAAATGGATTTTTTGATTTTTTTGGACTAGGACAAGGAATTTAGGGATTGATATTTCGGATACTTAAAATTAACTAATCTGTAATATAAAACCATAAAATCGGGCCTAACCCCACTAGCAACGGAGTAGCACCCATTTGAAGTTGGATAACCAGAAAAAAAATTTCCTATATACATACCATGGGAAAATATTTTTTTTGATTTTTTTGGACTAGGACAAAGAATTTAGGGATTGATATTTCGGATACTTAAAATTAACTAATCTATCATATAAAACCATAAAATCGGGCCTAACCCCACTAGCAACGGAGTAGCACCCATTTGAACTTGGATAACCAGAAAAAAAATTTCCTATATACATACCATGGGAAAATGGATTTTTTGATTTTTTTGGACTAGGACAAGGAATTTAGGGATTGATATTTCGGATACTTAAAATTAACTAATCTATCATATAAAACCATAAAATCGGGCCTAACCCCACTAGCAACGGAGTAGCACCCATTTGAACTTGGATAACCAGAAAAAAAATTTCCTATATACATACCATGGGAAAATATTTTTTTTGATTTTTTTGGACTAGGACAAAGAATTTAGGGATTGATATTTCGGATACTTAAAATTAACTAATCTATCATATAAAACCATAAAATCGGGCCTAACCCCACTAGCAACGGAGTAGCACCCATTTGAAGTTGGATAACCAGAAAAAAAATTTCCTATATACATACCATGGGAAAATGGATTTTTTGATTTTTTTGGACTAGGACAAGGAATTTAGGGATTGATATTTCGGATACTTAAAATTAACTAATCTATCATATAAAACCATAAAATCGGGCCTAACCCCACTAGCAACGGAGTAGCACCCATTTGAAGTTGGATAACCAGAAAAAAAATTTCCTATATACAAACCATGGGAAAATGGATTTTTTGATTTTTTTGGACTAGGACAAGGAATTTAGGGATTGATATTTCGGATACTTAAAATTAACTAATCTATCATATAAAACCATAAAATCGGGCCTAACCCCACTAGCAACGGAGTAGCACCCATTTGAAGTTGGATAACCAGAAAAAAAATTTCCTATATACATACCATGGGAAAATATTTTTTTTGATTTTTTTGGACTAGGACAAAGAATTTAGGGATTGATATTTCGGATACTTAAAATTAACTAATCTATCATATAAAACCATAAAATCGGGCCTAACCCCACTAGCAACGGAGTAGCACCCATTTGAAGTTGGATAACCAGAAAAAAAATTTCCTATATACATACCATGGGAAAATGGATTTTTTGATTTTTTTGGACTAGGACAAGGAATTTAGGGATTGATATTTCGGATACTTAAAATTAACTAATCTATCATATAAAACCATAAAATCGGGCCTAACCCGACTAGCAACGGAGTAGCACCCATTTGAAGTTGGATAACCAGAAAAAAAATTTCCTATATACATACCATGGGAAAATATTTTTTTTGATTTTTTTGGACTAGGACAAAGAATTTAGGGATTGATATTTCGGATACTTAAAATTAACTAATCTATCATATAAAACCATAAAATCGGGCCTAACCCCACTAGCAACGGAGTAGCACCCATTTGAACTTGGATAACCAGAAAAAAAATTTCCTATATACATACCATGGGAAAATGGATTTTTTGATTTTTTTGGACTAGGACAAGGAATTTAGGGATTGATATTTCGGATACTTAAAATTAACTAATCTATCATATAAAACCATAAAATCGGGCCTAACCCCACTAGCAACGGAGTAGCACCCATTTGAAGTTGGATAACCAGAAAAAAAATTTCCTATATACATACCATGGGAAAATGGATTTTTTGATTTTTTTGGACTAGGACAAGGAATTTAGGGATTGATATTTCGGATACTTAAAATTAACTAATCTATCATATAAAACCATAAAATCGGGCCTAACCCCACTAGCAACGGAGTAGCACCCATTTGAAGTTGGATAACCAGAAAAAAAATTTCCTATATACATACCATGGGAAAATATTTTTTTTGATTTTTTTGGACTAGGATAAGGAATTTAGGGATTGATATTTCGGATACTTAAAATTAACTAATCTATCATATAAAACCATAAAATCGGGCCTAACCCCACTAGCAACGGAGTAGCACCCATTTGAAGTTGGATAACCAGAAAAAAAATTTCCTATATACATACCATGGGAAAATATTTTTTTTGATTTTTATGAACTAGGACAAGGAATTTAGGGATTGATATTTCGGATACTTACAATTAACTAATCTATCATATAAAACCATAAAATCGGGCCTAACCCCACTAGCAACGAAGTAGCACCCATTTGAACTTGGATAACCAGAAAAAAAATTTCCTATATACATACCATGGGAAAATATTTTTTTTGATTTTTTTGGACTAGGACAAGGAATTTAGGGATTGATATTTCGGATACTTAAAATTAACTAATCTATCATATAAAACCATAAAATCGGGCCTAACCCCACTAGCAACGGAGTAGCACCCATTTGAAGTTGGATAACCAGAAAAAAAATTTCCTATATACATACCATGGGAAAATGGATTTTTTGATTTTTTTGGACTAGGACAAGGAATTTAGGGATTGATATTTCGGATACTTAAAATTAACTAATCTATCATATAAAACCATAAAATCGGGCCTAACCCCACTAGCAACGGAGTAGCACCCATTTGAACTTGGATAACCAGAAAAAAAATTTCCTATATACATACCATGGGAAAATGGATTTTTTGATTTTTTTGGACTGGGACAAGGAATTTAGGGATTGATATTTCGGATACTTAAAATTAACTAATCTATCATATAAAACCATAAAATCGGGCCTAACCCCACTAGCAACGGAGTAGCACCCATTTGAACTTGGATAACCAGAAAAAAAATTTCCTATATACATACCATGGGAAAATGGATTTTTTGATTTTTTTGGACTAGGACAAGGAATTTAGGGATTGATATTTCGGATACTTAAAATTAACTAATCTATCATATAAAACCATAAAATCGGGCCTAACCCCACTAGCAACGGAATAGCACCCATTTGAAGTTGGATAACCAGAAAAAAAATTTCCTATATACATACCATGGGAAAATATTTTTTTTGATTTTTTTGGACTAGGATAAGGAATTTAGGGATTGATATTTCGGATACTTAAAATTAACTAATCTATCATATAAAACCATAAAATCGGGCCTAACCCCACTAGCAACGGAGTAGCACCCATTTGAAGTTGGATAACCAGAAAAAAAATTTCCTATATACATACCATGGGAAAATGGATTTTTTGATTTTTTTGGACTAGGACAAGGAATTTAGGGATTGATATTTCGGATACTTAAAATTAACTAATCTATCATATAAAACCATAAAATCGGGCCTAACCCCACTAGCAACGGAGTAGCACCCATTTGAACTTGGATAACCAGAAAAAAAATTTCCTATATACATACCATGGGAAAATGGATTTTTTGATTTTTTTGGACTAGGACAAGGAATTTAGGGATTGATATTTCGGATACTTAAAATTAACTAATCTATCATATAAAACCATAAAATCGGGCCTAACCCCACTAGCAACGGAGTAGCACCCATTTGAAGTTGGATAACCAGAAAAAAAATTTCCTATATACATACCATGGGAAAATATTTTTTTTGATTTTTTTGGACTAGGATAAGGAATTTAGGGATTGATATTTCGGATACTTAAAATTAACTAATCTATCATATAAAACCATAAAATCGGGCCTAACCCCACTAGCAACGGAGTAGCACCCATTTGAAGTTGGATAACCAGAAAAAAAATTTCCTATATACATATCATGGGAAAATGGATTTTTTTGATTTTTATGAACTAGGACAAGGAATTTAGGGATTGATATTTCGGATACTTACAATTAACTAATCTATCATATAAAACCATAAAATCGGGCCTAACCCCACTAGCAACGAAGTAGCACCCATTTGAACTTGGATAACCAGAAAAAAAATTTCCTATATACATACCATGGGAAAATATTTTTTTTGATTTTTTTGGACTAGGACAAGGAATTTAGGGATTGATATTTCGGATACTTAAAATTAACTAATCTATCATATAAAACCATAAAATCGGGCCTAACCCCACTAGCAACGGAGTAGCACCCATTTGAACTTGGATAACCAGAAAAAAAATTTCCTATATACATACCATGGGAAAATGGATTTTTTGATTTTTTTGGACTAGGACAAGGAATTTAGGGATTGATATTTCGGATACTTAAAATTAACTAATCTATCATATAAAACCATAAAATCGGGCCTAACCCCACTAGCAACGGAGTAGCACCCATTTGAACTTGGATAACCAGAAAAAAAATTTCCTATATACATACCATGGGAAAATGGATTTTTTGATTTTTTTGGACTAGGACAAGGAATTTAGGGATTGATATTTCGGATACTTAAAATTAACTAATCTATCATATAAAACCATAAAATCGGGCCTAACCCCACTAGCAACGGAGTAGCACCCATTTGAAGTTGGATAACCAGAAAAAAAATTTCCTATATACATACCATGGGAAAATGGATTTTTTGATTTTTTTGGACTAGGACAAGGAATTTAGGGATTGATATTTCGGATACTTAAAATTAACTAATCTATCATATAAAACCATAAAATCGGGCCTAACCCCACTAGCAACGGAGTAGCACCCATTTGAACTTGGATAACCAGAAAAAAAATTTCCTATATACATACCATGGGAAAATGGATTTTTTGATTTTTTTGGACTAGGACAAGGAATTTAGGGATTGATATTTCGGATACTTAAAATTAACTAATCTATCATATAAAACCATAAAATCGGGCCTAACCCCACTAGCAACGGAGTAGCACCCATTTGAAGTTGGATAACCAGAAAAAAAATTTCCTATATACATACCATGGGAAAATGGATTTTTTGATTTTTTTGGACTAGGACAAGGAATTTAGGGATTGATATTTCGGATACTTAAAATTAACTAATCTATCATATAAAACCATAAAATCGGGCCTAACCCCACTAGCAACGGAGTAGCACCCATTTGAACTTGGATAACCAGAAAAAAAATTTCCTATATACATACCATGGGAAAATGGATTTTTTGATTTTTTTGGACTAGGACAAGGAATTTAGGGATTGATATTTCGGATACTTAAAATTAACTAATCTATCATATAAAACCATAAAATCGGGCCTAACCCCACTAGCAACGGAGTAGCACCCATTTGAAGTTGGATAACCAGAAAAAAAATTTCCTATATACATACCATGGGAAAATATTTTTTTTGATTTTTTTGGACTAGGATAAGGAATTTAGGGATTGATATTTCGGATACTTAAAATTAACTAATCTATCATATAAAACCATAAAATCGGGCCTAACCCCACTAGCAACGGAGTAGCACCCATTTGAAGTTGGATAACCAGAAAAAAAATTTCCTATATACATATCATGGGAAAATGGATTTTTTGATTTTTATGAACTAGGACAAGGAATTTAGGGATTGATATTTCGGATACTTACAATTAACTAATCTATCATATAAAACCATAAAATCGGGCCTAACCCCACTAGCAACGAAGTAGCACCCATTTGAACTTGGATAACCAGAAAAAAAATTTCCTATATACATACCATGGGAAAATGGATTTTTTGATTTTTTTGGACTAGGACAAGGAATTTAGGGATTGATATTTCGGATACTTAAAATTAACTAATCTATCATATAAAACCATAAAATCGGGCCTAACCCCACTAGCAACGGAGTAGCACCCATTTGAACTTGGATAACCAGAAAAAAAATTTCCTATATACATACCATGGGAAAATGGATTTTTTGATTTTTTTGGACTAGGACAAGGAATTTAGGGATTGATATTTCGGATACTTAAAATTAACTAATCTATCATATAAAACCATAAAATCGGGCCTAACCCCACTAGCAACGGAGTAGCACCCATTTGAAGTTGGATAACCAGAAAAAAAATTTCCTATATACATACCATGGGAAAATTGATTTTTTGATTTTTTTGGACTAGGACAAGGAATTTAGGGATTGATATTTCGGATACTTAAAATTAACTAATCTATCATATAAAACCATAAAATCGGGCCTAACCCCACTAGCAACGGAGTAGCACCCATTTGAAGTTGGATAACCAGAAAAAAAATTTCCTATATACATACCATGGGAAAATATTTTTTTTGATTTTTTTGGACTAGGACAAGGAATTTAGGGATTGATATTTCGGATACTTACAATTAACTAATCTATCATATAAAACCATAAAATCGGGCCTAACCCCACTAGCAACGAAGTAGCACCCATTTGAACTTGGATAACCAGAAAAAAAATTTCCTATATACATACCATGGGAAAATATTTTTTTTGATTTTTTTGGACTAGGACAAGGAATTTAGGGATTGATATTTCGGATACTTAAAATTAACTAATCTATCATATAAAACCATAAAATCGGGCCTAACCCCACTAGCAACGGAGTAGCACCCATTTGAAGTTGGATAACCAGAAAAAAAATTTCCTATATACATACCATGGGAAAATGGATTTTTTGATTTTTTTGGACTAGGACAAGGAATTTAGGGATTGATATTTCGGATACTTAAAATTAACTAATCTATCATATAAAACCATAAAATCGGGCCTAACCCCACTAGCAACGGAGTAGCACCCATTTGAAGTTGGATAACCAGAAAAAAAATTTCCTATATACATACCATGGGAAAATGGATTTTTTGATTTTTTTGGACTAGGACAAGGTTTTATAATTTATCACTAATAAATTAACTTATTGAAATATACTATTTTAATATATTTATCTTTTAATTTAATTTAATTTAATTCTTATACACGTTATCTCCCGCTGAATGCTGGTATATAAAAGAAAGATAATTTGACAATTTTGTTGTGATTATAAAGGTCAAAACAAACAGGTACTAAATTAGTTCAATTATATAAAATAAATTAGTACTAGATTCTTTTGGTAGTACACAACATACAAAATAATTAGAATCCATAATTTAGTGCATTTATAACATTCCTCTCCGCTTAGTTTTTTCCATGATGTAGTTAACGGGTTTTTTATGGCTGAAAACGAACAATGGGTCTTCTTTCTCGTTCAGATCTTCTGGGTATGTTTCTTATTCCCAAAACATCTGATTCCGATGCACTCCTACGTTTCCTCTCGTCGTTAGCCTGATTCTGTGATTCATTTGATTTGAGAATCCCTTCTGATTCCGATGCACTCCTACGTTTCCTCTCGTCGTTAGCCTGATTCTGTGATTCATTTGATTTGAGAATCCCTTCTGCCAACTGATAATCATACGGTTTCGGTGTTCGCAAGCGAATCTGGTTCTGATGCCGTTTGACGATTGCTCCATTGACTTGGATCAGATACATCATGTTGCCTACTTGTTCTTGTATTTTCCCTTGCAGCCATTTTCTTTGTTTGTTGAAGTTCTTGATGTACACATCATCTCCAGGTTGAAACTTAGCCGCATTTTGTTGGGGCGTTGAGGATGTTCGCGGAAACATCAGATGAAGTATAGTCTTGGGCTGACGTCCATGGAATAATTCCGAGGGTGATTTTCCACTTAACCCCGGTGAAAATCGATAACTACTTAAGAATTTAAGCAGTGCAACATCCGTAGAACCGCCATCAATTATATTCTTCTTCATGGATGTTTTGAAAGTCCTAACGAATCTTTCAGCTTCCCCATTCGATGATGGATGGAAAGGCGCTGTAGTAAGGTGTGAAATTCCATTATTCTCACAAAATTGAGCAAATATTTCTGATGTTAATGATGTACCATTATCACTAACAAGACAATCAGGAAGACCTTCTATAGAAAATATTGCTTGCAAAGCGCGAATAGTTGACTTTGTAGTAATATCAGACGTCTTCACTATAAAAGGGTATTTCGAATAAGCATCTATACATAATAGCCACATTGAATTAAGAAATGGGCCTGCGAAATCTATGTGGATTCTTTCCCACGGTTTAGATGCTACTGGCCAACTTTTAAATTCCTTCTTTGGCGCTGCTGCACATTCTTGACAATTTCTACATTGTCTTACCATCACTTCTATTTCTACGTCCTGTTTTGGCCACCAACAATAACGCCGAGCAATTTGTTTCGTCCTTACAATACTCCAATGCCCATCGTGAAGCATTTCCAAAATTCTGCCTCGCAATATCTCAGGAACAACTACTCTAATGCAATCAGTGTGTAGCAGAATTACATCATTGTGGGCAGAGAGTGCGTTCTGCCTAGTACTGTAGGGTATCATCGATTCTTGTAATTTCGTCGTATTTTCGGGCCATCCTTCCTTAATATGTCTTAACACTTCTCGTAGAATATTATCTTCACGGGTATAATTTGCAATGGTTTCAGCATCGATGGGAAATGAAGAAAGTTCAACCTCATACACTTCGTTTGTTATCACTTCAGCCTCTTCCGATTTGTCAAATTCGACATCAGGACCCGCAGGCAATCGGGAAAGAGCATCCGCATTGCTGTGTTTTGTAGTTGGTTTATACCGAATGGTATAGGTATATGCCATCAATATGATTGCCCATCTCTGCAATCTATTAGCGGTCATGACTGGCAAATTCTTTCCTGGGTTGAAAAGGGAGAGTAAGGGCTTATGGTCGGTTACCAATTCGAACTGTCGCCCGTAAAGGTATTGACGAAACTTGGTTACTCCAAAAATGATCGATAGTGCCTCCTTTTCGATTTGGCTATATTTGCGCTGCGCTTCGTCCAACGTCTTTGATGCAAATGCAATCGGATGTTCTGAATTATCCGGGAATATATGGGATATGACGGCTCCAATACCCTGACTTGAAGCGTCCGTAGCAAGAACTAATTTGAGGTTCTCAGAATAGTGGGTTAGTTTAGTGGCATCAATAATTTGTTTTTTTATTCTGTTAAACGACTCTTCTTGAGGTTGCTTCCATGTGAATTCTACGTTCTTCCTTCTTAGCTCGTTTAGCGGAGCTGAAATTTGAGAAAGGTTATTAAAAAATTTATTATAATACTGTACCTTCCCCAGAAAAGCTTGCACGTCTTTTAGGTTTTTTGGTGTTGGCATGTCTTGAATTGCCCTAATCCCCGATTCTGATGGTCTAATACCATCGCCACTAATAATATGTCCCAAATATTGTATCTCACGTTGCATAAAATTACATTTTGACATTTTACATCGTAGCCCATTTAATTTTAACTGTTTAAATAATTCTTCCAAATTAGACAAGTGTTCTTCTTCTGACCTCCCAGTCACTACGATATCATCTAAATAATTGACGCACTGAGGTATATTTACGATTATCATTTCTATAAATTTTTGAAATATAGCTGGTGCACTTGCGACTCCATAAGGTAACCTTTGGAACTGATACAATCCAAAAGGTGTATTGATGACCATTATCTCTTTCGATTCCTGATCTAATTCCAATTGTAAATAAGCTTCCGAAAGATCTATCTTTGAGAATACTTTGCCCTTTCCTATTTTTTGAAAGATTTCCTCTATTCGTGGTATTGGATACTGCTCAATGCATAATTGAGAGTTAACATTGATCTTAAAATCGGCGCATAGTCGAATTGATTTATCAGGCTTTCTGACAATCACAACTGGAGCGGCCCATTGGCTAAAACGGATTGGTTTCAAAACTCCAGTTTCCTCCAATCTATTGATTTCGTTCTTAACTGTCTCCATTTCACAAATTGCAAGAGGCCGTGCCTTGAAAAATTTTGGTGTGTAGTTTGGTTTTAGCTGTAAATGCACTTTAAAATTCAAACAGTGTCCTAAATTTGGTTCAAAAATATCTTTAAAATCCTGACAAAGTTTATGTATTTTGGTTTCGTACGACTTAAAATCGGTGCCAGTATGTATTGTTAGCGCTTGCTGAACATGACGATCAATCTCTTTGAGTTGAACTTGGAACTGAAGTTCATCAAACCAATTCATCCCCAAAATATTAGCTCCTCCAGGGCTACATGTCACAAGTAATGGCAATTGTTTCTCTATATTGTTGTAAAGCACTTTAACATGCATTATTCCTTTAACAGGAACCGTTTTGTTTCCATATGAGTTTAATATTGTTGTAGTTGCTACACATGGTGGTTCCCCCAACTGTTGGTAGCCATGAAGCCCAATCATTGATACAGTAGCTCCCGTATCCAACAAAAATCGCATGTCTATTCCGTTTACTCTGATCAATAAATATATTTTCCGCCCCCCGGAAATTACCGGCGAATCCTCCACTTGCAGAACTTCGTCAAATAACTCCGGTTGTGATACGACATCAAGAGACTGTGCATATTCCTTTGAACTATGTCGTTGACTTGATGGATTTCGTTGTCGTGATGGACTTCTCTCCTTCGTTTTATTGCGTCTACTTAAACAAACTGAAGCAATGTGTCCTCGTTTCCCACATATGTGACAATCTTCATGTAAAAATTTACATGACTCTCTACTATGGTATGTTAAACAACCAGGGCATGATCGAAGCCCCTTCACCCTGAACCTTGTATTGTTATTTCTATACGATTGTGCCGCTTTGTATGTTATGTTATAATTACTGTTCGAAGATCGTGAACGATGCTTATTGTCGTATGATTGGTTTACTTCACACGTGTTTTCTAGGTCACCTTTTATTATTTGAACTGTTTGTTGCGTAGATTCGAAAACATGTGCAATGTTTAACACTTCGTCTAACGATGGGTTTGTTTTGTTTAAACATGCGATACGTACTGCCTCGTGTGGTGTATGCAACACAATCATATCGCGAATCATGAAGTCTGTAAATGACTCAGTACACTGATCGCCACTGCATTTAAACTCGCAATCACGTGCTGCCAAACGTAAATCTGCAACCCATTCACTGTATGATTGTCGTGGTTTCATTTTTATTTGTAAAAACGAGCACCTCGCAGCTAAAATATGCATGCTCAATTTAAAATAAGACGAAAGCGATTTTATAATGTCTGCAAATGATTCATTTTTGAAATCTTTTTCACCATAAATTTTGTTTAGGTTATGATATGTTTCGGTTCCGACCCACGCTAGAAAATAAGAGCGTTTCTTGTCTTCTTGTTCTACATTATTAGCACAAAAATATTGTTCCAGCTGTGCTACATAATCTTCAAAACTTTCCTTCTCCTTCTCGAATGCTCGAAACGGTGAAATTGAAACTGTGCTTGGAACACTAACTTTTCGGTTTTCTTTTAAAGTTTGCTCCAGCCATTTCTGTTGATTATTCAGTATTGTATCCATCCAAATTTGTTGTTTTTTTAACAGATCTTCAACTACCGCTTTATCCATATTATTGCTGTAAATTCACAGTATGATCACTTTCCTGTTTATTCCACGGTATTATTTATTTTTTATTTTATCATCCCATCTTCGTCGCCACTTTTATAATTTATCACTAATAAATTAACTTATTGAAATATACTATTTTAATATATTTATCTTTTAATTTAATTTAATTTAATTCTTATACACGTTATCTCCCGCTGAATGCTGGTATATAAAAGAAAGATAATTTGACAATTTTGTTGTGATTATAAAGGTCAAAACAAACAGGTACTAAATTAGTTCAATTATATAAAATAAATTAGTACTAGATTCTTTTGGTAGTACACAACATACAAAATAATTAGAATCCATAATTTAGTGCATTTATAACACAAGGAATTTAGGGATTGATATTTCGGATACTTAAAATTAACTAATCTATCATATAAAACCATAAAATCGGGCCTAACCCCACTAGCAACGGAATAGCACCCATTTGAAGTTGGATAACCAGAAAAAAAATTTCCTATATACATACCATGGGAAAATATTTTTTTTGATTTTTTTGGACTAGGATAAGGAATTTAGGGTTTGATATTTCGGATACTTAAAATTAACTAATCTATCATATAAAACCATAAAATCGGGCCTAACCCACTAGCAACGGAGTAGCACCCATTTGAAGTTGGATAACCAGAAAAAAAATTTCCTATATACATACCATGGGAAAATTGATTTTTTGATTTTTTTGGACTAGGACAAGGAATTTAGGGATTGATATTTCGGATACTTAAAATTAACTAATCTATCATATAAAACCATAAAATCGGGCCTAACCCCACTAGCAACGGAATAGCACCCATTTGAAGTTGGATAACCAGAAAAAAAATTTCCTATATACATACCATGGGAAAATATTTTTTTTGATTTTTTTGGACTAGGACAAGGAATTTAGGGATTGATATTTCGGATACTTAAAATTAACTAATCTATCATATAAAACCATAAAATCGGGCCTAACCCCACTAGCAACGGAGTAGCACCCATTTGAAGTTGGATAACCAGAAAAAAAATTTCCTATATACATACCATGGGAAAATATTTTTTTTGATTTTTTTGGACTAGGACAAGGAATTTAGGGATTGATATTTCGGATACTTAAAATTAACTAATCTATCATATAAAACCATAAAATCGGGCCTAACCCCACTAGCAACGGAATAGCACCCATTTGAAGTTGGATAACCAGAAAAAAAATTTCCTATATACATACCATGGGAAAATGGATTTTTTGATTTTTTTGGACTAGGACAAGGAATTTAGGGATTGATATTTCGGATACTTAAAATTAACTAATCTATCATATAAAACCATAAAATCGGGCCTAACCCCACTAGCAACGGAATAGCACCCATTTGAAGTTGGATAACCAGAAAAAAAATTTCCTATATACATACCATGGGAAAATGGATTTTTTGATTTTTTTGGACTAGGACAAGGAATTTAGGGATTGATATTTCGGATACTTAAAATTAACTAATCTATCATATAAAACCATAAAATCGGGCCTAACCCCACTAGCAACGGAATAGCACCCATTTGAAGTTGGATAACCAGAAAAAAAATTTCCTATATACATACCATGGGAAAATGGATTTTTTGATTTTTTTGGACTAGGACAAGGAATTTAGGGATTGATATTTCGGATACTTAAAATTAACTAATCTATCATATAAAACCATAAAATCGGGCCTAACCCCACTAGCAACGGAATAGCACCCATTTGAAGTTGGATAACCAGAAAAAAAATTTCCTATATACATACCATGGGAAAATGGATTTTTTGATTTTTTTGGACTAGGACAAGGAATTTAGGGATTGATATTTCGGATACTTAAAATTAACTAATCTATCATATAAAACCATAAAATCGGGCCTAACCCCACTAGCAACGGAATAGCACCCATTTGAAGTTGGATAACCAGAAAAAAAATTTCCTATATACATACCATGGGAAAATATTTTTTTTGATTTTTTTGGACTAGGACAAGGAATTTAGGGATTGATATTTCGGATACTTAAAATTAACTAATCTATCATATAAAACCATAAAATCGGGCCTAACCCCACTAGCAACGGAATAGCACCCATTTGAAGTTGGATAACCAGAAAAAAAATTTCCTATATACATACCATGGGAAAATGGATTTTTTGATTTTTTTGGACTAGGACAAGGAATTTAGGGATTGATATTTCGGATACTTAAAATTAACTAATCTATCATATAAAACCATAAAATCGGGCCTAACCCCACTAGCAACGGAGTAGCACCCATTTGAACTTGGATAACCAGAAAAAAAATTTCCTATATACATACCATGGGAAAATGGATTTTTTGATTTTTTTGGACTAGGACAAGGAATTTAGGGATTGATATTTCGGATACTTAAAATTAACTAATCTATCATATAAAACCATAAAATCGGGCCTAACCCCACTAGCAACGGAGTAGCACCCATTTGAAGTTGGATAACCAGAAAAAAAATTTCCTATATACATACCATGGGAAAATTGATTTTTTGATTTTTTTGGACTAGGACAAGGAATTTAGGGATTGATATTTCGGATACTTAAAATTAACTAATCTATCATATAAAACCATAAAATCGGGCCTAACCCCACTAGCAACGGAATAGCACCCATTTGAAGTTGGATAACCAGAAAAAAAATTTCCTATATACATACCATGGGAAAATGGATTTTTTGATTTTTTTGGACTAGGACAAGGAATTTAGGGATTGATATTTCGGATACTTAAAATTAACTAATCTATCATATAAAACCATAAAATCGGGCCTAACCCCACTAGCAACGGAATAGCACCCATTTGAAGTTGGATAACCAGAAAAAAAATTTCCTATATACATACCATGGGAAAATATTTTTTTTGATTTTTTTGGACTAGGACAAGGAATTTAGGGATTGATATTTCGGATACTTAAAATTAACTAATCTATCATATAAAACCATAAAATCGGGCCTAACCCCACTAGCAACGGAATAGCACCCATTTGAAGTTGGATAACCAGAAAAAAAATTTTCTATATACATACCATGGGAAAATATTTTTTTTGATTTTTTTGGACTAGGATAAGGAATTTAGGGATTGATATTTCGGATACTTAAAATTAACTAATCTATCATATAAAACCATAAAATCGGGCCTAACCCACTAGCAACGGAGTAGCACCCATTTGAAGTTGGATAACCAGAAAAAAAATTTCCTATATACATACCATGGGAAAATATTTTTTTTGATTTTTTTGGACTAGGACAAGGAATTTAGGGATTGATATTTCGGATACTTAAAATTAACTAATCTATCATATAAAACCATAAAATCGGGCCTAACCCCACTAGCAACGGAATAGCACCCATTTGAAGTTGGATAACCAGAAAAAAAATTTCCTATATACATACCATGGGAAAATATTTTTTTTGATTTTTTTGGACTAGGATAAGGAATTTAGGGATTGATATTTCGGATACTTAAAATTAACTAATCTATCATATAAAACCATAAAATCGGGCCTAACCCACTAGCAACGGAGTAGCACCCATTTGAAGTTGGATAACCAGAAAAAAAATTTCCTATATACATACCATGGGAAAATTGATTTTTTGATTTTTTTGGACTAGGACAAGGAATTTAGGGATTGATATTTCGGATACTTAAAATTAACTAATCTATCATATAAAACCATAAAATCGGGCCTAACCCCACTAGCAACGGAGTAGCACCCATTTGAACTTGGATAACCAGAAAAAAAATTTCCTATATACATACCATGGGAAAATGGATTTTTTGATTTTTTTGGACTAGGACAAGGAATTTAGGGATTGATATTTCGGATACTTAAAATTAACTAATCTATCATATAAAACCATAAAATCGGGCCTAACCCCACTAGCAACGGAATAGCACCCATTTGAAGTTGGATAACCAGAAAAAAAATTTCCTATATACATACCATGGGAAAATATTTTTTTTGATTTTTTTGGACTAGGACAAGGAATTTAGGGATTGATATTTCGGATACTTAAAATTAACTAATCTATCATATAAAACCATAAAATCGGGCCTAACCCACTAGCAACGGAGTAGCACCCATTTGAAGTTGGATAACCAGAAAAAAAATTTCCTATATACATATCATGGGAAAATGGATTTTTTGATTTTTATGAACTAGGACAAGGAATTTAGGGATTGATATTTCGGATACTTACAATTAACTAATCTATCATATAAAACCATAAAATCGGGCCTAACCCCACTAGCAACGAAGTAGCACCCATTTGAACTTGGATAACCAGAAAAAAAATTTCCTATATACATACCATGGGAAAATATTTTTTTTGATTTTTTTGGACTAGGACAAGGAATTTAGGGATTGATATTTCGGATACTTAAAATTAACTAATCTATCATATAAAACCATAAAATCGGGCCTAACCCCACTAGCAACGGAGTAGCACCCATTTGAACTTGGATAACCAGAAAAAAAATTTCCTATATACATACCATGGGAAAATGGATTTTTTGATTTTTTTGGACTAGGACAAGGAATTTAGGGATTGATATTTCGGATACTTAAAATTAACTAATCTATCATATAAAACCATAAAATCGGGCCTAACCCCACTAGCAACGGAGTAGCACCCATTTGAAGTTGGATAACCAGAAAAAAAATTTCCTATATACATACCATGGGAAAATGGATTTTTTGATTTTTTTGGACTAGGACAAGGAATTTAGGGATTGATATTTCGGATACTTAAAATTAACTAATCTATCATATAAAACCATAAAATCGGGCCTAACCCACTAGCAACGGAGTAGCACCCATTTGAAGTTGGATAACCAGAAAAAAAATTTCCTATATACATACCATGGGAAAATTGATTTTTTGATTTTTTTGGACTAGGACAAGGAATTTAGGGATTGATATTTCGGATACTTAAAATTAACTAATCTATCATATAAAACCATAAAATCGGGCCTAACCCCACTAGCAACGGAGTAGCACCCATTTGAACTTGGATAACCAGAAAAAAAATTTCCTATATACATACCATGGGAAAATGGATTTTTTGATTTTTTTGGACTAGGACAAGGAATTTAGGGATTGATATTTCGGATACTTAAAATTAACTAATCTATCATATAAAACCATAAAATCGGGCCTAACCCCACTAGCAACGGAATAGCACCCATTTGAAGTTGGATAACCAGAAAAAAAATTTCATATATACATACCATGGGAAAATATTTTTTTTGATTTTTTTGGACTAGGATAAGGAATTTAGGGATTGATATTTCGGATACTTAAAATTAACTAATCTATCATATAAAACCATAAAATCGGGCCTAACCCACTAGCAACGGAGTAGCACCCATTTGAAGTTGGATAACCAGAAAAAAAATTTCCTATATACATACCATGGGAAAATATTTTTTTTGATTTTTTTGGACTAGGATAAGGAATTTAGGGATTGATATTTCGGATACTTAAAATTAACTAATCTATCATATAAAACCATAAAATCGGGCCTAACCCACTAGCAACGGAGTAGCACCCATTTGAAGTTGGATAACCAGAAAAAAAATTTCCTATATACATATCATGGGAAAATGGATTTTTTGATTTTTATGAACTAGGACAAGGAATTTAGGGATTGATATTTCGGATACTTACAATTAACTAATCTATCATATAAAACCATAAAATCGGGCCTAACCCCACTAGCAACGAAGTAGCACCCATTTGAACTTGGATAACCAGAAAAAAAATTTCCTATATACATACCATGGGAAAATATTTTTTTTGATTTTTTTGGACTAGGACAAGGAATTTAGGGATTGATATTTCGGATACTTAAAATTAACTAATCTATCATATAAAACCATAAAATCGGGCCTAACCCCACTAGCAACGGAGTAGCACCCATTTGAAGTTGGATAACCAGAAAAAAAATTTCCTATATACATATCATGGGAAAATGGATTTTTTGATTTTTATGAACTAGGACAAGGAATTTAGGGATTGATATTTCGGATACTTACAATTAACTAATCTATCATATAAAACCATAAAATCGGGCCTAACCCCACTAGCAACGAAGTAGCACCCATTTGAACTTGGATAACCAGAAAAAAAATTTCCTATATACATACCATGGGAAAATATTTTTTTTGATTTTTTTGGACTAGGACAAGGAATTTAGGGATTGATATTTCGGATACTTAAAATTAACTAATCTATCATATAAAACCATAAAATCGGGCCTAACCCCACTAGCAACGGAGTAGCACCCATTTGAAGTTGGATAACCAGAAAAAAAATTTCCTATATACATACCATGGGAAAATTGATTTTTTGATTTTTTTGGACTAGGACAAGGAATTTAGGGATTGATATTTCGGATACTTAAAATTAACTAATCTATCATATAAAACCATAAAATCGGGCCTAACCCCACTAGCAACGGAGTAGCACCCATTTGAACTTGGATAACCAGAAAAAAAATTTCCTATATACATACCATGGGAAAATGGATTTTTTGATTTTTTTGGACTAGGACAAGGAATTTAGGGATTGATATTTCGGATACTTAAAATTAACTAATCTATCATATAAAACCATAAAATCGGGCCTAACCCCACTAGCAACGGAGTAGCACCCATTTGAAGTTGGATAACCAGAAAAAAAATTTCCTATATACATACCATGGGAAAATGGATTTTTTGATTTTTTTGGACTAGGACAAGGAATTTAGGGATTGATATTTCGGATACTTAAAATTAACTAATCTATCATATAAAACCATAAAATCGGGCCTAACCCCACTAGCAACGGAATAGCACCCATTTGAAGTTGGATAACCAGAAAAAAAATTTCATATATACATACCATGGGAAAATATTTTTTTTGATTTTTTTGGACTAGGATAAGGAATTTAGGGATTGATATTTCGGATACTTAAAATTAACTAATCTATCATATAAAACCATAAAATCGGGCCTAACCCACTAGCAACGGAGTAGCACCCATTTGAAGTTGGATAACCAGAAAAAAAATTTCCTATATACATATCATGGGAAAATGGATTTTTTGATTTTTATGAACTAGGACAAGGAATTTAGGGATTGATATTTCGGATACTTACAATTAACTAATCTATCATATAAAACCATAAAATCGGGCCTAACCCCACTAGCAACGAAGTAGCACCCATTTGAACTTGGATAACCAGAAAAAAAATTTCCTATATACATACCATGGGAAAATATTTTTTTTGATTTTTTTGGACTAGGACAAGGAATTTAGGGATTGATATTTCGGATACTTAAAATTAACTAATCTATCATATAAAACCATAAAATCGGGCCTAACCCCACTAGCAACGGAGTAGCACCCATTTGAAGTTGGATAACCAGAAAAAAAATTTCCTATATACATACCATGGGAAAATGGATTTTTTGATTTTTTTGGACTAGGACAAGGAATTTAGGGATTGATATTTCGGATACTTAAAATTAACTAATCTATCATATAAAACCATAAAATCGGGCCTAACCCACTAGCAACGGAGTAGCACCCATTTGAAGTTGGATAACCAGAAAAAAAATTTCCTATATACATACCATGGGAAAATTGATTTTTTGATTTTTTTGGACTAGGACAAGGAATTTAGGGATTGATATTTCGGATACTTAAAATTAACTAATCTATCATATAAAACCATAAAATCGGGCCTAACCCCACTAGCAACGGAGTAGCACCCATTTGAAGTTGGATAACCAGAAAAAAAATTTCCTATATACATACCATGGGAAAATTGATTTTTTGATTTTTTTGGACTAGGACAAGGAATTTAGGGATTGATATTTCGGATACTTAAAATTAACTAATCTATCATATAAAACCATAAAATCGGGCCTAACCCCACTAGCAACGGAGTAGCACCCATTTGAAGTTGGATAACCAGAAAAAAAATTTCCTATATACATACCATGGGAAAATGGATTTTTTGATTTTTTTGGACTAGGACAAGGAATTTAGGGATTGATATTTCGGATACTTAAAATTAACTAATCTATCATATAAAACCATAAAATCGGGCCTAACCCCACTAGCAACGGAGTAGCACCCATTTGAACTTGGATAACCAGAAAAAAAATTTCCTATATACATACCATGGGAAAATGGATTTTTTGATTTTTTTGGACTAGGACAAGGAATTTAGGGATTGATATTTCGGATACTTAAAATTAACTAATCTATCATATAAAACCATAAAATCGGGCCTAACCCCACTAGCAACGGAGTAGCACCCATTTGAAGTTGGATAACCAGAAAAAAAATTTCCTATATACATACCATGGGAAAATGGATTTTTTGATTTTTTTGGACTAGGACAAGGAATTTAGGGATTGATATTTCGGATACTTAAAATTAACTAATCTATCATATAAAACCATAAAATCGGGCCTAACCCCACTAGCAACGGAATAGCACCCATTTGAAGTTGGATAACCAGAAAAAAAATTTCATATATACATACCATGGGAAAATATTTTTTTTGATTTTTTTGGACTAGGATAAGGAATTTAGGGATTGATATTTCGGATACTTAAAATTAACTAATCTATCATATAAAACCATAAAATCGGGCCTAACCCACTAGCAACGGAGTAGCACCCATTTGAAGTTGGATAACCAGAAAAAAAATTTCCTATATACATATCATGGGAAAATGGATTTTTTGATTTTTATGAACTAGGACAAGGAATTTAGGGATTGATATTTCGGATACTTACAATTAACTAATCTATCATATAAAACCATAAAATCGGGCCTAACCCCACTAGCAACGGAATAGCACCCATTTGAAGTTGGATAACCAGAAAAAAAATTTCATATATACATACCATGGGAAAATATTTTTTTTGATTTTTTTGGACTAGGATAAGGAATTTAGGGATTGATATTTCGGATACTTAAAATTAACTAATCTATCATATAAAACCATAAAATCGGGCCTAACCCACTAGCAACGGAGTAGCACCCATTTGAAGTTGGATAACCAGAAAAAAAATTTCCTATATACATACCATGGGAAAATTGATTTTTTGATTTTTTTGGACTAGGACAAGGAATTTAGGGATTGATATTTCGGATACTTAAAATTAACTAATCTATCATATAAAACCATAAAATCGGGCCTAACCCCACTAGCAACGGAGTAGCACCCATTTGAACTTGGATAACCAGAAAAAAAATTTCCTATATACATACCATGGGAAAATGGATTTTTTGATTTTTTTGGACTAGGACAAGGAATTTAGGGATTGATATTTCGGATACTTAAAATTAACTAATCTATCATATAAAACCATAAAATCGGGCCTAACCCCACTAGCAACGGAGTAGCACCCATTTGAAGTTGGATAACCAGAAAAAAAATTTCCTATATACATACCATGGGAAAATGGATTTTTTGATTTTTTTGGACTAGGACAAGGAATTTAGGGATTGATATTTCGGATACTTAAAATTAACTAATCTATCATATAAAACCATAAAATCGGGCCTAACCCCACTAGCAACGGAATAGCACCCATTTGAAGTTGGATAACCAGAAAAAAAATTTCATATATACATACCATGGGAAAATATTTTTTTTGATTTTTTTGGACTAGGATAAGGAATTTAGGGATTGATATTTCGGATACTTAAAATTAACTAATCTATCATATAAAACCATAAAATCGGGCCTAACCCACTA
The DNA here is from genome assembly GCA_963556175.1 of Tipula confusa. NCBI lineage: Eukaryota > Metazoa > Arthropoda > Insecta > Diptera > Tipulidae > Tipula > Tipula confusa. The sequence continues at coordinate 68,415,922 of OY744475.1, read as the reverse complement.
GCAACGGAGTAGCACCCATTTGAAGTTGGATAACCAGAAAAAAAATTTCCTATATACATATCATGGGAAAATGGATTTTTTGATTTTTATGAACTAGGACAAGGAATTTAGGGATTGATATTTCGGATACTTACAATTAACTAATCTATCATATAAAACCATAAAATCGGGCCTAACCCCACTAGCAACGAAGTAGCACCCATTTGAACTTGGATAACCAGAAAAAAAATTTCCTATATACATACCATGGGAAAATATTTTTTTTGATTTTTTTGGACTAGGACAAGGAATTTAGGGATTGATATTTCGGATACTTAAAATTAACTAATCTATCATATAAAACCATAAAATCGGGCCTAACCCCACTAGCAACGGAGTAGCACCCATTTGAAGTTGGATAACCAGAAAAAAAATTTCCTATATACATACCATGGGAAAATGGATTTTTTGATTTTTTTGGACTAGGACAAGGAATTTAGGGATTGATATTTCGGATACTTAAAATTAACTAATCTATCATATAAAACCATAAAATCGGGCCTAACCCACTAGCAACGGAGTAGCACCCATTTGAAGTTGGATAACCAGAAAAAAAATTTCCTATATACATACCATGGGAAAATTGATTTTTTGATTTTTTTGGACTAGGACAAGGAATTTAGGGATTGATATTTCGGATACTTAAAATTAACTAATCTATCATATAAAACCATAAAATCGGGCCTAACCCCACTAGCAACGGAGTAGCACCCATTTGAACTTGGATAACCAGAAAAAAAATTTCCTATATACATACCATGGGAAAATGGATTTTTTGATTTTTTTGGACTAGGACAAGGAATTTAGGGATTGATATTTCGGATACTTAAAATTAACTAATCTATCATATAAAACCATAAAATCGGGCCTAACCCCACTAGCAACGGAGTAGCACCCATTTGAACTTGGATAACCAGAAAAAAAATTTCCTATATACATACCATGGGAAAATGGATTTTTTGATTTTTTTGGACTAGGACAAGGAATTTTGGGATTGATATTTCGGATACTTAAAATTAACTAATCTATCATATAAAACCATAAAATCGGGCCTAACCCCACTAGCAACGGAATAGCACCCATTTGAAGTTGGATAACCAGAAAAAAAATTTCCTATATACATACCATGGGAAAATGGATTTTTTGATTTTTTTGGACTAGGACAAGGAATTTAGGGATTGATATTTCGGATACTTAAAATTAACTAATCTATCATATAAAACCATAAAATCGGGCCTAACCCCACTAGCAACGGAGTAGCACCCATTTGAACTTGGATAACCAGAAAAAAAATTTCCTATATACATACCATGGGAAAATGGATTTTTTGATTTTTTTGGACTAGGACAAGGAATTTAGGGATTGATATTTCGGATACTTAAAATTAACTAATCTATCATATAAAACCATAAAATCGGGCCTAACCCCACTAGCAACGGAGTAGCACCCATTTGAACTTGGATAACCAGAAAAAAAATTTCCTATATACATACCATGGGAAAATGGATTTTTTGATTTTTTTGGACTAGGACAAGGAATTTAGGGATTGATATTTCGGATACTTAAAATTAACTAATCTATCATATAAAACCATAAAATCGGGCCTAACCCACTAGCAACGGAGTAGCACCCATTTGAAGTTGGATAACCAGAAAAAAAATTTCCTATATACATACCATGGGAAAATTGATTTTTTGATTTTTTTGGACTAGGACAAGGAATTTAGGGATTGATATTTCGGATACTTAAAATTAACTAATCTATCATATAAAACCATAAAATCGGGCCTAACCCCACTAGCAACGGAGTAGCACCCATTTGAACTTGGATAACCAGAAAAAAAATTTCCTATATACATACCATGGGAAAATATTTTTTTTGATTTTTTTGGACTAGGACAAAGAATTTAGGGATTGATATTTCGGATACTTAAAATTAACTAATCTATCATATAAAACCATAAAATCGGGCCTAACCCACTAGCAACGGAGTAGCACCCATTTGAAGTTGGATAACCAGAAAAAAAATTTCCTATATACATACCATGGGAAAATTGATTTTTTGATTTTTTTGGACTAGGACAAGGAATTTAGGGATTGATATTTCGGATACTTAAAATTAACTAATCTATCATATAAAACCATAAAATCGGGCCTAACCCCACTAGCAACGGAATAGCACCCATTTGAAGTTGGATAACCAGAAAAAAAATTTCCTATATACATACCATGGGAAAATATTTTTTTTGATTTTTTTGGACTAGGACAAGGAATTTAGGGATTGATATTTCGGATACTTAAAATTAACTAATCTATCATATAAAACCATAAAATCGGGCCTAACCCCACTAGCAACGGAGTAGCACCCATTTGAACTTGGATAACCAGAAAAAAAATTTCCTATATACATACCATGGGAAAATGGATTTTTTGATTTTTTTGGACTAGGACAAGGAATTTAGGGATTGATATTTCGGATACTTAAAATTAACTAATCTATCATATAAAACCATAAAATCGGGCCTAACCCCACTAGCAACGGAGTAGCACCCATTTGAACTTGGATAACCAGAAAAAAAATTTCCTATATACATACCATGGGAAAATGGATTTTTTGATTTTTTTGGACTAGGACAAGGAATTTTGGGATTGATATTTCGGATACTTAAAATTAACTAATCTATCATATAAAACCATAAAATCGGGCCTAACCCCACTAGCAACGGAATAGCACCCATTTGAAGTTGGATAACCAGAAAAAAAATTTCCTATATACATACCATGGGAAAATATTTTTTTTGATTTTTTTGGACTAGGACAAGGAATTTAGGGATTGATATTTCGGATACTTAAAATTAACTAATCTATCATATAAAACCATAAAATCGGGCCTAACCCCACTAGCAACGGAATAGCACCCATTTGAAGTTGGATAACCAGAAAAAAAATTTCCTATATACATACCATGGGAAAATATTTTTTTTGATTTTTTTGGACTAGGATAAGGAATTTAGGGATTGATATTTCGGATACTTAAAATTAACTAATCTATCATATAAAACCATAAAATCGGGCCTAACCCACTAGCAACGGAGTAGCACCCATTTGAAGTTGGATAACCAGAAAAAAAATTTCCTATATACATACCATGGGAAAATTGATTTTTTGATTTTTTTGGACTAGGACAAGGAATTTAGGGATTGATATTTCGGATACTTAAAATTAACTAATCTATCATATAAAACCATAAAATCGGGCCTAACCCCACTAGCAACGGAGTAGCACCCATTTGAAGTTGGATAACCAGAAAAAAAATTTCCTATATACATACCATGGGAAAATGGATTTTTTGATTTTTTTGGACTAGGACAAGGAATTTAGGGATTGATATTTCGGATACTTAAAATTAACTAATCTATCATATAAAACCATAAAATCGGGCCTAACCCCACTAGCAACGGAGTAGCACCCATTTGAACTTGGATAACCAGAAAAAAAATTTCCTATATACATACCATGGGAAAATGGATTTTTTGATTTTTTTGGACTAGGACAAGGAATTTTGGGATTGATATTTCGGATACTTAAAATTAACTAATCTATCATATAAAACCATAAAATCGGGCCTAACCCCACTAGCAACGGAATAGCACCCATTTGAAGTTGGATAACCAGAAAAAAAATTTCCTATATACATACCATGGGAAAATATTTTTTTTGATTTTTTTGGACTAGGACAAGGAATTTAGGGATTGATATTTCGGATACTTAAAATTAACTAATCTATCATATAAAACCATAAAATCGGGCCTAACCCCACTAGCAACGGAATAGCACCCATTTGAAGTTGGATAACCAGAAAAAAAATTTCCTATATACATACCATGGGAAAATGGATTTTTTGATTTTTTTGGACTAGGACAAGGAATTTAGGGATTGATATTTCGGATACTTAAAATTAACTAATCTATCATATAAAACCATAAAATCGGGCCTAACCCCACTAGCAACGGAATAGCACCCATTTGAAGTTGGATAACCAGAAAAAAAATTTCCTATATACATACCATGGGAAAATATTTTTTTTGATTTTTTTGGACTAGGACAAGGAATTTAGGGATTGATATTTCGGATACTTAAAATTAACTAATCTATCATATAAAACCATAAAATCGGGCCTAACCCCACTAGCAACGGAATAGCACCCATTTGAAGTTGGATAACCAGAAAAAAAATTTCCTATATACATACCATGGGAAAATATTTTTTTTGATTTTTTTGGACTAGGACAAGGAATTTAGGGATTGATATTTCGGATACTTAAAATTAACTAATCTATCATATAAAACCATAAAATCGGGCCTAACCCCACTAGCAACGGAATAGCACCCATTTGAAGTTGGATAACCAGAAAAAAAATTTCCTATATACATACCATGGGAAAATGGATTTTTTGATTTTTTTGGACTAGGACAAGGAATTTAGGGATTGATATTTCGGATACTTAAAATTAACTAATCTATCATATAAAACCATAAAATCGGGCCTAACCCACTAGCAACGGAGTAGCACCCATTTGAAGTTGGATAACCAGAAAAAAAATTTCCTATATACATACCATGGGAAAATTGATTTTTTGATTTTTTTGGACTAGGACAAGGAATTTAGGGATTGATATTTCGGATACTTAAAATTAACTAATCTATCATATAAAACCATAAAATCGGGCCTAACCCCACTAGCAACGGAGTAGCACCCATTTGAACTTGGATAACCAGAAAAAAAATTTCCTATATACATACCATGGGAAAATGGATTTTTTGATTTTTTTGGACTAGGACAAGGAATTTAGGGATTGATATTTCGGATACTTAAAATTAACTAATCTATCATATAAAACCATAAAATCGGGCCTAACCCCACTAGCAACGGAATAGCACCCATTTGAAGTTGGATAACCAGAAAAAAAATTTCCTATATACATACCATGGGAAAATATTTTTTTTGATTTTTTTGGACTAGGACAAGGAATTTAGGGATTGATATTTCGGATACTTAAAATTAACTAATCTATCATATAAAACCATAAAATCGGGCCTAACCCCACTAGCAACGGAGTAGCACCCATTTGAAGTTGGATAACCAGAAAAAAAATTTCCTATATACATACCATGGGAAAATATTTTTTTTGATTTTTTTGGACTAGGACAAGGAATTTAGGGATTGATATTTCGGATACTTACAATTAACTAATCTATCATATAAAACCATAAAATCGGGCCTAACCCCACTAGCAACGAAGTAGCACCCATTTGAACTTGGATAACCAGAAAAAAAATTTCCTATATACATACCATGGGAAAATATTTTTTTTGATTTTTTTGGACTAGGACAAGGAATTTAGGGATTGATATTTCGGATACTTAAAATTAACTAATCTATCATATAAAACCATAAAATCGGGCCTAACCCCACTAGCAACGGAGTAGCACCCATTTGAAGTTGGATAACCAGAAAAAAAATTTCCTATATACATACCATGGGAAAATGGATTTTTTGATTTTTTTGGACTAGGACAAGGAATTTAGGGATTGATATTTCGGATACTTAAAATTAACTAATCTATCATATAAAACCATAAAATCGGGCCTAACCCCACTAGCAACGGAGTAGCACCCATTTGAAGTTGGATAACCAGAAAAAAAATTTCCTATATACATACCATGGGAAAATGGATTTTTTGATTTTTTTGGACTAGGACAAGGAATTTAGGGATTGATATTTCGGATACTTAAAATTAACTAATCTATCATATAAAACCATAAAATCGGGCCTAACCCCACTAGCAACGGAATAGCACCCATTTGAAGTTGGATAACCAGAAAAAAAATTTCATATATACATACCATGGGAAAATATTTTTTTTGATTTTTTTGGACTAGGATAAGGAATTTAGGGATTGATATTTCGGATACTTAAAATTAACTAATCTATCATATAAAACCATAAAATCGGGCCTAACCCACTAGCAACGGAGTAGCACCCATTTGAAGTTGGATAACCAGAAAAAAAATTTCCTATATACATACCATGGGAAAATATTTTTTTTGATTTTTTTGGACTAGGATAAGGAATTTAGGGATTGATATTTCGGATACTTAAAATTAACTAATCTATCATATAAAACCATAAAATCGGGCCTAACCCCACTAGCAACGGAGTAGCACCCATTTGAAGTTGGATAACCAGAAAAAAAATTTCCTATATACATATCATGGGAAAATGGATTTTTTGATTTTTATGAACTAGGACAAGGAATTTAGGGATTGATATTTCGGATACTTACAATTAACTAATCTATCATATAAAACCATAAAATCGGGCCTAACCCCACTAGCAACGAAGTAGCACCCATTTGAACTTGGATAACCAGAAAAAAAATTTCCTATATACATACCATGGGAAAATATTTTTTTTGATTTTTTTGGACTAGGACAAGGAATTTAGGGATTGATATTTCGGATACTTAAAATTAACTAATCTATCATATAAAACCATAAAATCGGGCCTAACCCCACTAGCAACGGAGTAGCACCCATTTGAAGTTGGATAACCAGAAAAAAAATTTCCTATATACATACCATGGGAAAATGGATTTTTTGATTTTTTTGGACTAGGACAAGGAATTTAGGGATTGATATTTCGGATACTTAAAATTAACTAATCTATCATATAAAACCATAAAATCCACTAGCAACGGAAGTAGCACCCATTTGAAGTTGGATAACCAGAAAAAAAATTTCCTATATACATACCATGGGAAAATGGATTTTTTTAATTTTTTTGGACTAGGACAAGGAATTTAGGGATTGATATTTCGGATACTTAAAATTAACTAATCTATCATATAAAACCATAAAATCGGGCCTAACCCCACTAGCAACGGAGTAGCACCCATTTGAAGTTGGATAACCAGAAAAAAAATTTCCTATATACATACCATGGGAAAATGGATTTTTTGATTTTTTTGGACTAGGACAAGGAATTTAGGGATTGATATTTCGGATACTTAAAATTAACTAATCTATAATATAAAACCATAAAATCGGGCCTAACCCCACTAGCAACGGAGTAGCACCCATTTGAAGTTGGATAACCAGGAAAAAAAATTTCCTATATACTACCATGGGAAAATATTTTTTTTGATTTTTTTGGACTAGGACAAAGGAATATTGATATTTCGGATACTTAAAATTAACTAATCTATCATATAAAACCATAAAATCGGGCCTAACCCCACTAGCAACGGAGTAGCACCTATTTGAAGTTGGATAACCCAGAAAAAAAATTTCCTATATACATACCATGGGAAAATATTTTTTTTGATTTTTTTGGACTAGGATAAGGAATTTAGGGATTGATATTTCGGATACTTAAAATTAACTAATCTAACATATAAAACCATAAAATCGGGCCTAACCCCACTAGCAACGGAGTAGCATCCATTTGAAGTTGGATAACCAGAAAAAAAATTTCCTATATACATACCATGGGAAAATGGATTTTTTGATTTTTTGGACTAGGACAAGGAATTTAGGATTGATATTTCGGATACTTAAAATTAACTAATCTATCAATATAAAACCATAAATCGGGCCTAAACCCCACTAGCAACGGAGTAGCACCTATTTGAAGTTGGATAACCAGAAAAAAAATTTCCTATATACATACCATGGGAAAATATTTTTTTGATTTTTTTGGACTAGGATAAGGAATTTAGGGATTGATATTTCGGATACTTAAAATTAACTAATCTATCATATAAAACCATAAAATCGGGCCTAACCCCACTAGCAACGGAGTAGCACCCATTTGAAGTTGGATAACCAGAAAAAAAATTTCCTATATACATACCATGGGAAAATATTTTTTTTTGATTTTTTTGGACTAGGATAAGGAATTTAGGGATTGATATTTCGGATACTTAAAATTAACTAATCTATCATATAAAACCATAAAATCGGGCCTAACCCCACTAGCAACGGAGTAGCACCCATTTGAAGTTGGATAACCAGAAAAAAAATTTCCTATATACATACCATGGGAAAATGGATTTTTTGATTTTTTTGGACTAGGATAAGGAATTTAGGGATTGATATTTCGGATACTTAAAATTAACTAATCTATCATATAAAACCATAAAATCGGGCCTAACCCCACTAGCAACGGAGTAGCACCTATTTGAAGTTGGATAACCAGAAAAAAAAATTTCCTATATACATACCATGGGAAAATGGATTTTTTGATTTTTTTGGACTAGGACAAGGAATTTAGGGATTGATATTTCGGATACTTAAAATTAACTAATCTATCATATAAAACCATAAAATCGGGCCTAACCCCACTAGCAACGGAGTAGCACCTCATTTGAAGTTGGATAACCAGAAAAAAAATTTCCTATATACATACCATGGGAAAATGGATTTTTTGATTTTTTTGGACTAGGATAAGGAATTTAGGGATTGATATTTCGGATACTTTAAAATTAACTAATCTATCATATAAAACCATAAAATCGGGCCTAACCCCACTAGCAACGGAGTAGCACCTATTTGAAGTTGGATAACACAGAAAAAAAATTTCCCTATATACATACCATGGGAAAATGGATTTTTTGATTTTTTTGGACTAGGATAAGGAATTTAGGGATTGATATTTCGGATACTTAAAATTAACTAATCTATCATATAAAAACCATAAAATCGGGCCTAACCCCACTAGCAACGGAGTAGCACCTATTTGAAGTTGGATAACCAGAAAAAAAATTTCCTATATACATACCATGGGAAAATGATTTTTTGATTTTTTTGGACTAGGATAAGGAATTTAGGGATTGATATTTCGGATACTTAAAATTAACTAATCTATCATATAAAACCATAAAATCGGGCCTAACCCCACTAGCAACGGAGTAGCACCTATTTGAAGTTGGATAACCAGAAAAAAAATTTCCTATATACATACCATGGGAAAATATTTTTTTGATTTTTTGGACTAGGATAAGGAATTTAGGGATTGATATTTCGGATACTTAAAATTAACTAATCTATCATATAAAACCATAAAATCGGGCCTAACCCCACTAGCAACGGAGTAGCACCTATTTGAAGTTGGATAACCAGAAAAAAAATTTCCTATATACATACCATGGGAAAATATTTTTTTTTGATTTTTTTGGACTAGGATAAGGAATTTAGGGATTGATATTTCGGATACTTAAAATTAACTAATCTATCATATAAAACCAATAAAATCGGGCCCTAACCCCACTAGCAACGGAGTAGCACCCATTTGAAGTTGGATAACCAGAAAAAAAATTTCCTATATACATACCATGGGAAAATATTTTTTTGATTTTTTTGGACTAGGATAAGGAATTTAGGGATTGATATTTCGGATACTTAAAATTAACTAATCTATCATATAAAACCATAAAATCGGGCCTAACCCCCACTAGCAACGGAGTAGCACCCTATTTGAAGTTGGATAACCAGAAAAAAAATTTCCTATATACATACCATGGGAAAATATTTTTTTTGATTTTTTTGGACTAGGATAAGGAATTTAGGGATTGATATTTCGGATACTTAAAATTAACTAATCTATCATATAAAACCATAAAATCGGGCCTAACCCCACTAGCAACGGAGTAGCACCCTATTTGAAGTTGGATAACCAGAAAAAAAATTTCCTATATACATACCATGGGAAAATATTTTTTTTGATTTTTTTTGGACTAGGATAAGGAATTTAGGGATTGATATTTCGGATACTTAAAATTAACTAATCTATCATATAAAACCATAAAATCGGGCCTAACCCCACTAGCAACGGAGTAGCACCCATTTGAAGTTGGATAACCAGAAAAAAAATTTCCTATATACATACCATGGGAAATATTTTTTTTTGATTTTTTTGGACTAGGACTAAGGAATTTAGGGATTGATATTTCGGATACTTAAAATTAACTAATCTATCATATAAAACCATAAAATCGGGCCTAACCCCACTAGCAACGGAGTAGCACCTATTTGAAGTTGGATAACCAGAAAAAAAATTTCCTATATACATACCATGGGAAAATGATTTTTTTGATTTTTTTGGACTAGGATAAGGAATTTAGGGATTGATATTTCGGATACTTAAAATTAACTAATCTATCATATAAAACCATAAAATCGGGCCTAACCCCACTAGCAACGGAGTAGCACCTATTTGAAGTTGGATAACCAGAAAAAAAATTTCCTATATACATACCATGGGAAAATGATTTTTTTGATTTTTTTGGACTAGGACAAGGAATTTAGGGATTGATATTTCGGATACTTAAATTAACTAATCTATCATATAAAACCATAAAATCGGGCCTAACCCCACTAGCAACGGAGTAGCACCTATTTGAAGTTGGATAACCAGAAAAAAAATTTCCTATATACATACCATGGGAAAATATTTTTTTTGATTTTTTTGGACTAGGATAAGGAATTTAGGGATTGATATTTCGGATACTTAAAATTAACTAATCTATCATATAAAACCATAAAATCGGGCCTAACCCCCACTAGCAACGGAGTAGCACCCATTTGAAGTTGGATAACCAGAAAAAAAATTTCCTATATACATACCATGGGAAAATGATTTTTTTGATTTTTTTGGACTAGGACAAGGAATTTAGGGATTGATATTTCGGATACTTAAAATTAACTAATCTATCATATAAAACCATAAAATCGGGCCTAACCCCACTAGCAACGGAGTAGCACCCATTTGAAGTTGGATAACCAGAAAAAAAATTTCCTATATACATACCATGGGAAACTGGATTTTTTGAATTTTTTGGACTAGGACAAGGAATTTAGGGATTGATATTTCGGATACTTAAAATTAACTAATCTATCATATAAAACCATAAAATCGGGCCCTAACCCCACTAGCAACGGAGTAGCACCTATTTGAAGTTGGATAACCAGAAAAAAAATTTCCTATATACATACCATGGGAAAATGATTTTTTGATTTTTTTGGACTAGGACAAGGAATTTAGGGATTGATATTTCGGATACTTAAAATTAACTAATCTATCATATAAAACCATAAAATCGGGCCTAACCCCACTAGCAACGGAGTAGCACCTATTTGAAGTTGGATAACCAGAAAAAAAAATTCCTATATACATACCATGGGAAAATATTTTTTTTGATTTTTTTGGACTAGGATAAGGAATTTAGGGATTGATATTTCGGATACTTAAAATTAACTAATCTATCATATAAAACCATAAAATCGGGCCTAACCCCACTAGCAACGGAGTAGCACCCATTTGAAGTTGGATAACCAGAAAAAAAATTTCCTATATACATACCATGGGAAAATGGATTTTTTGATTTTTTTTGGACTAGGACAAGGAATTTAGGGATTGATATTTCGGATACTTAAAATTAACTAATCTATCATATAAAACCATAAAATCGGGCCTAACCCCACTAGCAACGGAGTAGCACCTATTTGAAGTTGGATAACCAGAAAAAAAATTTCCTATATACATACCATGGGAAAATATTTTTTTGATTTTTTTGGACTAGGATAAGGAATTTAGGGATTGATATTTCGGATACTTAAAATTAACTAATCTATCATATAAAACCATAAAATCGGGCCTAACCCCACTAGCAACGGAGTAGCACCTATTTGAAGTTGGATAACCAGAAAAAAAATTTCCTATATACATACCATGGGAAAATATTTTTTTTGATTTTTTTTGGACTAGGATAAGGAATTTAGGGATTGATATTTCGGATACTTAAAATTAACTAATCTATCATATAAAACCATAAAATCGGGCCTAACCCCACTAGCAACGGAGTAGCACCCATTTGAAGTTGGATAACCAGAAAAAAAAATTTCCTATATACATACCATGGGAAAATTGATTTTTTGATTTTTTTGGACTAGGACAAGGAATTTAGGGATTGATATTTCGGATACTTAAAATTAACTAATCTATCATATAAAACCATAAAATCGGGCCTAACCCCACTAGCAACGGAGTAGCACCTATTTGAAGTTGGATAACCAGAAAAAAAATTTCCTATATACATACCATGGGAAAATGGATTTTTTGATTTTTTTGGACTAGGACAAGGAATTTAGGGATTGATATTTCGGATACTTAAAATTAACTAATCTATCATATAAAACCATAAAATCGGGCCTAACCCCACTAGCAACGGAGTAGCACCTATTTGAAGTTGGATAACCAGAAAAAAAATTTCCTATATACATACCATGGGAAAATGGATTTTTTGATTTTTTTGGACTAGGACAAGGAATTTAGGGATTGATATTTCGGATACTTAAAATTAACTAATCTATCATATAAAACCATAAAATCGGGCCTAACCCCACTAGCAACGGAGTAGCACCCATTTGAAGTTGGATAACCAGAAAAAAAATTTCCTATATACATACCATGGGGAAAATATTTTTTTTGATTTTTTTGGACTAGGATAAGGAATTTAGGGATTGATATTTCGGATACTTAAAATTAACTAATCTATCATATAAAACCATAAAATCGGGCCTAACCCCACTAGCAACGGAGTAGCACCCATTTGAAGTTGGATAACCAGAAAAAAAATTTCCTATATACATACCATGGGAAAATGGATTTTTTTGATTTTTTTGGACTAGGATAAGGAATTTAGGGATTGATATTTCGGATACTTAAAATTAACTAATCTATCATATAAAACCATAAAATCGGCCTAACCCCACTAGCAACGGAGTAGCACCCATTTGAAGTTGGATAACCAGAAAAAAAATTTCCTATATACATATCCATGGGAAAATGATTTTTTTGATTTTTTTGGACTAGGATAAGGAATTTAGGGATTGATATTTCGGATACTTAAAATTAACTAATCTATCATATAAAACCATAAAATCGGGCCTAACCCCACTAGCAACGGAGTAGCACCCATTTGAAGTTGGATAACCAGAAAAAAAATTTCCTATATACATACCATGGGAAAAATATTTTTTTTGATTTTTTTGGACTAGGATAAGGAATTTAGGGATTGATATTTCGGATACTTAAAATTAACTAATCTATCATATAAAACCATAAAATCGGGCCTAACCCCACTAGCAACGGAGTAGCACCCATTTGAAGTTGGATAACCAGAAAAAAAATTTCCTATATACATACCATGGGAAAATATTTTTTTTGATTTTTTTGGACTAGGATAAGGAATTTAGGGATTGATATTTCGGATACTTAAAATTAACTAATCTATCATATAAAACCATAAAATCGGGCCTAACCCCACTAGCAACGGAGTAGCACCATTTGAAGTTGGATAACCAGAAAAAAAATTTCCTATATACATACCATGGGAAAATATTTTTTTTGATTTTTTTGGACTAGGATAAGGAATTTAGGGATTGATATTTCGGATACTTAAATTAACTAATCTATCATATAAAACCATAAAATCGGGCCTAACCCCACTAGCAACGGAGTAGCACCCATTTGAAGTTGGATAACCAGAAAAAAAATTTCCTATATACATACCATGGGAAAATATTTTTTTGATTTTTTTGGACTAGGATAAGGAATTTAGGGATTGATATTTCGGATACTTAAAAATTAACTAATCTATCATATAAAACCATAAAATCGGGCCTAACCCCACTAGCAACGGAGTAGCACCCATTTGAAGTTGGATAACCAGAAAAAAAATTTCCTATATACATACCATGGGAAAATGGATTTTTTTGATTTTTTTGGACTAGGACAAGGAATTTAGGGATTGATATTTCGGATACTTAAAATTAACTAATCTATCATATAAAACCATAAAATCGGGCCTAACCCCACTAGCAACGGAGTAGCACCTATTTGAAGTTGGATAACCAGAAAAAAAATTTCCTATATACATACCATGGGAAAATATTTTTTTTGATTTTTTTGGACTAGGATAAGGAATTTAGGGATTGATATTTCGGATACTTAAAATTAACTAATCTATCATATAAAACCATAAAATCGGGCCTAACCCCACTAGCAACGGAGTAGCACCTATTTGAAGTTGGATAACCAGAAAAAAAATTTCCTATATACATACCATGGGAAAATATTTTTTTTGATTTTTTTTGGACTAGGATAAGGAATTTAGGGATTGATATTTCGGATACTTAAAATTAACTAATCTATCATATAAAACCATAAAATCGGGCCTAACCCCACTAGCAACGGAGTAGCACCTATTTGAAGTTGGATAACCAGAAAAAAAATTTCCTATATACATACCATGGGAAAATGGATTTTTTGATTTTTTGGACTAGGACAAGGAATTTAGGGGATTGATATTTCGGATACTTAAAATTAACTAATCTATCATATAAAACCATAAAATCGGGCCTAACCCCACTAGCAACGGAGTAGCACCTATTTGAAGTTGGATAACCAGAAAAAAAAATTCCTATATACATACCATGGGAAAATGGATTTTTTGATTTTTTTGGACTAGGACAAGGAATTTAGGGATTGATATTTCGGATACTTAAAATTAACTGATCTATCATATAAAACCATAAAATCGGGCCTAACCCCACTAGCAACGGAGTAGCACCTATTTGAAGTTGGATAACCAGAAAAAAAATTTCCTATATACATACCATGGGAAAATATTTTTTTTGATTTTTTTGGACTAGGATAAGGAATTTAGGGATTGATATTTCGGATACTTAAAATTAACTAATCTATCATATAAAACCATAAAATCGGGCCTAACCCCACTAGCAACGGAGTAGCACCTATTTGAAGTTGGATAACCAGAAAAAAAATTTCCTATATACATACCATGGGAAAATGATTTTTTGATTTTTTTGGACTAGGACAAGGAATTTAGGGATTGATATTTCGGATACTTAAAATTAACTAATCTATCATATAAAACCATAAAATCGGGCCTAACCCCACTAGCAACGGAGTAGCACCCATTTGAAGTTGGATAACCAGAAAAAAAAATTTCCTATATACATACCATGGGAAAATGGATTTTTTGATTTTTTTGGACTAGGACAAGGAATTTAGGGATTGATATTTCGGATACTTAAAATTAACTAATCTATCATATAAAACCATAAAATCGGGCCTAACCCCACTAGCAACGGAGTAGCACCCATTTGAAGTTGGATAACCAGAAAAAAAATTCCTATATACATACCATGGGAAAATGGATTTTTTGATTTTTTTGGACTAGGACAAGGAATTTAGGGATTGATATTTCGGATACTTAAAATTAACTGATCTATCATATAAAACCATAAAATCGGGCCTAACCCCACTAGCAACGGAGTAGCACCTATTTGAAGTTGGATAACCAGAAAAAAAATTTCCTATATACATACCATGGGAAAATGATTTTTTTGATTTTTTTGGACTAGGACTAAGGAATTTAGGGATTGATATTTCGGATACTTAAAATTAACTAATCTATCATATAAAACCATAAAATCGGGCCTAACCCCACTAGCAACGGAGTAGCACCCATTTGAAGTTGGATAACCAGAAAAAAAATTTCCTATATACATACCATGGGAAAATTGATTTTTTTGATTTTTTTGGACTAGGACAAGGAATTTAGGGATTGATATTTCGGATACTTAAAATTAACTAATCTATCATATAAAACCATAAAATCGGGCCTAACCCCACTAGCAACGGAGTAGCACCCATTTGAAGTTGGATAACCAGAAAAAAAAATTTCCTATATACATACCATGGGAAAATGGATTTTTTGATTTTTTTGGACTAGGACAAGGAATTTAGGGATTGATATTTCGGATACTTAAAATTAACTAATCTATCATATAAAACCATAAAATCGGGCCTAACCCCACTAGCAACGGAGTAGCACCTATTTGAAGTTGGATAACCAGAAAAAAAAATTCCTATATACATACCATGGGAAAATGGATTTTTTGATTTTTTTGGACTAGGACAAGGAATTTAGGGATTGATATTTCGGATACTTAAAATTAACTAATCTATCATATAAAACCATAAAATCGGGCCTAACCCCACTAGCAACGGAGTAGCACCCTATTTGAAGTTGGATAACCAGAAAAAAAATTTCCTATATACATACCATGGGAAAATGATTTTTTGATTTTTTTGGACTAGGATAAGGAATTTAGGGATTGATATTTCGGATACTTAAAATTAACTAATCTATCATATAAAACCATAAAATCGGGCCTAACCCCACTAGCAACGGAGTAGCACCTATTTGAAGTTGGATAACCAGAAAAAAAATTTCCTATATACATACCATGGGAAAATTGATTTTTTTGATTTTTTTTGGACTAGGACAAGGAATTTAGGGATTGATATTTCGGATACTTAAAATTAACTAATCTATCATATAAAACCATAAAATCGGGCCTAACCCCACTAGCAACGGAGTAGCACCTATTTGAAGTTGGATAACCAGAAAAAAAATTTCCTATATACATACCATGGGAAAATGGATTTTTTGATTTTTTTGGACTAGGACAAGGAATTTAGGGATTGATATTTCGGATACTTAAAATTAACTAATCTATCATATAAAACCATAAAATCGGGCCTAACCCCACTAGCAACGGAGTAGCACCTATTTGAAGTTGGATAACCAGAAAAAAAATTTCCTATATACATACCATGGGAAAATGGATTTTTTGATTTTTTGGACTAGGACAAGGAATTTAGGGATTGATATTTCGGATACTTAAAATTAACTAATCTATCATATAAAACCATAAAATCGGGCCTAACCCCACTAGCAACGGAGTAGCACCCATTTGAAGTTGGATAACCAGAAAAAAAATTCCTATATACATACCATGGAAAATGGATTTTTTGATTTTTTTGGACTAGGACAAGGAATTTAGGGATTGATATTTCGGATACTTAAAATTAACTGATCTATCATATAAAACCATAAAATCGGGCCTAACCCCACTAGCAACGGAGTAGCACCTATTTGAAGTTGGATAACCAGAAAAAAAATTTCCTATATACATACCATGGGAAAATGATTTTTTTGATTTTTTTGGACTAGGATAAGGAATTTAGGGATTGATATTTCGGATACTTAAAATTAACTAATCTATCATATAAAACCATAAAAATCGGGCCTAACCCCACTAGCAACGGAGTAGCACCCATTTGAAGTTGGATAACCAGAAAAAAAATTTCCTATATACATACCATGGGAAAATGATTTTTTGATTTTTTTGGACTAGGACAAGGAATTTAGGGATTGATATTTCGGATACTTAAAATTAACTAATCTATCATATAAAACCATAAAATCGGGCCTAACCCCACTAGCAACGGAGTAGCACCTATTTGAAGTTGGATAACCAGAAAAAAAATTTCCTATATACATACCATGGGAAAATGGATTTTTGATTTTTTTGGACTAGGACAAGGAATTTAGGGATTGATATTTCGGATACTTAAAATTAACTAATCTATCATATAAAACCATAAAATCGGGCCTAACCCCACTAGCAACGGAGTAGCACCCATTTGAAGTTGGATAACCAGAAAAAAAAATTCCTATATACATACCATGGGAAAATGGATTTTTTGATTTTTTTGGACTAGGACAAGGAATTTAGGGATTGATATTTCGGATACTTAAAATTAACTGATCTATCATATAAAACCATAAAATCGGGCCTAACCCCACTAGCAACGGAGTAGCACCTATTTGAAGTTGGATAACCAGAAAAAAAATTTCCTATATACATACCATGGGAAAATATTTTTTTTGATTTTTTTGGACTAGGATAAGGAATTTAGGGATTGATATTTCGGATACTTAAAATTAACTAATCTATCATATAAAACCATAAAATCGGGCCTAACCCCACTAGCAACGGAGTAGCACCCATTTGAAGTTGGATAACCAGAAAAAAAATTTCCTATATACATACCATGGGAAAATGGATTTTTTGATTTTTTTGGACTAGGATAAGGAATTTAGGGATTGATATTTCGGATACTTAAAATTAACTAATCTATCATATAAAACCATAAAATCGGGCCTAACCCCACTAGCAACGGAGTAGCACCTATTTGAAGTTGGATAACCAGAAAAAAAATTTCCTATATACATACCATGGGAAAATATTTTTTTTGATTTTTTTGGACTAGGATAAGGAATTTAGGGATTGATATTTCGGATACTTAAAATTAACTAATCTATCATATAAAACCATAAAATCGGGCCTAACCCCACTAGCAACGGAGTAGCACCCATTTGAAGTTGGATAACCAGAAAAAAAATTTCCTATATACATACCATGGGAAAATATTTTTTTGATTTTTTTGGACTAGGATAAGGAATTTAGGGATTGATATTTCGGATACTTAAAATTAACTAATCTATCATATAAAACCATAAAATCGGCCTAACCCCACTAGCAACGGAGTAGCACCCATTTGAAGTTGGATAACCAGAAAAAAAATTTCCTATATACATACCATGGGAAAATATTTTTTTTGATTTTTTTGGACTAGGATAAGGAATTTAGGGATTGATATTTCGGATACTTAAAATTAACTAATCTATCATATAAAACCATAAAATCGGGCCTAACCCCACTAGCAACGGAGTAGCACCCATTTGAAGTTGGATAACCAGAAAAAAAATTTCCTATATACATACCATGGGAAAATATTTTTTTTGATTTTTTTGGACTAGGACAAGGAATTTAGGGATTGATATTTCGGATACTTAAAATTAACTAATCTATCATATAAAACCATAAAATCGGGCCTAACCCCACTAGCAACGGAGTAGCACCTATTTGAAGTTGGATAACCAGAAAAAAAATTTCCTATATACATACCATGGGAAAATGGATTTTTTGATTTTTTTGGACTAGGACAAGGAATTTAGGGATTGATATTTCGGATACTTAAAATTAACTAATCTATCATATAAAACCATAAAATCGGGCCTAACCCCACTAGCAACGGAGTAGCACCCATTTGAAGTTGGATAACCAGAAAAAAAATTTCCTATATACATACCATGGGAAAATATTTTTTTTGATTTTTTTGGACTAGGATAAGGAATTTAGGGATTGATATTTCGGATACTTAAAATTAACTAATCTATCATATAAAACCATAAAATCGGGCCTAACCCCACTAGCAACGGAGTAGCACCCATTTGAAGTTGGATAACCAGAAAAAAAATTTCCTATATACATACCATGGGAAAATATTTTTTTTGATTTTTTTGGACTAGGATAAGGAATTTAGGGATTGATATTTCGGATACTTAAAATTAACTAATCTATCATATAAAACCATAAAATCGGGCCTAACCCCACTAGCAACGGAGTAGCACCTATTTGAAGTTGGATAACCAGAAAAAAAATTTCCTATATACATACCATGGGAAAATATTTTTTTTGATTTTTTTGGACTAGGATAAGGAATTTAGGGATTGATATTTCGGATACTTAAAATTAACTAATCTATCATATAAAACCATAAAATCGGGCCTAACCCCACTAGCAACGGAGTAGCACCCATTTGAAGTTGGATAACCAGAAAAAAAATTTCCTATATACATACCATGGGAAAATGGATTTTTTGATTTTTTTGGACTAGGACAAGGAATTTAGGGATTGATATTTCGGATACTTAAAATTAACTAATCTATCATATAAAACCATAAAATCGGGCCTAACCCCACTAGCAACGGAGTAGCACCCATTTGAAGTTGGATAACCAGAAAAAAAAATTCCTATATACATACCATGGGAAAATGGATTTTTTGATTTTTTTGGACTAGGACAAGGAATTTAGGGATTGATATTTCGGATACTTAAAATTAACTGATCTATCATATAAAACCATAAAATCGGGCCTAACCCCACTAGCAACGGAGTAGCACCTATTTGAAGTTGGATAACCAGAAAAAAAATTTCCTATATACATACCATGGGAAAATATTTTTTTTGATTTTTTTGGACTAGGATAAGGAATTTAGGGATTGATATTTCGGATACTTAAAATTAACTAATCTATCATATAAAACCATAAAATCGGGCCTAACCCCACTAGCAACGGAGTAGCACCCATTTGAAGTTGGATAACCAGAAAAAAAATTTCCTATATACATACCATGGGAAAATATTTTTTTTGATTTTTTTGGACTAGGATAAGGAATTTAGGGATTGATATTTCGGATACTTAAAATTAACTAATCTATCATATAAAACCATAAAATCGGGCCTAACCCCACTAGCAACGGAGTAGCACCCATTTGAAGTTGGATAACCAGAAAAAAAAATTCCTATATACATACCATGGGAAAATGGATTTTTTGATTTTTTTGGACTAGGACAAGGAATTTAGGGATTGATATTTCGGATACTTAAAATTAACTGATCTATCATATAAAACCATAAAATCGGGCCTAACCCCACTAGCAACGGAGTAGCACCTATTTGAAGTTGGATAACCAGAAAAAAAATTTGCTATATACATACCATGGGAAAATGGATTTTTTGATTTTTTTGGACTAGGACAAGGAATTTAGGGATTGATATTTCGGATACTTAAAATTAACTAATCTATCATATAAAACCATAAAATCGGGCCTAACCCCACTAGCAACGGAGTAGCACCCATTTGAAGTTGGATAACCAGAAAAAAAAATTCCTATATACATACCATGGGAAAATGGATTTTTTGATTTTTTTGGACTAGGACAAGGAATTTAGGGATTGATATTTCGGATACTTAAAATTAACTGATCTATCATATAAAACCATAAAATCGGGCCTAACCCCACTAGCAACGGAGTAGCACCTATTTGAAGTTGGATAACCAGAAAAAAAATTTCCTATATACATACCATGGGAAAATATTTTTTTTGATTTTTTTGGACTAGGATAAGGAATTTAGGGATTGATATTTCGGATACTTAAAATTAACTAATCTATCATATAAAACCATAAAATCGGGCCTAACCCCACTAGCAACGGAGTAGCACCTATTTGAAGTTGGATAACCAGAAAAAAAATTTCCTATATACATACCATGGGAAAATATTTTTTTTGATTTTTTTGGACTAGGATAAGGAATTTAGGGATTGATATTTCGGATACTTAAAATTAACTAATCTATCATATAAAACCATAAAATCGGGCCTAACCCCACTAGCAACGGAGTAGCACCCATTTGAAGTTGGATAACCAGAAAAAAAATTTCCTATATACATACCATGGGAAAATTGATTTTTTGATTTTTTTGGACTAGGACAAGGAATTTAGGGATTGATATTTCGGATACTTAAAATTAACTAATCTATCATATAAAACCATAAAATCGGGCCTAACCCCACTAGCAACGGAGTAGCACCCATTTGAAGTTGGATAACCAGAAAAAAAATTTCCTATATACATACCATGGGAAAATATTTTTTTTGATTTTTTTGGACTAGGATAAGGAATTTAGGGATTGATATTTCGGATACTTAAAATTAACTAATCTATCATATAAAACCATAAAATCGGGCCTAACCCCACTAGCAACGGAGTAGCACCCATTTGAAGTTGGATAACCAGAAAAAAAATTTCCTATATACATACCATGGGAAAATATTTTTTTTGATTTTTTTGGACTAGGATAAGGAATTTAGGGATTGATATTTCGGATACTTAAAATTAACTAATCTATCATATAAAACCATAAAATCGGGCCTAACCCCACTAGCAACGGAGTAGCACCCATTTGAAGTTGGATAACCAGAAAAAAAATTTCCTATATACATACCATGGGAAAATATTTTTTTTGATTTTTTTGGACTAGCACAAGGAATTTAGGGATTGATATTTCGGATACTTAAAATTAACTAATCTATCATATAAAACCATAAAATCGGGCCTAACCCCACTAGCAACGGAGTAGCACCTATTTGAAGTTGGATAACCAGAAAAAAAATTTCCTATATACATACCATGGGAAAATATTTTTTTTGATTTTTTTGGACTAGGATAAGGAATTTAGGGATTGATATTTCGGATACTTAAAATTAACTAATCTATCATATAAAACCATAAAATCGGGCCTAACCCCACTAGCAACGGAGTAGCACCCATTTGAAGTTGGATAACCAGAAAAAAAATTTCCTATATACATACCATGGGAAAATATTTTTTTTGATTTTTTTGGACTAGGATAAGGAATTTAGGGATTGATATTTCGGATACTTAAAATTAACTAATCTATCATATAAAACCATAAAATCGGGCCTAACCCCACTAGCAACGGAGTAGCACCTATTTGAAGTTGGATAACCAGAAAAAAAATTTCCTATATACATACCATGGGAAAATATTTTTTTTGATTTTTTTGGACTAGGATAAGGAATTTAGGGATTGATATTTCGGATACTTAAAATTAACTAATCTATCATATAAAACCATAAAATCGGGCCTAACCCCACTAGCAACGGAGTAGCACCCATTTGAAGTTGGATAACCAGAAAAAAAATTTCCTATATACATACCATGGGAAAATATTTTTTTTGATTTTTTTGGACTAGGATAAGGAATTTAGGGATTGATATTTCGGATACTTAAAATTAACTAATCTATCATATAAAACCATAAAATCGGGCCTAACCCCACTAGCAACGGAGTAGCACCCATTTGAAGTTGGATAACCAGAAAAAAAATTTCCTATATACATACCATGGGAAAATATTTTTTTTGATTTTTTTGGACTAGGATAAGGAATTTAGGGATTGATATTTCGGATACTTAAAATTAACTAATCTATCATATAAAACCATAAAATCGGGCCTAACCCCACTAGCAACGGAGTAGCACCCATTTGAAGTTGGATAACCAGAAAAAAAATTTCCTATATACATACCATGGGAAAATATTTTTTTTGATTTTTTTGGACTAGCACAAGGAATTTAGGGATTGATATTTCGGATACTTAAAATTAACTAATCTATCATATAAAACCATAAAATCGGGCCTAACCCCACTAGCAACGGAGTAGCACCTATTTGAAGTTGGATAACCAGAAAAAAAATTTCCTATATACATACCATGGGAAAATGGATTTTTTGATTTTTTTGGACTAGGACAAGGAATTTAGGGATTGATATTTCGGATACTTAAAATTAACTAATCTATCATATAAAACCATAAAATCGGGCCTAACCCCACTAGCAACGGAGTAGCACCCATTTGAAGTTGGATAACCAGAAAAAAAATTTCCTATATACATACCATGGGAAAATATTTTTTTTGATTTTTTTGGACTAGGATAAGGAATTTAGGGATTGATATTTCGGATACTTAAAATTAACTAATCTATCATATAAAACCATAAAATCGGGCCTAACCCCACTAGCAACGGAGTAGCACCTATTTGAAGTTGGATAACCAGAAAAAAAATTTCCTATATACATACCATGGGAAAATATTTTTTTTGATTTTTTTGGACTAGGATAAGGAATTTAGGGATTGATATTTCGGATACTTAAAATTAACTAATCTATCATATAAAACCATAAAATCGGGCCTAACCCCACTAGCAACGGAGTAGCACCTATTTGAAGTTGGATAACCAGAAAAAAAATTTCCTATATACATACCATGGGAAAATGGATTTTTTGATTTTTTTGGACTAGGACAAGGAATTTAGGGATTGATATTTCGGATACTTAAAATTAACTAATCTATCATATAAAACCATAAAATCGGGCCTAACCCCACTAGCAACGGAGTAGCACCCATTTGAAGTTGGATAACCAGAAAAAAAATTTCCTATATACATACCATGGGAAAATATTTTTTTTGATTTTTTTGGACTAGGATAAGGAATTTAGGGATTGATATTTCGGATACTTAAAATTAACTAATCTATCATATAAAACCATAAAATCGGGCCTAACCCCACTAGCAACGGAGTAGCACCTATTTGAAGTTGGATAACCAGAAAAAAAATTTCCTATATACATACCATGGGAAAATATTTTTTTTGATTTTTTTGGACTAGGATAAGGAATTTAGGGATTGATATTTCGGATACTTAAAATTAACTAATCTATCATATAAAACCATAAAATCGGGCCTAACCCCACTAGCAACGGAGTAGCACCTATTTGAAGTTGGATAACCAGAAAAAAAATTTCCTATATACATACCATGGGAAAATGGATTTTTTGATTTTTTTGGACTAGGACAAGGAATTTAGGGATTGATATTTCGGATACTTAAAATTAACTAATCTATCATATAAAACCATAAAATCGGGCCTAACCCCACTAGCAACGGAGTAGCACCCATTTGAAGTTGGATAACCAGAAAAAAAATTTCCTATATACATACCATGGGAAAATATTTTTTTTGATTTTTTTGGACTAGGATAAGGAATTTAGGGATTGATATTTCGGATACTTAAAATTAACTAATCTATCATATAAAACCATAAAATCGGGCCTAACCCCACTAGCAACGGAGTAGCACCCATTTGAAGTTGGATAACCAGAAAAAAAATTTCCTATATACATACCATGGGAAAATATTTTTTTTGATTTTTTTGGACTAGGATAAGGAATTTAGGGATTGATATTTCGGATACTTAAAATTAACTAATCTATCATATAAAACCATAAAATCGGGCCTAACCCCACTAGCAACGGAGTAGCACCTATTTGAAGTTGGATAACCAGAAAAAAAATTTCCTATATACATACCATGGGAAAATATTTTTTTTGATTTTTTTGGACTAGGATAAGGAATTTAGGGATTGATATTTCGGATACTTAAAATTAACTAATCTATCATATAAAACCATAAAATCGGGCCTAACCCCACTAGCAACGGAGTAGCACCTATTTGAAGTTGGATAACCAGAAAAAAAATTTCCTATATACATACCATGGGAAAATATTTTTTTTGATTTTTTTGGACTAGGATAAGGAATTTAGGGATTGATATTTCGGATACTTAAAATTAACTAATCTATCATATAAAACCATAAAATCGGGCCTAACCCCACTAGCAACGGAGTAGCACCCATTTGAAGTTGGATAACCAGAAAAAAAATTTCCTATATACATACCATGGGAAAATGGATTTTTTGATTTTTTTGGACTAGGATAAGGAATTTAGGGATTGATATTTCGGATACTTAAAATTAACTAATCTATCATATAAAACCATAAAATCGGACCTAACCCCACTAGCAACGGAGTAGCACCCATTTGAAGTTGGATAACCAGAAAAAAAATTTCCTATATACATATCATGGGAAAATGGATTTTTTGATTTTTTTGGACTAGGACAAGGAATTTAGGGATTGATATTTCGGATACTTAAAATTAACTAATCTATCATATAAAACCATAAAATCGGGCCTAACCCCACTAGCAACGGAGTAGCACCTATTTGAAGTTGGATAACCAGAAAAAAAATTTCCTATATACATACCATGGGAAAATATTTTTTTTGATTTTTTTGGACTAGGATAAGGAATTTAGGGATTGATATTTCGGATACTTAAAATTAACTAATCTATCATATAAAACCATAAAATCGGGCCTAACCCCACTAGCAACGGAGTAGCACCCATTTGAAGTTGGATAACCAGAAAAAAAATTTCCTATATACATACCATGGGAAAATATTTTTTTTGATTTTTTTGGACTAGGATAAGGAATTTAGGGATTGATATTTCGGATACTTAAAATTAACTAATCTATCATATAAAACCATAAAATCGGGCCTAACCCCACTAGCAACGGAGTAGCACCCATTTGAAGTTGGATAACCAGAAAAAAAATTTCCTATATACATACCATGGGAAAATATTTTTTTTGATTTTTTTGGACTAGGATAAGGAATTTAGGGATTGATATTTCGGATACTTAAAATTAACTAATCTATCATATAAAACCATAAAATCGGGCCTAACCCCACTAGCAACGGAGTAGCACCCATTTGAAGTTGGATAACCAGAAAAAAAATTTCCTATATACATACCATGGGAAAATATTTTTTTTGATTTTTTTGGACTAGGACAAGGAATTTAGGGATTGATATTTCGGATACTTAAAATTAACTAATCTATCATATAAAACCATAAAATCGGGCCTAACCCCACTAGCAACGGAGTAGCACCTATTTGAAGTTGGATAACCAGAAAAAAAATTTCCTATATACATACCATGGGAAAATGGATTTTTTGATTTTTTTGGACTAGGACAAGGAATTTAGGGATTGATATTTCGGATACTTAAAATTAACTAATCTATCATATAAAACCATAAAATCGGGCCTAACCCCACTAGCAACGGAGTAGCACCCATTTGAAGTTGGATAACCAGAAAAAAAATTTCCTATATACATACCATGGGAAAATATTTTTTTTGATTTTTTTGGACTAGGATAAGGAATTTAGGGATTGATATTTCGGATACTTAAAATTAACTAATCTATCATATAAAACCATAAAATCGGGCCTAACCCCACTAGCAACGGAGTAGCACCCATTTGAAGTTGGATAACCAGAAAAAAAATTTCCTATATACATACCATGGGAAAATATTTTTTTTGATTTTTTTGGACTAGGATAAGGAATTTAGGGATTGATATTTCGGATACTTAAAATTAACTAATCTATCATATAAAACCATAAAATCGGGCCTAACCCCACTAGCAACGGAGTAGCACCCATTTGAAGTTGGATAACCAGAAAAAAAAATTCCTATATACATACCATGGGAAAATGGATTTTTTGATTTTTTTGGACTAGGACAAGGAATTTAGGGATTGATATTTCGGATACTTAAAATTAACTGATCTATCATATAAAACCATAAAATCGGGCCTAACCCCACTAGCAACGGAGTAGCACCTATTTGAAGTTGGATAACCAGAAAAAAAATTTCCTATATACATACCATGGGAAAATATTTTTTTTGATTTTTTTGGACTAGGATAAGGAATTTAGGGATTGATATTTCGGATACTTAAAATTAACTAATCTATCATATAAAACCATAAAATCGGGCCTAACCCCACTAGCAACGGAGTAGCACCTATTTGAAGTTGGATAACCAGAAAAAAAATTTCCTATATACATACCATGGGAAAATGGATTTTTTGATTTTTTTGGACTAGGACAAGGAATTTAGGGATTGATATTTCGGATACTTAAAATTAACTAATCTATCATATAAAACCATAAAATCGGGCCTAACCCCACTAGCAACGGAGTAGCACCCATTTGAAGTTGGATAACCAGAAAAAAAAATTCCTATATACATACCATGGGAAAATGGATTTTTTGATTTTTTTGGACTAGGACAAGGAATTTAGGGATTGATATTTCGGATACTTAAAATTAACTGATCTATCATATAAAACCATAAAATCGGGCCTAACCCCACTAGCAACGGAGTAGCACCTATTTGAAGTTGGATAACCAGAAAAAAAATTTCCTATATACATACCATGGGAAAATATTTTTTTTGATTTTTTTGGACTAGGATAAGGAATTTAGGGATTGATATTTCGGATACTTAAAATTAACTAATCTATCATATAAAACCATAAAATCGGGCCTAACCCCACTAGCAACGGAGTAGCACCCATTTGAAGTTGGATAACCAGAAAAAAAATTTCCTATATACATACCATGGGAAAATGGATTTTTTGATTTTTTTGGACTAGGATAAGGAATTTAGGGATTGATATTTCGGATACTTAAAATTAACTAATCTATCATATAAAACCATAAAATCGGACCTAACCCCACTAGCAACGGAGTAGCACCCATTTGAAGTTGGATAACCAGAAAAAAAATTTCCTATATACATATCATGGGAAAATGGATTTTTTGATTTTTTTGGACTAGGACAAGGAATTTAGGGATTGATATTTCGGATACTTAAAATTAACTAATCTATCATATAAAACCATAAAATCGGGCCTAACCCCACTAGCAACGGAGTAGCACCTATTTGAAGTTGGATAACCAGAAAAAAAATTTCCTATATACATACCATGGGAAAATATTTTTTTTGATTTTTTTGGACTAGGATAAGGAATTTAGGGATTGATATTTCGGATACTTAAAATTAACTAATCTATCATATAAAACCATAAAATCGGGCCTAACCCCACTAGCAACGGAGTAGCACCCATTTGAAGTTGGATAACCAGAAAAAAAATTTCCTATATACATACCATGGGAAAATATTTTTTTTGATTTTTTTGGACTAGGATAAGGAATTTAGGGATTGATATTTCGGATACTTAAAATTAACTAATCTATCATATAAAACCATAAAATCGGGCCTAACCCCACTAGCAACGGAGTAGCACCCATTTGAAGTTGGATAACCAGAAAAAAATTTCCTATATACATACCATGGGAAAATATTTTTTTTGATTTTTTTGGACTAGGATAAGGAATTTAGGGATTGATATTTCGGATACTTAAAATTAACTAATCTATCATATAAAACCATAAAATCGGGCCTAACCCCACTAGCAACGGAGTAGCACCCATTTGAAGTTGGATAACCAGAAAAAAAATTTCCTATATACATACCATGGGAAAATATTTTTTTTGATTTTTTTGGACTAGGATAAGGAATTTAGGGATTGATATTTCGGATACTTAAAATTAACTAATCTATCATATAAAACCATAAAATCGGGCCTAACCCCACTAGCAACGGAGTAGCACCTATTTGAAGTTGGATAACCAGAAAAAAAATTTCCTATATACATACCATGGGAAAATATTTTTTTTGATTTTTTTGGACTAGGATAAGGAATTTAGGGATTGATATTTCGGATACTTAAAATTAACTAATCTATCATATAAAACCATAAAATCGGGCCTAACCCCACTAGCAACGGAGTAGCACCTATTTGAAGTTGGATAACCAGAAAAAAAATTTCCTATATACATACCATGGGAAAATATTTTTTTTGATTTTTTTGGACTAGGATAAGGAATTTAGGGATTGATATTTCGGATACTTAAAATTAACTAATCTATCATATAAAACCATAAAATCGGGCCTAACCCCACTAGCAACGGAGTAGCACCCATTTGAAGTTGGATAACCAGAAAAAAAATTTCCTATATACATACCATGGGAAAATTGATTTTTTGATTTTTTTGGACTAGGACAAGGAATTTAGGGATTGATATTTCGGATACTTAAAATTAACTAATCTATCATATAAAACCATAAAATCGGGCCTAACCCCACTAGCAACGGAGTAGCACCCATTTGAAGTTGGATAACCAGAAAAAAAATTTCCTATATACATACCATGGGAAAATGGATTTTTTGATTTTTTTGGACTAGGATAAGGAATTTAGGGATTGATATTTCGGATACTTAAAATTAACTAATCTATCATATAAAACCATAAAATCGGGCCTAACCCCACTAGCAACGGAGTAGCACCTATTTGAAGTTGGATAACCAGAAAAAAAATTTCCTATATACATACCATGGGAAAATATTTTTTTTGATTTTTTTGGACTAGGATAAGGAATTTAGGGATTGATATTTCGGATACTTAAAATTAACTAATCTATCATATAAAACCATAAAATCGGGCCTAACCCCACTAGCAACGGAGTAGCACCCATTTGAAGTTGGATAACCAGAAAAAAAATTTCCTATATACATACCATGGGAAAATTGATTTTTTGATTTTTTTGGACTAGGACAAGGAATTTAGGGATTGATATTTCGGATACTTAAAATTAACTAATCTATCATATAAAACCATAAAATCGGGCCTAACCCCACTAGCAACGGAGTAGCACCTATTTGAAGTTGGATAACCAGAAAAAAAATTTCCTATATACATACCATGGGAAAATGGATTTTTTGATTTTTTTGGACTAGGACAAGGAATTTAGGGATTGATATTTCGGATACTTAAAATTAACTAATCTATCATATAAAACCATAAAATCGGGCCTAACCCCACTAGCAACGGAGTAGCACCCATTTGAAGTTGGATAACCAGAAAAAAAAATTCCTATATACATACCATGGGAAAATATTTTTTTTGATTTTTTTGGACTAGGATAAGGAATTTAGGGATTGATATTTCGGATACTTAAAATTAACTAATCTATCATATAAAACCATAAAATCGGGCCTAACCCCACTAGCAACGGAGTAGCACCCATTTGAAGTTGGATAACCAGA
Organism: Tipula confusa; assembly: GCA_963556175.1. Classification (NCBI taxonomy): domain Eukaryota; kingdom Metazoa; phylum Arthropoda; class Insecta; order Diptera; family Tipulidae; genus Tipula; species Tipula confusa. The sequence goes on along the minus strand of OY744475.1, from coordinate 68,385,532 downwards.
AAAAAAATTTCCTATATATATACCATGGGAAAATGGATTTTTTGATTTTTTTGGACTAGGATAAGGAATTTAGGGATTGATATTTCGGATACTTAAAATTAACTAATCTATCATATAAAACCATAAAATCGGACCTAACCCCACTAGCAACGGAGTAGCACCCATTTGAAGTTGGATAACCAGAAAAAAAATTTCCTATATACATATCATGGGAAAATGGATTTTTTGATTTTTTTGGACTAGGACAAGGAATTTAGGGATTGATATTTCGGATACTTAAAATTAACTAATCTATCATATAAAACCATAAAATCGGGCCTAACCCCACTAGCAACGGAGTAGCACCTATTTGAAGTTGGATAACCAGAAAAAAAATTTCCTATATACATACCATGGGAAAATATTTTTTTTGATTTTTTTGGACTAGGATAAGGAATTTAGGGATTGATATTTCGGATACTTAAAATTAACTAATCTAACCCCACTAGCAACGGAGTAGCACCTATTTGAAGTTGGATAACCAGAAAAAAAATTTCCTATATACATACCATGGGAAAATATTTTTTTTGATTTTTTTGGACTAGGATAAGGAATTTAGGGATTGATATTTCGGATACTTAAAATTAACTAATCTATCATATAAAACCATAAAATCGGGCCTAACCCCACTAGCAACGGAGTAGCACCCATTTGAAGTTGGATAACCAGAAAAAAAATTTCCTATATACATACCATGGGAAAATGGATTTTTTGATTTTTTTGGACTAGGACAAGGAATTTAGGGATTGATATTTCGGATACTTAAAATTAACTAATCTATCATATAAAACCATAAAATCGGACCTAACCCCACTAGCAACGGAGTAGCACCCATTTGAAGTTGGATAACCAGAAAAAAAATTTCCTATATACATATCATGGGAAAATGGATTTTTTGATTTTTTTGGACTAGGACAAGGAATTTAGGGATTGATATTTCGGATACTTAAAATTAACTAATCTATCATATAAAACCATAAAATCGGGCCTAACCCCACTAGCAACGGAGTAGCACCTATTTGAAGTTGGATAACCAGAAAAAAAATTTCCTATATACATACCATGGGAAAATATTTTTTTTGATTTTTTTGGACTAGGATAAGGAATTTAGGGATTGATATTTCGGATACTTAAAATTAACTAATCTATCATATAAAACCATAAAATCGGGCCTAACCCCACTAGCAACGGAGTAGCACCCATTTGAAGTTGGATAACCAGAAAAAAAATTTCCTATATACATACCATGGGAAAATATTTTTTTTGATTTTTTTGGACTAGGACAAGGAATTTAGGGATTGATATTTCGGATACTTAAAATTAACTAATCTATCATATAAAACCATAAAATCGGGCCTAACCCCACTAGCAACGGAGTAGCACCTATTTGAAGTTGGATAACCAGAAAAAAAATTTCCTATATACATACCATGGGAAAATGGATTTTTTGATTTTTTTGGACTAGGACAAGGAATTTAGGGATTGATATTTCGGATACTTAAAATTAACTAATCTATCATATAAAACCATAAAATCGGGCCTAACCCCACTAGCAACGGAGTAGCACCTATTTGAAGTTGGATAACCAGAAAAAAAATTTCCTATATACATACCATGGGAAAATATTTTTTTTGATTTTTTTGGACTAGGATAAGGAATTTAGGGATTGATATTTCGGATACTTAAAATTAACTAATCTATCATATAAAACCATAAAATCGGGCCTAACCCCACTAGCAACGGAGTAGCACCCATTTGAAGTTGGATAACCAGAAAAAAAATTTCCTATATACATACCATGGGAAAATATTTTTTTTGATTTTTTTGGACTAGGACAAGGAATTTAGGGATTGATATTTCGGATACTTAAAATTAACTAATCTATCATATAAAACCATAAAATCGGGCCTAACCCCACTAGCAACGGAGTAGCACCTATTTGAAGTTGGATAACCAGAAAAAAAATTTCCTATATACATACCATGGGAAAATATTTTTTTTGATTTTTTTGGACTAGGATAAGGAATTTAGGGATTGATATTTCGGATACTTAAAATTAACTAATCTATCATATAAAACCATAAAATCGGGCCTAACCCCACTAGCAACGGAGTAGCACCCATTTGAAGTTGGATAACCAGAAAAAAAATTTCCTATATACATACCATGGGAAAATATTTTTTTTGATTTTTTTGGACTAGGATAAGGAATTTAGGGATTGATATTTCGGATACTTAAAATTAACTAATCTATCATATAAAACCATAAAATCGGGCCTAACCCCACTAGCAACGGAGTAGCACCCATTTGAAGTTGGATAACCAGAAAAAAAATTTCCTATATACATACCATGGGAAAATATTTTTTTTGATTTTTTTGGACTAGGATAAGGAATCTAGGGATTGATATTTCGGATACTTAAAATTAACTAATCTATCATATAAAACCATAAAATCGGGCCTAACCCCACTAGCAACGGAGTAGCACCCATTTGAAGTTGGATAACCAGAAAAAAAATTTCCTATATACATACCATGGGAAAATATTTTTTTTGATTTTTTTGGACTAGGACAAGGAATTTAGGGATTGATATTTCGGATACTTAAAATTAACTAATCTATCATATAAAACCATAAAATCGGGCCTAACCCCACTAGCAACGGAGTAGCACCTATTTGAAGTTGGATAACCAGAAAAAAAATTTCCTATATACATACCATGGGAAAATGGATTTTTTGATTTTTTTGGACTAGGACAAGGAATTTAGGGATTGATATTTCGGATACTTAAAATTAACTAATCTATCATATAAAACCATAAAATCGGGCCTAACCCCACTAGCAACGGAGTAGCACCCATTTGAAGTTGGATAACCAGAAAAAAAATTTCCTATATACATACCATGGGAAAATATTTTTTTTGATTTTTTTGGACTAGGATAAGGAATTTAGGGATTGATATTTCGGATACTTAAAATTAACTAATCTATCATATAAAACCATAAAATCGGGCCTAACCCCACTAGCAACGGAGTAGCACCCATTTGAAGTTGGATAACCAGAAAAAAAATTTCCTATATACATACCATGGGAAAATATTTTTTTTGATTTTTTTGGACTAGGATAAGGAATTTAGGGATTGATATTTCGGATACTTAAAATTAACTAATCTATCATATAAAACCATAAAATCGGGCCTAACCCCACTAGCAACGGAGAAGCACCTATTTGAAGTTGGATAACCAGAAAAAAAATTTCCTATATACATACCATGGGAAAATATTTTTTTTGATTTTTTTGGACTAGGATAAGGAATTTAGGGATTGATATTTCGGATACTTAAAATTAACTAATCTATCATATAAAACCATAAAATCGGGCCTAACCCCACTAGCAACGGAGTAGCACCCATTTGAAGTTGGATAACCAGAAAAAAAATTTCCTATATACATACCATGGGAAAATGGATTTTTTGATTTTTTTGGACTAGGACAAGGAATTTAGGGATTGATATTTCGGATACTTAAAATTAACTAATCTATCATATAAAACCATAAAATCGGGCCTAACCCCACTAGCAACGGAGTAGCACCTATTTGAAGTTGGATAACCAGAAAAAAAATTTCCTATATACATACCATGGGAAAATATTTTTTTTGATTTTTTTGGACTAGGATAAGGAATTTAGGGATTGATATTTCGGATACTTAAAATTAACTAATCTATCATATAAAACCATAAAATCGGGCCTAACCCCACTAGCAACGGAGTAGCACCCATTTGAAGTTGGATAACCAGAAAAAAAATTTCCTATATACATACCATGGGAAAATATTTTTTTTGATTTTTTTGGACTAGGATAAGGAATTTAGGGATTGATATTTCGGATACTTAAAATTAACTAATCTATCATATAAAACCATAAAATCGGGCCTAACCCCACTAGCAACGGAGTAGCACCCATTTGAAGTTGGATAACCAGAAAAAAAATTTCCTATATACATAACATGGGAAAATGGATTTTTTGATTTTTTTGGACTAGGACAAGGAATTTAGGGATTGATATTTCGGATACTTAAAATTAACTAATCTATCATATAAAACCATAAAATCGGGCCTAACCCCACTAGCAACGGAGTAGCACCCATTTGAAGTTGGATAACCAGAAAAAAAATTTCCTATATACATACCATGGGAAAATATTTTTTTTGATTTTTTTGGACTAGGATAAGGAATTTAGGGATTGATATTTCGGATACTTAAAATTAACTAATCTACCATATAAAACCATAAAATCGGGCCTAACCCCACTAGCAACGGAGTAGCACCCATTTGAAGTTGGATAACCAGAAAAAAAATTTCCTATATACATACCATGGGAAAATATTTTTTTTGATTTTTTTGGACTAGGATAAGGAATTTAGGGATTGATATTTCGGATACTTACAATTAACTAATCTATCATATAAAACCATAAAATCGGGCCTAACCCCACTAGCAACGGAGTAGCACCCATTTGAAGTTGGATTACCAGAAAAAAAATTTCCTATATACATACCATGGGAAAATATTTTTTTTGATTTTTTTGGACTAGGACAAGGAATTTAGGGATTGATATTTCGGATACTTAAAATTAACTAATCTACCATATAAAACCATAAAATCGGGCCTAACCCCACTAGCAACGGAGTAGCACCCATTTGAAGTTGGATAACCAGAAAAAAAATTTCCTATATACATACCATGGGAAAATATTTTTTTTGATTTTTTTGGACTAGGATAAGGAATTTAGGGATTGATATTTCGGATACTTAAAATTAACTAATCTATCATATAAAACCATAAAATCGGGCCTAACCCCACTAGCAACGGAGTAGCACCCATTTGAAGTTGGATTACCAGAAAAAAAATTTCCTATATACATACCATGGGAAAATATTTTTTTTGATTTTTTTGGACTAGGACAAGGAATTTAGGGATTGATATTTCGGATACTTAAAATTAACTAATCTATCATATAAAACCATAAAATCGGGCCTAATCCCACTAGCAACGGAGTAGCACCCATTTGAAGTTGGATAACCAGAAAAAAAATTTCCTATATACATAACATGGGAAAATGGATTTTTTGATTTTTTTGGACTAGGACAAGGAATTTAGGGATTGATATTTCGGATACTTAAAATTAACTAATCTATCATATAAAACCATAAAATCGGGCCTAACCCCACTAGCAACGGAGTAGCACCCATTTGAAGTTGGATAACCAGAAAAAAAATTTCCTATATACATACCATGGGAAAATATTTTTTTTGATTTTTTTGGACTAGGATAAGGAATTTAGGGATTGATATTTCGGATACTTAAAATTAACTAATCTATCATATAAAACCATAAAATCGGGCCTAACCCCACTAGCAACGGAGTAGCACCTATTTGAAGTTGGATAACCAGAAAAAAAATTTCCTATATACATACCATGGGAAAATATTTTTTTGATTTTTTTGGACTAGGATAAGGAATTTAGGGATTGATATTTCGGATACTTAAAATTAACTAATCTATCATATAAAACCATAAAATCGGGCCTAACCCCACTAGCAACGGAGTAGCACCCATTTGAAGTTGGATAACCAGAAAAAAAATTTCCTATATACATACCATGGGAAAATATTTTTTTTGATTTTATTGGACTAGGATAAGGAATTTAGGGATTGATATTTCGGATACTTAAAATTAACTAATCTATCATATAAAACCATAAAATCGGGCCTAACCCCACTAGCAACGGAGTAGCACCCATTTGAAGTTGGATAACCAGAAAAAAATTTCCTATATACATACCATGGGAAAATATTTTTTTTGATTTTATTGGACTAGGATAAGGAATTTAGGGATTGATATTTCGGATACTTAAAATTAACTAATCTATCATATAAAACCATAAAATCGGGCCTAACCCCACTAGCAACGGAGTAGCACCCATTTGAAGTTGGATAACCAGAAAAAAATTTCCTATATACATACCATGGGAAAATATTTTTTTTGATTTTTTTGGACTAGGATAAGGAATTTAGGGATTGATATTTCGAATACTTAAAATTAACTAATCTATCATATAAAACCATAAAATCGGGCCTAACCCCACTAGCAACGGAGTAGTACCCATTTGAAGTTGGATAACCAGAAAAAAAATTTCCTATATACATAACATGGGAAAATGGATTTTTTGATTTTTTTGGACTAGGACAAGGAATTTAGGGATTGATATTTCGGATACTTAAAATTAACTAATCTATCATATAAAACCATAAAATCGGGCCTAACCCCACTAGCAACGGAGTAGCACCCATTTGAAGTTGGATAACCAGAAAAAAAATTTCCTTTATACATACCATGGGAAAATGGATTTTTTGATTTTTTTGGACTAGGATAAGGAATTTAGGGATTGATATTTCGGATACTTAAAATTAACTAATCTATCATATAAAACCATAAAATCGGACCTAACCCCACTAGCAACGGAGTAGCACCCATTTGAAGTTGGATAACCAGAAAAAAAATTTCCTATATACATATCATGGGAAAATATTTTTTTTGATTTTTTTGGACTAGGACAAGGAATTTAGGGATTGATATTTCGGATACTTAAAATTAACTAATCTATCATATAAAACCATAAAATCGGGCCTAACCCCACTAGCAACGGAGTAGCACCTATTTGAAGTTGGATAACCAGAAAAAAAATTTCCTATATACATACCATGGGAAAATATTTTTTTTGATTTTTTTGGACTAGGATAAGGAATTTAGGGATTGATATTTCGGATACTTAAAATTAACTAATCTATCATATAAAACCATAAAATCGGGCCTAACCCCACTAGCAACGGAGTAGCACCCATTTGAAGTTGGATAACCAGAAAAAAAATTTCCTATATACATACCATGGGAAAATATTTTTTTTGATTTTTTTGGACTAGGATAAGGAATTTAGGGATTGATATTTCGGATACTTAAAATTAACTAATCTATCATATAAAACCATAAAATCGGGCCTAACCCCACTAGCAACGGAGTAGCACCCATTTGAAGTTGGATAACCAGAAAAAAAATTTCCTATATACATACCATGGGAAAATATTTTTTTTGATTTTTTTGGACTAGGATAAGGAATTTAGGGATTGATATTTCGGATACTTAAAATTAACTAATCTATCATATAAAACCATAAAATCGGGCCTAACCCCACTAGCAACGGAGTAGCACCTATTTGAAGTTGGATAACCAGAAAAAAAATTTCCTATATACATACCATGGGAAAATGGATTTTTTGATTTTTTTGGACTAGGACAAGGAATTTAGGGATTGATATTTCGGATACTTAAAATTAACTAATCTATCATATAAAACCATAAAATCGGGCCTAACCCCACTAGCAACGGAGTAGCACCCATTTGAAGTTGGATAACCAGAAAAAAAATTTCCTATATACATACCATGGGAAAATATTTTTTTTGATTTTTTTGGACTAGGATAAGGAATTTAGGGATTGATATTTCGGATACTTAAAATTAACTAATCTATCATATAAAACCATAAAATCGGGCCTAACCCCACTAGCAACGGAGTAGCACCCATTTGAAGTTGGATAACCAGAAAAAAAATTTCCTATATACATACCATGGGAAAATATTTTTTTTGATTTTTTTGGACTAGGATAAGGAATTTAGGGATTGATATTTCGGATACTTAAAATTAACTAATCTATCATATAAAACCATAAAATCGGGCCTAACCCCACTAGCAACGGAGTAGCACCTATTTGAAGTTGGATAACCAGAAAAAAAATTTCCTATATACATACCATGGGAAAATATTTTTTTTGATTTTTTTGGACTAGGATAAGGAATTTAGGGATTGATATTTCGGATACTTAAAATTAACTAATCTATCATATAAAACCATAAAATCGGGCCTAACCCCACTAGCAACGGAGTAGCACCCATTTGAAGTTGGATAACCAGAAAAAAATTTCCTATATACATACCATGGGAAAATGGATTTTTGATTTTTTTGGACTAGGACAAGGAATTTAGGGATTGATATTTCGGATACTTAAAATTAACTAATCTATCATATAAAACCATAAAATCGGGCCTAACCCCACTAGCAACGGAGTAGCACCCATTTGAAGTTGGATAACCAGAAAAAAAATTTCCTATATACATACCATGGGAAAATATTTTTTTTGATTTTTTTGGACTAGGATAAGGAATTTAGGGATTGATATTTCGGATACTTAAAATTAACTAATCTATCATATAAAACCATAAAATCGGGCCTAACCCCACTAGCAACGGAGTAGCACCCATTTGAAGTTGGATAACCAGAAAAAAAATTTCCTATATACATAACATGGGAAAATGGATTTTTTGATTTTTTTGGACTAGGACAAGGAATTTAGGGATTGATATTTCGGATACTTAAAATTAACTAATCTATCATATAAAACCATAAAATCGGGCCTAACCCCACTAGCAACGGAGTAGCACCCATTTGAAGTTGGATAACCAGAAAAAAAATTTCCTATATACATACCATGGGAAAATATTTTTTTGATTTTTTTGGACTAGGATAAGGAATTTAGGGATTGATATTTCGGATACTTAAAATTAACTAATCTATCATATAAAACCATAAAATCGGGCCTAACCCCACTAGCAACGGAGTAGCACCCATTTGAAGTTGGATAACCAGAAAAAATTTCCTATATACATACCATGGGAAAATGGATTTTTTGATTTTTTTGGACTAGGATAAGGAATTTAGGGATTGATATTTCGGATACTTAAAATTAACTAATCTATCATATAAAACCATAAAATCGGGCCTAACCCCACTAGCAACGGAGTAGCACCCATTTGAAGTTGGATAACCAGAAAAAAAATTTCCTATATACATACCATGGGAAAATATTTTTTTTGATTTTTTGGACTAGGACAAGGAATTTAGGGATTGATATTTCGGATACTTAAAATTAACTAATCTATCATATAAAACCATAAAATCGGGCCTAACCCCACTAGCAACGGAGTAGCACCTATTTGAAGTTGGATAACCAGAAAAAAAATTTCCTATATACATACCATGGGAAAATATTTTTTTTGATTTTTTTGGACTAGGATAAGGAATTTAGGGATTGATATTTCGGATACTTAAAATTAACTAATCTATCATATAAAACCATAAAATCGGGCCTAACCCCACTAGCAACGGAGTAGCACCCATTTGAAGTTGGATAACCAGAAAAAAAATTTCCTATATACATACCATGGGAAAATATTTTTTTTGATTTTTTTGGACTAGGATAAGGAATTTAGGGATTGATATTTCGGATACTTAAAATTAACTAATCTATCATATAAAACCATAAAATCGGGCCTAACCCCACTAGCAACGGAGTAGCACCCATTTGAAGTTGGATAACCAGAAAAAAAATTTCCTATATACATACCATGGGAAAATATTTTTTTTGATTTTTTTGGACTAGGATAAGGAATCTAGGGATTGATATTTCGGATACTTAAAATTAACTAATCTATCATATAAAACCATAAAATCGGGCCTAACCCCACTAGCAACGGAGTAGCACCCATTTGAAGTTGGATAACCAGAAAAAAAATTTCCTATATACATACCATGGGAAAATATTTTTTTTGATTTTTTTGGACTAGGACAAGGAATTTAGGGATTGATATTTCGGATACTTAAAATTAACTAATCTATCATATAAAACCATAAAATCGGGCCTAACCCCACTAGCAACGGAGTAGCACCTATTTGAAGTTGGATAACCAGAAAAAAAATTTCCTATATACATACCATGGGAAAATGGATTTTTTGATTTTTTTGGACTAGGACAAGGAATTTAGGGATTGATATTTCGGATACTTAAAATTAACTAATCTATCATATAAAACCATAAAATCGGGCCTAACCCCACTAGCAACGGAGTAGCACCCATTTGAAGTTGGATAACCAGAAAAAAAATTTCCTATATACATACCATGGGAAAATATTTTTTTTGATTTTTTGGACTAGGATAAGGAATTTAGGGATTGATATTTCGGATACTTAAAATTAACTAATCTATCATATAAAACCATAAAATCGGGCCTAACCCCACTAGCAACGGAGTAGCACCCATTTGAAGTTGGATAACCAGAAAAAAATTTCCTATATACATACCATGGGAAAATATTTTTTTTGATTTTTTTGGACTAGGATAAGGAATTTAGGGATTGATATTTCGGATACTTAAAATTAACTAATCTATCATATAAAACCATAAAATCGGGCCTAACCCCACTAGCAACGGAGAAGCACCTATTTGAAGTTGGATAACCAGAAAAAAAATTTCCTATATACATACCATGGGAAAATATTTTTTTTGATTTTTTTGGACTAGGATAAGGAATTTAGGGATTGATATTTCGGATACTTAAAATTAACTAATCTATCATATAAAACCATAAAATCGGGCCTAACCCCACTAGCAACGGAGTAGCACCCATTTGAAGTTGGATAACCAGAAAAAAAATTTCCTATATACATACCATGGGAAAATGGATTTTTTGATTTTTTTGGACTAGGACAAGGAATTTAGGGATTGATATTTCGGATACTTAAAATTAACTAATCTATCATATAAAACCATAAAATCGGGCCTAACCCCACTAGCAACGGAGTAGCACCTATTTGAAGTTGGATAACCAGAAAAAAATTTCCTATATACATACCATGGGAAAATATTTTTTTGATTTTTTTGGACTAGGATAAGGAATTTAGGGATTGATATTTCGGATACTTAAAATTAACTAATCTATCATATAAAACCATAAAATCGGGCCTAACCCCACTAGCAACGGAGTAGCACCCATTTGAAGTTGGATAACCAGAAAAAAAATTTCCTATATACATACCATGGGAAAATATTTTTTTTGATTTTTTTGGACTAGGATAAGGAATTTAGGGATTGATATTTCGGATACTTAAAATTAACTAATCTATCATATAAAACCATAAAATCGGGCCTAACCCCACTAGCAACGGAGTAGCACCCATTTGAAGTTGGATAACCAGAAAAAAAATTTCCTATATACATAACATGGGAAAATGATTTTTTGATTTTTTTGGACTAGGACAAGGAATTTAGGGATTGATATTTCGGATACTTAAAATTAACTAATCTATCATATAAAACCATAAAATCGGGCCTAACCCCACTAGCAACGGAGTAGCACCCATTTGAAGTTGGATAACCAGAAAAAAATTTCCTATATACATACCATGGGAAAATATTTTTTTTGATTTTTTTGGACTAGGATAAGGAATTTAGGGATTGATATTTCGGATACTTAAAATTAACTAATCTATCATATAAAACCATAAAATCGGGCCTAACCCCACTAGCAACGGAGTAGCACCCATTTGAAGTTGGATAACCAGAAAAAAAATTTCCTATATACATACCATGGGAAAATATTTTTTTTGATTTTTTTGGACTAGGATAAGGAATTTAGGGATTGATATTTCGGATACTTAAAATTAACTAATCTATCATATAAAACCATAAAATCGGGCCTAACCCCACTAGCAACGGAGTAGCACCCATTTGAAGTTGGATAACCAGAAAAAAAATTTCCTATATACATACCATGGGAAAATATTTTTTTTGATTTTTTTGGACTAGGATAAGGAATTTAGGGATTGATATTTCGGATACTTAAAATTAACTAATCTATCATATAAAACCATAAAATCGGGCCTAACCCCACTAGCAACGGAGTAGCACCCATTTGAAGTTGGATAACCAGAAAAAAATTTCCTATATACATACCATGGGAAAATATTTTTTTTGATTTTTTGGACTAGGATAAGGAATTTAGGGATTGATATTTCGGATACTTAAAATTAACTAATCTATCATATAAAACCATAAAATCGGGCCTAACCCCACTAGCAACGGAGTAGCACCCATTTGAAGTTGGATAACCAGAAAAAAATTTCCTATATACATACCATGGGAAAATATTTTTTTTGATTTTATTGGACTAGGATAAGGAATTTAGGGATTGATATTTCGGATACTTAAAATTAACTAATCTATCATATAAAACCATAAAATCGGGCCTAACCCCACTAGCAACGGAGTAGCACCCATTTGAAGTTGGATAACCAGAAAAAAAATTTCCTATATACATACCATGGGAAAATGATTTTTTGATTTTATTGGACTAGGATAAGGAATTTAGGGATTGATATTTCGGATACTTAAAATTAACTAATCTATCATATAAAACCATAAAATCGGGCCTAACCCCACTAGCAACGGAGTAGCTACCGATTTGAAGTTGGATAACCAGAAAAAAATTTCCTATATACATACCATGGGAAAATATTTTTTTGATTTTTTTTGGACTAGGATAAGGAATTTAGGGATTGATATTTCGAATACTTAAAATTAACTAATCTATCATATAAAACCATAAAATCGGGCCTAACCCCACTAGCAACGGAGTAGTACCCATTTGAAGTTGGATAACCAGAAAAAAAATTTCCTATATACATAACATGGGGAAAATGGATTTTTGATTTTTTGGACTAGGACAAGGAATTTAGGGATTGATATTTCGGATACTTAAAATTAACTAATCTATCATATAAAACCATAAAATCGGGCCTAACCCCACTAGCAACGGAG